>OY997268.1:160626916-161251916 GCA_963921465.1 Triticum timopheevii | reverse complement strand
CGGAGTTCTTCTGTGATATCATGAATACCTACGGGTTTCACCTCCTTGATTTCACCCCCAATGATGTCCTGAGCATGGCGGTTTTCGCACATCTCTGCGAAAACTTTGTCGGAGTCCACCCAAACGTAGCCCTTTTCCGCCACTACTTCATGCCCTGGGTCGAGAGAGGAGAGCCCTTATCTGGCGGGATCGCCTGGATCTCGAGAATCGGCAAGAAGGAGGCTTATCTGGAGGGGGAGCTCCGCAGCAAATGGGAGGAGTGGAGAGCAGAATGGTGCTGGATCGTCGAGGAGAACCCGCAGCCATTTACTGCCCTGCGCCAAACACCAGTAGTGCGCGGCAATGATTGGAGCGCCCTTGCCGCGGACGACGCCAAGCTGAAGATCGCCACCACCCGGATCTTGCGACTCAGGCTTGCCGGGCTCACTGTAGGTGCTGTTGGCGCGGACTTTCTTCGCCACCGCATCGCCCCTCTGCAGGAGAGGGGGAGACCCGCCTGGCTGTTCGGGGGTCCGGCGGACATCATGAGGCTGCGTCCAGGCCTCAACTTCAATTTCACTGTCTTGGAGCTGGATGCGATGCTCAAGGAGCTGTTCAAGCACGACCCCAACCATCCTGAGTGGTTCAGATTACCGGCGGGCGTCGTTCCGCGGTGCAACAACTCTTCGCTTGACCGCATCCGCGCGATGATGCCGCAGTGCGACTCGCATGGAATCGTCCCCACCTGGCAGGAGCCTGCAGATGATGTCGTGCAGCAGTTCTTCGACGGCCTATTGGAGGTAGTGGTCCGCGCCGACGAGCAGAAGAGCCTCACCCGCGACACCACTAACGAGGAGATGCAGCGCATCACCACCAGAGCGGAAGAGGCAGTGGCAGCTGCCGCCGCGGGCGAATTTGGGTTTACCGTGGAGGAAGCAGAGGCAGCAGAAGCGGCAAGCCTTGCCGAGCGAGAGTGTCTTGACGGCGAGGAAGCGCTTGCCGAATCTGAAGCTGAGTCAGGCGAGCCTGCCGAGGGTGTGAGCGGCCCGCCATCTCCAGGCAGCTGGCCGCAAGCGGAGCCATCAGCACAGCCCCCAGCTCCTCCAAGAAGGCGTCTCCACAAGGCCGGGGATGTAGCAGGACGGCAGACGGGTCAGCAGCCAACGCGCCACGCGACGCGCTCCGCCGCGACAAGCCATGTTACCGCCGGAGCGCCTCGCACCGCAGCGGCAACTGGAGCGGGATCTTCCCGGACCACCGCCCCCGCCAAGCAGCCAAGGGACCCCACTCCTCCGCCTCGTCGCGCCGAAGGTGGGCCGGACTTCGACCTCTCCGCGCTCAGCTCCGACGAGGAGGAGGAAGAGTGAGAATCCTTGTTGTACTTGTAGTTCTTCAATTTCTGATGTTTTTGTCCTATATCTGATCTGCTTTACTCTGAACTGTTTCCTTTTCAGGACTCTAGCCCAGAGAGCAGCGAAGAGAGCCAAGGTCCCCGTGGTTGTCATCGAGGACGATCCCGCTGTTACAACAGAGGGCGCGTCCGAGACCACCTTGTCGGACCCGGCAACTACTCTTCGAAGCAGCCCCCAAGCGCAGCCCCCAGCGTAAGTATATAGTTTTACTTCCCGCTGTTAGGCGCGCATGGGTGTTCTTTTTTTTGCTGATATCTTGACTGTTGGTTTGCTTGTGTAGGAGCAGAACAGCCTCACCAAGAGCCTCCTGAAGCCGCCCCTGAGATACTGTCGGCTTCGACTACACCGCCAAGGGAGAATTCCCCGGCAAGGGAGCATTCTCCAGCAAGGGAGAAGTCCCCGGCAAGGGAGGAGTCTCCGGCAAGGGGCAACACCAGCGACCCCCCGGTGGTGGAGCCCATGACCGTGGATCCCAGTACTGGTAACCGTCCTTGCTTGAAACTTCCCTTGGGTTCTTCTTCTGATTGTCCTTTTGGATTTTTGCTTGACTCTTCTCCCTCTTCCTTCCGCCAGATCCACCCTTCACGGAGCCGATGGAGACCGAGGCCACCGGTGAGGAGAACGCGCGCGACAACACTGACGACACCGCCGCCACCGAAGAAGAGGCCGGCGCTGATGATCCCACCAGTGAAGAGGCCGCCAGGGCTGCTGGCACATGAGCTGGCGAGGGGTCCGGCGATCGTACTGATGACCCTGGGGCCGCAGGAGCGCAAGGCGCTATGCCGACCGCCGATCCCTCCGCCGCTGATGCAGCGCCAGGCTCTGAAGAGCCCCAGCCCGACGCCTACTTGAAGGTCGGCGACGGTATCTTCATCAAGCTCCCCTGGGCTTCAAGCTCCAGGGCGCCGGTCGAAGGAGAAGTTTTTGATGGAGAGGTGCTCGCCTCCGCTGGGTTGACACTGGTCGACGCGCCAAGCAGCAGTAGTGGCGAGCCTGAGGAGGAACAGCTGCTGCGGAGGCTGCTGTCGCTCTACCGCGCTCGACAAGCCAAACTGGAGTCTCGGGAAGCGCTCGTCGCGCAGGCGGGAGTAGATATTGAGAAGCATGCGGAGGAGCTCCAGAGTCGCAACCAAGAAGCCCTCCGGTCCATCGCAGAGGAGAGGGCGCAACTCGTTGAGGCGCGGAAGGCCTTCCTCCTCGAGAAGGCTGAAGCCGAAGAGCAACAGCGGCTTGCCATCGAGGAGCTGTCCGTGCAGGAAGGCGAGTTGACACAGCGGAAGGTCAACCTGGACAGCTATGAGGAGGAGCTTGTCGCGCGCGAGCAAACACTTGGCCGGGCTCTGAAGGAGGCAAAGGACGCTGCCGCAGCTGCTGAGGCCGCCAAGAAGGAGCTGGAAGTGAAAGTGACGCAGCTAGAGGCCAATCTGAAGGTGAGGAATGAAGAGCTTGCTGCGCTCCAACGCGAGCGCGAGAAGGACGCCCTCGCCCACGGCGAGCTGCAGGGTCGTCTCCTCGAGAGGGGCAAAGAGCTAAGCACCGCCAAGGACTCCAATGCCGATCTAGAGTTGAAGCTGGCTACGCTGACTGAGACGCTGGACGGCGCCAAGAAGCGGGAGGAGGCCTTGAAGGAGGAGATCAAGGCGAACGAGGCGCTGCTGACGAGGGCTGCCGAAACCCAGAACACCTTCAGGGATACTGTGGAGCTCTGGACGGAGGGCCTCGTGAACCTCGCCACAGTCATCGACGAGGAGCTGGCGCAGCTGGAAATGGAGGGTTTCGGGTACTCCTCTGATGAGAACCTCCAGCCCAGCGCCAAGCTCACTCTGTTCTTCAAGGGCGTGGCGACGGCCCTCTAGAAACTCTGGGAAAGGATCCCAAAGTAGCTGGCCGACGAGTCGCGCACGATCTGCGCCAGAGTTCTGGAGAAAGTGTTGGTGAAGGTGGCCTTCCGCAACCCAGGCCTCAACCTCACCAACGTCCTCAAGAAGTTGCCGGCGGGTACTGATCTGGAAGAGCTCAAGGCCCTTGTCGCACCCATTGTGGACAAGGTGAATGAGGTCAGGAGGGTTGATGGTGGCCGCGTAGATTAGGCCGCCTGTTTTCTCCTTTTCTTACCGCTGCTAGACATGTTACGGGAATAAACTATTAGAGCGCGGCAAGTTATGTTTGTAATATAACTTTTATTTTGGGCAGTATTTGCTATGTTATTTCCTTTACTTGATTCCTTCCTTTGTATGTTTTTACCCTACGCTTTTAGGGAACTTGCCGGCACAGGCATCCTTGCCGCGAGCGCTGAGTGCGGAACATCAGCAGCCTGCTGGCGGTGCTGCTTCCGGCAAGAAACCTTGTCACAACTAGTCGCAGCACACTTAAGTTATTGAGCGGACTCGAAACAAAGTAAGGGCGCAACTAGCTACGAGTTGGTTCCTCTGCGCACAGGTTTTCCATACAAAGCACGGTCGTTCAAGGAATATAACTTAAAAGATTTTAAAACTGATTGCTCAAACTTTGGCAACTTAGCTTTTCTGTCGTTTGCGTCCCGGCAAGGCGATACTTTCTTGAACGACGCCTGGTCCCCACCATTATCTTCTCCTTCCCCCCGGTGAACTTGTGGGCGAGGGAACCTTCCTTTTTCTTGAGAAAAAGAAAGAAGAGAAAATAAAGATATGGAGCCTTAAGGCTCGATACTGCTTACCGGGGTTGGTGTTGCACAAAGTGTCAGGTAAAACATGCAAGAAATAGAAAGCATGAAATCGACAAGATGCGCGGAGCATATGAGCTTTATTTATGCATGGGATCTGCGCCCGGCTTTGTACAAAGGGTTACATGCAACAGCGGCAAGGCTTGTACAAAAGGTGGTTGCCGGAACAGGTTCCGGCAACCGCGCCTTATGGGTAAAACTTACGAAGATGCTCAATGTTCCAGGAGTTGCTCACCGGAAAACCATCTTCGGTCTCAAGGCGGACAGCGCCAGGCCTAGTGACTCGCTTCACCGGATAAGGGCCTTCCCACTTCAGCGTCAACTTGTTGGAATTCTTGGCGGACTGAACGCGCCGAAGAACAAGGTCGCCTTCCTCGAGACTCCTGGCATTAACTTTGCGGCTGTGGTAGCGGCGAAAGCTTGCTGGTATCAAGCAGCTCGTACAGCAGCCTGGAGACGATCCTCCTCAAGGAGCAGCGTGTCGTCTTGTCGCAGCTGCTCTTGCTCAAGCTCATCATAAGCGAGTACTCAAGGCGATCCGTATACGAGTTCCGTGGGGAGAACTGCCTCTGCACCATAAACTAGAGCGAAAGGTGTCTGGCCAGTGGCTCAATTTGGCGTCGTCCTGATCGACCAAAGAACCACTAGCAGCTCCTCAATCTAGTTTCTTCCGCACTTGTGCAGCCTGTCGAAAGTTCTGGTCTTGAGCCCGCGCAGCACTCCAGCATTTGCCCTCTCCGCTTGACCATTGCTTCTCGGATGAGCAACAGAAGCGAAGCAGACCTTGGCGCCAAGATCTTGGACGTACTGCATGAAGGTGTGGCTCGTGAATTGCGTGCCGTTGTCGATGATGATCCTGTTAGGGACTCCGAAACGGCAAACAATCGACCAAGAACTTGACTGCTGACTGTGCTGTCACCTTCCTCACTGCTTCCACTTCCGGCCACTTTGTGAACTTGTCGATTGCAACGTACAAGTACTCAAAGCCCCCGACAGCTCGGGGAAAGGGGCCGAGGATGTCGAGCCCCCAGACCGAAAATGGCCAGGATAAAGGGATCGTCTGGAGAGCTTGAGCTGGCTGGTGTATCTGTTTGGAATGGAACTGACACGCTTCACACTTGGTTACTTGTGTAGTTGCATCCTGGAGGGCTGTCGGCCAAAAGAAACCTTGTCGGAACGCTTTGCCGGCAAGTGCTCTTGCGCCAATGTGGTGGCCACATATGCCTCCATGTATCTCTGCCAACAGCTTTTGCACATCTTCCCGGTGAATACACTTCAATTTCACACCGTTGAATCTTCTTCTGCATAGTGTGTCGTCGACAAACTGATACATACTTGATTGCCGGGCTACTCTCTCCGCTTCTTCTTGCTCTTCGGGAAGTTCTCCTGTCTGAAGGAAACGGACAATTTGCTGCGCCCATGCTGGAGCTTGCGGGAACATCTGCTTTTATGGCAAGAACCTGCGGCTCAGCCGGAGCTTGATGTTCCCCGACAAGCTTGCCGGAGCAAAACTTGTCGGGTGCGTATGCTTCAACGGAACAAACCCTAGGGCTTGTCGGAGCAGACTGCTCCTCAGCACCCTTGGTGTTGATCTTGGGGACTTTCTTGGCGGCGGCTTCGGGGAGCTCTGCCGGAAAGTAGTCACTGGAAACCAACTTTCTCTTCTTGCTCTGTCCAGTTGATGGTGTTACAGATGGTTGAGTCAGCTTGAGCACAAAGATCCCTGGTTCCACAGGTAACTTAAGTGCGGCGCACTTTGACAGGCCATCTGCAATGTCGTTCTGAGCCCTCGGAACATGTTCCATCTGTAGGCCGTCAAAGTGCTCTTCCAACTTTCTGACTTCATCAATGTAGGCTTCCATCAATGGACTCTGGTAATCTTTGTTCACTTGGCGGACGACAAGCTGCGAGTCACCCCTAACAATGAGCTTCTTGATCCCAAGGTCTGCAGCGATCCTGAGTCCGGCAAGCAAACCTTCATACTCTGCAGTATTGTTTGTTGCTTGCTCCTTGGGAAAGTGCATCTGGACCACGTACTTGAGGTGCTCTCCGGTGGTGCGACAAGCAGCACGCCCGCACCGGCGCCTTGCAGCGAGAAGGCACCGTCAAAGTACATCTGCCACTCCTTGTTTGCTTCCTTGACAGGGATGCTCGTTTCTGGAATTTCTTCATCTGGTGTTGGCATCCACTCTGCTATGAATTCTGCCAATGCTCGGCCCTGGATAGTTGAAGTACTCTCAAACTTGAGGCCAAAGCTTGACAGTTCCAGTGCCCACTCGACAATCCTGCCTGTTGCTTCTGGATTCTGCAGTATCTTCTTCAGCGGAAAGCGAGTGACAACTGTGATCTCAAGTGCTTGGAAGTAATGGAGCAGCTTTCTCGAGGCCATGAGAAGGCCGAAAAGCAACTTCTGCACACCAGAATACCTTGACCTAGCCCCCTGCAGAAGGGAACTGACAAAGTAAACTGGGCGCTGCACCATTTTCTTCTGCATCTCCTGTGTCTGCGCAGATCCATCCTTGTCGAGACCAGAACTTGTCGGGGAAGCCCCCTGCTTGTCGCTGGAAGCACTTGCCGTGGTTGCCGGCTCATCATCTGCCTCCCTCTCCGCTACTAACGTAGCACTAAACACTTGATTGGTTGCCGCTAGATACAGAAACAACTTCTCTTGTGGTTTAGGTGCGACAAGTATTTGAGTGGAAGACAAGTATCTCTTCAAGTCCTGCAGCGCAGCCTCCGCTTCCGGAGTCCATTTCATTGGACCTGCCTTTTTCAGTATTTTGAAAAATGGCAGGGTGCACTCAGCAGACTTAGAAATAAATCTGCTGAGAGCAGCCACACGGCCGGCAAGCCTTCGTACATCCTTGACGCGCTTCGGTGCTTCAATCTGCTCAATGGCCTTAATCTTGTCAGGATTGGCTTCGATTCCCCGCTGAGACACAAAGAACCCGAGAAGCTTGCCGGAGGGGACTCCAAACACACACTTCTCGGGGTTGAGCTTGAGGCTGATCTTGCGCAGATTCATGAAAGTTTCATCCAAATCCTGAATCAGAGTTGCTCTGTCCTTGCTCTTGACCACTATATCATCCATGTAGGCTTCCACATTTCTGTGTAACTGTGGCTTAAAAGCATGACTGACTACTCTTGCAAATGTTGAACTGGCATTCTTCAAACCGAAGGGCATCCGTACGAAACAGTACGTGCCACACGGGGTGATGAATGCGGTCTTCTCCTCATCCTCTTCTGCCATGAAGATCTGATGGTATCCTGAATATGCATCAAGAAATGAAAGCAAATCACATCCGGCTGTGGATTCAACAATCTGGTCAATGCGCGGCAAGGGAAATGGGTCTTTGTGACAAGCTTTATTAACATCAGTGAAGTCAATACAAAGCCTCCATTTCCCGTTCGCCTTGCGCACGACTACAGGACTGGCCAACCACGTAGGATGGAGCACTCCTCTGACAAGGCCTGCTGCTTCCAACTTCTTAATCTCTTCTGCTATAAATTCTTGGTGCTCCACTACTTGTTTCCTGACTTTCTGCTTGACGGGCCGCGCGTGAGGACAAACGGCAAGATGGTGCTCAATTACTTTCCTGGGAACACCGGGGATGTCAGACGGTTGCCATGCAAACACGTCGACGTTCGCCCGCAGGAAAGCAACGAGCGCGCTTTCCTATTTAGGGTCAAGCGTGGCACTGATGGTGAAGGTACCACCAGTGCCGTCCTCCTTGGCGGACACCTTCTTGGTTTCTGGCGGAGCTGCCTTCGCCTTCTTACACTTGCCGGTGGAGCTTGATGGTGCGTCCTCGATGGTAGCGCAGCACTCCGAAGAGGTGCGCTTGCCGGAGTGGGCATCAGAGCTCTTGCTGGACTTGGTCTTCTTCTTCCCCCCGGGAGCTTCAGCGGCAAGTGGTTTGCATTCAGCTGCGGCTGCTGCTTCCCGGTAAATCTTGTCGGTACAGATAAGAGCATCTTTCTTGTCGCCAGGGACAGAGATGACACTTATCGGACCTGGCATCTTGAGCACGTTGTAGGCATAGTGAGAGGCTGCCATGAACTTGGCGAGCGCTGGACGGCCGAGTATCCCATTGTAGGGTAATGGGAAATCAGCAACTTCAAAAGTGACCCTCTCAGTCCTGAAATTCAATTTGCTGCCAAATGTCACTGGCAACGTTATCTTTCCCTTCGGCTTGCTCCTTCCCGGGTTGATTCCTTGGAATGTGCCGGTCTCTTCGAGCTCGCTGTCAGGGATCTGAAGCTTCTGGAGTACCGCGGAGGAGATCAGGTTCAAGCCGGCCCCGCCGTCAACTAGCATCTTAGTGACCTTGAGGTTGCGGATGGTTGGTGAGACCAACGTCGGCAAGCATCCGACCGCAGTTACGCGATCATGATGGTCCTCAATATCAAAGATGATAGGCGTGCTGGACCACTTCAGAGGCTTGCGTGACTCGACTGGCGGTTCTGCTGCATTAACTTCCCGCACCCACTGTTTGAGCTGGCGGTGCGAAGTATGCAGAGAAGCACCGCCGTCAACGCACAGAACCTCTGTGGCTTTCTGAAACTCCTGCTCGTCGGCCTCGTCTTCATCCATCTCTTCATCGTCGTCTTCATCTTCATCCTTGTCGCGGCCGCGGGGAGGTCTGTCTCCTTGCCGCTGCTTGGCCTTGCCGCGGCGTCCTCCCCGGCCAGGGTGCTTCTTGCCGGATCCTCCAGTACCTTCCTGGGCCTTCTCCTTGTCACGTCGTTCGTACTCAGCTTTCTGCTGCTCGACAAACTGCTCAACCTTCTTGCAACTCTGGAGATCATGGCCCTTGGTGCGGTGGATCTTGCAATACTGCTTGTCGGAGCCGCCCTGCTTGTCGGCGGCCGCCACCGGTTCGGCTTCCTTGGCGCCACCTCCGTTGCCGGACTGCTCAACAGCTAGCACATCTTTGCCTTTCCTTCTCCTGTTGTTCCGCCGCCGGTTTTTCTTTGCCGGGGCGGCATCCTCACTATCAGATCCTCCTGCTCCTACATTCTCTCCGGGGAGTTTCCTCCCTTCCTCAGCATGTGCACACTTGTCGGCCAGGGCATATAGCTCACTGACGTCTCTAATCTTGCACATCGCCATCTCCTCCCGCATCCTGCGGTTACGCACGTTCTGATGGAATGCGCTGATGACCACGGCAGGGTGGACATCTGGGATGTTGCGCTGCACTTGGCTGAATCTCTGAATGTACTTGCGCAGGGGCTCTCCTTCTTTCTGGGCGAGCAGATGAAGATCGCTCTCCTGGCCATGGGGCTTGTGGCCGCCTGTGAAGGCGCCGACAAACTGATGGCATAGATCCGCCCATGAAGATATGGAGTTGTCCGGCAAGTGCATGAGCCAGGATCTGACATTGGGCTTGAGCACCAGTGGGAAGTAGTTGGCAAGGATCTTGTCGTCGCGCCCCCGGCAGCTTGCACCGCGATGGTGTAGATGCTGAGGAACTCCGACGGATGCAACCTGCAATCGTACTTCTCCGGTACATCTGGCTTGAAGTTCTTTGTGCTGGGCCACTGGACTTGCCGCAGCTCACGAGTGAACGCAGGGCAACCTACCGCATACGGCAAGTCGCCTGGTTCCCCTGGTGCATGCATATCGACAGTGGGACCAGCACGCTGGTCTGACTGACGCCGCGCTTCTCTTCGACGCTCGATGCGAGTACGAGCGTCTTCCTGCTGTCGTTCTTGAAGAACTTGGCGCTGATCGCGACGAGCTCGTGGGTCTGATGACGCTGTGGAGTCAGTGTCGAGGTTGACCCGGCGAGTCGGCGATCTTGGCCTTCGGGGCGGGGAGTGCACGGAGGTTGCACCCCCACCGGTCTTGTCGCAATCGGCTCGCGTCCGGCAATCTTGCCACGGCTGCGACGCATTCGGCTGCCGTGGAGTGTCGCCGTTGGTGAAGCCGATGAGACTCTGAATGGTGGCCCTCCAATCGTCGATCTTGTCCGCCGTTGGAGGGTAGTCCAGGAGCAGTTGGGCTCGGGCCAACGCTTCTTCTGGAGTCTTCGGTGGCGGTGGTGAACAGTGCGAGGAGCGGGATATGATCGGACTTCTAACTATGTTAGAAGGAGCAGGATCCCGTCTAGGCGACCGTGTCTTGCTCATGCCAGCAGGCTGGTGTGCATGCTGGTCTTGAGCACCCTGAGATCCACCAGCTCGATTTTGGTCCAACGAGCGTATGGTACCGCGAGTACCATGACGCTGTTGGCCCCGCACCTCCTGAGATGGGCGCGGTGCATGTACGGAGGCCGAGGTTTGTGCAGCCTTGTCCTTGGACCTGGCGGCAGCGTGAGCTCCCTCGTCGACGCCCGTTCCTCCGCCGACGTCTACCCCACCACCCGCTTGCTCCGGTGGCGGTGGGATCGACGTGGAAGGAGCTGCCACCTCCGAAGCCTTCTTCTTCGGTGGCATGTCGATGAAGATGATGAAGAAGATGAAGATCTGGCTCGTGTGAACGCCGGATCGGGTTCACACAACCTCGACGCACCCCCTACCTGGCGCGCCAAATATGTCGTGGGAACGAACACCTATGGGGCAGGGCCCCTTTTCGGTCCGGCGGGGGGCAGAGGCCGCACGAAGAGCGGATCGAGGCGAAGCACGCTAGCGATTTTACCCAGCTTCGGAGCTCTCCAGAGAGATAATACTCCTACTGCTGCTTGTCGGATTATATTGTGTTCTTGCTCGGGAGCGTTTGAGAGCTACAAGACCGAGCGTGAATGTTTTCTGGTTTCGAACCCCCTCTACGTTGCGCATGGGCCTCCTTTTATATGCTCAAGGGGTCACCGACAGGTGGCAACGCATGCAAGGGCAAAAGTGTAAAAGAACTGTGGTTGGTACACCTACTTGCACAGTGTACCATACCTAACTCTGATGGCAGGGGACAAAGGCATTAAATGCCCGTCCGCTTCACCCAAACTGTGCAGAAAAGTGACCGTTAGGGGCGCCACCGTTCGCCACGATGGCGATCTTGTCAGCGTCGCTTGCCACCTCACACCGCTTGGCTGCACAGCCTCTCGCCACGCGCGCCTGGAACGGTCTCAGGGCAACACGTCGATGGATGTGCTGGAGCGTAGGTACAGAGAGGTGGCTTGCCGCGGCAAGCGCCTTGCCGCAGCTGTTGTCTTGCCGCGCCCGGAAGCTTGTCGCTCGCCGGGCCTTGCCGGGACGCGCGGCGCGTCGCGGCAAGTTCCTTGAAAATGCCTTGGTTGGCCTTCCCGGCAAGCTCCTCTTGCCGGGGCCTTGTCCTTCCCGGCAAGCTCCTCTTGCCGGGGCCTTGTCTTCTCATCTTGAATACTTTTTTCTTGAATGGCTCCAAAGGAACCACGGAGGACCTTGGCGGGAACTCGGCAAGCCTTGCCGCGAGACGCTGCTACTGCCCGTGCACAAGTTCGGGATACTAAGGTACCCCTACTTTAGTACACCGACACCGACCTTCACGCAAAGATAAACAATCAAAATACATTGCGCGCCAATTTGGTTACATAGTTAGGAGACCATACGTGCATGCTTCGGGAATCACAAACCTTAACACCAATATTCTTACTAAACACAACCATCTACTAGAACCTCCCACATATTATCATCTCTATATCGCAAAACTATTGCAAGGAATCAAACATATCATATTCAGTGATTTACAAGTTTTATGTAGGATTTTATGACTAACCATGTGAATGACCAATTCCTGTCATCTCTCTAAATAGATATAAGTGAAGCAAGAGAGTTTAATTCTTTCTACAAAAGATATGCCCATGCTCTAAGAAATAAAAGTGAAGCAAAAGAGCATTCTACAAATGGCGGTTTTCTATGTGAAGAGAAATAGGCAATCCAAACTTCAAATGGTATAAGTGAAGCACATGAAGCATTCTATAAAGCCATACTCAAAAGATTTAAGTGAAGTGCAATGAGCATTCTATAAATCAACCAAGGACTATCTCATAACAGCATGGTGCATCAAAGAAAAGTGAACACTAAATACAAAATATGCTCCAAGATTTGCACATATCGCATGAATGAAACGAATTCGAAAACATACTGATACTTGTTGAAGAAAGAGGGGATGCCTTCCGAGGCATCCCCAAGTTTATACCCTTGAGTCTCCTTGAATATTTACTTGGTGTTCCTTGGGCATCCCCAAGATGGAGCCCTTGCCTCTCCTCCTTTTCCTCATATCGAGACCTTCTCGATCATCGAACACTTCATCCACACAAAACTTCAACAGAAAACTCGGTAAGATCCGATAGTATAATAAAGCAAATCACTACTCTATGTACTGTTGCAAACCAATTCATAATTTTTTTGCATTATAGCTACTGTAATATAACTTTTAGATGGCTTAATCCACTGATAGAAATTGATAGTTTCATCAACACAAGTAAACTATGCATCAAAAACAGAATCTGTCAAAAAAAGAACAGTCTGTAGCAATCTGAACATTAACCATACTTCTGGTACCCCAAAATTCTACCAAAATTAGTAAAATAAACAATTTGTATAGAAAGACAGTTCAAAAAGTTTCAGAACCGTTTGGCGTTCCAGTAAAAAATGTAAAATCGCACACTACAGCCAAAGTTTCTGTCCTGCACCGTACAAACCAACAAGCAATCTAAACATCCTAAAGGCAAACTTTGGCACATTATTTTTATAATACAATGGAATTGTACAAGGGGGTAATTATTTTTGATGAAAAGTTTCTGTAATTAAGATTCACAAAGTTTCCGTGAGCATGAACAAAGTTCAAGGAGCTCCCCCACTTCAACAATGCTTGTCTTTCTCACTTTCACTTTCCTTTTTGAAAAGTTTTGGGTTCCCCTCTTTTTTTTGTTTTTTAAACTATATAAAAGCATTCAACTGAAATAAATGACTCTCTAAAACTTCCGGGTTGTCTCCCTGGTAGCGCTTTCTTTAAAGCCATTAAGCTAGGCATATAGTGCTCAAGTAATAGATCCACCCGGATCCCAAGGTATATCAAAGCCAATTTTAATTAAAAATGATTTGTGATTTAGTAGTGAGAACAAAGTAACATAAATCATGCAAAAACAAAGTCTAACTCTCTTCCTATGCATCGGCATGTCATAAAAGAACAATTCATGCACACAAAGTAAAGGCCAATGCATAGTATAAACAATTTCTTGCAATTCTATCATATTGGAAACATAGAGAGGTGGAGATATAGTTCCTCTCTCATAATAATTGCAAGTAGGAGAAGCAAGCACATGCATATCACATTCATCAAAATTATCATGTGCAATGGTAAAAGGCAACCCATCAATATAATCGTTAATAACCACAAACTTCTCCGATATAGTGTAGTTTGGAGAATTCAAAAAGATAATAGGACTATCATGTGTGGGTGCAATAGCAACAATTTCATGTTTAACATAAGGAACTATAGCAAGTTCATCTCCATAAGCATTGGCATCTTGGCCACAAGCATAGCAAGCATCATCAAAAAGGGATATTTCAAGAGAATCAACGGGATCATAACAATCATCATAGCAATCATCCTTCGGTAAGCACGAAGGGGAATTAAACAATGTATGAGTTGAAGAGTTACTCTCATTAGAAGGTGGGCACGGGTAGCTAATCCGCTCTTCCTCCTTTTGTTCTTCGCTCTCCTCATCATCTTTTTCATCCAATGAGCTCACAGTTTCATCAATTTCTTCTTCCATAGACTCCTGAAAAATATTAAGCTCTTCTTGGACAGCGGGGGAGTCCTCAATATATGGTTTAACATATGCATTAGAAGCATAATTATCATAACAATATTTAAGTATGACAAAATTTTTAGATTTGTAGAGAGTAGCATCATACGTTTCAATCAAAGAAGCAATTTCATAAGCACCCTTAAAATCAACAAAATCTTCAATTTGTTGAACATCATAGTAATTATAAACATCCCTAGCATATGAAGATATGATTCCATTATCACTAAACTCACATTGGTTGGGAAGGTGTTTCTTAGGGTTTTCAGAACAACAAGTAACATCATATATTTCACATAAATTCCAAGCATAGCATTGCAAACAATGAATTTGATCTAGTAAAAGTTTACCTTTTTGAGATAAGCGGTGTCACACATAATAAGCACTCTCATCTAAAGATTTGCCCTCAACTAAGCTAGTTGGGGTTTCATCACGAGCACATAGGGATCGAAGATGATCCAAGTAAAAAGCTTCAGGAGTGTGATAGATTTTCAGTGGTTCTTCAACCATTGGTGTAGTAGTTACAACTAATATTTTTGTTATTTTGCGTTTCCAACCCATAACTAAAGATAGAAAACAACTGAGAACAACAAATAAAAATTACTTAGTGATAAAGAAAACAAACACACACGATAATATTCACCCCACGCTATGACTCCCCGGCAATGGCGCCAGAAAAAGGTCTTGATAAGCCACAAGTATAGGGGATCAATTGTAGCCTCTTTCGATAAGTAAGAGTGTCGAACCCAACGAGGAGCTAAAGGTAGAATAAATATTCCCTCAAGTTCTATCGACCACCGATACAACTCTACGCACGCTTAACGTTCGCTTTACCTAAAACAAGTATGAAACTAGAAGGACTTTGTAGGTGTTGTTGGATAGAATTACAAGATAATAAAGGGCACATAAATAGAAAGTAGGGGCTGTTTAGATAAAGAAGCAATAAAGTAAATATAGCGATTGTGGAAAAGTGGTGGTAGGAGTTGTGAAATTGTCCCTAAGCAATTGACTACTTTACTGGACCGATAGCAAGTTTTATGTGGGAGAGGCATAAGCTAACATACTTTCTCTTCTTGGATCATATGCACTTATGATGGAAACTATAGCAAGCATCCACAACTACTAAAGATCACTAAGGTAAAACCCAACCATAGCATTAAAGCATCAAGTCCTCTTTATTCCCATACGCCACAACCCCCTTACTCGGGTTTATGCTTCTGTCACTCAAGCAACCCACTATAAGAGAATCATGAACGTATTGCAACACCCTACAGCGGGAATCCCTCGCGCTTGCGCGACATGGAGAGCACCATAGGACAGCAACATAACCACAAGCAAATTAAACCAATCATAGCAATTCAACAATTACCGATAGGACAACGAAAATCTACTCAGACATCATAGGATGGCAACACATCATTGGATAATAATATGAAGCATAAAGCACCATGTTCAAGTAGAGGGTACAGCGGGTTGTGGGAGAGTGGACCGCTGAATATAGATGGGGGGAGGTGATGGAGATGTTGGTGATGATGATGGCGGTGTTGGTGTAGATCGTGGTGATGATGATGGCCCCCGGCGGTGTTCTGGCGCCACCGAAAGCAAGGGGGAGAGAGCCCCCCTTCTTCTTCTTCTTCCTTGACCTTGTCCCTAGATGGGAGAAGGGTTTCCCCTCTGGTCCATGGTCTCCATGGCGTGGGAGGGGCGAGAGCTCCTTCGAGATTGGATCTGTCTCTCTGTCTCTCTCTTTGTTTCTGTGTTCTCTGGTTCTACCCTTTCATCGTTTCTTATATATCCGGAGATCCGTAACTCCGATTGGATTGAAACCTTCGCCAAGATTTTTCTCCGAAAATTAGCTTTCTTACGGCCAAATAAGAGCATCAACCGCCTTATGGGGTGCCCACAAGGGTCAGGGGCGCGCCCCCTGCCTCGTGGCCCCCTCGGTACCGTCTCGCGTTGATTTTTTTCTTCTAGAAAATCACAAATATTCCTAAAATATTCTACATCCGTTTTTATCCTTTTTGGACTCCGTTTGATATGGGGTTTCTGCAAAACATAAAACTAGCAACAAACAGGAAATGGCACTGGGCACTGGATCAATATGTTAGTCCCAAAAATAGTATAAAAGTTGTCAAAAGTATATTAAAGTTGAATAATATTGGCATGAAACAATCAAAAATTATAGATAAACCGGAGACGTATCACTCTCCACTCGTAATGTTTTTAACTTATGCGAATCAGGTTCACGGCTAAGCCACCCACTGGGGGATTTAGACACAAGTGATTACGGGGAACCAGTCATTAAGATACTGCAAAAATCTTGTCTTTGAAAAGCAAACTGAAGTACTCTTGTTACAACTCATCGGGTCGAGTGATTCTAGGTATAGAAAGGATGAAGTAGCTCTGCGTTCCATGCGTGTGGCTCGTCAATGTTCTTGGCTACGTTGTAGATGTGGTATGCTCCATTGTGAAGTACCTTGGTGATGATGAAGGGACCTTCCCAGGCCGGAGCGAGCTTGTGAGGTCATTTCTGATCCACTCGGAGCACAAGGTCTCCTTGAAATGCTCGACCTCTGACATTGCAGGCATGGAATCGATGCCGATCTTGCTGGTAGATGGTCGACCGAACCAAAGCCATCTCGCGCTCATCCTCCAGGAGATCAACTGCGTCTTCGCGTGCTTGCTCTGCTTCAGCTTCTGAGAACAATTCCACTCGGGGAGCATTGTGCAGCAAGTCACTCGGGAGCACAGCTTCAGCGCCATACACTAGGAAGAAAGGGGTTCGATCAGTCGACCGGTTTGGCGTTGTTCTCAGCCCCATAGGACGGACGTCAATTCAGTCACCCAAGCTCCAGTAGCATGCTTAAGGTCGCGCATGAACCGAGGCTTTAGCCCTTGAAGGATCAAACACTCGCCCTTTCTGCCTGTCCATTCGACTGCGGGTGTGCGACGGACGCATAGTTGACCCGAGTGCCACTACAGGAATCAGCTACTTTGCCATCAGCCACGGCGGACGGCAAAGGTCTTTGCCGTCCGCCGCTGATGGCAAAAGTGGACGGCAATGTAAGGGATGGCAAAGAGCTACATTGTCGTCCGCTTCGGGCGGCTGACGGCAAAGGGTCCTTTGCCATCAGCTGCCGACGGCAAAGAATGCTGACGGCAATAATTGCGCTGGTACTCTGTTAGGTGGTTAACGGCAAGACTTTGCCGTCGGCCGCTGACGGCAAACATTGGAAGGCCTTTGTCGTCCGCCGCTGTAGGCAAAGTTACTTTCTCTTTGCCGGCAGCCACTGTTGGCAAACTGACCAGATAGGTCAGCCTCCCAGGAAGCACAATTGCCTGCCACGTGGCCTCTTTGCCGTCCGCTGCTGATGGCAAAGAGCCCTTTGCCATCGGTGGCAGACGGCAAAGAGCCTGCATCATGGCTTTTTTCCTTGTTTTTTTAAATCCAACAATTTTCACAGCAAATATATATGACATATATAGATATATTTCACAGGGCTATTTAACAGCACATAAGTTTCATCGTACATACATATATAGTTCCATCCACTCATACATAGCAAGTTGCACATACACATAAGTTGCAACCATTAGGAAGTTGCACATACATATTACAATGCAAAGTTTCATCAAGATAGCAAGTTCCATCGTAGCAAGCTAGAAGAATACTAGAAGAGAATGAAATAAAAAACAAGCACTCCATCATAGCAAGCTAGCTTCCGCGAAGTGAATGAAATCTGCAAAATGGCAAATAAGAAAGTTAGGAAAAGGTGACTAGAAGAAGAACACTAGAAGAAGAATCACGCCATCGTTTGTGAGGTAACTTAGGTGAAATGGATTGTTTATGAGCTAACTTAGGTAAAATGCATCATTTTAGAGCTAATGTAGGTAAAATGGATCGTTTATGAGCTAACTAAGCTAATTATGCCGTTTTTTTACATAAGTAAGGTAAGTACATGTCATTATTGAGCAAACCTAGTTAACTAAGCATATTATAACTAACTTAGGTCATTTGGGAGGAAACAAAGCTAAGTATAGATCGTTTTAGAGCTAACTTAGGTAAAATGGCTGGTTTTGGAGGTCAGAAAGCTTATTAAGTCATTTTGCAGGAAAAGAAGCTAACTCTAGGTCATTAAGGTAAGCATATTGGATGAAATAAAGCTAAGTCTAGGTCTTTATGCATTTGTTAAGCAAAAAACTAGAGAAACTTACCTTGATCATGGAGGTGTGGGAGCGGGCTGGCTCATGCCAGCAGCTGGAGAAGGATCGCGTGATGCTTGTGTGGAGTAACGCTGCACCAAAGATCATTTCCAATGTTTCGTTAGCATGATGACACTCAAATGTTAAGACTAGCAAGTAACGTCCATTCAAACTAAACTCACCGTGGTCTCGGGAGCAATCTCTGGATCAATGGCTATGGAGCCATGGGACCTCCCGCCACTAGATATCATCACCTGCTCTGGATTGTAGGGGATCTGGCTCGTGTTAAACTCCTCCCCTTTCCTCGCCTTCCCCTTGACTTGCTTGTAAGAGGCAGTGTGGGCCATGGCATACAGGTCGTACCCCTCTGGCACCTTATCCGTCTTACTGTAGCATGCCTGAAAGAGAGAAACAAAGTAAATTAGTAATTAAAGGGCTCAAGCTAGCATGATGAATGAATTGCATTAATAAGGAAGCAAACCACATTACCCAATTCCGCCCGAACTGATATAAGCTGGAGCTACCTTGATGGTGTGGCACACCTTCAATTTGGGCACGTTTGTCCTTGGCCTCAGTCGGCTCCCCTTCCATCTTTCAACACCTGCCATGACAAAGAGTAAACAAAATTAGTACAACATAAAAAAAATACCGACATGAATAATAATATGTATATCACTTAAGTGTATCATCATCAAGTACAACATAAAAAAATTGAATACCTGACACTACTAATAATCTCGATCAGTATCATCAATAAATGCATAATCATCATCATCACTATAATCAATGACGGGCTCATAGGGTTCAGTGGCATCAACATGTGGAAGGCCACCTTTACGTAATCGGTCAAGCATTGAGAGGTCGTCCACAACAGTAACCTCTTCTTGTTCCGGCTCTTCTTGTTCCTCCTCTGGGGTGATGTGGGATTCACTGTCACTGTCTACTTCAATGTTTTGGGGTGAAGTATACCGGTTCTTGAAACGCTTTTTGGAAAGACGTGTCTCTTGGAAGAATTCTCCTTCATATGTGTCTGGGTTAATGTGAGGTTCATAATCCTCTTCCTTTGGGGGAGATAGTCTAGCACGTGGCGGCACTTCATAAATGACATCCCAACCTTTCAGATTTGGATTAGTTTGGCAGGCCCAGGGTAGATAGAATACTTGGGTCGCCTGTTGAGCCATAATATAGACATCAGGAACATCTAAATGGGTGCTTTGTTTGATTTCAACTAGCCCTATATGTTCATGAGTCCTTCTAGTCTCCTTCGGCTGAAACCAATAACATTTGAAGACTACGAAATTCGGTGGATTTTCACCATAGAATAGAAGTTCATAAATTGCATAACCTCTCCCATAATACTCGGTACCTCCTTCGCCGATAGCAGATACACAACAATTTGTAGATTTTCGGTCGGCCATAGATAGCTCTTTGCCATAGGTACGAAAACGATACCCGTTGATGTCGTATTTGTCAAATGAACGGACCTTATAGTCAAAACCATTAGCAACTTGTCTCAATTCGGCGTCCATAGACTCTGAATTAGCCTACAAGTTTAATATGAAAGGATTGTTGCATTACGCACAAATTAGCGAATGAAATGAAATTGTCTAATAGAATCTACCGTTTGTTTGAACCAAGAGATGAAACCGGGATAGCCGCCTCCTTGCTTTGCGAGAAGCTCATACTCTTCGACGGAATCCTTTTGGATCACCGCTCCATACGAGAATACGGAATCCTTTTGGTATCGACTGTATGAAATATCCAGGAATAAGAGCAGTTCAAAGGAAATAGAAGTTGCGAAACAATGTACCGAGAACTTACTCGATGTACGGCCGCACTTCTATTAGGTTGTTGAAGATATACAACGAAATGGTCCGCCATTCTTCGTTATCCAAAGATACTGGATTTGAAACACTGGCTGGTGCGAGATTGCCTTTGAATAGGCTGAGGTTGGATCCACCCTTTTTAGGCTCGTCAGCATTGTACCGAGGCTTCGGATCATGCAAATGATGATTTTTGGTTTCGTAGTGTGCTGTCACGAAGTTTGCCGCCTCCTCAGTGATGAATGCCTCAGCCATAGACGCTTCAATTCTACATTTATTTTTACATTTTTCTCGAAGCGTCTTCTGCATCCTCTCAGTTGGGTAGCACCAACGACTTTGCACGCCCCCCCCCCCCCAATCTTGCCTCGGTCGGGAGATGCAAAATCAAATGCTGCATTGGATTAAAGAAGCCCGGTGGAAAGATCTTCTCTAACTTGCAGATCAACTCTGGCGCCAACTCTTCCATTTCTTCTAGCACGCCAGGCGATAGTTCTTTCGCACAAAGAACACGGAAGAAATATCTGAGTTCTTCCAGTACTAGCCATTCATCCTCAGGGATGAAGCCACGCAGCATCACCGGCATTACCCGCTCAATCCATATGTGCCAATCATGACTCTTGAGACCAAATATCTTCAATTTATCAAGACTCGCTCCCCTCTTTAGATTCCCTGCATACCCATCGGGGAACATCAACTGCATTTTCACCCACAAGATAATTTCCCTCATAGCTGGCCTTCCAAGATTGAACCATGCCTTTGGCTTCATCCAGTTCTGCTTTCCTTTCGGTTCTTTCATGTTTTGTAATGGCCTATCACATAGCGCCTCCAGATCGACTCTAGCCTTAGTATTATCCTTTGACTTCCCATCTATGCCGAACAATGTACCAAAAAGTGCCTCGGCGATATTCTTCTCAGTGTGCATCACGTCGATGTTGTGTGCGCAAAGGAGGTCTTTGAACTAAGGCAGATCCCATAAGCATGTTTTGTGAGTCCCTGCGTGCTCGGAATTATACCCCTTGAAGTACCCTGGACGCTCTAGATCTGGCTCGAGAGTGTTTAACTGATCCAGGGTCTGTTGGCCTGTCAACGCAGGTGGTGCAGAGTTTTTTACAACTCTACCTCTGATGAAGTTCTTCTTGTCTTTCCTGAACTTATGGCGAGGATCCAGGAACTGTCTATGCATGTCGAAGCAAGAAAACTTGCAACCGGCCTGAAGCCAACGAAACTCAAGAGCTCCCTTGCATGTGGGGCACGGGAACCTTCCATGCACACACCAGCCAACGAATAGCGCATACGCCGACAAGTCATGCGCCGAGTACATGTACCAGACACGCATTATGAAGTTTTGTTTGCTATAGGTGTTGTATGTCTTGAACCCATTATCCTAGGCTTCTTGCAATTCGTCCTTAAGTGACTGCATGTACACATTCATATTTTTCCCCGGATAGTTGGGCCCTGGAATTATCAACGTCAGGAAAATGTTCTTTCTTTGCATAATCTGTCCGGGGGGGGAGATTGAGTGGAAAGACAAATACGGGCCAACAACTGTATTGGGCTGTCGTCATACCAAACACACTGAACCCATCGGTGCTGATGCTGACTCGAGGATGCCTCGGATCTGCCACTTTGTCAGCATGTAATTCATCAAACTTTTTCCATGCAACACCATCCGATGTGTGTACCATCATCAGATTACCATCTGCATCTAGTTCGGTTCTTTTGCCTATTTTGTGCCATGTCATCTGTCTGGCCGTCTCTTCGACCATGAAAGACGTTGAAGTCTTGGTACGATTGGTATATACCGAAGAACACTAACAGGGATTTTGGTCTGTGTCTCCTCACCCATACCGTTGTCTACCATAATATACCTGGAACACTTGCAAATGGGACAATAGTTCAAGTCCGCATAGTCAAGCCTAAATAAGGCACATCCTTTCTCACAGGCATGTATCTTCTCATAGGGCATCTTCAGTGCATGGAGGATTTTGTCCGACTGGTACAGGTTTGCAGGCATTACATGGCCTTTGGGTAGAAAGCGTCCAAATACTGTCATAATTGTGTCATAGCATTCTCTGCCCAAGTTGAACTGAGCCTTCAAAGCCATTACTTGTGAGATGGCATCCAACTGACAAAGCTCAGTGTGCTCGTGGAGTGGACGTTTTGAAGACTCCAACATTTCATTGAAGGCCTTTGCAGATTCCTCCATCTCCTCGTCCGAATCCCGAGCATCATCATAGTCTTGCACCATGTTTTCCATCCCGGTACCATGCTCGTCGGTGCAACGATGACCCACCTCAGCTCGGTCACGTTGGGCAGACTCACCATGAAATGTCCACACCGTATAATCGGGCGTAAAACCATTCTTCTGCAGGTGTTTACCCATTTCAGCCTCTGTCCTCTTTTCCTAATTGCCGCATCGGAAACAGGGGCACCAAGTTTTCCTCTGGCCATTTGCAAATGCGGCTTGCACAAACCCCTTGGTTTTTGTGAACCATTCAGCGCTCCATTTGTTCTGACCAATGTGACCAGTATACATCCACGCACGATCACTCATCTTGACTTTCAGAGCTACTGGACACACAAAAATTATATATATAATTCACAATGTATATATTCATTAGTTGATCTACTTTGTCAATTTTATTACGTCCATGCAACCTACACTCTAATAGGTAATGATAGGTCCTAATCCCACCCGAGTATGTGTAGATTGGGTTCATTTTCCCAAGCTATGCTCCGGATCCGACGCAAAATTTCGGCAGCACCTCCCCGCTGTTCTCCTGATACACGTCTCTGCAATAAACAGAGAGGATGTGTACCCGGAGAACAACAGGGAAGGCACTGACGAAATTTATGCGTCGGATCCGGAGCAAAGCATATGGGAAAACGAACCCAATCTACACATACTCGGGCTGTCCATGGATAGCGTTGGACAATTCGAAAGAATCAAGGTTATAAATATGCAAATGCATGCATATTTATAACTATGACGCTTTCGAACGGGAGACACATATTGGTTACGCATACTGATGATTCAAGACACATATATAGCTAGCTACCAAATTTCATGTCATTTGTGCAAATAATTAATGGGGGAGAAGGACATGTCATTTGTGCTCACCCACAAACGAAGGGGCAGAGCTCGTCAAACGCACGGCGAGGTCAGCGAACACCAAACCTCGCAGCGATGAAACAACTGCACATTTAAATCTACCCGATCAACACAATTATATATGATGTTTTTCATAACAAAATCGAAAAATATATGACCTAACTAATAATTCACAAATATATAACCCCGTCGGCCTCTGGAAGGCCAAAGAGCACCTTTTCGGGAGGTTTAGGGGGTCGGGGTGTCATGTCGGTGTCGGGTGCTGTTTCGGGGTCAGGGTGTCGTGTCGGGGTCGGGGTGTCGGGGTGTGGTGTCGTGGTCTGTGTGTCGGGGTGAGGTGTCGGGGTCGGGGTGTCGGGGTCACGGTGTCGGGGTCAGGTGTCAGGGTGTGGTGTCGGGGTCGGGGTGTCGGGGTCAGTGGTAGGGGTGTTTCCTTCTATCCTTCTTCTTCTTTCCTTCTCTTCTTCTTCTTCTTTTTTTCTTCTTCTTTCCTTTCTTCTTCTTCTTCTTCTTCTATCCTTCTTCTTCTTTCCTTTCTTCTTCTTCTTGTTCTTTCCTTTCTTCTTCTTTCCTTTCTTCTTCTTCTTCTTTTTTCATCTTTTTTCTACTTCTTTTACTTCTTTTCTTTTCTTCTATTCTTCTTCTTCTACTTCTTCTACTTCTTTTCTTCTTCTTCTTTTTCATCTTTTTTCTACTTCTTTTCTTTTCTTCCTTTTCATCTTTTTTCCACTTCTTCTTCTTTTCTTCTACATATTCTTTTTTCTAACACTAACACTAAATTTTCTTCTTTTCTAACACTAAATCTAACACTAACACTAACACTAACAATTAAACAAGAATTAAACAGTAAAAAAAGAAAAACAGAAAAAAAAAATACTCACCGGAGCAGGGGATGACGCTGGCGCCGGGGTGGTGGGTGGGTGGGGGGGCGGCGGAGATCCGGGGCAGTGGGATGGCCGGGCGGCGGGGGCGGGGGCGGCGCCGGGCGGGAGGGGCGGGGGCAGGGGCGGGGGCAGTGTCGGGCGGCGGGACGGTGGGGGTGGGGGCGGGGGCGGGGACGGCGCCGGGCGGTGGGACGGTGGGGCGTCGGCGTGTGGATGAGGGGGCGGTGGCGGGGGCGGCACCGGGCGGCGATGGCGGGGGCGGCGCCGGGCGGCGGGGCACCGGGGCGTCGGCGGGTGGGGGAGGGGGTGGGGGCGGCGGCGGCGTCGGCGGCGGGCGGCGGGGGGCGGTGGCGGGGGCGGCGCCGGGCGGCGGGGGCGGGGGCGGCGCGGTGGGTGGATGATGTGGGCGTCGGGGAGGAGGTCGAGGGAGAAGAGAGTAATGGGCGGGGGAGGGGGCTCAGCCGTTAGTTAGGTTAGTTGCGTTAGCCTTTGCCGTCCGTCCTCCTTTGCCGTCCGCTTTTGTTCATATTTGCCGTCTGCTAGCGGACGGCAAAGAGGGGGCCGTTAAGTATTTTTTAACCAGCTCCTCAGTGGGGCCCCCCTCCCTCTTTGCCGTCTGCTAGCGGATGGCAAAGAATAGGCTGATGGCAAAGGCTTTCTTTGCCATCAGCCAGTTCTTTGCCGTCTGCTTTCGGGTAGCTGATGGCAAAGAGCTTCTTTGCCGTCTGCTAGCTGGCGGCAAAGAGCTGGCAGATGGCAAAGTAGCTGATTCCAGTAGTGTGCCTTGGAATGCGTAGAACACCTTGAACTCATCAGAATCAAAGTTGGAGCCGTTATCTGTGATAATGCTGTGAGGTACTCCATATCTGAATATCAACTCCTTGATAAAACTGACGGCAGTGCCTGCTCCAAGGTTCTTGATGGTCTTGGCCTCGATCCACTTGGTGAACTTGTCGACTGCTACAAGTAAATGGGTGAAACCACTCGCGCCGGTTTTGAAGGGTCCAACCATATCCAATCCCCAGACTGCAAACGGCCAGATGAGTGGAATAGTCTTCAGGGCAGACGCACGCTTGTGGGACATGTTGGAGTAGAAGTGGCAACCTGCGCACTTGTCAACTATATCTTTCGTGATCTCATTTGCTCGAGGCCAATAGAATCCCGCTCGGTATGCTTTCGCCACGATGGTCCGAGAGGACGCATGGTGACCACCGGTCCCCGAGTGGATATCGTTTAGGATCATTCGACCTTCTTCCGGGGTGATGCAGTGTTGAGCCACTCCTGTGACACTTTCTCTGTAAAGCTACCCTTTCATCACAGTGAAAGCTTTTGATTGACAGACTACCTGGCGAGCCTCATCTTCATCCTTTGGGAGCTCCTTTCTTGGAATGTACGCGATGTACGGTACTGTCCAATCGGGCGTGACCACCAAGACTTCCATGATCAAGTCGACCACGGCTGGAACCTCGATCTCAGTCGGGTCAGTTGAACTTATTGGTTGGGGGGGCTCTTCCTTGAAGGGATCTTCTTGTATTGACGGGGTATGGAGATGCTCCAAGAACACATTGCTGGGGATAGGCTTCCGAGTGGAACCTATCTTCGCCAGATCATCAACAGCTTGATTCTTGATTCATGGTATGTGGTGGAGCTCTAACCCCTCAAACTTCTTGTCTAGCTTTCTCACTGCGTTGCAATAACCGGTCATTGCGGGATTCCTGACGTCCCATTCCTTCATTACTTGGTTAACCACTAAGTCTGAGTCACCATATACCATTAAGCGTCAGACGCCGAGTGAAATAGCCATATGCAACCCATACAATAGTGCCTCATACTCAGCTTCATTGTTTGAAGAATCAAAGTGAATCTGGAGGACATAACTGAGCTTGTCTCCTCGTGGGGACACTAAAACCACTCCTGCACCAGAGCCATTCAACATCTTGGATCCATCAAAGAACATGGTCGAATGTTCTGACTGAATTTGAGTCGGCTGCTGTTGTTCTGTCCACTCTGCGAGGAAATCTGTAATTGCTTGAGACTTAATGGCCTTCTTTGCCTCAAACTTGATATCTAAAGGAAGAAGTTCAATCGCTCACTTTGCTACTCAACCAGTTGCATTTCTGTTATTCAGAATTTCTGAAAATGGAGCGCCACTGATGACAACCTTCTTCGTGGTCAGGTAAATCCCATAAACAAGCTTCTGATAGTGAGGATATCTCTGCTTGGACCGGGTTAAGACTTCTGAAATGTAATACATGGGGCATTGAACTTTGAAGGCTTTGCCTTCTTCTTCTCGCTCGACTGTGAGCACTGTGCTAACAACTTGTCATGTGGCTGCGATGTAAAGCGGTAAAGGCTCCTTGCTAACCAGAGCAGCAAGCACCGGCTGGGTGGAAAGCGGGGCTTTGAGCTCTTCAAACACTTCTTCAGCTTTGTCACTCCACTCGAACTTGTCAGACTTCTTCATCAGTCGGTAAAGAGGCAATGCCTTTTCACCAATGCGTGAGATGAATCGGCTCAATGCAGCCAAACAACCAGTAAGCTTCTGAACATCGTGCACACGCACTTGGCATTTCATTCGAAGGATTGTGCCAGTCTTCTCTGGATTTGCGTCGATCCCTCATTCGAAAATGAGAAAACCGGGTAACTTTCCGCCTGGGACTCCAAATGTGCATTTTGATGGATTGAGCTTGATATCATACCTCCTTAAGTTGGCAAAGGTTTCAACAAGGTCAGTCAGCGGGTCGGAACCTTTGCATGACTTAACCACTATGTCATCCATGTATGCTTCCACATTCTGACTGATTTGAGTGAGCAGGCACTTCTGAATCATGCGCATGAATGTGGCACCAGCATTCTTGAGGCCAAAGGGCATAGTAACATAGCAGAAACACCCAAACGGGGTAATGAAAGCCGTCTTTATCTCATTGGGTCCATACAGTCGGATCTGATGGTACCCGGAATAAGCGTCCAGGAAGGACAATCGCTCACACCCCGCAGTTGAGTCGACTATCTGGTCGATGCGTGGCAGAGGAAAATGATCTTTCGGGCAGGCCTGATTGATGTGCTTGAAGTCAATACACATTCGGAGTGGTTTATCTTTCTTGGGAACCATAACAACATTGGCGAGCCACTGGAGTGGTATATCTCGCGGATGAACTCAGCCGCCAGGAGCCGAGCCACCTCCTCGCCAATGGACTTTCTCTTCTCCGTGGCGGACCGACGGAGATGCTCCTTAACAGGTTTTACCTTTGGATCGACTCGCAAGTGGTGCTCAGCCAATTCGCTGGGTACTCCTGGCATGTCAGATGGCTTCCATGCAAAGATGTCCCAGTTCTCATGGAGGAACTGGATGATCGCTTCTTCCTATTTGTTGTCGAGTGTCGTTGAGATATGGGTCGAAGACGCATTGGGATCGGTCGGGTGGACATGGACTGGCTTGGTCTTGCCAGCCGACTGAAATGCGGACTCCGAGGCAGGCCTCTTAGCACGCAGCAAATCACTCGGATCTGTAGTTTTCTGGTACTCTTGAACCTCTACTGCTGCCATCTGCTCATCTGCTATCTTTGCGCCATCCTGAAGGCAGTCTTTTGCTCTTTGACGATTACTGGAAACTATTATCACGCCTCTGGGGCCAGGCATCTTCATCTTGAGATATATGTAACATGGTCGAGCCATAAAGCTAGCATAAGCAGGTCTGCCCAGAATGGCATGATATGCACTCTGGAAATCCACAACCTCAAACGTCAAATTTTCCTTGCGGAAATTCTTCTCATCGCTGAAAACCACGTCAGGAGTGATCTGGCCGAGTGATTTGGCTTTCTTTCCTGGGATGATTCCATGGAACCGCATGTTGCTCTTGCTGAGTTTGGACATCGGAATGCCCATTCCTCTGAGGGCCTCAGCATACAGAATATTTAGACCACTGCCACCATCCATCAGAACCTTGGTCAGTCAGGTGCCTCCCACGACTGGGTCGACCACCAGTGCTTGCCGCCTAGGGGTAGCTACGCATGCTGGATGGTTGGACTGGTCGAACGTAATGGGGTTTTTTTGACCACTTCAAATACTTTGGTGTTGCCGGAGCAACCATGTTCACCTCTCTGTTAATGACCTTCAGTCGACTTTTGCTCTCGATATCGGCAAAAATCACCAAGGTGGCATTGACATTGGGGTAACCACCATCATCATCCTTATCTTCTTCTTCCTTCTCAGACTCTTTGTCCTTGTCATTAGGTTTACTCTCTCGGAAGTTATGGATTAGGAGTCGACATTGTCGATTGGTATGCTTGGGGAGAATTAGGTTCCCCTCCTCATCCTTCTTGGTGTGAATATGACACGGCAAATCCATCACATCGTTTCCTTACTGGTCCTTCACTTTCTTAGGAATCCAAGGGCCTTTGGACTTCCCCTTGAATTTTCCTTGATTAAACACTACTGCCTCGGCAAGACCTGCTGCCTCAGCCTTTCGCTTCTGCTTTCGACTGGAATTTCCTCCTCCGGTGTCCTGGGAGACTGTTTTGTGCTTGCCACTCCTGAGTCGGTCCTCCTCTTCGCCGTTAGCGTACTTGGTGGCAATCTCCATCATCCGATTCAAAGACATATCTCTAGTCTGACCGAACTTCAGATTGAGCTCTCTGTAGCAAACGCCTTCCTTGAAAGCACAGACTGCTTGATGATCTGACACATTCTCCACTATGTGGTGCAGAGTGATCCATCTCTGGATATAGTCTCTCAGGGTTTCATTCGGTTTCTACACGCAATGCTGCAACTCCGGTAGACCAGCATGTCTCTTGCAGGTGCCCTCAAATGTTCTCGTGAACACTCAGGCTAACTCATCCCAACTCAAAATGCTCCCAGGGGCCAACTGATTCAGCCAAGCCCTGGTTGAACCTTCAAGCATCAGAGGAAGGTGCTTCATGGCCACCTCATCGCTGCCGCCACCCATGTGCACAAATACTCGGTAGTCTTCAAGCCAAGTATCGGGCTTCGACTCTCTTGTGAACTTACTGACGCCAGTCGCCCTGAAGTTATGAGTAATCTTAGCGGCTCTGATGGCTCTTATGAAACACTCTGGGCCAGAAACGTGGACTCTGTTTCCACTTGGTCTGTCTCTATCCAGCCCTTCTCTGTATGCTCTGTTCCGATCGACCAAACCCTGCACAAGGACAGATCTTGCGTCGAAGCTGGGCTCTCTGGGTCGACTGGAACTCTGCGGTCATTCCCATACGGACGCATGTCATCATATCACCGGGGTGCGTATGACCCGTCCCTCGGAAGGGGCAAAGGCGCTCGACGGTGGTTGTCGCGTGCGTCTCACGATCATATTCTCCATGAGCTCTTCCCAGGTGTCGATCCTGGCAGTGATCACAACCTCCATGCCGCAAAGGCGATCTAGGACTGTGTGCCGACTGAATGGTGTCTGCTCTTACTGATCTGCTGTGGATTCTGTTCCGTGACTGGGACACAGCAGAGTTCTGGTCTCCTGCTGCTCGGAGCAACGCTTTGATCTGTTCCAAGCCTCTTCCAGCCTCCGAACAGGATGGCTGAATGGACTTTGTGATACGCGCAGAAGCTGCAAGATTCTGAATCGGTGTGCGGAATACCTGAGTTTCCGGTGGAAACAATTGCCGTGGACGTCGACTGGACCCGGGGATCAGTCGACGAGCACGATCAGCCAGCGTGCCCAGGCGCACTGCCTCCAAGGCCCGAGCCTCGGTGGTTTCCCCTATGATGGGGGTCTGGAGAGCCTCCACGTTGCGGCGATGCAGCTCCTCCCTCTGCTGCGAACTAAGAGGCTGGGGCTGATACTCCTCATGGCCGAATGACAGGCCGTTGCTGCCACTATTGCCGGTGCTGCGACGAAATCCAGGTGGACCGCGGTGGCAGTCGACCATGAGGACTTCCGCCACGGGGTCACAACTCCCGCTCTCGAAAAAGGTGTCTACGAAATCAGTCGACAAGTCGACTGATCCGCAGGGGAATACATCAGGCTCGATCACCGCGACTTGGGGGGTGAACGCCTGACAAGCCACTGCGTGTCTCACCCACCGCTGGAGCCACGAATGACCAAACCGCTTGTGGCGGCGTCCAGCAGAGTGGGATGACGATGCGAGGACCGAGTGGTACAGGGTCGACAGCTGCCGAAGGAGGACGCCGCAGGAGCTCGCGCGGAAGTGCGACGAGCCACGAATCGGGAGGGCCTCGACGTCGAGGGGGGCCTCCTGGAGCCAAGCGGAGTCGTCGGCGACGAAAGTGAGCGCGCCGAGTCAGAACTCGCGGCCCATGACCACACCGCCGCCGGAAACCATGCTAATGAAGATTAAAGAAAATGCAACCTCGCCGGAAGTCGCTAAGACGCTTTGCCCCAAGGTGGGCGCCAATTGTCGTGGTACTAAGTCTGATAGTAAGTATAGTGGGTATGTTTGAGGAGGCAAGGTCCTAGCTACGGTGACGTTGTCCGCACGTGTTTACGAGTTCAGGCCCCTCTTGGAGGAGGTAAAAGCCCTACGTCTCGGTGCCCTGAGTTGGTCGACTGGACTATGAGAGTGTGTGTTACAGAGGGTGTGAACCCTTGTGCCAGTGGAGGGGGGTGGCTTATATAGAGTGTGCCAGAACCCGAGCCATCCCCCGTTACAAGGAGTTCAATGTACATAAAGACGGGGCGTTACTGATAACGACAGCCATAAGTGCTATTAATGACCTTAAAGACTACGGAGTGAATGCCTTGTTGGAGATATGCCCTAGAGGCAATCATGTATGATGATATTTCCTATGTGTTTATGAATAAAGATAGTCCTTGGACATTATCAATCATGTGTATCAGCAAGTACGTGACTAGTTTGTAGGACTATGCATTGTGTGATGACTGTCCTAAAAGGTCCCTAGTCGAAAGGGCTGTGTGGACGCGCAGCCGACTAGACTAGCATATGACACGGTCAATGGCTTGGTCTCACTAGCCATGGAGCATTGGATGCTAATCGAATAATATGGACTTGGAAAGGTCTAGTCGGATTCGACGTAGTCGGATCCGAGTCGAGATAAAGTCCGAGTCAGATAGACCCAACTATGAGACGCAGCGATATGTCATCTGTGAGTCCCTAGTACAACATACGTTCTATGTCCTAAGACCTGAGCTGACGCATGTACTCGGGATGGTGACTGACTTGCTTTGGGCCGACAAAACGCTACTCTGTGACTGGGTAGTTACAAAGGTAGGTTTCCGGTTTGTCCAGTCCCATGCTGCGAGACATGGTCGAGTAAGATGGGATTTGCCCCTCCGATCAGGAGAGATATACTCTGGGCCCCTCGTGTGATCCGACCAGGATAAGCATGGCCATGCGACAAGGATTACGAGATAATCCAGTTTGTGGTCGGTATCACTGGAATGAGAAAGAGGTCGGGCTAGCACAAGGATGACAGTCTCGCGTTGAGCCCGACAATATATATCATGCGACAAAGGGAACAGAAGTGTGACACGTTGTACAGGTTCGCCTAACCAGCTTCATAGTCTGCTTGGTGGTCGGCACGCCTTGCTAGAGACCGCTACCAACCGTGCAGGTCGGAGGTGATCCGAACTGTGACCAAGCCGACTTGAACCTAAGGGGTCGCGCGCTTAAGGGAAGGAACCTACGAGGTCGGTTCGGAGGACACTGGTCGGATGTGATCCGAGCTGGACTTGGAACGCAACCGAGTAGACTTTGGGCTCTAGGGTCCGTGCGAGGCCCAAGTGTTGAGCCTGCAACGGACGCCTATATAAAGTGGAGGTGCGGCACACTCATGCAGTTGATTGCTTCGGCGCTGTAACTAGGGTTTGCATGTGTTGCGAATAGCCACCTCCACTCGCCGCCAACTGTGTGATCGGACCTAGCAGTCCACTGCACGACATTCCTCCTACACGCGCAAATACCGTTAGAGGCGGTGCACTTGTGCCGCTCCGGCGAACTTGTACGTGGGATCGGATGACCGGTTGTTCGAGAGAGATCGGACGATGAGGAGACGAACCACACGGACGCGCTGCCCCAGCTCTTCTTCCGCTGCACGACACTGTGCGTCTAGTGGTAACGAATCGTGATCCATCTCCCGTAGCGTGTTCCTGGATGTTCTGCGCGTAGGAAATCAGAATTTGTAGTCGACGCACCCTACCGTAGAACCCAACACGCCTGACCGTTGTAGTTCTGAGTGACTCCTGGTCTTCAGTAGGTCGAGTGGTTTCTTGTATGGTCGAGTGACATCAGGAAGGAGGGGTACCCGAGTGATATGATTGGTCGAGTGGATTGCACTCGACACCTTCACTGGGCACTCCTTGTTGTCTCTTGGGCTTCTTTGCTTCTAGGGTAGTGACCTTGGGTAGGGCGTATATGTCAGGCCTATGACCCTACCCTAGGTCTATATCATCATCAGGTAGGCCTATACAAATCCCCTAGGGTCACCCATGCAAAGGGTTCAGCCCCCTTAGATCATACACACACCCATAGCTAGAGAGGAGTAGTGCAAGCAGCCTTCTTCCGCCTCTAGCCCAAACAGCTCAAAGAGCACCCTTGTACTGGCTATTGATCATAGTGATGCGGAGACCCCGCAGAGCAGGATTAGGGGTGTTATCTCCACGGAGAGCCCCGAACCTGGGTAAGACCCGGCGTCGTTTACGGTCTTGCCTACTCCCGCTTCTAGAGTCAGCAACGTTCTATTGACCCCATACATGATTAGCCACCCGTTGGCATATGTCGAGGAAATACCACGACAATCGCGCAAACTTAAGAACTAACATTTTGAACACTGGCTTTCTTTCTAGCTACTTATGTGGCAAATCTAGCTTTGTAAATATTCACGTTGGTGTTTTCGTGTTTTTCAAAACCATCTTTTGTTCTTTTATATTTTGGTTTTTGTTTCTTGTTTCTTTTTCCTATTTTTCCAATTGCGTGAAATCCTCACAAATTTAAAAATTGGTCCGTTTCAAAAAACAAGCTCATGTTGATTGATAATGCCGGAAATCATAAACAACAGAAGCATCCAATTTTTTTGACAATTTCCAAGAAATATTTAGGACATAAAAACATTCATTTTGATTGATAATGACAAAAATTGCAAATAACAGAAGCCTTAAAATTAGAAGAAAAAAACTATATGCTCATGAATACATTCGTCTACCCTAGTGTGTCGCACTCCTCTCAACTGGTGGTCTTTTGGAGTATGGATAAATGACCCTAAGTTTTTGCAGGAGCCTCGCACGGACATATGAGGTATCCTTGCCAGTTTTGAATGACTTCTGACATCATTTGCACGTTGTGATACGCCCAGCCATTTATCAATCCTTTTCCACCGAGAAAACTCCAGAAAATGCAAAAGTTGTCAAAAATCCGAACAACTTGGCATGATGCCTTGAATTGGTCATAGAAGCTGGTGGAAAAACTTTGAGGCCATTTGACAATGTCGAAAAACAACATGCTTTCAAACGAACCCTTCTCCCGAACACTCTCCATTGAACATGATCTATTTTAGGACATCCTTGAAATGACCATAAGTTTTGCAAGAAGATGGGCATGCCCGTGGTAGGCACCCCATGCCTAGTTTGAATGACTTTCGACACAGTATGCAAGTTGTTACACGTCTAGTCATTTATCGATCTTTTTTAACTGAGAAAACTTCAGAAAGTGTAAAATTTGTTGAAAACTAAAACAACTAGGTATGGTGCCTTGAATTGGTCATACAAGGACATCAGAAATATTGGAGGCATTTCAAGGATATCGAGAAATAACGTGCTGCCAAACAGAGGCATCTAGCTTACCTGTAGACCGTCCATTGAACATGGTCTAGTTTTGGACGGTCTTTAAATGACCCTAACTTTTGCCAGTAGATGGGCACGGCAATGGTAGGCATCCAGGCTAGGTATGAATGATGTTCGACATTGCATGCAAGTTGCGTCATGTCCGGTCAATTATCAACCATTTTTCATCGAGAAAACTCCAAAAAATGCAAGAATTATGGAAAAATCAAACAACTTGGCATGGTGCTTTAAATTGGTCATATAATATCATGAGAAAATTTTGAGGTCATTTGACAATGCCGAAAAAACATGCTCTCATACGGACCCTTCTGGCATACCCAAACACCCTTCGTTGAACATTTTCTATTTTTGGACATAAATAAAATGACCCCAACTTTTGCCAGTAGGTGGGCACGTCCATGGTGGGCATCTATGTCAAGTTTGAACGAATTAAAACAACGTATGCATGTTGCATCACGTCCGACCATTTTCACAGAGGCAACTCCAGAAAATACAAAAATTGTTGAAAGCTCAAAAACTTGGCACTGTGCCTTTAATTGGTCATATAATAAGCTCATGAAAAAAATTGGGGTCATTTGACAATGTCCAAAAAACGCGCTCTCGCAAGTACCTTTCTGGCCTATCAGAACACCCTATGTTGAACATGGTCTATTTTTGGACTTAAATTAAATGAACCCGATATTTTCTAGTAGGCAAGCATGCCCATGATAGGCATCCATGACTCGTTTGATCGATTTCCGACACCGTATGCAAGTTGCGTCATGTTGGCCATTTATCAGTCAATTTTCACCGAAAAAACTCTAGAAAATGCAAGAATTGTCAAAAACTCAAACAACTTGACATGGTGCCTTGAATTGATTATATAATCTTAGGACTTGGCCCAACTATCGCTCCCGTCGGGTGTGATGTCGGTAATTTCTAAAACCGTTTGCATTTTAAAGAAAGTTGTTCATGTTTTGGATTTTTGTTGGAAATTTTAAAAAGTGTTCATGTCATAAAAAATGTTTAAGTTTTAAAAACTGTACGGGAGCGACAGTGGGCAATTAGAGCCTCGTATCCGTATGTCTTATACTAGACAACCCATTATAAAGTGGATACAACTTGTGAAAGGTCGATGCTATCCTTTATACGTTTTGTGAGGGGGATGTACCGAAGCGGAAATGACACACATCTAGCGGAAACTGTGTGATGTAGCACATTCAGCAGTAGGCCAAAGCTAAGATAAATAAGCTACATAAAACACTTGTCTTTTGCATAAACGCCGGAACTACTAACTTAAACATTTGAAGGTAAACATGCTAATAGAACCAAGAATCCTTCTGAGTCTCCATAGAACATGAGCCAACGATCCAAAAAGTGCCCTCATTTTTCCAGCAAAACTAAGCTCTGACAATGACGGCGAAAGGGTCCCTCACAGAGAAGTCAGATCCTCTTTCAAATTTCTGCATTTCAAGGCCTTGACCTTCAGCAAATGCACTCTCGAAGAGCAGCAGTTGACAGCAGTTACTGGCCCATTTTGTGTTGAACAGAGGCTTCACTTTGGCATTTGCCTCAGCCAGCGAGCTGAAGCTTGCATTGACACACACAATCGCCAGCTTCGTCAGCATCCGAGCGTTCTCAAGGAAGAACTTGAGGAAGGAAAGTTCGCACCGATCTCCTCGGAAGTTCTGAAAGATCATCAAGTCAACGTGTTAAGGGATGCATTCGATGGCACCGGACTCCTCCCAGAACTCGAGGTTGAGCTTGCCAGTGGTCTCGGCAGTTTTCTTGGACTGTAGATAATTAAATCGGCGCAAACTTCAGTTTTTTTTCGAAAAGGGGGGATTCCCCGGCCTCTGCATCAGAACGATGCATACGGCCTCTATTATTAAAAATAAAGCAAGGTCTCAACAAGGTCTCAAAGCAATGTAACAAAAGCAGGGACTAGCTCACATAGAGCGTCAACTGCAAAACACCAACGAGAACAGCCACAACCGGCTGCCATGAAAACAGATAGGTAAAACTAAATGCCTATCCTATTACATGATCGCCATCCAAACCGGTTGAAGATATCCCGCGCTACTGTCTCCCACCGGACAGATCCAGTAACCAAACGCTCCCTGGCCTCCGTCGGAGTGAGTAATGACCACGTACAGATCAGTGCTGTAGCTCGGAATAACACCTGCAAAAAATGAGTATTTGTTGTTCTGTTAAAAACCAAATCATTTCTGCAATTCCAAATTGCCCATAATAACGCACATACTCCTACACGAATATGTCTGGCTGTTTCGGACTGAATCCCAACAAGCCACGCCCCAAATAACGTGTTTACCGATGTGGGCGGAGTAATATTAAAGGCAATTTGCACGGAGCGCCACAACCCGCGTGCCAACGGACAGTCAAAAAATAAGTTCTTGATGGTCTCATCCGTATCACAGAAACTACACCTAGTAGAACCTGTCCAGTTGCGCTTAACTAGATTGTCCTTAGTAAGAATAACTTGCTTATGCACAAACCACATAAACACTTTAATCTTCAAAGGAACCTTAACTTTCCAAACCTCCTTGGAAGTGGGTATCACAGCAGAATTAATGATATCAACATACATCGATTTGACTGTGAATACCCCTGCTCTAGTTAGCTTCCAAAACAACTGATCGTGCTGAGGAGTTAGCTGAACTTCCATCAGCCTACGGACCAGGTGAAGCCATGCCTCCCATCGAGGCCCGACAAGCACCCTCCTAAACTGGATGTTTAGAGGTATAGACTGCATCACCGTGGCAACGAGAGTATCCCTACGCTGAACAATACGATATAGTGTCGGATATTGTGTAGCCAATGGCGCGTCACCAAGCCACGTATCCTCCCAGAAACGCGTATTCTCGCCATTACCCACAATACATTTTGTTCTGTTAAAGAAAGCGGCTTTAACCCTCATAAGCCCTTTCCAGAACGGTGAATCTGTAGGTCGCAGAGTAACCTGGGATAACGTCTTTGAGGGCAGATATTTATTACGTAGGATCTGCGCCCATGTTGCATCTGTCTAAGAAGGCAACTTAAACAACCACTTACAAAGCAAGCACTTGTTCTTGATTTCAAGATTTTCAATCCCAAGTCCCCCTTGGTCCTTTGGTCGATAGATAATATCCCATTTGGCCAATCTGTATTTCCTCTTGGACTCATCACTCTGCCAAAAGAAATGGGAACGATAGAAGTCTAGCCTCTTTCTAACCCCCACTGGGACCTCGAAGAACGATAAGAGAAACATAGGTAAACTCGTGAGCACCGAGTTAATTAGAATTAACCGGCCTCCATAAGACATGAGTTTTCCTTTCCAGCAACTAAGTTTCTTCTCAAATCGATCCTCGATACACTTTCACTCATGATTTGTTAGCTTACGATGGTGTATTGGAATACCCAGATAAGTGAAAGGTAAAGCCCCAACTTCAGTTAGAGCTCGATCATCTCATCACTTGGCAGCGGCAATATACATGTATGAGTGCGGGAAGATGCAAAATTGTTGACACATTGAGTAGGGGGGTTCACCTCGATATGCAGCCTCTCAACATTTGGAAAGCACCTGAGAAAGCAAGGCAGAATTTTGGCTTCATTGCGGACACCAAAACGCACTTTTAAGCCGAGGATCTTCACGGTTGGTACCATGGTGCTTGGGGTCGCCGTTGTCCTGGGCTGCAATGCACACAATTGTCTTGAGACAAGTTGACACATTGGTATCGATGATTTGTGAGTTAAACAAGCAAAAAAAGAAATTCTGAGAGCGCGGGATGAACCTTGATGAGTAGCCAAGTATGCAATTCCGGCTCCAAGTAGCCAAGTATGCTTAGCGCTGGTGCATGACCGATATTGACCCTCTTGTGCGAGCCTGGGCCTTTGCGGGTGAATGACTCCCAGATGATGAGGCGCTCGAGCTTGGGGGCTTCGTCCACGACGATTTCCAGATCGGAGGCCCCGATTAACTGCACGCATCGGATGCTGCGGCTGACGAGGGTGAGACGGTCCATGAGCAAGTTGGCTTGGATGCACAGGATCTCCAGCACGGGGCTCCTTGAGATGATGAAGTCCATGTGCCGGCTCTCCATGGCGACGGTACAGAGGCCGAGCTCGCGGAGGTTGGGGAAGGAGGCGGCGCGGGAAGGCCGGCAGTGTCCGGGAACTTCCAGAGGGCGAGGTAGAGGCGGGTGAGCGTGGCCATGCCGAAGAAGGCGGCGCGCGGCGGGAGACGGCGGAGGTGACGCGGCGTGCGGCGTCCCGCGGCACCTGCACCTGCACCTCGGGCGAGGGCGAGGACGGGAGGAGGTGGGCGTCGACGAGGACGAGCGGGGCGGAGCGCCAGAGGCCGCGCTAGCGGCGGCAGAGCGCGGTGGTGCGCGCGGCGTCCGTGACGGGGAGGCGGGTGAGGACGTTGCGCAGGAGCGCATCGGGGAGGAGGCTGAGGCAGTCGAGGTGGTCGTGGGGGAGGAGGGCGTAGAGGCCGGGGGCGTGGCGGGAGGCGGGCTGGCCCGGGAGGACCAGGTGGATGTAGGAGAGGATGCGGCCGATGAGCGCCTCGAGGTCGCGCGGGTCCTTGCCCCGGCCCCGCCACAGGCTCTCCGACGCGCGGTCCATGGGGACGGGCGGCAAGAAGGCGGCCATGGCCACCGCCGCCGACGAGGTGTGGTTTTTGATGAGTTGAGTGCGGCAGCGAGAGCGAGGGGTGGAGGCGGAGGAAGGAAGCCTTGGCTTTTGTGTGGGGGTGCGTGCTTCTTTTGTTCTGCGGGCTGGCTGTGTGGAATGTGGGAGGCGGGTTTCAAGTTTGAACCACTATTCGAGTTGGGTTCCCCTCTTCCCGTTCGAATTTTCAAATCCGTTATTCCAGTTCATGGAGGATATGCAAACCGCAATCATGCCGCAACACGCATTTTCACTTCCAGACTTTCCAGTACACCCACTATGAAATTTTCTAACCTTTCCCTTATTTATAACTCTATAAAATCTCTCCTAAAAATTTTTAGGAATTAAAATACTCCCTCTATTCCAAAATATAGTGCGCCCGCGCTTCCCGAAGTCCAAATTTGACCATAAATTTAACCAACGACACCGACTGCGGCGGGAGAAAAAATTATATAATTAAAAACTTCTTTTGGCTACGAATTCACTAGTATAACTTTTGCTCCCGCCGCAGTCGGTCTTGTTGGTTAAATTTAGGGTTAATTATCCTTTTGCCCTCGGTGGTGTCCATGTGCTCAGTTTTGCCCTCAGATGCGAATTGTCCTTAGTTTTGCCCCTAGTCCGAGCACAACAACTACGACGAGGCCAAACAGCCATATTTGAGTCCATTCCGTCTGCCGGCGTTAGTAGTTGTGGGTCCGGAGCTTACACATGGGACCGCGTGGACGTGGGTCCGGAGCTGACATGTAGGCCCGTGCAACTAAATCCCCAAATCATTCTAGCTCACACCCATCCGCCCGGCCGGCTGTCCTGCGCCCCGCCGCCGCCACATGCGCCGTGGCCAGCACCTGCCCCGCCACCAGCTGCACGGCCTGCTCCGCCTCTACCTCCCTGCGCCTACGCTCCACGGCTACCTGTGACGCCCACCACCTTCCTGCGACGCCACGGGTGGGGCGCCCGCCACCTGCTCGATTCGCGGCGCGGCCTCCTTCCGTGCGCCCGGCCGGAGCGCTCAAAGGTGGGGGGCTGCTAGAGCTATTTGAACTAGGAGGAAGAACCCTAGGGCGAAATGGTGAGCAGCGGCGACCCCAGAGTATTTGGCGAGGCAGGCATCGGGCCGGAGATCCGTCGCGTCCACGACTGGGTTCCCGAGGGGTAAGTCTCGCCTCTTGTTTAGATTGAGCTTAGTTGTGCATTTGAACACTCGATTCGAGTAGGTTTGCCCAATTAGTGTGCTGATTGCGTCTCTGTTTTTCGCCGGTTAGGATGGAGTTGCAGTTTGCTTTCATGGTGCACATTAGAAGGGACCGGTACATGTTCGATGCAAAGGATAAGAAGAAATACCAAGGAGGTTTTGATTATTGGTTGCCAATGGCTAGTAATTGGAGTTTCAGACAATTTGGGGAGGTAATTTGTAGCCAATATCCTTGGGGTTTGCTTGATGAAGTGGTATACAAATACTATGATGGGGAAAAGAATTGGGTGACAGTTAGTAATGATGAAGAGCTAGCTACCATGTTTGTTAGGCATAAAGAGAAAGATAATTTTCATGTGAGGCTGCAAGTTGATGTGCTTGAGCAGGCATTTGGACCTAGGATGGCGGGTGCAACATCTCGGGGAGAATCAAGTCGTCGTAATGGCATCTCTAGCCAGAACAATTCAGTTGGTGCACGGCGACGTGGTGGCTCGACAAGTGTGGGCAATAGCAGTAGGGTCCCCCTGGAAGTGGAGCCTGATGGCTACAATTCTGGGGTTGATGAAGAGAAGTTATATTCTGATGTTATTCGGAATTTATGACGGGCACCTCGGACTGAAAACCAAGATGAGCCTCACAATGCAGTACGTGTGGATGATGACGCGATGGGTGAGGACGAAGACCTTGCAGCTGTTGAATGGGACCCTTTGAACCCTCAAATGGAAGAAGGTACAGTTTTTGCATCCATGAATGAGTGTAGAAATGCACTTGTGACATACTGCATCAAGGTAGAACGTACTTTCAAAGTTGACAAGAGCGATCAAGTACGTTACAGAGTGCACTGTCCGACTGAGGGTTGTCCATGGAGGCTGCTTGCATCTAAAATGCGGAATAGCACTAATGTTCAGGTCAAAGTGAACCCTTTTAAGCACACATGCCAGGAATCAACCCTTAGGAAGGATACAATCAGTAGAGCCAATTCAATATGGGTGGCAGAAGAAGTAAAAAAGTGGGTGAAAGAAAACCAGCAAGTGGGTCCAAAGGAATTGCAGAAGAACATCAAAGATAAGTTCAAGATAGATTTACCATACATGAGGTTGTTCAATGGTAAACAACATGCGATGGATTCTATTTATGGTAACTGGCAGGAAAGTTTTCAATTGTTGTATTCATTCAAAGGTGAAGTGGAGAGGACAAGCCCAGGTAGTATTGTAGATATTGATCACCACACCGTGGAGTACACATTCAGGGGAGTGACAAAGACCAAGGAATGCTTTAGAAGGGTTTTTGTCTGCTTTGAGGCTTGTCGCCGGGGTTTTTTGGTAGGCTGCAGGCCTTATTTGGCTATTGATGCCACTTTTCTCACAGGGAGGTTTGACAGTTAGTAGCAGCTTGTGCAGTTGATGCACATAGTTTTGTATTTCCAGTTGCCTATAGTGTGCTGGAGACAGAGTCTGAGGAGAGCTGGACTTGGTTTTTGCATAATCTCCGCCGGGCTATTGCACATCCCAATGGGTTGGTCATTCATACAGATGCCTGCAAAGGTTTAGAAGTGGTCGTGGACAATGTGTTCCCTGGAGTAGAGCATAGGGAATGCATGCGTCACCTTGCTGCAAATTTCATGAAGAAATTCAAAGGAAAGGTGTATACCGACAATTTATGGCCAGCATCTTTGACATGTAGTGTGAAGAAGCACAACTACCACTTGAGGCAGTTATACATGAATCCCAAAGTGAAAGAATACTTGGAAACACACCACTCCAAGTTATGGGCCAGAAGCCAATTCAGTGAAGTGAGCAAAGTTGACTATGTGCACAATAATCTAGCAGAGTCTTTCAACTCAACGATCCGGAAACTAAAGGGTCATTATGTGGTGGATTTGCTTGATAGGATAAGGATAGAATACATGCAGAAATTTCATTATCGTGCAGGAATTGCCGAGGCAAAATTCATGGGCCACATTATCATCCCTGCCGTGATGAATGAACTGAAGCATAAGACAACAGGCTTGGAAATGAACATGACGCTTTTCTCGGGTACCACAGCAGAGATATCATATTTGGATAAAGAGAAGAGGGAATGGAGATATCCAGTGGATTTAGAAGCTAGAACTTGCAGTTGTAGGCAATGGCAGATAACTGGGTTGCCATGCATTCATGCCTTGTTTTTCATCACTTCTCTCCCAGGTCCAGCAGGGAACATACAGCAGTATGTGCATGATTACTACTCTGTTGCAAGGTTCAAAGCCACATATGTTTATGCCTTGCCTGCTATGGAGGGAAAACAACAATGGGACATGGTGGACCCTGGATTCAAGCTTTGCGCTCCAGTTCTGAAGAGAGCAGTAGGTAGACCAAGGAAGAGTCAAATCAGACCTCGCAGTGAAGGAGCTGGACTTGGAGCGAGGAAGCGTAGGTGCACAAGGTGTGGTGGGTCTGGTCATTTTGGTAAGTATTGTGATAACACAGCAGATCCAGCGTTCGGAGAGAGTTTCGATGAAGGCTTCGATGAAAATGTTGGTCAGCAGCCGGTTCCCTCAACAGATGATGAAAATGATGGTCAACAACCGGTTGCATCAGATGAGGATTTTGACGAGGTTCCAAATGATGATGGTCAATAGCCGCATGATTTTGACGATGATCCAAAATATCCTCCAAATAATGATTCAAGTGAGGCTCCAAATGGTGATCCAAGTGAGGCTCTAAATGGTGATCATGGTGATCCAAGTGAGGCTCCAAATGATGATCCAAGTGAGGCTCCAAATGATGATCCAAGTGAGGCTCCAAATGGTGACCAACCTTCTGTTGTTGTGAGTTCTGCTAGGTATGTAAATCTTGCAAGGGTCAAATACTACTGTACATCTATCACTTGACACGATCTCATTACCGTTTATGTTTGGACCCTTTATGTTTTGCACAGCTCTATGGTAGGTTTGAAGAAGACGCGCAAGGTACCGACAACCAAGAGAAGAAGAGAAGAAACAATGAGCACAAGGTGCACGAGGAGCAAAGTGATGGCAAGAAGCTCAAGGAACAGACAGAAGCCCCAACGCTATCTATGAACAATTATGTAACAATATGAATAAGGAATGATGTTGTATTATGAAACATTTATCACTTGACATGTTGTATTTCTGTTGGATGATGTTGGACCTATGTTAGAAGTATGTTTGACATGATGTTTAAATATCTGTTGGATGATGTTTGAATGAGCACATGGTTTTTCCTTTTTTTTGATTTTTTTGAATTTTGTTTTGCTCATTTAAATTCTGGTCAAACCTAACTTTGACCAAGATTTAAACAAGTCTAAAACATCAAAATGAAAAACTAAGCCTGGATACTTCTTAGTCAATCCAAAATGAAGTTGTGGTGAGGTTTTTGAAATTTTCATGAAAAATGTGCTAAAAAGAGGGGTCCAAAGGTAGGGTAATAGCCTCATTTCTAAGCAAGGTTTTTTTCGACCTTATCTAAATCAGCCAAATAACTTTCCTACACATATATTCTATATGTACAGACTATGTGCGCTGGTTTTTCCATTTTTTGATTTTTTTTTTTTAAAATTTGTTTTGCTCATTTGAATTATGGTCAAACTTAACTTTGACCAAGATTTAAACAAGTGTAAAACATCAAAATGAAAAACTAAGACTGGATCCTTCTTAGTCACTCCAAAATGAAGCTGTGGTGAGTTTTTTGAATTTTTCATGTTCATTTCCCCAAAACACTTCTCTTCACTTCATACAAGAGAGTTTGAGATACTCGAGATATCATACAATACACATGAACTTATCATTTAAATGTATGTAAAGCTTGTTTATAAACTTAAATCGTTAGTATATGACATAAGAAGACTATGTGCGCAGGTTTTTCATTTTTCTAATTTTTATTTAATTTATTATGCTCATTTGAAATCTGGTCAAACATAGCTTTGACTGCTCCAAACCCCTCCCAAACCCCGCTAACCCTAGCACTGAATAAGGACCGTTCATCTAACCCTAGCGGCGATCAAGGGTCGTCGATCTAACCCTTGTAGAAGGAATCTGCGGGGAGGAGGGGGGCGATCCGCGAGATGCAATCTGATTGGCTAGGAGATTTTTTTTTAACAAATATCGGGCGCGCTGGATGGACCGTTGGGCCGTCTCATTGTCTGGGCCTGAGACCGCAGTAAATAGCCCGTCTCAGCCTTTCCAGGCCTTGCATGCATGGAGGCGGCTACGTGGGTTTGCGCATGCGCGGGAGGCGGCGACGTGCATGCATGCGAGTGAGGCGAGCGAGGCACGCTAGGCGAGCTAGGCTAGCGAGGTGAGCTAGGTGGTTCAGGGCAGTGGTTCAGGGCAGCGATTCACATGCATTGCCCGGTCAAAGATGCATCGTTTTCGTGCAAAAATTTAAGTGTGCAAAACGTAACGGATACACACACGCGTCCGGATTCACACACGCACCGTTCTCATCCTTTCTCTCTTCCTCTCCCACCCACAGGCCTATAAATGGGGTGCCTCTCTTCCTCTCCCACCCACAACCAGATCCGATCCTCTCCAACTTCAAACACCCAAGCCCTCCCCAAGCGAGACCAAGTGAAGAAGATGCAGTTCAACGGGCCAACCTTCAGCCGTCCGCCTGTGGTGCCAGAGCTGCGCTACCCACCGGGCGTGCTCGTGGAGAGGGAGCTCCGTGTGTGGGCTATTTCAAGGTGGAGGGGTTCCGTCGAACTCACCCGCGCCTTCCTCGGAGCCAGCTATGCCCACCTCCCAAGGGGCTCGCCGAGGATGTTCACCCTCAACGAGGTTCGTGACCGCGGCGGCATCCTCCTACTGCTCACGGTCACCTTCACCAACCCATTTGACGCGCGCGAGCTCCTCGGCCAAGTCTTTTGGTGCGGCTGCGAGGCCATCTTCTTCACCATCTACAACATCTACACCAACTACGAGCGCATCTTCCCCGCTCCAGGCCAGATGCACTCCCTTCCCTACGACGATGAGGAGGAGGTGTGAAGAGGAAGACGGTGTTGAAGGGGCGCGCGAGGCCAAGGTGGAAGAAGCAGGTCAAGATGAAGATGTTCAAGCCCGGAGTCAAGCTCGTCATGTTTGGTTTTTTATTTTGTTGCTTTTCTATGTCGTGTCGTGCCGTGTCATGTTTCGTCATGTGTCCGTGAACTGTCCGTGAACTTATCTAAGTCATTGTAATGGTACGGTGTGTTCCATCTTATTATGTGTGTTAAAAAATGTCCGTGCCCAAACTTATCATTTCTTTCCTAAACAAGTCATGAAGATCGAGAACTTGTGGTTTTCGGAGGGGGTGAGAAGCCCTCTGTTTCATTCAAACAAAAAGTCATGAACTAACATGCAAATTTATTCCCTTTAAATCCTAAACCAAGTGCCACTCTCACCCTAAACCAAGTGCCACTCTGACCAAAATCATGTGGTAGTGCAACACACATTTTCAACCTTCCAACCCTCCAAAATTTAAGTGCAAAACAAAGGAAAACCACTCTGACGCGTGTGCAAACATTCACGGTCTCACTATTTTTTTAAAAAAAAAAATCACAGTCTCACTATGTATACCTTCCTTCCCTACCCATGTCAAAGTCTTGCCATCTGTCCTAGCGGTTACCAGCGCAGCCATAAACACCACAAACCCACGCGGTCCTGGGTTCGAGTCCCCAACCGCACCAATTTTTTGTGCATTTTCCACCCTTCATTTTTTTAGACATATTATGTTTTTCTCAATGTAATGCCCTTAAAAAATGTTCATTTATTTTGGCACCTGGCGTAAACCTCTACCAGAGCTGAGGCACATTTTCCATGACATTTTGGTCTTTGATTTAAATCACGGTGTATTTGAATTGGATTAATTAGCAGCTCCAAAAAAATTCTAACCTTAATTGTTTGGCTCCAGAATAATTCAATTAGCTTCCACAAAAAGTTTCAGCATTATGATTTACTGCCTAAATTAAATCAGAAAAGAAAACAGAAAAATACGCAAGAAAACCCCTAAATGGGCCTAATTGGATGCAATTGGCCCATTAGTTTAGCCTGCACTTGGCTCTACGCTCTGAATTTGGCCCAAGAACAACCTTTTTTTGGACAGAAAGGCAGAGCAGAGAGCTGCATTTCATTGATCAAAAGTTTCTGAATTCCTGTAGCGACCCGACCCGAATGGGTCAAGTCTCTATGCTTAGGTGTCATCCCTGGATCGAGATGCTGACACACACAGTACTCGAGGATTTATAACAGAGGTAAATCACATGTATAAAATAATGTAAATACCATTACCTTAATCCAAATAGCGGAAGTAACAAGGTTGTGGATTCCCATCAACACCAACGGCAAAGTTGAGTATAGGAAATCGTAACCCTAACGTATCACTTACTCGTCGTAAGATCCTGCAACATGAGACGTTGCAGCCACAAAGGGTCAGTACATTGAATGTACTGGCAAATTCACACCATAGGATAATGATGAATAATAATAACTATCACTACATGCATATTTGGCTGGTGGAAAGCTCTATGGTTATAGTTTTTGCGAAAAGCCAATTTTTCCCTACTACAAAGGAATATATTTTATTTAACTACAAAGTTGGTTGATAAAATATTGGGAAGGTACACCCCCTCTCAATCCCAAATTAAAGTCATTAACAACCCATCAATATTAATTAAGAGTGTTGAGATACATGTGAATACTCAAGTACTAGATACTCAAATTGTCCATAACTGGGGACACGGCTAACCATGATTAGTTTGTACACTCTGCAGAGGTTTGCGCACTTTTCCCCACAAGACTCGATCGCCTCCGTTGGATTTCTCGCACTACATAGTGATTGAGAAACGGATGACCAAGACACAGTCTTTCCGAAACATTAACTCTCTACTCCGGGTAGACCATACCAAACCTACAAAACCCACTACCTGCTGATCTACCTCTTCAAGAGCTTCACGTAACTTACTCAACTATGCTAGAGCCCATAATAGCTTGTGGCTGCACACGGAAGTTTCTAGCATGAATAATCTCAGTTCCCTTTGAGCCTGGGTGGCGGTCCATAGGAAAATCACACGGTAACCCCAAGATTTCCAAAAAAACAGGCAATCACTGGATACCCCAGGTGCCTCAATCCACCTAGATGTGTATTATAGTTTCCACCTTAAGTTGAACCATTAAGTAAACAATCTCACATCTGTCATGGAATACACTCAAACCCAATCCACGTCTACGAGCATAGCATGGCAATATAAGCATAACGTAGAAGTAACTCCCAAGGTTTGAATGCAGGACAATAGGTTCCTACCTCATCAACTACTTCCCAATACCCACATGTTATCAAACCTACTCATGCAATGTTTGAGGGTTGAAACTAATGCATAAAAACTGGGTATGAAAAGAGTATGATCAAAGAGTGAACTTTCCTGCAATGTTGATGAAGATGATTCGCACTCAAAACTCTTGATAGCTCTACTCGTCACACTCCGATCAATCTATCGTAAGCAAGAAGTAGTAACCACACATAAGCAATCACTCAAAAGATCGGAAAGAACAAAGAGAACAACTCGGAAACCATCAAATCCAAGCAAATAAATCTTGCAACACAAAACAATTTCTAACAGTACCAAAATGAAGTGAATTTGGCCTTATCATAAAGTTTAGGTCAAGAGCTTCGAGATGCAAAAAGAATCACTCAAATCGGAGTTATAAAACTCAAGTTATGATCAAACGAAGTTCAAATTCAAATCTGATCTAATTCAAATTTTAAACTTTCAAAAACATGTTTAAGTTGTTTTATTGGATAGAGGGAATCATAACAAAGAAGTAGGCGTTGGTTTCGTTGGATTTGGATAAACGAGTAAAAAGTTGTGAGTGTTGGAAGTTTAGGGACTAATCTGTGAATAAAATATTCACGGTTGGGTCCCTGGCCGAAAATAACAGAAAAAGAAAAGAACTAAATGACGAACGCTCGTTTATAAGACCTAAGCAGTGGACGTTCGCTGTTTAATAAAACCAGAAGAAAACAGATCTAGTCTAGGTTTTAAAAAAATGATTTAAAAGAAAAACCGGTCGGTTTACTCGGGTTATACCGGTTCGGGAGAGGGGAAACTGGCGGCGGCGGTGACGGTGTTCTCCGGCGAGGAAGACGGCGGTGGCGGCGTCGGCTGCGAGCGGGGAGGCGGCTCCGGTCGCTCTCTGGCTTGGGCGAGACCACGGGGAGGCGCGGCGCGACGAGGGGACTCCGGTGGTGGTGGCGGCGGCGGGCGTAGGCGGCGGTGGAGCGCGTGGCAATGGCGGCGGATCTCGCCGGCGGCGGCGGGGAGATGCGGCAGAGAGAAAAGAGGAGAGAGGGGGCGGCGGCCTCGCCTTTTAAAGACGGAGGGGGAGTGCGTGGCGTGGAGGAGGGGCAAGGAAGGCGGCGGCAGGAGTCCGGATCGGGGACGGCTCCCATGGCAGCGCGGCGGCGTACGGCGGGCAGAATATCGCCTGGGATCGGGGCTAGCGGCGCTGGCTGGGCTGCGGCTGCGGTCGGGCCTTGGGCCGGCCCAGTCGCGGTGGAGGGAAAGATTTTTTTTAAAATAAAATAATTTCAGAAAATAAAATAAAAGCAAAATAAATAAAAATATACTATAGGCATATAATATATCAAAAATTTCAGAAAATTATTTCCAACAACATGGACATTTTTCTATGGTCAAATAAAATCCACACAAATTTAAATAAAACAAAGAGTGCTACTGCCCTACTAAAATCCAATAAAAATCATTTTAAAAATACCAAAATCAATTCAATTTTATTTCTCTCCAATTTTCTGATGTAGGGAATCATATTACCCTATTTTCCATATATTTTATTTTTGGAGAAAAATAATTTGAATAAAACTCAAATAACTCTAAATTGAAAATAAATTCAAAAGAATTTTGAATTTAATTGTTTTAAACTCCCAACTCATATTTCATATGTTTTGAAGAAGTCATTTTATCTTCTCTCATGAAAATCATTGAGCTGCTTGAAGTTTATGAATTGGAAATAATTTCAAATGAAATTCAAATATTTTCAACCCCCTTGTCATTTAAATAAATGGAAGAAGTCATGTCATCTTCTCTCCAGGGCTTTGTGGTGAAAAGAATTTGAATTCATGAAGATCAGAAAAGAAAATGAAAGTTTGGGAAAGTCCTTTTATTCCCTCTCATTTAACTTTCAAAAAGTTTCAAATTCACTCACTTTCAGTCAATCAATCAAACAAACAATCAAAGCTATCTATTTATTATAAAATTCCAAAATTTAGAATTTTGGGATGTTACAAACCTACCACCCATAAAATGAATCTCGAACTTCGGAGAGGCTAGCAAGAAATAGGTTAGGGTTTGGGGTCTTCTCAAAATCCAACGTTCGTCTCCGGGGTCTCGGGTGCTACCACCCTTAGAAGCATGGTTACGGTTCCATCAAAACTCATATACTCCATCCTTATTGTTGACAGTGTCGGTCTTCCCAGATCTTCAGGATAACCTTTACCGCAATTCTTCTATCCCTTTCATCTTGGTAAGGTCCCTCTGTGACTGGGTCTTCTTAGCTGATGGGTCTGACGCCAATGCTAAACAACTATCGATATCTCGTGGTGGTCAACAATTTATGGTTTCTCCTGCAGGAAATGGGTCTGGGTTGAACCTCGCCGTATGATCTACGATTGGAAACAACTGCCTTGTTCAAGGGAAAAAGTACTTATACCATTCTAAGGTTTAAACAAGGTTGTGATCGTCGTCTCTCTACTATAGGTAAGTCACTCAGATTTACCATCCCACATAGCAAGGTGAATAATAAGAGTAAGTCGGTATGGTGATCAATCCATCCCGCACCCAAATCATTACCTTGTACACGGTTTAGCAAATCTCGCATTCTAACAGTCGGTCATCCTCACAAGCATTGCAGGATTTCTCTTGTCGACGAACCAAGTTCGGGTAAATCCATTGATTCTGCAAGCCAAACAAACATCTATCGTTCCTTAACAACTCTCAGGTTTTGCATTGCTCCTATAAAATCGTTGATGGGTAAAGGCATGTCCTCTTCCAGGGTTTTCCTTCAGCAAGAGTGTGCTTGCTTCTTGGCAGGTCCTGGGGCCTGTGGGTTATGGCCCATCTCATCACTTGTAGTCCTTGAACTTAGCATCGGGCAGCTGATCATTATTCCAACTTCCAACTTCCTACTATTCTTAAATCCATCCAGTTGTACTGTCTTCCTTCCTTCTGTTGGCACCAAACTAAGACATGATTACTCAGACTCATCATGGAATTTCCATTGATCCTTATTTCCAACATTATACCTCCTTTATATCCAATAGTAATTCATCTCTTCATCCTCGTGGGATATCCCGCATACCGAGATAAAAACTTATAATTATGAAGTCCATACTCCACTTCGTGGAACATCATTATCCTCTCCAGGGTCAAGCGTCCTTACAGGGGAATATTGGCCATCTCTGCGTGGCACTTCTTCAACTGGGAAACGTGAAACACATCATGAACTCCTGACAGTCCTTCGGGTGAGTCCAACTTGTTAGCCACTTCTCCCATACGCTCCAAAACTCGGTATGGTCCTACAAATCTCGGGCTAACTTTCCCTTAACTCCAAATAGTTTAACTCCTCGCAGAGGGAACACACGAAGACATGCTCTGTCTCCAATTTCATAGACTACCTCCTTGCGTTTTTGAGTCTGCATAACTCTCCTGCCAGGACTGAGCTACCTTCAGTCTATCTTGAAGCAACTTAGCATTCTCTTCTGACTCCTTGATCACATTTGATCCAAACAACTGATGGTATCCAACTTCATCCCACATCAACGGTGTCTGGCTCCTTCTCCATACAAAACTTTAAAAGGGGCCATCTTCAAACTAGCTTGGTAACTGTTCTTGTATGAGAATCTCCACGTAAGGTAGGTTATCATCCCTACTAGATCCAAAATTTAGTGCACACGCTCTCAACATGTCCTCCAGAATCTGATTGACTCTCACGGTCTATCTATCTGTCTGCGGATGAAAGGTTGTACTGAACTCTAGCCTAGTACCCAAAGTCTGGTGCAGCTGATTCCAAAACTTTGAGGTAAACCATGTTCCTCTATCGATGGTCCTCGGAACTCCATGCAGACATACATCCTGGTCAAATATATCTTGGCCAACTTCGCACTTGTATAGGTGGTTTTTTTTACTGGGATAAAGTGAGCCACTTTGGTCAAGCGAATCAACTACTAACCAGATAGAATCATGTCTCGTTCGGGTTCTGGGAAATCCGGAAATGAAATCCATGCCAAGCTTATCCTGCTTCCATTTGGGTATCAGCATAGGCTATAGTAATCCGGCTGGCTTCTGATGCTCTTCTTTTACTCTCTCTGGCATACATCACCTATGACTACCTACTCCGCAATATCCTTCTTCATACCAGTCCACCAGAAACATTCCTTCAGTCCAAATACACCTTGGTGTTTCCAGGGCGAATCGAGTATGGTGTGTCATGAGCCTCTTGAAGTATTTACTTCCTTATCCTTGCATTATTGGGAACATATACACGGTCCTCGAAGCATAAGGTGTCGTGCTCATCCTTACGAAAACCTTTGGCCTTTCCTTTGCTCATTCTGTCTTTTATCTAAGCAATCTATTTTGTCATACTTCTGAGCTTCACGAATCTTTCCCAACAATGTAGACTGAACTTCCATTACTGCAACAAAACCTTTGGGAACAATCTCCAACCGAAGTTCCCTGAGATCCTCAGCTAACTCCTTTGGTAAATTCCCACTTATGAGGGTATTCATCCTGGTGTTCTTAATGGTTGTGTCCTATTTCTTCACACAGCTTGTATGCACAGAGTTTCTTCATATCCTTTCCATAATGCTTCAATTTCTGGGACACAAACTAAGACTTTAGCAAAGTCAACTTAAATTCCTTCCAAGTGGTTACTCTTTACCATCCATTGATGTTTTGGTACATCCTCCACCAAGTTGCAGCACCTATTTCAAAGCATTGAAGGGTATGCTGGGCCATATCCTTTCCGGCTATAGGGTTATTCTTCATGTGATCCTCCATGTTCTGAATCCATCGGTCCGTCTCCAATTGACTCATCGGTCCAGAAAATACAAGCTCATCTCCATTCATCCTCTATTGGGTCCATGGGTTTTGGGTGGGATAAGAGAGATCGATAGGGAATACACACAATACAAACAATAGTTTTGAAAAGACAGGTTTTATTGAGGCTGTCGGAAAAACAACAAACAAATGACAGCTCACAATCATCGCATCTAACGTAAGTATGTAACAGGGTTTGGTCTTCTAGTGGTCAATAAATCTCAAAGTCATCAACTCTTCAAGTCTAGGTCATGTATCCGATGGCTCCTTCTGATCATGCTTGTCCTTCTCAAGTTCTTTTGCCAAATCATCTCTGTTGTCGCAAAGTCTCTCATGACATCCTTTAAGGTTCTCGAGTTGCACTCCAACTTCTGGGTTACCACATCCTTGTCATGAATCATGGTACTACTATTCTTCAGTTCCTGACGAATCTCCGGTATCTTGAGGTTTTAGCTCCTCCGGCTTGCTACTTTAGCTTCAGGTTCCTCAGTTCTTCACGAGTTGCCTCCTTGTCAAATATGACTTCCTAAAGTCCATCTTAACTTCTTGATGTAACACTCCAGATCCTTGTGATACACCAGCTAAGGTTAAAACTTCATCCTTTGCTGATAAATGCTCCATCATCCTTCTACCATCCAATCCTTCAATGCATATGCATGCTTAACTCCGCGTGGTGACAATAACATGAGCGAGCGATAGCATCATGGATATCCATGTTTATGACTATGTCTATGTCATGAGCTATCATTCCATAGTTGATATTTCCTATCTTGGGGCTTTCTAACAAAACCTTTGAGTTCTAATGCTCCATGTTCAGGTCTTTCTCTGATACACCTTGATCTCGGGTATTGACAACTTCCATAGTCTGTCAAGTTCCATAAGTGTAGCCTTCCTTGGTCATACCAAATCTGGAAATTCTTCATATTCTCCTAGTCTTCGAAGTCTTTATCCGTCGTAGTTTCCATCATTAAATGCTCGGTAAAATCCTCGTCATTCCGAATGGTCTTAGTTGTCCGATATCTGGTCCTTCTTGGAGTGGTCTCATCAACCGAATCTTCATGTGGTCAAAAGGGGAAAGGGGTATGGTCTCACTAAAAGGGAATATTTGAATAAGCTCAGAAGAGAAGAGAGGTAAAAGATTCTTTTGAAAAGAAAGTTGTAGAGAAAAATCTTTCCTATGGGCTTGCCTGTTTCTAGGGTCACGTCCTACAGTCAACATGTGCTCTGATACCATCTTGTAGTGACCCGACCCGAATGGGTCAAGTCTCTGTGCTTAGGTGTCATCCCTGGATCGGTATGCTGACACACACAGTACTCGAGGATTTCTAACAGAGGTAAATCACATGTATAGAATAACATAAATACCATTACCTCAATCCAAATAGCGGAAGTAACAAGGTTGTGGATTCCCATCAACACCAACGGCAAAGTTGAGTATAGGAAATCGTAACCCTAACGTATCACTTACCCGTCGTAAGATCCTACAACATGAGATGTTGCAGCAACAAAGGGTCAGTACATTGAATGTACTGGCAAATTCACACCATAGGATAATGATGAATAATAATAACTATCACTACATGCATATTTGGCTGGTGGAAAGCTCTATGGTTATAGTTTTTGCGAAAAGCCAATTTTTCCCTACTACAAAGGAATATATTTTATTTAACTACAAAGTTGGTTGATAAAATATTGAGAAGGTACACCCCCTCTCAATCCCAAATTAAAGTCATTAACAACCCATCAATATTAATTAAGAGTGTTGAGATACATGTGAATACTCAAGTACTAGATACTCAAATTGTCCATAACCGGGGACACGGCTAACCATGATTAGTTTGTACACTCTGAGAGGTTTGCGCACTTTTCCCCACAAGACTCGATCGCCTCTGTTGGATTTCTCGCACTACATAGTGTTTGAGAAACGGTTGACCGAGACACAGTCTTTCAGAAACATTAACTCTCTACTCCGGGTAGACCATACCAAACCTACAAAACCCACTACCTGCTGATCTATCTCTTCAGGAGCTTCACGTAACTTACTCAACTATGCTAGGGCCCATAATAGCTTGTGGCTGCACACGGAAGTTTCTAGCATGAATAATCTCAGTTCCCTTTGAGCCTGGGTGGCGGTCCATAGGAAAATCACACGGTAACCCCGAGATTTCCAAAAAAATAGGCAATCACTAGATACCCCAGGTGCCTCAATCCACCTAGATGTGTATTATAGTTGCCACCTTAAGTTGAACCATTAAGTAAACAATCTCACATCTGTCATGGAATACACTCAAACCCAATCCACGTCTACGAGCATAGCATGGAAATATAAGCATAACGTAGAAGTAACTCCCAAGGTTTGAATGCAGGACAATAGGTTCCTACCTCATCAACTACTTCCCAATACCCACATGTTATCAAACCTACTCATGCAATGTTTGAGGGTTGAAACTAATGCATAAAAACTGGGTATGAAAAGAGTATGATCAAAGAGTGAACTTGCCTGCAATGTTGATGAAGATGATTTGCACTCAAAACTCTTGATAGCTCTACTCGTCACACTCCGATCAATCTATCATAAGCAAGCAGTAGTAACCACACATAAGCAATAACTCAAAAGATCGGAAAGAACGAAGAGAACAACTCGGAAAACATCAAATCCAAGCAAATAACGCTTGCAACACAAAACAATTTCTAACAGTACCAAAATTAAGTGAATTTGGCCTTATCATAAAGTTTAGGTCAAGAGGTTCGAGATGCAAAAAGAATCACTCAAATCAGAGTTATAAAACTCAAGTTATGGTCAAACAAAGTTCAAATTCAAATCTGATCTAATTCAAATTTTAAACTTTCAAAAACATGTTTAAGTTGTTTTACTGGATAGAGGGAATCATAACAAAGAAGTAGGCGTTGGTTTCGTTGGATTTGGATAAACGAGTAAAAAGTTGTGAGTGTTGGAAGTTTAGGGACTAATCTGTGAATAAAATATTCACGGTTGGGTCCCTGGCCGAAAATAACAGAAAAAGAAAAGAACTAAATGACGAACGCTCGTTTATAAGACCTAAGCAGTGGACGTTCGCTGTTTAATAAAACCAGAAGAAAACAGATCTAGTCTAGGTTTTAAAAAAACGATTTAAAAGAAAAACCGGTCGGTTTACTCGGGTTATACCGGTTCGGGAGAGGGGAAACCGGCGGCGATGGTGACGGTGTTCTCCGGCGAGGAAGACGGCGGTGGCGGCGTCGGCTGCGAGCAGGGAGGCGGCTCCGGTCTCTCTGGCTTGGGCGAGACCACGGGGAGGCGTGACGCGACGAGGGGACTCCGGTGGTGGTGGCGGCGTCGGGCGTAGGCGGCGGTGGAGCGCGTGGCAACGGCGGCGGATCTCGCCGGCGGCGGCGGGGAGATGTGGCGTAGAGAAAAGAGGAGAGAGGTGGCGGCGGCCTCGCCTTTTAAAGACGGAGGGGGAGTGCGTGGCGTGGAGGAGGGGCAAGGAAGGCGGCGGCAGGAGTCCAGATCGGGGACGGCTCCCATGGCGGCGTGGCGGTGTACGGCGGGCGGAATCCCGCCTGGGATCGGGGCTAGCGGCGCTGGCTGGGCCGCGGCTGCGATCGGGCCTTGGGCCGGCCCAGTCGCGGTGGAGGGAAAGATTTTTTAAAAAATAAAATAATTTCAGAAAATAAAATAAAAGCAAAATAAATAAAAATATACTATAGGCATATAATATATCAAAAGTTTTAGAAAATTATTTCCAACAACATGGACATTTTTCTATGGTCAAATAAAATCCACACAAATTTAAATAAAACAAACAGTGCTACTGCCCTACTAAAATCCAATAAAAATCATTTTAAAAATACCAAAATTAATTCAATTTTATTTCTCTCCAATTTTCTGATGTAGGGAATCATGTTACTCTATTTTCCATATATTTTATTTTTGGAGAAAAATAATTTGAATAAAACTCAAATAACTCCAAATTGAAAATAAATTCAAAAGAATTTTGAATTTAATTGTTTTAAAATCCCAACTCATATTTCATATGTTTTGAAGAAGTCATTTTATCTTCTCTCATGAAAATCATTGAGCTGCTTGAAGTTTATGAATTGGAAATAATTTCAAATGAAATTCAAATATTTTCAACCCCCCCCCCCCCCCTTGTCATTTAAATAAATGGAAGAAGTCATGTCATCTTCTCTCTAGTGCTTTGTGGTGAAAAGAATTTGAATTCATGAAGATCAGAAAAGAAAATGAAAGTTTGGGAAAGTCCTTTTATTCCTCTCATTTAACTTTCAAAAAGTTTCGAATTCACTCACTTTCAGTCAATCAATCAAACAAACAATCAAAGCTATCTATTTATTATAACATTCCAAAATTTAGAATTTTGGGATGTTACAATTCCTAATTTCTTCTCTTTTTTCCAACATATTTAAATGTTGGTCACTTCTTCTCTTTTTGTTTCAACATTTAAACAACTTTAACCAACATTTAAACTAGGTGAATTTCTCAAACAATTTCAAGATTACAAATTCCTTCATAATTCATGCCTTTCCATACATTTTCAACATTACAACCAGTGCGATTACCTACAAATGCCCAAAAGTATTTGCAAATGGGTATTGGTAGTGCTTGATCTTCAAGCTTCCTAACCTTCTTCTTCAACATCCTAAGCTCAATAGCTATCTCTCTGTCAGTGCGTGCTTCGCCATCCATCTCTTCTTCCGGAGCTCGTGGTGTGGCCACTGCCGTTCGTGGCAGCATGCGCAACCATTCTTCATGCTCTTCTTGCAGTTCATTCATCAGAGTCTTGGCCAGAGCATCGACCCAAAGAAAGAATCATGTCACCTGCATGAACACCAAACAGATCAACCCATTGCTCAAACATCCCGACGACGAAAATGGTGCAATTACCCCGATTCTTACCCCATTCTTGCTGCACACGTAGAACGGACGATTCTGGTTCCTCGGTGTCTGAGAAACCCTTCGATCAACGCCCGCCCAGCACCGCGGACAGACGAAGACAGGCATGTCCACACGCGCCCGGCTCTGCATCCGCGAGGTGGCGCGGGAGCTTGAGGAAGACATGGAGCTCGGAGCCGAAGGGGATCTCAACGCCGCCGCACCCTCCACTGCTAGCTTCCCACCGCCGCGCCCTCCACAGCTAGCTTCCCGCTGCCATGCTCTCTCTCTCGCCATGGTCACCGCCGTGCTCTCTGTCGCTGTGGTCACCGCCGCTGTCGCCCGCTTATATAGCACACCCGCCAACGGCTCTCTGCTCAACGGCTCTTTGCTGGGTCCCACAAGCCACGCGTGCAACGGTCTGAATAAATTGGCCGTTTCTGCCGCCTGGTCCCACCTGTAAGGGCCGAGTCAAAAGGTTGACCTGACGGAGACGGCATACTTCACGGAACGAGTCGGTGCGCACGGACTAGGGGCAAAACTGAGCACAATTCGCATCTGAGGGCAAAACTGAGCACATGGACACCACGAAGGCAAAAGGATAATTAACCCTTAAATTTATGGTCAAAGTTGAAGCACAGGAATAGAGGAAGCACTATATTTTGGAACGGAGGGAGTAGTGTGGAGCTGAGCTTCCCCCCAAATTTAACTCCGCAAAACAAAAAACGTGCACAGACAAGTCACTCGAAACTCAAAGACCACCGTGCTTAATTGCACATAACCGACCATTATTTAACATCATTGTACTGATATTAAACTAGTTACAACTCAATTATAGCTAATTAGAACCAAAAAGAGCTAAGTGTAAACTAATCATCATCAGAGGAGACATTGTAGATAACTAGCATCGTGCTCGAGCCCGATGCCTCGTCGTCATGGGTACCCCTCAGCATCTTCGCCAATAACTCATCATCAGCGTCACTAAGGCCCGCGATGTCAGGGTGTGGGGTGGAGGCGGAAGGAAAGAAAGTCATAGCTTTCCCATGGGGTGCGTGCTTCTCTTTTGTTTTGTAGTGATGGCGATGAGGTGTGGCCTACCTGTGTGAGTAACATGACTGGCAACGTCTAAAACGTAGTAGGTGTGTTTGTGGGTGGGTGGGGGGTGTGGGGGGTGAACCAGTTCTACTAACAGGTTGTTATTTGAATATTTGAATCTGATCTTAGAGTTCAAGGAGGGTATACACCATATGAAAGCCGCAATTCACAACACATGTTTGCACGTCTAGTATAGCCAGCATAAATTTTGCTATATTTTTCTTGTAATTAGGAAAGTGAAAAGAACCGCAATTTAGATTAGGGTTTCAAACACGTAGTACTACTTTATTTTGTTTGACAAATTACTATCACTTTGGGTCTATTTTTTCTTGCAAAAAAATCACTAGTGGCCATTTGGGCCAAAATTGATCCCGATTGTTACAGATATGGTGATGTAGGGCGGAACCCTAGGGGCCGATCTTTCACGTTTGAAGAGGATCCCTACAAGGAACACGAAGAACGCGCGGAAGAACACGAGGGAAATCACGAGGGGAAAACAAGAGAATCACTCAGCCGACACGAATATGATCACATAGGTGCTAGATCATCGAGGCACAAAGTAACACGAGATCCAAAGTCAACAAGGGACGATACAAGAGTAACCGTTCTTCTCCGTGAGGAGGTCTTGATTGTCTTCTCCGGATGGAGGCCTTGAATCCGGATGGATCTTCTTCGAAGAGGTGCGGTCCCTCACGAGGAGTAGATCCGTGCGGATGAGCAATGCTCTATCTCAAATGAGCTAAACCAAAGCTAAGTCTCGAAGTGAGGAGGAGGAGTTCTATTTATAGGCTACAGGGGCGAAGGGGTACATGGGCTCAGCCCAACTCGTGCACGCAGGCGGGGTCCGGATGATCCGAGTGGGGAGCCGGATGATCCGGGCTCGGTCCGGATGGTCCGGGAGGAGGCCCGGATGAGCTGGTCACACAGGCGGTGGCGATGCAGGTCCGGATGCTCGGCTGGGGGTCCGGATGATCCGGTCCGGCGTCCGGATGATCTGGCTTCAGGGATGAGCTTCGGGTGTCTTCGGGGCGAGTTAGTCGGATCGTCTGGGCTCTGTCCGGATCATCCGGGCCCTCGTCCGGATCGTCCAGCCAGCCTGGGACTTGGTGCTTTTCCTCTCCGTCTTCTCGCATGTCTTCCACTTCCGGTTCTCCTTGCTTCCTAGCTTCTCCATGGCCAACTCCTTGGTACCTGAGTATGCAAAGCGTCTCTATTTGAGGTAGTAGCCATGTCTCGTGTGAATCGAAAGACAGTTGTGAGAGGAGTGATGTCACCTCGGTTTCGAGAGCTCTTGCACGTGCTCGAGTCATAGGTCCAAGTGGTGTTGTAGGGGATGTAGATGCGTCCATGGGGATGATCGTGGGATGCTCCGCATCATCTCCCCCCTTGGGAAAGATCCGACCTCGGATCGAAATCTTCATCACCATGGTATGGCGAGAGGTCTTTGATGTTGAAGATGTCGCTCACATTGTACTTGTCGCTTGGTAGGTCGATCTTGTAAGCGTTGTTATTGTAGCGTGCTAGCACCTTGAAGGGTCCATCGGCTCGAGGTAGAAGTTTGGACTTGCGTTCGTTGGGAAAGCGGTCCTTGCGAAGGTGTAGCCACACGAGATCTCCAATGTTGAATATCATGGGGTGCTTATTGATGTTGAGCTTGGTCGCTAGTCATTGCACTTGGCGCTCGATGGTGTTCCTTGTATCCTCATGCATCTTCTTGATGTAGCTTTCCCATGCACTCGCATCCATGTTGGTGCGCTCTTGTAGAGGAAGAGGTAGAATGTCCAATGGGGACAACGGGTTGAAGCCATAGACGACCTCGAAAGGGGACTTGCCGGTCGTCGAATGTCTTGCACGATTGTAGGCATACTCGGTGATGGGTAGACATGCCTCCCACTCCTTGATGTTCTTCTTGATCAAAACGCGAAGTAGAATGGAGAGCGTCTGGTTCGTCAACTCCATTTGGCCGTCAGTTTGAGGATGATATGCGGATGAGAACAAGAGCTTGATTCCGAGCTTGGCGCATAGCGTCTTCCAAAAGTAACTCAAGAACTTGACGTCGCGGTCGGAGACGATTGTCTTCGGTACTCCATGGAGGCGCAAGATTTCCCTACAAAAGAGATTTGCAATGTGTGAAGCATCCGCTATCTTGTTGCAAGGAATGAAATGTGCCATCTTAGAAAATCGGTCCACAACGACAAACACGGAATCCTTTCCATTTTGAGTTCTAGGCAAACCAAGTACAAAATCCATGCTAATGTCCTCCCATGGTTGATAAGGAATAGGAAGAGGCATGTAAATACCATGGGATTGAGCTTTAGACTTAGCTTTGTGACATGTAGAGCATTGGTTGGTGAAGTGTGAGACGTCGCGGAACATCTTGGGCCAAAAGTAGTTCTTGGAGAGCATGGCGAATGTCTTGTCATGTCCAAAGTGTCCCATGAGTCCGCCTCCATGAGCATCTTGCAAAAGGAGCAAACGAAGAGAAGACTCGGGAATGCAAAGTTTGTTAGCTCTCATAAGATAAGCATCCTTGATGTAATATCGTTCCCAAGATGTATGCGTCAAACATTTTGCATAAGGAATAGCAAAAGATGGATCATTAGCATACAAGTCTTTTATGTGCTCAAACCCAATAACATTCAACTCAAGTTTAGTGACAAGCGTGCATATGCGTGAAAGTGCATCCGCAACTACATTTTCCTTGCCCTTAATGTACTTGATCACATAGGGGAAAGATTCAATAAATTCACTCCATTTGGCATGACAATTGTTCAACTTAGTTTGACCTTTTAAGTACTTAAGTGTTTCATGATCGGTATGTATGATAAACTCATGAGGTCTAAGATAATGTTCCCAAACATGTAGCACACGCACTAAAGCATACAATTCTTTATCATAGATGGGATAGTTATGTTGAGCACCGGAGAGTTTCTCACTAAAATATGCAATGGCTCATTTTTATTACATCAAAACTCCGCCAATTCCGGTACCACTTGCATCACAATAAACCTCAAAAGTTTTGTCAAAGTTGGGCAAAGCAAGAATCGGAGCATGAGTAAGCAAAGACTTGAGCTCATCAAAAGCGGTGGATTGCAAAGATCCCCAAACAAAAGGATCATTCTTCTTACTCAAAGCATGCAAAGGAGCGACAATAGTGCTAAAGTCTTTCACAAAGCAACGATAAAAACCTGCAAGACCAAGAAAGCTACGCACTTGTTGCAAATTGGTGGGTTGGGGCCAAGTTTTAATTGCTTCAATTTTGGATTCGTCAACATGGACACCCTTGGAAGAAACAACGAAACCCAAGAAAACAAGTTTGTCAACACCAAACGTGCACTTTTTCATGTTGGCATAAAGACGTTCCTTGCGAAGGGTTTGCAAAATAGCCCTAACATGATTAAGATGCTCTTTCATGGATTTGCTAAAAACAAGAATGTCATCGAAGTAAACCACAACAAACACTCCAATATAAGGACGAAGCACAAAATGCATAAGTCTCATGAAAGTACCGGGAGCTTCCGATAAACCCATAGGCATGACCAACCACTCGTACAAGCCAAATTTGGTTTTGAAAGCGGTTTCCACTCATCACCTTCTTGTATGTGGATTTGATAATAGCCACTTTTAAGATCAATTTTTGAGAAAAAGGCGGCACCTCTAAGTTCATCAAGCATATCATCTAGGCGAGGAATGGGATGCCTATAGCTAACGGTAATAGCATTTATAGGTCTACAATCGGAACACATGCGAAAACTTCCATCTTGCTTAGGCACAAGTATTACGGGAATGGCACAAGGACTTAAGCTTTCACGTACATGACCGTTGTCAATTAGTTGTTATACCTGCCGTTGGATCTCCTTAGTTTCTTCGGGGTTGACACAGTATGGAGCTTTGTTTGGAAGGGGCGCTCCGGGGATGAGGTCGATTCGATGCTCAATGCCTCATAGAGGAGGTAGACCCGGAGGTAACTCATCGGGGAAAACATCTTGGAATTCCTGCAAAAGAGATTTAAACACTAAAGGTAGCTCGTGAGAGGTGTTAGTTTTTGGTTCCCCATCCTTGCACACAAGGACAAAGTGCATAACACTCGATGGGTTCTCACACACTTCTCTCATCTCACTTTTGGTGGCAAATAGGATTAAGTTTTTCTCTCTAGGCGAAGAGGTGCTCAAGTTTGGCTTGTGGCTCTCACTCACTTTTTGGTGGATCACTTTCTCACTCTTCTCTCCATGATGGGTGGCTTGCTTGTCGGCTATCACTTGACTAGGAGACATAGATCGTAGCACATACTCCTTCCCTTTCATCTTGAAGCTATAGTGATTGGTACGCCCGTTGTGGATGACACCACAGTTGAATTGCCATGGTCGACCAAGAAGGAGGTGGCAAACGGACATCGGGACGACATCACACTCCAAAGTGTCCTCATATGCACCAATTTTGAAGGAGACTTGGACCGTATGCTCAACTCGGATAGTGCCGGAGTCACTTAGCCATTGGACTTTGTATGGGTGCGGGTGCTTCATCTTGACCAATTGAAGCTTGGAGCATAGTTCTTCACTTGCCAAGTTGTGACAACTACCTCCATCGATGATGACCTTGACGGACCTTCCATTGATGCCGGCCTTTGTGTGGAAGATGTGGCATCTTTGGTCTTCTTCTTGTTGATGTTGAAGAGTCAAAACTTTGGAGACGACGAGAGCGGGGCTCGAATCCTCATCACAAAAGACTTGATCATCTTCATCCTCGTTCACGCGCCGGTGCATGGCCACTTGCTCAAGGGCTTCCATCTCCTTGTCACTCATGGAGTCATAGGTTCCATCATCGTTGAGGATCATGGTGCGCTTGTTTGTGCATTCATAGGACTTATGGCCTCGGCCGCCGCAAGTGAAACACTTGAAGGAGCTTGTCTTGATGGTCTGATCGGTCGGAGTAGATGATGAAGCGCACGGCTTGAAGTTGCTTGTAGAAGGAGGAAGACGACTTGAGCTAGTCGAAGCTTTCTTGTAACTTGACTTGTCGTCATTGCCTGTAGAAGGCTTGGTTGAGGTAGAGGTTGGAGTTGTTGAAGCTTGGTTGTTGGAGAAGCCGTAGGTCTTGGATGAGTACTTGGCATACTTGAAGTCATCTTGCACTTGGCGTTCCGCCTTGGTAGCTTGATGGACGAGCTCGATGAGGTTGGATTAGGGTTGGAAGTCGGCAATCTTCTTGATGGGATGATTGAGGCCATTCAAGAAGCGTGTCATTGTTTGCTCATCATCTTCCTTGACATTTGCTCGAATCATGGCTATCTCCATTTCCTTGTAGTATTCTTCAACACTCTTTGTTCCTTTCTTGAGGAGTTGTAGCTTCTTGAAGAGATCACGGTTGTAGTAGGTGGGCACAAAACGTGCTCTCATGACATCCTTCATTTGAGCCCAAGTGGTGATTGGAGGTTCACCTCTTGCTTCTCGGCGCTCAAGGACTTGTTCCCACCATATGAGCACATAGTCTTGGAACTCAAGTGATGCCATAGCGATCTTCTTCTCTTCCTCATAGTTGTGCAAACGAAAGATTTTGTCGACCTTCAATGCCCATGATAGGTACTCTTCGGGATCATTGCTTCCATTGAACTTGGGCATGGTGAATTTTAGCTTGCTGTAGCGTTGCTTTTCATTGTGTTGTTGGCGATGATGATGATGATGACGCCCTTGACGTGGAGGGTAATCATCGTCATGTTGCTCTTGGTGTGGAGGAAGTCCATGATCAACTTGCTCTTGTTGAACTTGAGGTTGAGGTGGAGCTTGACGAGCTTGTGGATGAGCTTGAGGAACTCGACGTTGCACTCGCGGTTGGTAGTTCCTCTCTTGGATTTCTTCTCTAAGGGCTTCCTCTTGATTGCGCCATTCGTGATTGCGGTTGGCAATGGCTCAACTTGATTCTTGAAGGGCACGTTGCGCCTCAAGTGCTTGCGCTTCACGTTGTTATTGTTGAAGACGTTGAGCCTCGGTGTCTTGTTCCTCTTGGTGTAGATGCGCTCGTTCTTCTTCTTGGCGCCGTTGTCATTGTCGTTCTTGAGCTTGAGCAAACACAACTTGGTGTGGTGGAGGACGAAGTACTTGCTCATCGACTTGCTCTTGTGAATGCTTGTCATGTAGCGGATTGCGAGATGCATGACGGTCTTGACGCGCGGCACATCGAAGAGTGTTTGATGTCGGTGTACTTGAGCCGGAGAAGGAGTCATCAGAGTATCGACTTGAGCGGCTTCGTCTTGAGTATGAAGAAGTAGAAGGAGGATGGTTCACCAACAAGGCACGGATCTCATCCATCCTTGCATCGTTCTCTTGCTTGTGAGCGTCGAGTTTGTTGTCGAAGTAGTCCTTGGTACGTTGCTCGGAGAGTCGCAAGTCGGTGGCGAGGTTGTCGATGCAGTCGGTCATAGCTTGTTGCTCTTGATGCAACGCTCGTTGTACACCAAAGAGGTGGCTCTTGGTGACGAATGATGACATGTCGTCGTCTTGCTCGATGAAGAGTGGGTTGGTAGAAGTACTTGGCCTATCCATCATTCCAAGCAAAAGGTGAGTGGGAGAAGGAGAAGAACTTATACCAAATGTACCTTGACCAATGTTGACGATGAATCAAGTTCACTCAAATGCGGACAATGAAATAGCACTATTGGTACCAATTCTTGTCGGTTCTCACACCTACACAAGTAAAAGCTTATGGTGGAGCTTGGTTAGGATGGTGGCACAAAATTTGATACAATTGTTAGTTTGACTCAAAGATGTTGAAAAAGATTCGCAAATGCAACAAGTAGACCAATCTAGTAGTGATACACGGAAACACACACACAAATAGAATAATGGGATTGTGCAAACCAAAAATGAGCCAAAATGTGGAGGCCACGAAAATGCTCTTGTTGCACAATACTCGAGAGATGCTAGCACAATTGCACAATAGGCGGATATGGAGCTTGTGCACAACCTACTAAACAAAAATGCAACGACCTCTATCCCAAGTATGCTATATGTATGGTATTTTGGTGATATGATCCAAGATGATCGGATATGACAATCTTAATGCAGTATGATGCTATGGTTCTTGCTTATAAGCTCTTTGCTTATATTTTTCTTTTGCTTAAAAGCTTGGTTGGCTCTGTCACTATTGAGCTCTTTTCTCATGCAAAACGTCACGAACCAAGATAGCAATTGTGTATGCGATGATAACTTTGTGACACAAGAGATGATATGGTATGTATGCTATGGAGAGTATGATCACTAATGTGCACAAGTAACGTTTGCCGGCAATACTCAATGGCTGGTCTCGATGGGTAAGCAACGCGAAAGTAAGGCTATGGTGGTTATCAATGCAATGGCAAGGCGTAGACAAATATGTCGTCGAAGTTACAGTTCGCAGCGATGATGAGTAGTTGACGAAGATGAGCGATCGTGATGTTGATGTCGCGCCGTACCTAAATAGCCAAAACACAATAGGAGACGGGAAACCACAACTCAAATTCTCAAACCCAAAGTCGAATGGTGGTACGGAGGGGTATATCATGGGGGTTGGCGGGTTAAGGTGGTGGTGGTTGAAGTGGGTGGAGTGCGGAGGCGTAGGTGGTGGTGGTGAAAAACTATAGAAAATGCAGTTTCGACAGACAAAGTCGGATGATCTGGGCCGGAAGCCGGATGATCCGGGCGCGTCCGGATGATCCGGGTCAGGGTCCGGATGATCCGCGCAGGTCAACTGCGCTCGGGGCTGCTCGGGATGAACTCGAAAACGGGAATAAATTTGAAGATTTCACGGATTTTGGATGGATTTCGAGGGTGAGAAGGTGGGGAAAGGCAAGATCCACGAGTTACACAATGAATCCATGGATCAAAATCAACAAAACATCATCAAAATCAACAAATCACAAAAAAAATTGGGGGCTATTTTTGGTGGGGATTTTCGGATTTAGGACGAAATCAACAAAATCAAGCTAGAAAACACGGGGTAGGGGCTCCAAAAACGTGATCAACGTGGCTCATGATACCAAGATGATGTAGGGCGGAACCCTAGGGGCCGATCTTTCACGTTTGGAGAGGATCCCTACAAGCAACACGAAGAACAAGCGGAAGAACACGAGGGAAATCACGAGGGGAAAACAAGAGAATCACTCAACCGACACGAATATGATCACACAAGTGCTAGATCATCGAGGCACAAAGTAACACGAGATCCAAAGTCAACAAGGGACGATACAAGAGTAACCGTTCTTCTCCGTGAGGAGGTCTTTATTGTCCTCTCCGGATGGAGGCCTTGAATCCGGATGGATCTTCTCCGAAGAGATGCGGTCCCTCACGAGGAGTAGATCCGTGTGGATGAACAATGCTCTATATCAAATGAGCTAAACCAATGCTAAGTCTCGAAGTGAGGAGGAGGAGTTCTATTTATAGGCTAGGGGGGCGAAGGGGTACATGGGCTCAGCCCAACTCGCGCATGCAGGCGGGGTCCGGATGATCCGAGTGGGGAGCCGGATGATCCGGGCTCGATCCGGATGGTCTGGGAGGAGGCCCGGATGAGCTGGTGATGTAGGCGGTGGCGGTGCAGGTCCGGATGTCCGGCTGGGGGTCCGGATGTCCGGGCGGTGTCCGGATGATCCGGGTTGGCGTTTGGATGATCCGGCTTCAGGGATGAGCTTCGGGTGTCTTCGGGGCGAGTTAGCCGGATCGTCCAGACCGGGGTCCGGATCGTCTGGGCCCTCGTCCGGATCGTCTGGTCAGCCTGGGACTTGGCGCTTTTCCTCTCCGTCTTCACGCATATCTTCCGCTTCCGGTTCTCCTTTCTTCCTAGCTTCTCCATGGCCAACTCCTTGGTACCTGAGTATGCAAAGCGTCTCCATTTGAGGTAGTAGCCATGTATCGTGTGAATCAAAAGAGAGTTGTGAGAGGAGTGATGTCACCTCGGTTTCGAGAGCTCTTGCACGTGCTCGAGTCATAGGTCCAAGTGGTGTTGTAGGGGATGTAGCTGCGTCCATGGGGATGATCGTGGGATGCTCCGCATCATATGGCCTGCATGTAAGAGATGGCATAAGACTCTGACAACTTGGACCCACCCAAAGCTGAGCCGGGGCACTTGTTTTCATACTCCGTTCATACCCATGTGCTTCGTATCCACGCTCACGGACTTCGACGACACAGTTGTACCTTCCCGGGTCCGTCCAGGCCTTGCCGGACCTTCGTCCCTCCACGGCTCCACCCAGGTGCCCGCCCGGCTTTGCCCACTCCACCGTTCCACCCTCAGTTTGGTCGCCACCCATATAACCTTCGCCCTATTAACATCATCCATGGCGGACACCACGTCTGACTATTGTTTGACCAAATTCCATGGCCAACCTTTTTTATGTTCTCGGTGTTTATCTTGAAGCAAACACAACACAATGGAGTCGAACGAGGAAGACTGAGTTCATGGATTCGTCTTTGTCGGATGAAGATGAATATGATGATGGGAGCCGTTGTTGAAGACACACAATGTGCATCGGAGCAGGTTCTCAACTTCAAGGGTTCAACAAAGGGACATTGCGTGTTGAATCGGCAGTGAGCACGGGGTCATATGATGTTGTACGACGGATACTTTGACCTTGATGCACTATTCAAACCCCATTGTCGCTGTCGTTTTCAGATGCATCGCCATGTGTTTGAATGCATATACCAAGGTGTTAGTTACTTCAAGCTGAAACATGATGTTGTTGGAAACATTGGGTTCTTGCTTACCTAAAGTGCACGACTGCTATGAGGATGCTTGACTTTGGCACAACCTCGGATTTATGGGATGAGTACCTTCGGATGTGTGAAAGCACATGCCTTGAGGCCATGGTCAGATTTGCTACTGTTATGGTCAAGGTGTTTGGACCGGAGAACTTGAGAGAACCAACTAACACATGCACAACAAGCCTCATGGTATGTGGAGAATCAAGAGGGTTTTCAGGTATGCTCGGATCTCCGGATTGTATTCACTAGAAATGGCAGAACTAATCATGTGCTCAATGGGGGCAATACTAGGGCCATTGCAAAAAAAACACCATCATTTTTGAAGTAGTTGCATCACAAGATATTTGAATTTGATAATCTGTCTTTGGCATGTATGGGTCCCACAATGACATTAACGTGTTGCAGCAGTCTTCTGTTTGCAAAGTTGTGTGTGGGTGAAGCTCCTGCGTGCAACTACCGCCGATGATCATGATTACAATATCGGGTACTATCTTTATGATGGTATCTATCCTCCGTGGGTAACCTTCGTCAAGATCATCTTTGAGCCAAGAGGTAACAAAAATGTCACTTTGTCCAAAACTAGGAGATAGAAAGGATTTGGAGAGGGCATTTGGAATGCCCCAACCCTATTTTGCAAGGAGATAACTAGAACATCTGTCTGGATAAGTTGAATTTAAATATGAATATTTCATTTCAAAATTTTATGTTTAAATTGTTATATTTATATTTGAATTACTATTGCATTATTTCAAAAGACCCTCCAAGACGGTGATTTCATGCAAGGCCGTCTGACACACTTGAAGCCACGTCGTAGCAAACCAAGGCTCGACATAGTTGCATGCACAATTTAGTTAGTTTACAGGCATATATGTTCTTTTTAGGGGGCATATATGTTGGATTATAAGTCTCATTGGTTCAACTGAGCTATGTTTTCCCCCAACTGAAGCATCAAGGCGCTACCTCCATAGCTACATATCATCTCTCCTTTGTCTCCAGCAGCACCCTCATGGCGACATGGAGAAGGGGAAGATGGTCATTACGGCTCCCATGGCTCTAGTTAGGCCAAGCACCTCACATCTCTTGCATTATCCCAGTGAAGCTGACCTGAGGTGGTACCCACCGCCTTGTGGATGGACAAAGCTGAACACGAATGGATCCTATCTAGAGGCAAATGGTCATGCACTAGTGCAGAACCGGCCTTTAGTGCCGGTTCGTAACGGCCTTTAGTGCCGGTTCGGCAACCGGCACTAAAGAGTGGGGACTAAAGGTCCCCCCCCCCTTAGTACCGGTTTGTCACGAACCGGCGCTAAAGTGTCACCACGTGACACGAGCCAGGCCTGGGTGCGTGTAGGACAGTAGTACCGGTTGGTAACACCAACCGATACTAAATGTTTGGGGGGGGGGGTTGGCTTTATTTTCCATTTAATTCTTTTTTGTTTGTTGGTATTATACGATACTACAAATTGTACACGTTATGCATATATATAAATAGATTTTCTTGTCATACGTAGAACCGCATATATATATAAATATATATCATCGAATGTCTCACAACCAACACCATTAATTATTCAAACATACACATGTATATATATACATATACAATTTCTCCTACATGTTGCCTTGGTGCCTTCGGAGCACGATGACAAGTGGTTCATGGGGGCGGTAGTGGGTAATAGTATTCTCCTTTGGGATCTATGACCTGGTCGAGCAAAAATCCCACTATTTCCTCTTGAAGTGCTAGTATGCGGTCCGCTGGTAGGAGCTGCTCCCGCACCTCTCTGAACTGTTAAGAAGGAGATCAATATGCATGTGTATTAGCTGTGTGACTAGATATCGATAATGGTGTGAATAGTGTTCTGACAAACGTACTCAGTCCTGTCTTTGAGATCTACTCCTTTTGGACGCCATCATGCGAATGTTCTCGCAAACGTAGAATGCACACAGATCATTCCCCTGCGCATGCTTCATGGCCTTTACGAGAATGGAATTGAATCAGATAATGATTAATCAAGCATGATAATTAATTAATGGTATTGAAACAAGAATTTAAGAGATGGTAGCTAGCTAGCTAGCTAGTACTACTTAATTACTTACCTTTGGTCGATACCAAAACAGCTTTTTTGCCCATGTGCCCGGAGTCACCTTGATGAACTTTGCCCAAGCCCTGCCCGCCGGCAAAGAAAATTAATAAAGGGGTTATTAAATAGTTCATATCAGGAAATGACGAACTAAATAGGCCGAGATATAGTTAATAATGATTGAAATTATCTGTTGACTATCCGCTTACGATGGTGTAGTCTTTTTCTTCTTTAAGTAGTGAGTCCAGTACTTCAACTTTTCCTTCCTCAACTTTAATGTCTAACAAGATCCAGTGGAAACTGCATGCGCACACGTTTGCATGTCTTAATTAAGCGGGCATGTGCATAACACTCATCAACTACTGTAAACCCTATACACTTAATTATTAACATCTACTAGCTAGTAAGCAAAAACAGAATTTGTAGTACAAGACAGTATGACTCGCAGGAAATTGTAAGGAAGTAGTATATCTTCATTGGTATTGAGGCGCTTGAAGAACTCTAGCATGCTTTCCTCTACACTTGCTTGATAAATTGGAAGATTCCATGTGTACTCATTAATGGTATTTGGGTCAATGAACCCAATGCCATAGCGTCCAGATTTTTTCATTTCATACATCTTCATCCTGCATATAATACCACAGAAAAGAATATAGTGAGGATAATTACATGTAATGATTGATCAAAATGATCACTACAGCTAGCTTGAGACTTAAATTACAGAAAGAAATCACTTACAGACAATAGCAACTGACGATAGACTTGTCGAGTGTGTCTTGATTGTATAACTGAAATAGTTCTGAATACTCAACGGACAGAGCTTTCTCATGGAAGTAATGCTCCTCCTTGACATTCACCATGAGGGACACTCGATTGGAAATCATGGTAATGTTCATGTACCATTGATGCAATTCATACATTCTCGTTGGGAGGTTCTTGACCTTGTCTGGCTCGACCAAAGGTTGGCCCCGGACATATTTCCGTTTTATTTCCTCCTCTCTAAGCCGAGGCATGGGCTTGATTTCAAGGAGTTGTCCAACAGTGATCTTGAGCATTTCAGCCCGCATTATATGCTCCTCGGTTATTACCACATCGCCTAGCTGGGGAGCGTTAACGGTTTGCCCATAATAATATTGGGCACGCGTACTCTCATGTGTTGTTGGCACAACAAGTGGGGGGATCGACTGCGCCGCTTGTTCTCCCAACTGGGGAACGGTTTTCCCGCATTTTTTGCCAGCTGCTTGTTGGATCGAGCTCGAGCTCGCTTCCTTCTATAGCCGTGCTCGATGTAGCTTCCTGATTTGGCTCTCATAGTCTGAGTCAACAAGCTTGGGAGCTGGTGCTCTATCCATACGAATGAAGTGGTCAATCATTTTCTTAGGCACTTTCTCCTTTGGTGGTGGTGCCGGTTTCGGTCCAAAATGGGCGTCCACTTGGGCCTGCACTATGGCTGCGTTTTGCTCCTCGGTCATGTCGTAAGGCCTCTGAGGAAGAGGAGCGAGGCTTGGACCATATTTATATCGCTTGTCTCTGCCTGTACTTCATGTACTACCTCGATTCGTACCGCTACGCACCATAGCTGCGGCGTGTCTCTTCTGTGATTGCTGAGACGGCAGATACGACTGACGTGGCTGAGTTGGAGCAGGAGGAGTGGCCTGACGCTGTGCCGGACTTGAAGCAGGAGGTGTGGCCTGACACGGTGCCGGACTTGAAACCGGAGAAGTGGCCTGACGCTGTGCCGGACTTGAAACTGGAGTTGTCAACTCACGCGTTCGGGGACTTGGAGGAGGTGGCGGACTTCCAGGAGGAGTCGGCTCACGCGTTCATGGACTTGGAGGAGTAGGAGTCTGCTGACTCGGTGGCGGACTTCGAGGAGGAGTCGGTAGACGACGCGGTGTCGGTGGACTTCAAAAGATGATGCGATCCTTTCTCCATATGATGATACGATGTGTGGCCTCTCCTAGTGTGCGCTCGTCTTCACCTCCAGGAATGTCAAGCTGTCGCCCCGAATATGGGTCCACCACTTCATCAACCAAGACACGAGCATAGCCCTCTGGAATCGAGGTGCAATGGAAGGTTGCTTCGGGGGTAATTGTAAAAGCAACATCGTCCGCCACCTTCATGGATATGTTCTTCATTTTGGAGTGTAGCTCACAGTTAGTGTTCTCTATGATGTCATCCACAGGGTATGTATCCAGCAGTGTGTCGCCCGGGGCAGAACCAACGCTGCTTCTCGGCATGGATGGGATGGTGCTATCCAATGCTGGACGATCATCTACTTGCTGCTGCCGCTGCTGAGACCCCCTTTCCTGGCTAAGTGAGACGATCTGTTGCTGGTGCTGCTGGAATTTGAGTGCCAAGTCCGCGTGCCTTGCTTCTAGGCCTTGAAGGTGTTCTGCATCCTGCTTCCTCTTCTTCTCTTCCTCCATCTTATTTCTTGCACGGGACCTATAGTCCTCGTTCCATTCCAGAAAGCCCTCATACCAGGGAATAACGCCCTTGCCTCGTGTTCTTCCCGGGTGTTCAGGATTTCCCAGGGCACGCGTAAGCTCGTCGTTCTCTCTATTGGGCGTGAACACCCCCGTTTGAGCTTCTTCTATTGCGTCAAGTATCTTTTGTTCGGCTCCTTTTAGACTTGCCTTCTGCAAAACCAGGCCTGTCTTCGGGTCCAATGCCCCCCATGCGCATAGAACCAAGTTCTGCACCTGGGGGGGGGGGGGGGGGGCAGCTCCTAGTAACCGGAGTGACCCCTGCATCCTCCATCTCTTTCTTAGACTTATCCCACTTAGGCATTCCAACCGCGTAGCCACCTGGACCCAGCCTATGGAACTACGTCTTTTTTGCGGCATTGGCCTTGTTTTTTATCGACCGTTCCTTAGATAATCCTGATTCCTTGAATTTCACGAAATCGGCCTAGTGTTCTCTTTGCTTCTCCAGTGTTCCCGTGAATTTTGGAGTCTTCCTTTCTGCAGCGAGGTATTGGCCCATATAGTTTTCTTGTGGGTGTTGAATGCAATTGCCATCTTCTTAAGAGCAGCACCCTTGACTTTCTCCACATCCACTTTCCGTGAAATAATCTGGTAGGCTGAAATGTTCCATCAGAGATTCCCAAAGGGCTTTTTTTGCTCTGTCGTTGACCCAAGTAACACCTGGACGTTTAGTCTTTGGCTCTTTCCATTCTTGAATGGAGATCGGGAGTTGGTCCTTCACAAGACCTCCGCACTGACGTGTCCACTTGTTCGCAATGTTCTTAGGCGTGAGGGGTTCGCCACTAGGTTTGGTGGATTCGATGTTGTACTTTACACCCTCCAACTTTATGCCCGGGCCTCGCTTTGTCCTGCTATTTGTAGAAGCAGATTTGCTCGATCCGGAGGGCTGAAAGAAGAAAGATCGATTCGTTAATATATCTTCAAATAAAAAAACATGTGATGATCACCATGATGCTTGCTTATATAAATATACCTCGCCGATAGTATTTGTTATTTGAAGATCAGCATTGTCTGTGTCATCAACATTGTCTGTGTCATCATAATCATAATCATAGTTCATGACTTCATAAGCTCGGTCGTCGAGATCGAATATCTTTTCATCACCCTCTCTGGTATTGTTCAGATATTGGGAGCTGTCATCTGCTTCATTCAGATCATCTAGCCTGTGAGGGCTGAGTATGATGTCAAACAATTCCTCTTCTCTCTCTCTCTGTCGGTATTGTCCGCCATAGCTTTTACTTAACTAATACAGAAGAAATATAAAACAATTTAGTATTCAAATTACAATGCATGGACGCAATCAATAAGGAAAAACTAAATCGTATATACAGTACATAATATATGCATCGTCTCGATTAATATATAATCTCGAATACATCATCGTCTCGAATAATATATATAATCTCGAATACATTGTCTCGAATATTATATATCGAATACATCACTGGCTAGGTACCTAATAAAGATCGAGTACTACAGAAGATTCTAGGCCACTCGCGGTTCCTGGGGCGCGGGCGGTGGACACCCAAAGAGAAGGAACCATCACAGGATCATATCTCCGATCATCTGTCCAAAGAACCTGCCAAGTTTTAGAGAACCTGACGTCCATAGCAGCCATGTAGCGATGGACGTGCTCGTCCTCCTCCCTGACACAGCGACCCACCACCTCCGGCGTCGCCGGCTCCCTCTGCACCGAATGTGGCCCACACGAACGCCACCAAAGGAGATCAGGGTCGACGACGAGACCCGAGGCCGGGTTCCTCACCAAGCGGCGCGCCCCTCCAGGTAGCACCTCCCAGTGCCAGCCCGGCGGAGCCCAGTCCCGGACATGGGTCCTCTGAAGCAGGACGTCGTCGCGAACGGGTCGACGGCGAGGATGCGGGCCGGGCATATCATCGAGAACAAATACTATATGCCCGAAAAAAGTAACATTTTTTAAACGATTGGATTGTGATAGCTAAAATTCTATATGTATGCAAATTCTAACAATTTGACATTAATCTAATTCATCTAACTAAAACTAATTCTAAAATTTCTAACATTTCTGATTATATAACTAACATTTCTAATATTTATATAACTAAAAAACGGAAAAATTGCTAACATTTCTATAAATATTTCTATAACTAAAAAACAGAAAAAAATATAACATTTCTATATAACTAACATTTCTAATATTTCTATAACTAAAAAATAGAATAATTTCTAACATTTCTATAACTAAAAAACAGAAAAATTTCAATAACTAAAATTTATAACAAACAAACTAGTGTGTGTGTGTGTGTGTATGTGTGGACATGGCGGCCGGGGTGAGCTCACCGGCGAGGTGACGACGGTGCGGCGACGACGGGGCAACGGGATGGGGCGGCGACGACAGGGCGACGGGACGGGGCGGCGACGACGGTGCGGGGCGGGGCGCGGTGATGGGGACGGGGACGGCCAGGGCGACAACGTCGACAGGGGCGGCGACGACGGGCGGGGACGGCCGGGGCGGCGACGGCTCGATCGGGGCAGGTGGCACGCGCGTGTCGTCGACGGAGAGAAGAAACTGAGGGTAACTGAATTTTTTTGAGTTTATTTGAAATGCTTTTCAATTTCAGGGTCATTTAGCTGAAAAAAATCAGTAAATGCATGAAAGAATTTGTTTGCACATAAAATTTCTTCGCGTTTCAAATGCCAAAACACATAACTACCCTAACTATTACAGAGATTCCCTCCTGGGTGTGAAACACAGAAGAAAGTGATGATAGTGAAGCCGATCACATCCCAAATCTTTGGGTGTGAAACTTTTTCTTCGCGTGTGTCCCTTTGCGCCGTAGCCATGGAAAATCTTCATCATTTAACTGGATGCTCGGGTCAATATTCACTGTGAATGGAGCAATTTCATCAAACTTTTCATAATCTTCTGACATGTCTATCTTGTCATCCACTCCCACGATGTTTCTTTTCCCTAAAAGAACTATGTGGTGCTTTGGCTCGTCGTATGATCCATTCGCTTCCTTATCTTTTCTTTTTCTCGGCCTGGTAGACATGTCTTTCACATAAAAAACCTGCGCCACATCATTGGCTAGGACGAATGGTTCGTCTGCAATGCAAGATTGTTGAGATCCACTGTTGTCATTCCGTACTGCGGGTCTTTCGTTACCCCGCCTCGTGTCATATTGACCCATTTGCACCGAAACAAAGGGACCTTCAAACCACCTCCATAGTTAAGTTCCCATATGTCCTCTATGTAACCATAATATGTTTCCTTTCCCGTGTTGGTTGTTGCATCAAAGCGGACACCACTATTTTGGTTGGTGTTCTTCTTATCTTGGGCGATCGTGTAAAATGTATTCCCATTTATCTGGTACCCTTTGAAAGTCATTATATTCGAAGATGGTAACTGGGACAGCGAGTACAGGTCATTTTGAATATCGCCATCATGCATGGCACGTTTCTGCAACCAACCGGCGAAAGTCCTTGTTTGTTCACGTGTAATCCAGTCGTCAGACTTCTCCGGGTGTTTGGAGTGTAGAAAATTCTTGTGTACCTCCATATACAGAGCCACCAAGGCGGAATTCTGTAGAACTGTGTAGTGTGCTTCAGTGAGAGAATGCCCGTCCATACATATTATTTGATGCCCTCATAGCGTGCCTTTTCCATCCAGTCTGCCCTTATGCCGCGATTCAGGAACACCAATCGGCTTAAGGTCAGGAATAAAGTCAATACAAAACTTAATGACCTCCTCATTTTCATGGCCCTTCGAGATGCTTCCTTCTGGCCTAGCACGGTTATGAACATATTTCTTCAAGACTCCCATGAACCTCTCAAAGGGGAACGTATTATGTAGAAATACATGACCCAAAACGTTAATCTCTTCGCAAAGGTGAACTAGGACGTGCGTCATGATGTTGAAGAAGGATTGTGGGAACACCAACTCGAAACTGACAAGACATTGCACCAAATCATTCTGTAACCTTGGTATGATTTCTGGACCGATTACCTTCTGAGAGATTGCATTGAGGAATGCACATAGCTTCACAATGGCTAATTGAACGTTTTTCGGTAGAAGCCCCCTCAATGCAACCGGAAGTAGTTGCATCATAATCACGTGGCAGTCATGAGACTTTAGGTTCTGGAACTTTTTCTCTGCCATATTTATTATTCCCTTTATATTCGACGAGAAGCCAGACAGTACCTTCATGCTGAGCAGGCATTCAAAGAAGATTTCCTTCTCTTCTTTGGTAAGAGCGTAGCTGGACTGACCCTGATGTATGCCGTCTTTTCCGTGCATACGTTGCTGGTCCTCCCGTGCCTCTGGTGTATCTTTGGTCTTCCCATACACGCCCAAAAAGCCAAGCAGGGTCACGCAAAGATTCTTTGTCACGTGCATCACGTCGATTGCGGAGCGGACCTCTAGGTCTTTCCAATATGGCAGGTCCCAAAATATAGATTTCTTCTTCCACATGGGTGCGCGTCCGTCAGCGTCCTTCGGAACAGGTTGTCCGCCAGGACCCTTTCCAAAGATTACCTTCAAATCCTTGACCATATCATGTACATCAGCACCAGTACGGTGGTGAGGCTTCGTCCGGTGATCCGTCTCACCTTTGAAATGCTTGCCTTTCTTTCTTACGGGATGCCTGCTGGGAAGAAATCGACGATGTCCCAGGTGCACATTCTTCCTACAACTATCCAAATATATACTGTCGGTATCATCCAAACAGTGCGTGCATCCGCGGTATCCCTTGTTTGTCTGTCCTGAAAGGTTACTGAGAGCAGGCCAATCATTGATGGTCACGAACAACAACGCCTTTAGGTCAAATTCTTCCTGTCCGTGCTCATCCCACACACGTACACCTGTTCCATTCCACAGCTATAATAGTTCTTCAACTAATGGCCTTAGGTACACATCAATGTCGTTGTCGGGTTGCTTAGGGCCTTGGATGAGCACTTGCATCATAATGAACTTTCGCTTCATGCACAACCAAGGAGCAATGTTATACAAACATAGAGTCACAGGCCAGGTGCTATGGTTGCTGCTCTGCTCCCCAAAAGGATTAATGCTATCTGCGCTTAGACCAAACCATACGTTCCTTGGGTCACCTGCAAACTCCGCCTAGTACTTTCTCTCGATTTTTCTCCACTGCGAACCGTCAGCGGGTACTATCAACTTTCCGTCTTTCTTACGGTCTTCTCCGTGCCACCGCATCGCCTTCACATGCTCTTTGTTTTGAAACAAACGTTTCAACCGTGGTATTATAGGAGCATACCCTATCACCTTGGCAGGAATCTTCTTCCTGGGGCGCTCGCCCTCGACATCACCAGGGTCATCGCGACTGATCTTATAACGCAATGCACCGCATACCGGGCAAGCGTTCAAATCCTCGTACTCACCGCGGTAGAGGATGCAGTCATTAGGGCATGCACGTGTCTTTTGCACCTCTAACCCTAGAGGGCAGACAGCCTTCTTTGCTTCATACGTACTCTCGGGCAATTCGTTGTCCTTTGGAAGCATATTCTTTATCATTACCAGCAACTTTCCAAATCCCTTATCAGATACACCATTCTCTGCCTTCCATTGCAGCAATTTCAGTGTGGTGCCCAACTTTTTTTTGTCAGCTTTGCAATTCGGGTACAACAATTTCTTGTGATCCTCTAACATGCGCTGCAACTTCTTCTTCTCCAAATCACTTGCACAGTTTCTCTTTGCATCGGCAGTGGCCCGACCTAGATCATCAGCGGGCTCATCGGATGCCTCTTCTTCAGCTTCTTCCTGCATTGCTGGCTCAGCTTCTTCCCCCATTGTTGTATCATCGTATTCAGGGAACCCATCGCCAGGATAGCCGTCGTCGTCCTCTTCTTCTTCATTGTCTTCCATCATAATCCCTCTTCCTCCGTGCTTGGTCCAAACATTATAGTGGGGCATGAAACCGGACTCAAATAGGTGGACGTGAATGGTTCTTGACGTAGAGTAATTGTGACCATTCTTACAGCCAGCACATGGACAAGGCATAAAACCATCCGCCCGCTTGTTTGCCTCAGCGGCAAGCAGAAAAGTATGCACGCCATTAATAAACCCGGGAGAGCATCGGTCATCATACATCCATTGTCGGCTCATCTTCATTACACAACACCGAATAGACCAAATTAATACAAGTTCATACATAAAGTTCATATACAACACTTAATTAAATGCAATATACAAATAACTCTCTAGCTAAAGAATTTAAATGCAACAACAAATGCGATCAAGATCGCAACTAAGGTAACAATTGATCCAACAGCATAATGATACCAAGCCACACTATCAATGGCATATTTTCTAATCTTTCTAATCTTGAACCGCATTTTCTCCATCTTGATCTTGTGATCATCGACGACATCGGCAACATGCAACTCCAATTCCATCTTCTCCCCCTCAATTCTTTTCAATTTTTCTTTCAAATACTCGTTTTCTCTTTCAACTAAATTTAACCTCTCGACAATATGGTCGGTTGGAATTTCCGGTTCACATACCTCCTAGATAAAAATATCTATGTCAACTTGATGGGCATAATTTGTCATAAACACGAAATGCAACAACTAGTTTTAAAAGAGAATATACCACATCCGAATCATAACAAGGATGAGGGCCGACGGGGACGGATATCAAAACCATGGCACTATGTATAACAAACAATGTACGAGTAAGATAATTATACTTGTAACTATATATCCAAATCACACAAACATCAATTTGGTAATGTAAAACATTCATGAACAAGAGCCTCACCACAAGGTGGTGCCGGCGACGGGACGGTGCGGGCGATCGACGGTGGTTACGAGGGAGATTTAGAAGGCACTAAGTAAACCACACCTACATATGCAAACTAAGTGTTATTTTTGACCTCAAATTGCATATAAATCAAATACTAGCACATATAATTCCTCCCAAATTAATCACTATACAAAGCATTGCAATAGCTAATCTAGCAATGAGAGATGAAAGGACAAAGTTGCTAACCTTTGTGATCATTTGAATGGATGGGGGCCTTCAAATCTTGACAAATTTTGGGCAAAATTTGTGATGAGGTCGAGGAAGAGAGGGGAAGAACAGAGGAAGTGAGGGGAAAGGGAAAGAACAGAGCGAGCTCGGGTGGACGAAGGGTTTATGTACGACGACCTTTAGTACCGATTGGTGCCACGAACCGGTACTAAAGGTGCTGGAGGGGCCCCAGACTGACAACATCCTGCCACCACTCTCTTTAGTACCGGTTCGTGGCACGAACCGGTGCTAAAGGTTCGCCACGAACCGATACTAATGAGAGCGGCCGGCTAGCCGTTGGAACCGGCACTAATGGACACATTAGTGCCGGCTCAAAATCAAACCGGCACTAATGTGTCTCAGATTTGACCCTTTTTCTACTAGTGATGGTGGAGCAGGGATGATTCTTCGGGATGAGACAGGTGCTATTATTTTTTCAACCTGCCGAGAGCCACGTACATGCGATAATGCCCTTCAAGCTGAACTTGAAGCATGCAGAGAAGGAATTCATCTAGCGACACAATGAACTACTAAGCCGATTATGGTTGAGCTAGACTGTGCTGAGGCGATCAAGATGATTGGCGAAAGTGGGTTTGATCGCTCGAGACATATGGCGTTAATTGAGAGATTAAATCTTTGCTAGCTGAAAAAAGGGAGATTGTTATTGCTTTCATTCCACGTACACAAAATAGAGTTAGTCATGAGCTTGCGCACTATGGCCGTGTCACGTCTCGAACAGCTGTTTGGCTGGGCGCGGGCACAGATGAAGTTGTAAGGCTGTGTACGAACGATGTAACACCCACGTGAGCAATACATGATCCCTTTTTCCCGCAAAAAAAAAACTGAGCTATGTTTTCATTATTTTGCAACCTCCTTGGCTCATAGCTGCTTTTCCACAATTCATAGTTCAGTATATAGCTGAACAGAAAAATAGTTCACGGTAGCCTTTTCAAAATCTACAGTTGAACCAAACACATCCTTGACGGTGTCAATCTTTTACCACCTTCCATGTATAGCTAGTTGTCCTGGTGGATCATATGTCATAAGGTATAAGGAGATTTCCGTGACGTGGTCGTGAATGACAGCAATGATGAGTTGGGCAATGAAGTGACGAATGCATGCCCGATGTTTACCCGGAAGTCTGAAGTCCATAATATAACTAAATTTAAGTTCAACATTTTCTGCCAGAGGTCGATATGTCCGAGTGGTTAAGGAGACAGACTTGAAATCTGTTTGGCTACGCCCGCGCAGGTTCGATCCCTGCTGTCGACGGTTAAAGAGTTTTCTTTTCTTTGTAGACTTCTGTGCGGCACGGTGGCTTGGCCGAGCAGAAAAATCGATCCCTGCTGTGGAAGGTTTAAGTTTTTGTTCTTTGTAGGCTTTCTGGAGACCTTCTATGCGCCGCCCTTTGCGTCCGATTCGCACGCGCCGCACAGGAACAGCCCCCAAATGGGCCGGCCCATCATCGCGATGAAACAGCGATAAAATCACCAAAAATGATAACGTGGAGCGGGGGATCAAACCGGGTGGTTCCTATTTGACGCTCGCGTGCGTCGAGGAGACATGGCTTCGGTGAAGCGCGGGAGTACCTGCGCGCGATGGGCCGGCCCACTTCGCTAGTTAATGCAGTCCCAGGCAAACCGGTTTTGGGAACCTTCTAGAAGGTTCCCTAAACCGGTTTAGGTTCCCTAAACCGGTTTCTTTCTTTTTCTTTTTCTCTTTTGCCGGTTTTCTGTTCTTCCTGTTTCTTTATTCTTTTCTTCTTCGGTTTATTTATTCTGTTTCTTTTTCTTTTTTACTCCTCTTCTTATTTTATCCTTTTTCGTTTTTATTTTCGTCCTTTGTTTCAAAAAAGTTTAAAACTTCGTTTTTTCTTCATGATTTCATAAAATTTGTTCAACGTACATTACAGAAATGTTCAATGTATTTTTTAAATTTTGTTCGGTGTATATCACAAAAATGTTCAGTATGTATTTAAAATTGTTCAGCGTATAATACAAATATGTTCAATGTATATTTAAAATTTTGTTCATCTTTTTGGAATTTCGAAATTTTTGTTCAACTTTTTAATAATTATTCACGTTTGAAAAGTTTGTTCAAATTTCAAAAACTGTTCATGGTTTGAAAAAGGGTTTCCCGTTTGTCAAATTTTGTTCAGAATTTTCAATTTTTGTTCTCGAGTTTCTTGATTTGTTCGTAAATTTTCAAAAGTTGTCTTATACTTTAAGCTCTTGCGCTGGTTGCAAACAAGTACAACATATCAGCTCGACTGGTTTGGTTGTAAAATTCCCGTGCGGGAAGTCGTGTGTTCGATCTCTCGCTGGCGCCGGGTATTTTTGGCTTTTTTTTACACGCTCGAGCTACTGACCTTCAAATGGGCCGGCCCATCTGTATCTACCTTCAGCGAAAGCTACTCTGCCTGACGCTAACGAGCGTCAGACAGGAGTTCTCATCAAACCGGGAGTGCGAACCAACCTGTGGTTGAGATGGTTAGGTGGACAGTGGTATCCCCAACCCACAAGGGTTCAAATCCTGGTGCTCGCATTATTCCTGGATTTATTTCGGGATTTCCAGCGATGCGCTTTCAATGGGAGGAGACGTTTCCGTCGACGACGAGGCGCCTACGGTGGCTTCGTAAATCTCAAAATGATATGCCGGCTCAGTCTCTCAGAGGTGCTCATAGGGGAGGGTGTGCGTGTGTGCGTTCATAGGGATGAGTGTATGCGCGTGTATATGAGCGCTTGTGTCTGATGCTAAAAAAAATCAAACCGGGAGCTCCTACTCGACGCTTTAAGCGCGACGTAGCGGGCTTCCTGCGAGGCGTTGCGGGCCGGCCAGAAATCTGCTGAAAAATCAAACGCGATGAAAAAATTATAGAATAAAACAGGAGAAGCGGGACTCGAACTCCAATCGCTTATGCCAACAGCACAGAGTGCTGACCACTGGACCACACTTGACTTTCTTGTGTAAAGTGAGGAAACACGTCTACTTAACCTTTCCTTCAGTACAAGTTAATTGACTTGAAAAACTTTCATCGATTCTGAATTAAGAAAATCTCGAATTTGAAAACAGTTCACGAGGTTATGAAAAAATTTCATCCAATTTGAATGAAAAAAAACATGAATTCAAAAGTAGTTCACTGGGTTTTGAAAAAAGTTCACGGATTTGAAAAAAAATCACTGATTCTAAAAAAAGTTCATGTATTTGAAAAAAAGTTCATTAAAATTGAAAAAAGTTCATCCATTTTGAAAAAGTAGTTCACTGGGTTTTGAAAAAAGTTCACGGATTTAAAAAAGTTCATTAAAATTGAAAAAAGTTCATCCATTTTGAAAAAGTAGTTCACTGGGTTTTGAAAAAAGTTCACAGATTTGAAAAAAAAGTTCATTAAAATTGAAAAAAGTTCATCCATTTTGAAAAAGTTTATCAATTCTAAAAAAAATTCACAAAATTTAAAAAGAGTTCATTGATTCATAAAAATAAAAATAAGAAATGTTCGCGCATTTGCAAAAGGAAAAGGAAACAAAAGAGAAACAGAGAAAAAACAAGAAAAAGAAAAAATACATGGGCATCGCGATCTTTGGAAAGAATAAGAAGAGGAAAACGAAGTAAACTATCACAGACGGGTTGTTGTCCGCGTGGTTGCTGCATTGTTCTGCGAACCTTTAGGTCCTTGGTTCGAATCCGGAACAACGCTAACTTTTTATCAGCTTAAACCGGAAGATGGGCCGGGCCCAACTAGCCGCGCCCCCGCAGGCGCCAGTTGCTACCTCTTGAGCACTACGTTGGATTTCCCCGAAGAGGAGAGGATGATGCAACAAAGTAGCGTAAGTATTTCCCTCAGTTTCTGAGAACCAAGGTATCAATCCAGTAGGAGACCACGCACAAGTCCCTCGTACCTACACAAAAACGATAGCAACTTGCAACCAACGCTTAGGGGTTGTCAATCCCTTCAGGTCACTTACGAGAGTGAGATCTGATAGAGATAATATTTTTGGTATTTTTGATAGATAGATGCAAAGTAAAAAGTAAAAGGCAAAGTAAAAGCAAAGCAAGTAAATAAAGTGATAGAGATTGATATGATGAGAATAGACCCGGGGGCCATAGGTTTCACTAGTGGCTTCTCTCAAGAGCATAAGTATTCTACGGTGGGTGATGTTGAGCAATTGACAGAATTGAGCATAGTTATGAGTATATCTAGGCAATGATCATGTATATAGGCATCACGTCCAAAACAAGTAGATCGAAATGATTCTGCATCTACTACTATTACTCCACTCATCGACCGCTATCTAGCATGCATCTAGAGTATTAAGTTAAAAACAGAGTAATGTCTTAAGCAAGATGACATGATGTAGAGGGATAAATTCATGCAATATGATAAAAACTCCATCTTGTTATCCTCGATGGCAACAATACAATACGTGCCTTGCAACCCTTTCTGTCACTGGGTAAGGACACCACAAGATTGAACCCAAAGCTAAGCACTTCTCCTGTTGCAAGAACTACCAATCTAGTTGGCCAAACCAAAAAGGATAATTCGAAGAGACTTGCAAAGATAACTCAATCATACATAAAAGAATTCAGAGAAGAATCAAATATTTTCCATAGATAATACTAGATCATAAACCCACAATTCATTGGTCTCAACAAACACACCGCAAAAAGAGGATTACATCAAATAGATCTCCACGAGAGAGGGGGAGAACATTGTATTGAGATCCAAAAAGAGAGAAGAAGCCATCTAGCTACTAGCTATGGACCCGAAGGTCTGAAGTAAACTACTCACACTTCATCGGAGGGGCTATGGTGTTGATGTAGAAGCCCTCCATGGTGGATGCCCCCTCCGGCGGAGCTCCGGAACAGGCCCCAAGATGGGATCTCGTGGATACAGAAGGTTGCGACAGTGGAATTAGGTTTTTGGCTCCTGTTCTGATCGTACGGGGATACGTAGGTATATATAGGAGGAAGGAGTACGTCGGTGGAGCGTCAGGGGGCCCACAAGGTAGGGGGCGTGCCCAGGGGGGCACCCTCCACCCTCGTGACCGCCTCTGGCACTGCTTGGAGTAGGGTCCAAGTCTCCTGGATCACGTTCTGTTGGAAAATCACGATCCCGAAGGTTTCATTCCGTTTGGACTCCGTTTGATATTCCGTTTCTTTGAAACATTAAAAAAGGCAAAAAACAGCAATTCTGGACCGGGCCTCCGGTTAATAGGTTAGTCCCAAAAGTAATATAAAAGTGGAAAATAAAGCCCAATATAGTCCAAAACAGTAGATAAAGTAGCATGGAGCAATAAAAAATTATAGATACGTTGGAGACGTATCAGGCATCCCCAAGCTTAATTCCTGCTCGTCTTCGAGTAGGTAAATGATAAAAATGATTTTTTGATGCGGAGTGATACTTTGACATAATTTCAATGTAAATCTTCTTAATAGTGATATGAATATTCAGATCCGAAAGATTCAAGACAAAATTTCATATTGACACAAAAATAATAATACTTCAAGCATACTAATCAAAGCAATCATGTCTTCTCAAAATAACATGGCAAAAGAAAGTTTATCCCTACAAAATCATATAGTTTGGCTATGCTTCATTTTCGTCACGCAAAGATGTTCCCAACTTCTATACCCCCGATGACAAGCCAAGCAATTGTTTCATACTTAAATAATCCCAAACATTTTCAACCTTCACGCAATACATGAGCGTGAGCCATGGTTATAGCACTATGAGTGGAATAGAATATGATGATGGGGATTGTGTGGAGAAGACAAAAAAGGAGAAAGTCTCACATTGACGAGGCTAATCAACGGGCTATGGAGATGCCCATCAATTGATGTCAACATGAGGAGTAGGGATTGCCATACAACGGATGCACTAGAGCTATGAATGCTCAACAAAAGAAAACTAATGGGTGTGCATCCAACTTGCTTGCTCATGAAGACCTAGGGAATTTGAGGAAGCCCATCGTAGGAATATACAAGCCAAGTTCTATAATGAAAAATTCCCACTAGTATAAAAAGACAACTTATGAGACTTACTACATGAAGAACAAGGTGCTACTTTGAAGCACAATATATGAGACTCACTACATGAAGAACAAGGTGCTACTTTGAAGCACAAGTGTGGAAAAAGCGATAGTAGCATTGCCCTTTTCTTTTCTTTTCTTTGGGCCTTTCTTTTTTTTGGCCTTTCTCTCTCTTTTTTTGGGGGGCAATGCTCTAATAATGATGATCATCACACTTCTATTGATTACAACATGAGGATTACAACTCGAAACTTAGAACAAGATATGACTCTATATGAATGCCTCTGGCGGTGTGCCGGGATGGTGCAATGAATCAAGAGTGACATGTATGGAAATTAATGCATGGTGGCTTTACCACAAATACGATGTCAACTACATGATCATGCAATGGCAATATGACTAAAGTAATGTATGTCATGATGATGATGGTGGAAGTTGCATGGCAATATATCTCGGAACGGCTATGGAAATGTCATGATAGGTAGGTATGGTGGCTGTTGTGAGGAAGATATAAGGAGGTTTATGTGTGATAGAGCGTATCGTATCACGGGGTTTGGATGCACCGGCAAAGTTTGCACCAACTCTCAAGGTGAGAAAGGGCAATACACGGTATCGAAGAGGCTAGCAAAGGTGGAAAGGTGAGAGTGCGTATAATCCATGGACTCAACATTAGTCAAAAGAACTCATATACTTATTGCAAAGATTTAGAATCCATCAAAAATTCAAGTACTATGCGCATGCTCCTAGGGGGATAGATTGGTAGGAAAAGACCATCGCTTGTCCCCGACCGCCACTCATAAGGATGCACAAGCCAGGTACACTTCATGTTTCAAATTTGTTACACAACTTTAATCATATGTGCATGCTACGGGACTTGCAAACTTCAACACAAGTATTTCTCAAATTCATAATCACCCAACTAGCACGAATTTGATATTATCACCTCCATATCTCAAAACAATTATCAAGCATCAAACTTATCTTAGTATTCAACTCACTCAAAAGAAAGTTTCACATATCTTGAATACCAAGTATATTAACATTAAGCATATTACCATGCTATTAATGACTCTCAAAATAATCTAAGTGAAGCATGAGAGATCAATAATTTTTTTTAAACAAATCCACCACCGTGCTCTAAAAGATCTAAGTGAAGCACTAGAGAAAAAATTATCACGCTCAAAAGATATAAGTGAAGCACTATGAGCAAACTATCAAGCTCAAAAGATATAAGTGAAGCACATAGAGTATTCTAAAAAATTCCAAATCATGTATGGCTCTCTCAAAAGGTGTGTACAGCAAGTATGATTGTGGTAAACTATCAAGCAAAGACACAAATAATACAAGATGCTCCAAGCAGAACACATATCATGTTGGTGAATAAAAATATAGCTCCAAGTAAATTACCGATGGAAGTGGACGAAAGAGGGGATGCCTTCCGGGGCATCACCAAGCTTTGAATTTTTGGTGTCCTTGGATTATCTTGGGGGTGCCATGGGCATCCCCAAGCTTAGGCTTTGCCGCTCCTTGTTCCATAATCCATCAAAAGAATTCACCCAAAACTTGAAAACTTCACAACACAAAACTCAACAGAAATCTCGTGAGCTCCGTTAGAGAAAGAAAACAAAAGACTACTTCAAGGTACTGTAATTAACTCATTATTTATTTATATTGGTGTTAAACCTACTGTATTCCAACTTATCTATGGATTATAAACTATTTTACTAGCCATAGATTCATCAAAATAAGCAAACAACACACGAAAAACAGAATCTGTCAAAAACAGAACAGTCTGTAGCAATCTGTAACTAACGCAAACTTCTGGAACACTAAAAATTCTACCAAAATAGGAAGTCCTGGAAATTTTGTTTATTGAATATCCTCAAAAAGAATCAAGGCAAAAGCACGTTCCTGTGATTTATCATAACTAAATTCGTGCGCGCAAAGTTTCTGTTTTTTCAGCAGAATCAAATCAACTATCATCGTAGGTTATCCTATAGGTTCTACTTGGCACAAACACTAATTAAAAGATAAAACCACATCCAAACAGAAGCTAGATGGATTATTTATTCCTAAACAGAAGCAAAAACAAAAAAACACAAAATAAATTTGGGTTGCCTCCGAACAAGCGCTATCGTTTAACGCCCCTAGCTAGGCATAAAAGCAAGGATAGATCCAGCCGTAATAATAAGATAGATCTTGAAAGCTCATCTCATATTCTCTACGTTCGGCAGCAAGTTTCCTTTGAGGCAAGCAAAAATAATCAAAAGGGCTAAATTTAGCGGGACAAAAATCCCCAAGATCAATCCCGGGAGGAACGGGTTCCTCCCTTGGCCCTTCATAGTGCACAACTATTTCATCGCTGAAAGCATTCTTTTGGCAAAATATTGTGAGCTTATACTCGAGAGAGTATCCTAGTTCATTATTTCTAAGGGCAAAATCATTATTAAGCTCGTTAATGCAATCAACCAAGACATTTATAGGGACCTTTTTTCTAAGGTTTTCATTGAAAGCGACATAGTCCGAAGATTGAAAACGTCTAATTTCCTCTTGATCATAGAGGATTGCTTCTATGGGTGGACGACCGGCGTCCACCCTATAGTGCGCAAAGATTTCTTTGGCTTCTCTTATGATAAATCTAAATTCATGAGCCAAAAAGATAGTAACAACGCGCTTAACAGAAGAGTGCTCAATATTAGAGAATTCTAAGAAAATTCTCTGTATGCAAGGGTGCATATGCATAAATTGTCTTTCAAGTTCAACCACAAGCATAGCTATAGCATCCGCAAGGCTACTAGTTCTATGAAGAATAGAACAACCCATAGAAGGTAAAGCACCGACACAAGTAAAGAAATCTTGAATAACGCCTTTGCCAATGATGTTACCACTACCGATTCGAAACTTTTTGGTATGCAAGATAGGGGGTTCATCGGCCGGGGCCTCAGGATTTTCTGTGTTATCATTATTGTCCATATCGACGATAATCTCCCCAATTTCAGACATAGTGGCAATAGAAGCTAGGTGGAAGAAAGCAAACAAAAAGGGAAAGGAGGAGATCGGGAAAGAGAGGGCGAATAAAACGAAAAGGGTGAAGTGGGGGAGAGGGAAACAAGAGGCAAATGGCAAATAATGTAATGCGAGAGATAGGGATTGCGATGGGTACTTGGTATTGTTGACTTGCTTGCGTGAGCCTCCCCGGCAACGGCGCCAGAAATTCTTCTTGCTACCTCTTGAGCACTATGTTGGATTTCCCCGAAGAGGAGAGGATGATGCAGCAAAGTAGCGTAAGTATTTCCCCTAGTTTTTGAGAACCAAGGTATCAATCCAGTAGGAGACCATGCACAAGTCCCTCGTACCTACACAAAACGATAGCAACTCGCAACCAATGCTTAGGGGTTGTCAATCCCTTCACGGTCACTTACGAGAGTGAGATCTGATAGAGATAATATTTTTGGTATTTTTGATAGATAGATGCAAAGTAAAAAGTAAAAGGCAAAGTAAAAGCAAAGAAAATAAATAAAGTGATAGAGATTGATATGATGAGAATAGACCCGGGGGCCATAAGTTTCACTAGTGGCTTCTCTCAAGAGCATAAGTATTCTACGGTGGGTGAACAAATTAGTGTTGAGCAATTGACAGAATTGAGCATAGTTATGAGTATATCTAGGCAATGATCATGTATATATGCATCACGTCCAAAACAAGTAGATCGAAACGATTCTGCATCTACTACTATTACTCCACTCATCGACCGCTATCCAGCATGCATCTAGAGTATTAAGTTAAAAACAGAGTAATGCCTTAAGCAAGATGACATGATGGAGAGGGATAAATTCATGCAATATGATAAAAACCCCATCTTGTTATCCTCGATGGAAACAATACAATACATGCCTTGCAACCCTTTCTGTCACTGGGTAAGGACACCGCAAGATTGAACCCAAAGCTAAGCACTTCTCCCGTTGCAAGAACTACCAATCTAGTTGGCCAAACCAAAAAGGATAATTCGAAGAGACTTGCAAAGATAACTCAATCATACATAAAAGAATTCAGAGAAGAATCAAATATTTTCCATAGATAATACTGGATCATAAACCCACAATTCATCGGTCTCAACAAACACACCGCAAAAAGAAGATTACATCGAATAGATCTCCACGAGAGAGGGGAGAACATTGTATTGAGATCCAAAAAGAGAGAAGAAGCCATCTAGCTACTAGCTATGGACCCGAAGGTCTGAAGTAAACTACTCACACTTCATCGGAGGGGCTATGGTGTTGATGTAGAAGCCCTCTGTCGGTGTCAAAACCGGCGGATCTCGGGTAGGGGGTCCCGAACTGTGCGTCTAGGCGGATGGTAACAGGAGACAAGGGACACGATGTTTTTACCCAGGTTCGGGCCCTCTCGACGGAGGTAAAACCCTACTCCTGCTTGATTGATATTGATGATATGGGTAGTACAAGAGTGGATCTACCACGAGATCAAGGAGGCTAAACCCTAGAAGCTAGCCTATGGTATGATTGTTGTTGTTGTGTCCTACGGACTAAAACCCTCCGGTTTATATAGACATCGGAGAGGGCTAGGGTTACACAGAGTCGGTTACAATAGTAGGAGATCTACATATCCGTATCGCCAAGCTTGCCTTCCACGCCAAGGAAAGTCCCATCCGGACACGGGACGAAGTCTTCAATCTTGTATCTTCATAGTCTTGGAGTCCGGCCGATAATGATAGTTCGGCTATCCGGACACCCCCTAGTCCAGGACTCCCTCAGTAGCCCCCGAACCAGGCTTCAATGACGACGAGTCCGGCGCGTATATTATCTTCGGCGTTGCAAGGCGGGTTCTCCTCCAAATTCCACGTGCTTGCCAAATAGTGTCCGGCTTCCTTATAAATGTTGCGCTCCTTGGCTTCCACGCCCAATAATGGCCCTCTTCCACGTGTCGTACGAATGCGAAAGGCCAGGGTATTTTTACATTTTACCCCCAAGCTGCGTGAATAAGCTGCCTATAAGAGAGGCAAGAATCCAGATCCAAATCATACCATCCTCCTTCCGCGAGTACTCATCGGAGCGCTTCTGACAAAAATCCACTCCATCATGGACCGTCGACGCGGCTCCTCTTCTCGCGCTCCCATCCCTCAGCCAGGAGATTGGAGGAGATGTTCAGTCCCGCACAGCGAGCTGGTGACGCTCCAAGCGGAGGGATACCTTCCTCCGGCCTTTATGGTCCCGGTTCGAGCCGGGCTGGCCACCTACAAAGGTGGAAAGCAGGCAGAGAACACCCCCAGTCCCTCCAAAGGAGAGCGGGTGTGCTTCGTCCCTTATCTAATAAGGGGGCTCGGATTTCCCATACATCCGTTTCTCCGGGGGCTTCTGGAGTTCTACGGACTCCAGCTTCATCGCCTTACGCCCGCCTACATTCTGCACATTGCGGGTTACGTAGCTCTTTGCGAGCTGTTCTTGGGCATCGAGCCCCATTTTTCGCTGTGGAAGAGATTGTTTTGCCTCGTACCCCGTTCTCACGAGGGGTCGATATATAAAGTGGGCGGAGCCGAAATATGGCGCATCGCCGGGACCGGATATCTATCCGGAACCCCAAAGAAGGCGTCCGAAGACTGGCCTTCGGAATGGTTTTATGTGGAAGATGCTCCACTACCGGACCCAGTTCGGTTCGTCCTCCCGGAGTTCAACAACGCTCCTCTGAAGAAACGCCCGAGTTGGCGCCCGCGGAGCCCTCAACGGGAAGATGACAGGAGCGTCCATTATCTGATGGGCCGGATAAGCTTGCTGGCTCATTCTGGATTGACCATGATTGGAGTCATGGCCACGTGCATTATGCGAGGGGTGCAGCCGCTCCAATATAGGGGCCACCCCATGTGGGATTTCAACGGGGAGAATGACGCCACCCGTCATGGCCGCAAGGGGCCGGGATCGGCCGCAGATCTGGTAAAGATCCTGTCCGGCTTGTACAAGGGGGAGAAGGAGGACTTCCTCCAAACGAGTCCATTGAACGGATTCTCCATGAATAACCCTCGGAGATGGGTAAGTGGATGTTTATCTATCCGATCCGTGCTTTCAAAGTTAAATGTCTTACTTTATGATTTCGATGCAGGAACTGCGCCGGGATGTGGAGGGCATACACAGTCCGACTCCACAACCCGAGGATCCGGGAAGATCCCTTGATCCGGCCTCCGAAGAGGATCCGGACATAAAGGTGGAGCTGATTGACGGGGTGTTCCACCAACTTAGCATGGACAATGCTCTAGTCGCCATTACGGCTGACTACCCCGGTTTACCTCCGGCTTCCCAGGTAACTATGACCGGAGCCCTGACACCATTACTTCGTCCGTGCTTATTTCTGACCACCGTATACCAACGGTGTCTCGCAGGAGGTGCCTTCGATGCGGGAAGCTGATCCCGCGGCGTCTGACCAACAAGAGTCAGTTCGGCCCAGAAGGCGGAAGAGGGGTGCGGTGCGAATTGAAACGTCGCTGCAACGGTATGGCACGCCACCGTTTTTAAGGAAAAGACTCTTGTGAAGTATATTAATGCTCATGACTTTTCCAGGAGAAAGAGCGCTCGCCGGACTGTGCCCGGAGAGGTTGCCAACCAAGCCTCCGCCAGCCAGGCTCCAACACCTGGTCCGGAGGGGGAGGCGAGCGCAAGGCGCGAGCCGGATGCTTCTCCAACGGAGGATGCCGACAGGCTGTCCGCCACCAGATCTGAGGTGGAGAGCGCCATGAATAACAGGCGCCGCCGGACAGTTCTTCGTGACGCGTGTTTCTCCCCGGAGGCGTTGAATGCCTTTAATGCGGGAGACGCGCACCTTCATGCCTCTCAAGATGGTTTAACCAGAGCCACGGAGCAGTATGTGAAAGACATAAGGGTAAGGAATTTTAATAGTTATATATGCCAGTAGCCCCCGGGACTTAAAGTAGTTAGAATAACTGATTTAAGGATCATTTGACATGCAAGATCTTACGGAGAAGAATACCCAATTGTCCCAGGAGCTTCAAGAGTGCAAGGCCCAACTTGAGGCCACACTAGCCGCCGCAGGAGGAGACACAGAGACCCCCTCTGGTAACACCTATTTCAAAAAAGATAAGCGGTTTATGAAGTGCGGCGTGCGTATAAGTCTGACAATAATATTGCAGAGGGCGCCGGACTAGATCCGGACAAGCAACATCTGCTACGCCAGCTGAAGGCCGGTGAAAAGGTGCTTATGAGGGTGCAGCAGGAGAGAAACAAACTCCAAGATGCCAACACCCAGCTGGGCGAAGAACTAAAAGATGTTCGGGTCCAGCTGTCTGACTCCGTAAAGGAGAATCGGCGGCTTCGTCGTGGCATCTACAGTAAGTGCTTGAGCAAACTCTTTTGAGAAGAAGAGTTCGGCGAGGAATTCGATTGACAGAAATGTGTCTGTAGGTGTGCTCACAGGTCGCCCTGTGGAGGAAATGCCCTGTTCAACGGGTGACCAACTTCCCGAACTGGTGCAACTGCATGAACGTGTTCGGCAGGCGATGAGTGGCATCGCCCAGGCCTTATGGCCGTCCGTCTCGCTACCCGAGGGCCTTGGAGGGCTTGCGGAGAAGCTTCAGGGAGCACGACAGCGCTTCCGTCTGTGGAAGATATCGGCCTGCCGTCAAGGCGCCAGGGAGGCCTGGACCATGGTGAAGACGCGGTACAAGAAGGCGGATCCGAACCACATGGCCGAGGTCGGACCTGTGGGGCCCGATGGGAAGGAGATCCCTGTGAGCTTAATGTACGGCCAAGTAAAGTTGGCCGCTAAGTGTTCCCAACGGGACTGTAAATTAGACAGTCTGTTAGACGGGATTGAAAAGGAGTACAGTCAGTCAATTTGACGATGTATTTTAAAATGACATGTAAAATGCCTTCTAGCCAGATTGTAGATCGTTTGTCTTTGCAGACCTTTTCGCTTCAACCTCGGGACCCTCGGAGTGTGTCCGAATACCCTCTCGGTTATGAAAAAACCAGGGCATGCATGGAGACCAGGCGTAGGGGTCATTAGTGCTTTATCAGACAAGTGCCCAACTAGTTATATTATATTACATGGTTAGTAAGAAACATCTTCCAGGGAGAATAGTTCCGTTAGGGGTTCCTTTCCCTGGGAGGCATCCCTAAAGTGCATGTCCGGACTGCGAAAAGAGCAGAAAAGCATCTGGGGGCAGATAAATAAATAAATAAGAAATCATCTTTCAAGTCACCGACCGAATATTCCCTTAAGAACGCTAGCTTTCGGCTTCACCCAGTCTGAGGTACACATCCGGCTGACCCGGCAGTAACAATCGCAGAGGTGCTCCCTTTACCTCCTAGCCAAACAATCGGGAACGTAGGGGTAAGCATAGGAGCCAGGCAACCCAGCTTGGCCAAAACTTAAGTCATATCGATGCATATAAGGGTGAATAAAAGGTACATGCATAAGTGTGACACATGTGTTGGGCATAAAGCCCGTATAAATAAGCTTCTGTTAAAGAAGCCCCCAGGTATAATGGGTGCGGGTAGCACGTCAAGTGTGTGCGAACAATGCGCAGATCAGCCCTCAAAGGCTCTATGAAAAAGGGAGGAGAAAAGAGAGAAACAAAAGACAACTGAAGTATAAAATGTGGACGGAGGAAGGAGACGAACTCTGAGTCCGGCGCTAGGCGTAGAATCTTCGAAGGCGGGCTGCGTTCCATGGGTTCGGCTCGAGTCGGTTGTCCGATGCGTTTCGCAGACGGTATGCTCCGCTGGTCAGGACTTGGTCGATGATGAAGGGACCTTCCCATTTGGGCTTGAGTTTGTCCTTTTTCTTGCTCGGCAGGCGTAGAACTAGTTCGCCAACATTGTAAGTTTTGGCCCGTACTTCTCTGCTTTGATATCTTCGAGCCTGCTGCTAATAGAATGCGGAACGAGCCTTTGCCACGTTGCGCTCCTCCTCCAATGCGTCCAAACTGTCATGCCGATCCAACTCGGCTTCTCTTTCTTCGTACATGCGCACTCGAGGTGAGTCATGAATTATATCGCAGGGCAAGACTGCCTCTGCGCCGTATACCATAAAGAATGGCGTGAATCCGGTAGTACGATTTGGCGTGGTCCGCAGCCCCCAGAGTACGGAGTCGAGCTCCTCTACCCAGTGCATGTTAGATTCCATGAGGGACCGCACTAACCTGGGTTTGATGCCGCTCATGATTAGACCATTTGCTCATTCGACCTGACCGTTAGTTTGAGGGTGATAGACTGAAGCGTAGTCGAGCTTGATGCCCATATTTTTGCACCAGAGTTTAACCTCGTCGGCCGTGAAGTTCGTGCCGTTATCGGTGATGATGCTGTGGGGGACGCCATAACGGTGTACTACCCCGGATATGAAGTCTATCACAGGTCCGGATTCGGCCGTTTTAATTGGCTTGGCCTCTATCCATTTGGTGAATTTGTCCACCATGACCAATAGGTACTTTTGCTTGTGGGTTCCCCCTTTAAGGGGTCCGACCATGTCAAGCCCCCAGACCGCGAACGGCCAGGTGATGGGTATAGTTTTGAGGGCGGTGGGTGGCATATGGCTCTGATTAGCAAAGAGCTGGCAACCGACGCATCGTTGGACTAAGTCCTGAGCATCTGCCCGGGCCGTCAGCCAACAAAATCCAGTACGGATGGCCTTGCCTACAAGGGCCCGGGCTGCAGCGTGCTGTCCGCCTAGTCCGGCGTGAATTTCAGCCAGAAGATTTCGCCCTTCCTCTTCGGAGATGCACCTTTGAAGGACTCCGGTTGTGCTTTTCTTATAAAGTTCTCCCTCATGGACCTTGTAGGCTTTAGATCGCCGAACTATGCAGCGGGCCTCATTTTGGTCTTCGGGAAGTTCCTGCCTAATTAAGTAGGCTAGGAATGGTTCTGTCCATGGGGAAATAGTCGTGGGCTGAAGGTGTTATTTTATTGGCTGAGCCATCGATTATGTCAGATTGTTCTGTGTTGGGTGGTGTGTTGCTTCCGGGTTGTTATTTCCGGACTCCTCTTCCCATAATACAGATGGCTTAAAGAGCCGCTCCAGGAAGATGTTTGGAGGGACGGCGTCGCGTTTTGCGCCGATGCGTGCCAACACGTCGGCTGCCTGGTTATTATCCCGGGCTGCATGGTGGAATTCGAGTCCTTCGAACCGAGCTGACATTTTTAAGACAGCATTTTGATAGGCTGCCATTTTCGGATCCTTGGCGTCAAAGTCTCCATTTACTTGGGATATTGCGAGGTTTGAATCCCCGCGCACCTCTAGGCGTTGAATACCCATGGAGATTGCCATCCGGAGACCATGTAGGAGGGCCTCATATTCGGCTGCATTTTTGGAGTCCGTGTACATTATCTGAAGTATGTATTGGACTGTGTCTCCGGTTGGGGACGTCAATACGACGCCAGCCCCCAAGCCGGCCAACATTTTGGAGCCATCGAAATGCATGATCCAATTGGAGTATGCGCCGTACTCTTTAGGGAGTTCGGCTTCGGTCCATTCAGCGATGAAGTCAGCCAAGACTTGCGAATTTATAGCTCGCCATGGTTTGTAGGTTATGTCGAATGGTAAGAGCTCGATGGCCCATTTTGCAATCCTGCCCGTCGCGTCGCGGTTGTTTATAATGTCGTTGAGGGGTACTTCGGAGGCCACTGTTATCGAACACTCTTGAAAGTAGTGTCGCAGCTTCCGGGATGCCATGAACACCGCGTACGCTATCTTTTGATAATGCGGGTACCGGGACTTGCATGGAGTTAAGACAGTGGATACGTAGTAGACTGGTTTTTGAAGAGGGAATTTGTGCCCTTGTGTTTCTCGTTCGACGACGAGCACCGCGCTTACAACTTGATGTGTTGCCGCGATATATAACAACATTGGTTCGCCCAAATTGGGCACGGCCAGGACCGGATTTGTTGCCAATATGGCCTTTATTTCTTCGAGTCCGGCCGTGGCAGCATCCGTCCATTCGAAGTGTTTGGTGCGCCTGAGGAGGCGATAGAGGGGCAATGCCTTTTCTCCCAAACGGGAGATGAAGTGGCTTAGAGCCGCCACGCATCCAGTCAATTTTTGTATTTGTTTGAGGTCTTTTGGGATATCTAACTGTGACAGAGCTCGGGTCTTGGCTGGGTTTGCTTCAATTCCTCTACCGGATACAATGAAGCCCAAGAGCTTTCTGGCTGGTACGCCGAAAACGCATTTTTTCTAGGTTGAGCTTAATGTCATATGCTCAGAGGTTGTCGAATGTGAGCCTCAAGTCGTCTACTAGAGTTTCGACGTGTTTGGTTTTGACGACCACGTCATCTACGTATGCCTCCATTGTTTTGCCGATCTGGGTAGCCAGACATGTCTGAATCATGCGCTGATACGTTGCGCCGGTGTTTTTGAGTCCGAAGGGCATTGTGTTGAAGCAGAATGGTCCATATGGAGTAATGAATGCCGTTGCGGCTTGGTCTGTCTCCGCTATCTTGATTTGATGGTAGCCGGAGTATGCGTCGAGGAAGCACAATGAATCGTGCCCTGCGGTAGCATCAATGATTTGATCGATGCGGGGAAGGGGGAAAGGATCCTTTGGACAAGCCTTGTTAAGGTCTTTAAAATTGACACACAAGCGCCAGGATTTGTCCTTTTTTGGTACCATTACCAGGTTTGCTAGCCAGTCCGGATGTTTGATGTCTCTGATGAATCCGACTTCCAATAGTTTGGCTAGCTCCTCTCCCATTGCCTGTCTTTTGGGTTCGGAAAATCGCCGAAGCGCCTGTTTGACTGGCTTGAATCCTTTTAGGATGTTTAGGCTGTGTTCTGCCAATCTGCGTGAGATTCCTGGCATATCTGAAGGGTGCCAGGCAAAGATGTCCCAATTTTCCCAAAGGAATTGTCGTAGTGCGGCGTCTACATCAGGGTTTAATTGTGCCCCAATGGAGGCCGTCTTTGTGGGGTTCATTTGATGGACCTGGAATTTGACTATTTCGTCCGCTGGTTTAAAAGAGATGGACTTGGATCTTTTATCGAGTATCACATCGTCTCTGTTCACCGTGGAGCGCAGCGCAATGAGTTCCTCTGCCACTAGGGCTTCAGATAGTGCCTCTAGGGCTAGTGCGGCTGTCTTGTTTTCGGTGCGGAGTGCTATGTCCCGATCACTGACAAGAGTGATGATTCCATTGGGCCCAGGCATTTTAAGCTTCATGTACCCGTAATGGGGTATGGCTTGGAAAATTTTGAATGCCTCTCGCCCTAGTAAAGCGTGGTATCCGCTGCTGAACGGGGCCACTTGGAACGTGACCTCCTCGGACCTGTAATTGTCCGGCGAGCCGAACACCACATCAAGTGTAATTTTTCCCGTGCAGCATGCTTCCCAACTAGGGATTATTCCTCTAAAGGTTGTGCTGCTTCGCTCAATGCGGCTCCAGTCTATTTCCATTTTTCGAAGGGTTTCCTCGTAGATGAGGTTTAATCCGCTGCCGCCATCCATGAGTACCTTGGTAAGACGAAAGCCGTCCACTATTGGACTGAGGACCAATACGGCTGGTGCTCGGGCTGCTCGGAATTTAGGTTCGTCGCTGGCGTTGAAGGTGATAGCCGTGTCGCTCCATGGATTTGTTGCTGCTACTTGGTAGACTTCGGCGAGGCTGCGGGTTGTTCGTTTCCGCATATTATTTGATGCGAAAGTCTCGAATACTGTTAATACCGTACTGGTAATGTTGGGGTGGTTCTCCGGGGCTAGAAGCTCTTCGCCACTTTTGGCCACCTGCCGCAGTATCCAACATGCTCGAAGGCTATGTGTTGGAGTGGCGCCCTCTGTGCAATGAATTTTACAGGGTCCGCTGAGCCATCCCTCCAGTACGGTTCCGTGCCCTTTATGGGGTTTTTGCTTTTTGGTTTTTATCCCGGGTGCCTGAGCATGATGCACCCTTTTGTTTCGGACTAGGGTTGTGTTCGGAGCCAGATTGTCCCAAAACTTAGTTTCGATTTTCCAGGCACTCTCCATCGCACAGTACTTTCATACTATGGACGCCAAGTCAGCGAAGTGTGTAATTTCACGATGACTTACGGCGTTCAAGATTCCCTTGTCCGTGCAATTGTTGCAGAAAATTGAGATTGCGTTTTCCTCACGGCAGTCCTTTATCCTGTCCATAACCAGGAGGGATCTGGCCCAGTAATGATGTACTGTTTCATCGGGCTCTTGCCGGATTTGAGATAGATCGCTTATGTTTGGGTGGGCGGGTGGAATTAAGTCCGGAACCCTGCCCAACTTGAGGCTCAAGGGCCGAAAAGTTTTCAAATTTGGAAGCTTGGATTGCTGGATGTCGTCCAACGAATGGTCCGCTGCCTAACTTTAGGTTCAGTACTTGATTGACGTACGTCCCTGCGCGGGAATCCGGCAGGGAGGGATCAGGAGTCCGGACATAACTGGTCTTCAATACAGAAGAAGAGTCGTCGGGTTGTTCCTCTACCACCGCAACGTGGTGGGTAACCTGGGGAGAGTTAATCTCTCTCAGATCGGTTTTAAGCCCCATCTGATCGTAGTCTGTAGCGACTCCCAGGGCGGCGATGCGATCCAAGAGCTCGTTTACGGAAGAGAGCTCCATCGGATCCAGTTGCTCGGCGAATTCCGAGTTGACGTGAAGATTGCTTTTGATGACCCGAGAGGTCATCGTCGAAGCGGCGACCAAACAGGCGGTCATAAGAAAACCACCTAGCCGGATAGTTTGGCCGGGGGCCAAAGCTCCTTTGGCAATGGTACCGTCTTTAAAGATGGGAAGAGGCATCCTTCCTGATCGTGACGACACAGAGGAACTCTCAATGAAAGCACCAATGTCGCTGTCAAAACCGGCGGATCTCGGGTAGGGGGTCCCGAACTGTGCGTCTAGGCGGATGGTAACAGGAGACAAGGGACACGATGTTTTTACCCAGGTTCGGGCCCTCTCGACGGAGGTAAAACCCTACTCCTGCTTGATTGATATTGATGATATGGGTAGTACAAGAGTGGATCTACCACGAGATCAAGGAGGCTAAACCCTAGAAGCTAGCCTATGGTATGATTGTTGTTGTTGTGTCCTACGGACTAAAACCCTCCAGTTTATATAGACACACGGAGAGGGCTAGGGTTACACAGAGTCGGTTACAATAGTACGAGACCTATATATCCGTATCGCCAAGCTTGCCTTCCATGCCAAGGAAAGTCCCATCCGGACACGGGACGAAGTCTTCAATCTTGTATCTTCATAGTCTTGGAGTCCAGCCGATAATGATAGTTCGGCTATCCGGACACCCCCTAGTCCAGGACTCCCTCACCCTCTGTGGTGTATGCCCCCTCCGGCGGAGCTCCGGAACATGCGCCAAGATGGGATCTCGTGGATACAGAAGGTTGCGGCAGTGGAATTAGGTTTTTGGCTCCTGTTCTGATCGTACGGGGATACGTAGGCATATATAGGAGGAAGGAGTACGTCGGTGGAGGGTCAGGGGGCCCACGAGGTAGGGGGCGCGCCCAAGGGGGGCGCCCTCCACCCTCGTGACCGCCTCTGGCACTGCTTGGAGTAGGGTCCAAGTCTCCTGGATCACGTTCGGTTGGAAAATCACGATCCCGAAGGTTTCATTCCGTTTGGACTCCGTTTGATATTCCGTTTCTTCGAAACACTGAAAAAGGCAAAAAACAACAATTCTGGGCTGGGCCTCCGGTTAATAGGTTAGTACCAAAAGTAATATAAAAGTGGAAAATAAAGCCCAATATAGTCCAAAACAGTAGATAAAGTAGCATGGAGCAATCAAAAATTATAGATACGTTGGAGACATATCACCAGTTTGCAAGCAGGCACATAAGCGCCAAATAGGATTCGCCGATCAAACCCTCCACCTGGAGCTAGTATACTCTTGTCGCTGACCAGGCGAGCTAACAAGCTCCTTCGGTCATATGTAACGCGGGTACTTTAAAATATCATCTACTACATATCTAACACCCCCACCTAGAAACCTTAAACCTCTGGCCCATCACAGACGGACAACAGCAACTAGCGGAGGGCCAAGGAGATGGTTAGCTCCACCAGAGGGGCTGGTGAAAATCAATGTTGATGGAGCTGTTGCGCGACATAAACGTGGAGGGGCAGTTTCTGCGGTGTGCCGAGACCACGCAGGAATATATCTGGGTTCTTCGGCGGCAGTCTATCGAGGCATTACCGATCCCACAACCCTGGAAACTTTCGCTTGCAGGGAGGCGTTGGCGTTGGCTCTAGATCTTCAGCTGACAAATATGATGGTCGCTTCGGACTGCAAAGGCGTGGTACTGGACATAAACGAGGAGACAGTAGGTCCGCATTCAACTATTGTACATGAAATAACGTAGCGGAGAAGCTCCTTCGACTTAGTCTCTTTTGTTTTTGAGCGTAGAAATCACAACTTTGAGGCTCACAATCTCGCCAAGTTCGCTTGTAATTTAGACGTAGGTCGACATGTTTGGCTGGGAATCCCCCATGACAAGATTCGTGTACCTATGAACATTTCTATTATCTAATAAAGTGGCGAGATTTCTCAAAAAAAAAAACTAGAAACCTTAAACATTGGATATGTTTAAAAAATTTCAAAATTCAAAAACTGTCCGCGTTTGCTGAAAATGTTAGAAGAAAATCTAAAATGCTTAAACAAAGTTTTGATAAAATGAAAAGTTTTTAAAATCCCAACCATTTTTAGAATTTAGAGAACAAAATTTTGAAATCAAGAACAAAATTTGAACATGAACATTTTTTTAATGCACAAATTTTTTTTAATCTTGAGAACAAATTTTGAAACGGAGAACAAATTTGGAAGCGTGAATTTTTTTATAAAGGATGAACATTTTTTGAATCTTGAGAACAAATTCTCAAACATAGAACAAATTTGAAAGAGCGAACAATTTCTTAAAGCACGAACTTTTTTGAATATTAAGAATAAATTTTGAAACGGAGAACAAATTTGAAAAATCCCGAACTAATCTGGAAGCGCGAACATTTTTTTTGAAAACGTGAACAAAAAAAATGAAGTCTGGTATATATTATATTAATTTCGAAAGTTTTGAACTTTTTTGTGTAACAAGAACAATTTTTAAATTTTGAGAACATTTTTTTAAAAAACTGAACATTTTATGGAAAGGCAAACAAAATTTGAATATTTTGAAAGAAAAGAGAAAAGAAATAAGAAACCAAAGAAAGAAAACAAACAGAAAAAACGAAAAAAGAAGAAAAGAAGAAAGAAACAGAAAGGAATTTGAAAATCTGAAGAACAAAAAGGAAATTGAAAGAGAAGAAAAAGGAATTGAAAAATGAAATAAAGAAACAGAAAAAAAGAGAAAGAAAAAAAGAGAAAGAAAAAAAGAAACAGAAAAGGAAAAAAAACCAGTGAAAAACCGGTTCAAGAACCTTCTGAAAGGTTCCCAAAACCGGCCAGGAACCTTCCAGAAAGTACCCAGAACCGGATACTGCAGCGCGTGTACTATCTCGTAGTTGGGCCGGCCCATCTTGATCACTAGGTCGCTCGCCTCTGTGCGTTCGCTCGACATTCTGCGGCAATGAGTGTCCGTTAGGATATTTCGGCTTTCTGCGCGGCACGGTGACTTGGCCGAGCAAAAAACCATCTAGCGAATAACATTAAGACCATGTTTGATAGCAAAGAACTATAGAAAACGAACAACATTAGTCTCCTTCACCGCACGTACACGCACGTAGAGTTCGGCAGCAAGAACGAACAGCACTAGATAATAGGCGTAAACATGTAGTACTAGAACATATGGATCGATTACACTAATGATGATGATCAGCTGCAGCGACGGCGACGGAGTAATTAGCAGATGGATAATGAGAGAGTAGAAGTAGGAGGAAATAATGATTCGTCCTTTGCAAATAGCAAGAACCAAGTTGCTGAGCACAACGGGGAAGAAGATAGCGACACCAGTCCCTTGTTTTTGCCTGCTCGGTCTTTTATAAAAAGGTTTGAGGTTTTTTTTTCAGAGAAAAACTATAGTTTGATCAATACTGTAGCACTAAAACCACGGTATTTAGGGCAACCAAATAGCTCATTGTAAATAAAACTATGTTATCCAAAAACTGTAGTATTCTCAAAAACTTAAAATACTGTTCTAGCAAACATGGCGTGTTTGGACGTCAAACGAGCGCTCAGTAGGCTCCCAAAAATTCAACCGTCTGGACAGTCCTAACGCCCTCAAACTCAGATGATATATGGAGGAGAAATATGATTGTTCGGACTATCCGCCATATTATATCTGACACATGGTCCCAACACAAAAAAACCCCACCCCACAACACACCATTCCCTTTTTTGGTCGGACCCTCCCCTTCTCGCTCGGTTTCCCGCCGTACCGGGGTTCTCACTGGAGCCTTCTCCTTTAAAAGTAGATGACGTTCACCTCACCTTCGCCGTGTGTTGCAACAGAGATGATTTTTTTCAAATTTACAATATAATAGAGTGGGTTAAACTAATACATACAATTCTCACTAAACAATAAATAACTATAGAGATTAATCTCTAAGGTCCATTCAACTTTGCAAATGCACACTCATATGGTAGGCGAGTGATAGCCTGAACGTAGTTCTAGTCACCAGTAAGCTCCACCTCTAGCTCAGATACCATGCATTGCTATAAGGGATAAATATCGTTCTTCTCTTCCTCGTCATTCCATACATCTTCTACTCCTGGTCTCTTCACCAACCTGTTTCCTTGGAGCCAACCAGCACCACGTTAACATTAGTGCATTTGTCACCCATGACTCATCTTCTTCTTCCTCCTTCCTCGCTAGTTTCGTCTCATTACTACTTATATTCTATAATACTCTTTCTTTCTTGTTTCGCTTTATTTTTTGGAACACTCTTTCCTTCTCCAACACCATGAACCACTTGCTCACTTTAGTTCTTTTTCCTTCTTATTCTTGGAACACTCGCCCTTTCAACTATAGCATTAACCATCTCGGCAATGTTGTGGCGTGTTGTCCTCACCCGCGAATGTTTCGGCAACCGTCAGCGTGTGCACATTCTGCAGAGCATGGTCATCATCCATCTTATTGAACGTTAGGTCGCCCATGTGTGAGCGCATGGTGGCCATTGTCCATGTTGGCAAGCGGTGCTCGGCCTAGTCGGTGAGAGACTGTTGATCGTCCTTGCCCACGAGCGCTTTCAAAATGATTCAACGTGATTTCTTGCTTAATTAATGAATTACATAAATAATTAATGGCCTGCCTAATTCTATGCATGCCTAATTAACTGCCAACTAAATCAATTAATTATCTGCCTACGTGCGAAAAATCCCTACTTCTTAGGCATAATTAAGTGTCTACCTATTAATTAATTGCATTAATGACTCAATTTTCAAACTGATTCGGTGCAAAAATAATTCTTATTTAAATGGAGCTAATTAATTGCACGCATAAGTAACTGTCTACCTAATTAATTGCGTTAATGATTTTATTTCCAAATTGATTCAGTGCTCGATTTCCAAAATATTTTGGCATGAGTGACTACTACGAATGAGAACTACTGAGCATTGTAGGACAAATTTTCTTAACGAATTTCTTGATATTTGAATGGACACACTTCATGTGACATGTAGCATGTTTGGCTCTCTTGTATGACTGACAAGAAATATAATAAGACCGCGTCCACGAACGCTTGTATGTGGCGGTCCGATGACCCACCTTCCACCACAGCCGTCCTCTACGCGGTGATCCATGCCCTAAGCTATAATAATCATGCATAAAAGATTTCAGAAAAAACTCAAATAATATTCATGGATAATCTGATCATAAACTCACAATTCATCGGATCTCAACAAATACAGCGCAAAAAGTGATTACATCGAATAGAACTCCAAGAACAATGAGGAGAACATTGTACTGAAGATCAAAGAGAGAGAAGAAGCCATCTAGCTACTAGCTATGGACCCATAGGTCTGTGGTAAACTACTCACACATCATCAGAAGGGCAACAAGGTTGATGTAGAGCCCCTCCGTGATTGATTCCCCCTCCGGCAGAGTGCCCAGAACGGCCTCCAGATGGGATCTCCCAAGAACAGAGACTTGTGGTGGTAGAGAAAGTACTTTGTGGTGTCCTATGTTGGTTTCCCGATTTTAGAGAATTTGTAGAGGCGGAATTAGGTCAAACGAGCAAAGGTGGGCCTACGAGGCGCCAGGGTGCGCCTAACCCCCTGGGCCCGCCCTGATGGCTCGTGGCCACCTCCTCTGTCTTCTGGCCCTCTCCCGAAGCTTCTAGCGTCTCTTTTGTCCAGAGAAAATATCCAAAAAGTTTCATGGCATTTGGACTTCGTTTGTTACTGATATTTTGAAAACCAAAAATAGGCAAAGAAACATCAACTAGAACTAGGCACTAAGTTAATAGGTTAGTCCCAAAAAATGATATGTAATTGCTTGTAAGTGCATATAAAACATTCAAGGTTGATACTATAATAGCACGGAACAATCAAAAAATATAGATACGTTGGAGATGTACCAAGCATCTCCAAGCTTAATTCCTGCTCGCCCTCGAGTAAGTAAAATAACAACAACAACAACAAAGCCTTTAGTCCCAAACAAGTTGGGGTAGGCTAGAGGTGAAACCCATAAGATCTCGCAACCAACTCATGGCTCTGGCACATGGATAGCAAGCTTCCATGCACCCCTGTCCAAAGCTAGCGCTTTGGTGATACTCCAATCCTTCAGGTCTCTCTTAACGAACTCCTCCCATGTCAAATTCGGTCTACCCCACCCTCTCTTGACATTCTCCGCACGCTTTAGTCGTCCGCTATGCACTGGAGCTTCTGGAGGCCTGCACTGAATATTCCCAAACCATCTCAAACGATGTTGGACAAGCTTCTCTTCAATTGGTGCTACCCCAACTCTATCTCGTATATCATCATTCCGGACTCGATCCTTCCTCGTGTGGCCACACATCCATCTCAACATACGCATCTCCGCCACACCTAAATGTTGAACATGTCACCTTTTAGTCGGTTAACACTCACTGCCATACAACATTGCGGGTCGAACCGCCGTCCTATAGAACTTGTCTTTTAGCTTTTGTGGCACTCTCTTGTCAAAGAGAATGCCAGAAGCTTGGCGCCACTTCATCCATCCGGCTTTGATTCGATGGTTCACATCTTCATCAATACCCCCATACCCCTGCAGCATTGACCCCAAATACCGAAAGGTGTCCTTCTGGGGAACCACCTGGCCATCAAGGCTAACCTCCTCCTCCTCACACCTAGTAGTACTGAAACCGCACATCATGTACTCGGTTTTAGTTCTACTAAGCCTAAACCCTTTTGATACGTCTCCGTCGTATCTACTTTTCCAAACACTTTTGCCCTTGTTTTGGACTCTAACTTGTATGATTTGAATGGAACTAACCCGGACTGATGCTGTTTTCAGCAGAATTCCCATCGCGTTGTTTTATGTGCAGAAAATAAAAGTTCTCGGAATGACCTGAAACTCCACGGAACACCTTAGAAAAAACAATAAAAAATCCTCGCAAAAGATGAAGACCAGGGGGCCCACACCCTGTCCACGAGGGTGGGGGGCGCGCCCCCCTACCTCGTGGGCCCCCTGGTGGCCCTCCGGCGCCAACTCCAACTCCATATATTGGCTTTCGGGGAGAAAAAAATATCAGAGAGCAGAAATCATCGCGTTTTACGATATGGAGCCGCCGCCAAGCCCTAATCTCTCTTGGGAGGGCTGATCTGGAGTCCGTTCGGGGCTCCGGAGAGGGGGATTCATCGCCGTCGTCATCATCAACCATCCTCCATCACCAATTTCATGATGCTCACCGCCGTGCGTGAGTAATTGCATCGTAGGCTTGCTGGACGGTGGTGGGTTGGATGAGATTTATCATGTAATCGAGTTAGTTTTGTTAGGGTTTGATCCCTAGTACCCATTATGTTTTGAGATTGAGGTTGCTATGACTTTGCTATGCTTAATGCTTGTCACTAGGGCCTGAGTGCCATGATTTCAGATCTGAACCTATTATGTTTTCATGAATATATGTGTGTTCTTGATCCTATCTTGCAAGTCTATAGTCACCTACTATGTGTTATGATCCGGCAACCCCGAAGTGACAATAATCGGGACCACTCCCGGTGATGACCATAGTTTGAGGAGTTCATGTATTCACTATGTGCTAATGCTTTGTTCTGGCTCTCTATAAAAGGAGGCCTTAATATCCCTTAGTTTCCGATAGGACCCCGCTGCCACGGGAGGGTAGGACAAAAGATGAATGCAAGTTCTTTTCCATAAGCATGTATGACTATATACGGAATACATGCCTACATTACATTGATGAATTGGAGCTAGTTCTGTGTCACCCTATGTTATGACTGTTACATGACGAACCGCATCTGGCATAATTATCCATCGCTAATCCGGTGCCTACGAGTTTTCCATATATACTGGTTCTCGCTTATTTACTTTTCCATTGCTACTGTTACAATCACTACAATATACCAAAAACATTACTTTTGTTGTCTTTACTTTTGTTACCGTTACCACTACTATCATATTACTTTGCTACTAAACACTTTGCTGCAGATATTAAGTTTCCAGGTGTGGTTGAATTGACAACTCAGCTGCTAATACTTGAGAATATTCTTTGGCTCCCCTTGTGTCAAATCAATAAATTTGGGTTGAATACTCTACCCTCGAAAACTGTTGCGATCGCCTATACTTGTGGGTTATCAAGACCTTTTTCTGGCGCCGTTGCCGGGGAGCATAGCTCTATTCTTTGAGTCACTTGGGATTTATATCTATTGGACACTATGAAGAACTTGAAAGATGATTGAACTACTATTTTGCCCTCAACTACGAGGGGAGGTAAGGGACTGCCATCTAGCCTTGCACTAGATTCTCCTTCTGTTATGACTAAGTTTGCGACACCTAAACCTGCTTCTGCTATGAACTCTGATATGTCGCATGTTATTGATGATGCCACTTCTACTATGCATGATACTTATGATGAAACTACTTCTATGCTTGATACTACTGTGCCCCTTGGTGAATTTCTTGATGAGCAATTGCTAGGTCTAGAGAAAGAGAAATTAGTGAACCTGAACACGATGATGTTAGTGATGATGAAAGTATGCCTGCTATTCCTGAGGGTTATATTTTTGATGCTGAATCTTCTGCAGCTATTCTTGCTTGCTAGGATAGATAGGAACTTAAGAGGTTGCTAGTTAAATGGAGTAAAGAATCTTTTAGAGATAGAATGAAACCTGACCCTGCTTTTGCTACTTCACCTATCTGTGTTCCTGATCAGGATTATTATGATTTTTCTATTGATCCAGATATAATTACTTTAGTTGAATCTGATCCTTTTTATGGCTATGAATCTGAAACTGTTGTGGCACATCTTACTAAGTTAAATGATATAGCTGCCCTGTTTACTAATAATGAGAGATCGCGCTACCTTTATTTACTCAAAATATTTCCGTTCTCATTAAAGGGTGATGCTAAGATATGGTTTAATTCTCTTGATCCTGGTTGTGTGCAAAGTCCCCAGGATGTGATTTATTACTTCTCTGCTAAATATTTCCCTGCTCATAAGAAACAAGCTGCCTTGAGGGAAATATACAACTTTGTGCAAATTGAAGAAGAGAGTCTCCCACAAGCTTGGGGGAAGCTTCTCAAGTTACTTAATGCTTTGCCTGATCATCCTCTTAAGAAACCTGAAATATTTGATATCTTCTATAATGGACTAACTGATGCTTCCAGAGATTTCCTGGATAGTTGTGCTGGTTCTCTTTTCAAGGAAAGAACACCAGATGACACTGAAATTCTATTGAATAATATGTTGGCAAATGAAAATAATTGGGCACCTCCCGAGCTACGTCCTGAGCCACTTCCCGAGCCAATTACTGAGCCTATTCCTAAACCAACTCTGAAGAAGAGAGGTGTTCTATTTCTCAGTCCCGAAGATATGCAAGAGGCAAAGAAATCTATGAAAGAAAAAGGTATTAAAGCTGAAGATGTTAAGAATTTACCTCCTATTGAAGAAATACATGGTCTTAATTTACCGCCTGCTGAAGAACTATATGATCTCAATTACTTATTTAATGAAGAACCTCCCGATATCCCGACACAAGTAGTAAAGGTAAATTCTCTCTATAGATATGATAAAGCTGAAGTCCCTCCTACTAAAATTGCTAGTCAGTGCTTGAATGAGTTTGATGACTTTATGTTTAAGAAAGATGACTTTAATGCTTATTTTGGTAGACAATTAGAACAGAATACCTTTATGATTAAACGCTTGGGTGATTATATGGCTGATATTAGAGGTGAACTTAAACTTGTTAGCAAACATGCTTCTATGGTTACCACTCAAGTAGAACAAGTACTTAAAGCTCAGAAAGAAGCGCTTGATGAAATGAATAGTAAGAAAAATGATTATGCTGTTAGAGTGGCTACTAGAACTAGTAGAATGACTCAGGAACCTTTGTATCCTGAAGGCCACCCTAAGAGAATCGAGCAAGATTCTCAGAGAAACAATATTGATGTACCTAGTTCTTCTAGGAGGAAGTAAAAGAAAAATGATAGGACTTTGCAAACTTCTAGTGAACCTATTGCTGAACCACCTGAGAATCCAAATGATATCTCTATTTCTGATACTGAAACACAATCAGGTGATGAACATGAACCTAGTGATAATGTTAATGATAATGTTCATGTTGATGCTCAACCTAGTAATGATAATGATGTAGAAGTTGAACCTGCTGTTGATCTTGATAACCCACAATCAAAGAATCAACGTTATGATAAAAGAGACTTCGTTGCTAGGAAACATGGTAAAGAAAGGGAACCATGGGTTCAGAAACCCATGCCTCTTCCTCCGAAACCATCCACGAAGAAGGATGATGAGGATTTTGAGCGCTTTGCTGAAATGATTAGACCCATCTTTTTGCGTATGCGATTAACTGATGTGCTCAAAACAAATCCTTATGCTAAGTATATGAAGGATATCATTACTAATAAAAGAAAGATACCCGAAGCTAAAATTTCCACCATGCTTGCTAATTATACTTTTAAGGGTGGAATACCAAAGAAACTTGGAGATCCCGGAGTACCTACTATACCATGCTCCATTAAGAGAAATTATGTTAAAACTGCTTTATGTGATCTTGGAGCCGGTGTCAGTGTTATGCCTCTCTCTTTATATCGTAGACTTGACTTGAATAAGTTGACACCTACTGAAATATCTTTGCAAATGGCTGATAAATCAACTGCTAGGTATTTGTGAGGATGTGCCTGTTGTGGTCGCAAACGTTACTATTTTAACGGACTTTGTTATTCTTGATATTCCCGAGGATGATAGTATGTCTATTATTCTTGGAAGACCTTTCCTTAATACTGCAGGGGCTGTTATTGATTGCACCAAAGGCAATGTCACTTTTCATGTTAATGGCAATCAGCACACAGTACATTTTCCGAGGAAACAACCTCAAGTTTATAGTATCAACTCTATTGGAAAAATTCCATCAATTATATTTGGAGGTTTTGAATTTCCTCTCCCTACTGTCAAGAAAAAGTATGATATTCTTATTATTGGGGATTTTCATATTCCCGTTGAGGTAACTTAGTGTTATTCAAAATTTCTCCGGTTCCGTGATTATTCGGAATGAGTTTGTTAACAAGACTTGATCAACCTTGTTAGTGGGTTCATTTTGATGATCACGAGATGGATGAAACTAGAAGCACAACCTTCTGTACCCTCTTTATATTTTCTGTTATTTAGTAGAAATAAAGTAAATTGGTATTTTTCTGTCTGTTTCCTGACTTATCCGTGCAATATAAAAATATCCCGAAAATAAAAGTCCTCAGAATGCCATGCCAATTTAATATGATTTTTTCGGGAATATTTGAGAATTTACTGTGCAAAAATTACCACGGGGGGAGCTGCCACCTGGTCATGAGGGTGGAGGGCGCACCCTACCCCCCTAGGCGCGCCCCCCTGCCTCGTGGGCCCACGGTGGCCCTCCTCCACTTATCACTGCACCCATCTTCTTTCTCTGTCTCACACAAACACGAAAAACCAACTCAAGCACGAGTTGCAGCCCCCGTTGCTGTGATTTTCGATCTCCTTGCTCAAAGCACCTCTCGCAAAACTGCTTGGGGAGATTGTTCCTTGGTATGTGACTCCTCCATTGGTCCAATTAGTTTTTGTTCTAGTGCTTTATTCATTGCAAATTTGTGCTGCATAGGTGACCATTTCTTGAGCTTGCATGTCAAATTTATATGGTTCCAAGTAGTTCTAATGCTTTATATAGGCTCTAGGCACTTGTGGGAGTTGTTACTATCAATTTTATTGAAGTTGGTTCACTTTTATTTGAAGTTACTAAAAATTTCAGAAAATTTTCAGAGGAAACAATATGCTTAGGAGGATGTTCCAAGGTGGTCCTTCAAGGAAGCAAGGTCCCAGGCTTGCAATACGTGATGCTGACGAGGAACCACCAAGAGACGCTCCTGTAAGGCCCTGTGAATGGCCATCGGAAAATTTTATGAATCAAGTGGGAATCAAAGAAGAATTTAGCACATATTTGAGTAACACCGGTCTTGAGGACTATGAAGCTGACAAATGCCCCCAGTATCATGATCTCACAAGTTCATTTGTGAGGAGGTTTGAGTTTTCATCTTCGCGTAATTCTCCTTCAGTCATGTTTGACCTTTATGATAAATCTTATACCATGGACTTAGAGGATTTCACTTCTGCTTGCAAACTTCCATCTTGGGGTAATGTCAGGGATCCCCCTAAATCTGAATATAGAGACTTTCTTGCTAGAATAACTGTGGGGGAATCTAGAGATATAACAAAAGCTACTATAGGGAGCATTCACTTTCCTGCTATACATTATTTTGCTCTCTTCATAGGTAGATGCATAAATGCTAAGGATGAAGCATGTCACATGTGTGTCCCTGATCTCAGCATCCTCTGGAGTGCTATGTTAGGAGACCAATCTTATCATATGGGAGCCATTGTAGCTCGTAGGTTGCATCAGAATAGACATAGCGGAGATTTCTTTGGAGGAATTTATGCAACCCGCTTAGCTAATTTTCTTGAGATAGACATTCGTGAGGGTGATATGGAGTTACCCCCTTCTTATTTAGATTTTGATTCTATGATTTCCCACCAGTTTGTTGAGAGGACTGAACCACCTCTCCAGTATCGACTAATCTTTGACAGACGTCGTGTAGTCCATATTGCTCTTCCTGCCCCTGCTTTCTTTGATTCACAGGCAAAAAGAAGATATATTATTACCAGAGAGGAGGCAGATGAATATGAAAGGAGAGCGGAGGCTGCTCGACTCCATGCTACAGCTCAGGCGGCGATAGCCGCTGCGTCACAGTATGACCCCAGCTTCACCTACGGGTATCCGCCAGGCCATCCCTGGCAATAGAACAACTTAGACCAAAAGCCTAAGCTTGGGGGAGTACATATTTCCCACCGACATTACATTCATGTTCACACACACTCATTGCTAGATGTCGGTGCTCATACTCTTTCACTGTAATATCCATGCTAGTTTATTTTCTTTTTCCTGCTTTCTTCTTGTGTGTTTATTAAACCTTAAGAAAAAAACCAAAAAATTAGTTAGTTTACCTTCTTTGCTTGTAGTAGAATTAAAAAGAAAACCCAAAAATATTTCCCGTTCTTCTTTTACTTGTTGGGAACTTCCCGTGTAAATAGTTTTTATTTCTTTTCCTTTTTTTGGGGGATCGTGAAGATCATATTGAAAATGCTTAGTGGCTCTTATATGCATGATTGATTATTTAAACTTAGAGCCCATATTACTTGTCTTCTCTCTTGAGTTGAATGCTTGCAGATTCCAGCTTAGTCCAATGCGCATGCACTCTTATTATTAACACACCGTTCGGTCATGCAAGTGAAAGGCGATAATGATGATATACGATAGACTTATTGGGATGAGAAAAGCTGGTATGAACTCGACCTCTCTTATTTTTGTAAATATGATGATTCATCGTTCTTGATTCAACTATTATGAAGTAAACATATTTGCAATGACATTTAGAGATTATAGTTGCTTGTGCCATGCTTGATTAGCTATGAGTTATAATGGTTTACCTTGCGTGCCAACATGCTATTAGAATGATTATGATGTGGTATGATGGGATGGTATCCTCCTTTAAATGTATTGAGTGACTCAACTTGGCACATGTTCACGCATGTAGTTGAATCAAATCAACATAGCCTTCATGATATTTAAGTTCATGGTGGATTATATCCTACTCATGCTTGTACTCGGTGTGAATTAATTTTAATGCATGTTTACGACTGTTGTCGCTCTTACAGTTGGTCGCTTCCCAGTCTTTTGCTAGCCTTCACCTGTACTAAGCGGGAATACTGCTTGTGCATCCAAACTCCTTAAACCCCAAAGTTATTCCATATGAGTCCACTATACCTACCTATATGCGGTATTTACCTGCCGTTCCAAGTAAATTTGTATGTGCCAAACTCTAAACCTTCAAATAAACATTCTGTTTTGCATGCTCGAATAGCTCATATGTCAACTAGAGCTGCCCTTATCTTCCGTGTTAGGCGGGTTATTCTCAAGAGGAGTGGACTCCGCTCCTCATTCACGAGAAAATGGCTGGTATCTGGGATGCCCAGTCCCATGCTTTATGCAAACTAAATCAAAATAACTGCAAACAAAACTCCCCTTGGGACCCGTTAAATGTTGGAGGCACTCGTTGTTTCGAGCAAGCCATGGATTGATGCTTGTGGAGGAAGGGGAGTATAAACTTTACCATTCTGTTTGGGAACCGCCTATAATCTGTTTAGCATGGAAGAAATCATCGTCTTTTAGTTGTTATGTTGACAATGAAAGTATGCCGCTCAAAATATAATTTATCTCTATTTCAAAATCGAGCTCTGGCACCTCTACAAATCCCTGCTTCCCTCTGCGAAGGGCCTATCCATTTACTTTTATGTTGAGTCATCATCCTTCTTATTAAAAGCACCCACTGGAGAGCACACTGTCGTTTGCATTCATTATTATTGGTTTATATTGGGTATGACTTGAATGGATCTCTTTTACCATGAATTACAATTTTTAGTTAGTCCTTGATCTTTAAAGGTGCTATGCATTTATGTTTTGCGGTCTCAGAAAGGGCTAGCGAGATACCATTCTGTTATATCATGTTATGCTTATTTTGAGAAAGTGTTGTCATCCGAGTTTTATTATTATAGCTCGCTAGCTGATTATGTTATTGATATGAGTAATTGTGAGACCTATGTGTTATTGTGAGTATGGTTAGTTCATAATATTTGCTGAAACTTGAATGCTGGCTTTTCATGTTTACAACAACAAGAGCAAACAGAGTTTGTAAAAGTTTTTTTTCTCTTTCAGTTTGTCAACTGAATTGCTTGAGGACAAGCAAGGGTTTAAGCTTGGGGGAGTTGATACGTCTCCGTCGTATCTAATTTTCCAAACACTTTTGCCCTTGTTTTGGACTCTAACTTATATGATATGGATGGAACTAACCCAGACTGACGCTGTTTTCAGCAGAATTGCCATGGTGTTGTTTTATGTGCAGAAAATAAAAGTTCTCGGAATGACCTGAAACTCCACGGAACACCTTACAAAAAACAAGACCAGGGGGCCCACACCCTGTCCACGAGGGTGGGGGGCGCCCTCCTACCTCATGGGCCCCCTGGTGGCCCTCCGACGCCAACTCCAACTCCATATATTGGCTTTCGGGGAGAAAAAAATCAGAGAGAAGAAATCATCGCATTTTACAATATGGAGCCGCCACCAAGCCCTAATCTCTCTCGGGAGGGCTGATCTGGAGTCCGTTCGAGGCTCCGGAGAGGGGGATTCGTCGCTGTCGTCATCATCAACCATCCTCCATCACCAATTTCATGATGCTCACCGCCGTGCGTGAGTAATTGCATCGTAGGCTTGCTGGACGGTGATGGGTTGAATGAGATTTATCATGTAATCGAGTTAGTTTTGTTAGGGTTTGATCCCTAGTATCCATTATGTTCTGAGATTGAGGTTGCTATGACTTCGCTATGCTTAATGCTTGTCACTAGGGTTCAAGTGCCATGATTTCAGATCTGAACCTATTATGTTTTCATGAATATATGTGTGTTCTTGATCCTATCTTGCAAGTCTATAGTCACCTACTATGTGTTATGATCCGGCAACCCCGAAGTGACAATAATCGGGACCACTCCCGGTGATGACCATAGTTTGAGGAGTTCATGTATTCACTATGTGCTAATGCTTTGTTCCGGTTCTCTATAAAAGGAGGCCTTAATATCCCTTAGTTTCCGATAGGACCCCGCTGCCACGGGAGGGTAGGACAAAAGATGTCATGCAAGTTCTTTTCCATAAGCACGTGTGACTATATACGGAATACATGCCTACATTACATTGATGAATTGGAGCTAGTTCTGTGTCACCCTATGTTATGACTGCTACATGACAAACCGCATCCGGCATAATTATCCATCGCTAATCCGGTGCCTACGAGTTTTCCATATATACTGGTTCTCGCTTATTTACTTTTCTGTTGCTACTGACTACAAAATACCAAAAACATTACTTTTGCTGTCTTTACTTTTGTTACCGTTACCACTACTATCATATTACTTTGCTACTAAACACTTTGCTGCAGATATTAAGTTTCCAGGTGTGGTTGAATTGACAACTCAGCTGCTAATACTTGAGAATATTCTTTGGCTCCCCTTGTGTCGAATCAATAAATTTGGGTTGAATACTCTACCCTCAAAAACTGTTGCGATCCCCTATACTTGTGGGTTATCACCTTTCAACTCCAAGGTTTGTCTCCATAACTCTAACTTCCTATTTACCCCTATCCGACTATCGTCAACTAGCACCACATCATCCGCAAAGAGCATACACCATGGGATATCTCCTTGTATATCCCTTGTGACCTCATCCATCACCAATGCAAAAATATAAGGGCTCAAAGCTGACCCCTGATGCAGTCCTATCTTAATCGGGAAGTCTTTAGTGTCGACATCACTTGTTCGAACACTTGTCACAACATTATCATACATGTCCTTGATGAGGGTAATGTACTTTGCTGGGACTTTGTGCTTCTCCAAGGCCCACCACATGACATTCCATGGTATCTTATCATAGGCCTTCTCCAAGTCAATGAACACCATATGCAAGTCCTTCTTTTGCTCCCTATATCTCTCCATAAGTTGTCGTACCAAGAAAATGGCTTCCATGGTCAACCTCCCAGGCGTGAAACCAAATTGACTTTTGGTCACGCTTGTCATTCTTCTTAAGCGGTGCTCAATGACTCTTTCCCATAGCTTCATTGTATGGCTCATCATCTTAATTCCACGGTAATTAGTACAACTCCGAACACCCCCCTTCTTCTTGAAGATTGGTACTAATATACTCTGTCTCCACTCTTCTGGCATCTTGTTTGCCCAAAAAATAAGGTTGAAAAGCTCGAGTAAGTAAATGATAAAAACAGAATTTTTGATGTGGAATGCTACCTATCATATTCATCATATAATCTTTTCTTTTGTGGCATGGACATTTGGATTCGAGTGATTCAAAATAATAGTCTATAGTTTGACATGAATACATAAATACTCAAGCATACTTACAAGCAACCATGTCTTTCAAAATATCAACGTTAAAGAAATTTATCCCTAGCCCATTATGCTCAATCATTGATACATTTATGAAACACACTCATTATTAGCTACACCCAATGCACAAGTATGACAGTAGTGCTCTCTGGTTGGTGCTTTATAAGTGAAGATGGAGACTCAAAATAAAAAATAAAAAAATGCATAAAGGTAAAATAGATAGGCCCTTCGCAGAGGGAAGCAGAGATTTGCAGAGGTGCCAGAGCTCAAAGCTTAAATTAGAGAGATAAAATTATTTTGAGAGGCATGCTTTTCCTGTCAACGCTATGACCGAAAGTTTCCAATATCTCCTATTATATACACATTATAGGCGGTTCCCAAACATAAAATAAAATTCATTTCCTTTCCACCATTCTTTCACAATCCATGGCTAGCCGTATCCACAGTGCCTTCCAACTTTTCACTTTTCAAGGAATTTTGTTATTATTATTTTCAATTCCTTGTGGGACTGGGCATCCCTATTACCTGCCACTTTCTCGTGCAATTACAAGTGAATAAACACTCATCGTGAGAATAACCCGCCTAGCATGAAAGACATTGGTCAACCCCTGTCGCCACAGGAGCGATACATGCATACAAAATGGAAATTTATTTTGAATAATTAGAGTTGGCACATGCAAATTTACTTGGAACGTCATGGAAATACCACATATAGGTAGGTATGGTGGACTCATTTGACACAATTTTGGGTTTAAGGAGTTGGATGCACAAGCAACATTCCTGCTTAGTACAAATGAAGGCTAGCAAATATATTGACAAGCGACCAACTAAAAAATGAAAATGGTCATAAACATGCATTGAACATAACTAACATTGAATAATGCACCATAAGTACGATGTAATTTATTGCATAACTATTGACTTTACGTGCATGCATAGGGAATCACAATCCTTAGAACCAATATTCCTACTAAAGTTAAATTACTCACTAACACGACTCACATATTATCATCTCCATGTCGCAAAACTATTGCAAGGAATCAAACTTATCATATCCAATGATCTTCATGAAAGTTTTTATTATATCCTTCTTGAATATTCATCACATTGGGACCAAATTCATATCTTGTGCAAATTACCATTACTATTATCAACTCTCAAAAAGATATAAGTGAAGCATGAGAGTGCAAATATTTCTTAAAAATATAATCACCGCCGTGCTCAAAAGGATATACATGAACCACTAGAGCAACTGCCTAGCTCAAAAGATATAAGCGAAGCACATAGAGTATTCTAACAAATCATGATAAATGTGTGTCCCTCTTAAATTGGTGTGTGCAACAAAGATGATTGTGACAAACTAAAAATAAAACAAAGCAGAGACTCATATAATACATGACGCTCCAAGCAAAACTCATATCATGTGATGAATAAAAATATAGCTCCAAGTAATATTACTAATGGTTGGTAGAAGAAAGAGGGGATGCCTTCCCGGGCATCCCCAAGCTTAGTTGCTTGGGAGTCCTTGAATATTACCCTGGGGTGCCTCGGGCATCCTCAACCTTAGGCTCTTGCCGGTCCTTATTCCTTCATCCATCACGATCTCACTCAAAACTTGAAAACTTCAGCACACAAAACTCAACAAAACCTTCGTGAGATCTGTTAGTATAATAAAACAAATCACTGCTTTAAGTAATGTTGAAAACTCAATGGTTTGTAACCCCCGATACAATCCATAGTTCCATCAAAACAAGCAAAACAATGGATCAAAAATAGAATATATCAAAAACAAAGTAGTCTGTAGCAATCTGAATATTACTCATACTTTTGTAACTCAATAAATTCTAAACAATAGGAAAACATGGGAAATTTGTATATCAATCATGTGTAAAAAAAATTAGATCAAAAGCACGTTCCGGTGAATTTTAGAAATTCTGCTACTACGCGCAAAAGGTTATGTTTGTTTCACAAAATCAAATCAACTCTCATCCAAATCATCCCAAAGGCTTTACTCTGCACAAACACTAATAAAAAACACAAAAACAAAACCATAACAATAGCATAATTGTGCACACACAAAAAGCAGAAAAGAAACAAGAAAATTAAGATAACTATTGGGTTGTGTCCCAACTAGCGCTATTGTTTTATGCCCCAAGCTAGGCATAATGCATAGTTTCAAGTGTTGTCATCCTTAGTTTCCAATTCCTCATTCACACATCCAAACTTCCTAGGAGTTCTAACATGCATATTTTAATGATCGCACTCCTAAGGACAAAGCTGAGGAATTTGTTCTCATAAATGGGTTCCTTTATCAAATTAGTGAAATTGGGGTGAACACTAATCATCTTAAGATCTTCATTTTCATCGCTAGGTGTCACACTTGTTCTTAGGAACGTAGACAAAATTGCAATTCTTAATAGATAAGTCCTTTCAAAAAGAAAAAGCGGAACCAAGATTATTAATAATTTCTTCCAATTTTTCAATTCTAGCGGGGCTTTGTCCTATCTTCTTGTTAATTACAGATTCTTTTTCCTTTTAGCTCCTTTAAAACAATTCCTACCTTTGAACCAAATTGGGTAATATGATTCTGTATCTTTTTATCCAAGTTTTTGATATGCTCTATGGTAGGCAATTTATTTTCAATAGATTCCAGCCTTTTTATAACATGCTCCAAAGTGAAAGATGTTTCATTAATAGTGATAGCTGGCAATCCTACCAAATTTCTCATAGCATTGGAAGCATCCATAGGGTGACTACTCAAGAAAAATTCCCTCCGGTAATAGTGTCTAGTACAAATCTATAACAAGTAGTGACCCCCACATAAAACTTGCGAAGAAGAACGGTAGTAGATTGATACGTCTCCAACGTATCTATAATTTTTGATTGTTCCATGCTATTATATTATCTTTTTTGGATGTTTAATGGGCTTTACTATGCACTTTTATATTATTTTTGGGACTAACCTATTAACCGGAGGCCCAGTCCAAAATGTTTTTTTTGCCTATTTCAGTGTTTCGCAGAAAAGGAATATCAAACGGAGTCCAAACGGAATGAAACCTTCCGGAGAGTTATTTTTGGAACAAACGCAATCCAGGGAGACTTGGAGTGGATGTCAAGAAAGAAACAAGGAGGCCACGAGGAAGGAGGGCGCGCCTAGGGGGGCAGGTGCGCCCCCACCCTCGTGGGCCCCTCGTGGCTCCCCTGACCGACTTCCTTCGCCTATATATACTCATATACCCTGAAAACATCCAGGAGCACCACGAAACCCTATTTCCACTGCCGCAACCTTCTGTACCCGTGAGATCCCATCTTGGGGCCTTTTCTGGCACTCTGCCAGAGGGGGAATCGATCATGGAGGGCTTCTACATCAACACCATAGCCTCTCCGATGAAGTGTGAGTAGTTTACCACAGACCTTCGGGTCCATAGTTATTAGCTAGATGGCTTCTTCTCTCTCTTTGGATCTCAATACAAAGTTCTCCTTGATCTTCTTGGAGATCTATTCGATGTAATTCTTTTTGTGGTGTGTTTGTCGTGATCCGATGAATTGTGGGTTTATGATCAAGATTATCTATGAACAATATTTGAATCTCCTATGAATTCTTTTATGTATGATTTGTTATCTTTGCAAGTCTCTTCGAATTATCAGTTTGGTTTGGCCTACTAGATTGATCTTTCTTGCAATGGGAGAAGTGCTTAGCTTTGGGTTCAATCTTGCGGTGCCCTTTCCCAGTGACAGCAGGGGCAGCAAGGCACGTATTGTATTGTTGCTATCGAGGATAAAAATATGGGGTTTATATCATATTTCTTGAGTTTATCCTCTACATCATGTCATCTTGCCTAATGCGTTACTCTCTTCTTATGAACTTAATACTCTAGATGCATGCTGGATAGCGGTCGATGTGTGGAGTAATAGTAGTAGATGCAGAATCGTTTTGATCTACTTGTCGCGGACGTGATGCCTATATACATGATCATGCCTAGATATTCTCATCATTATGCACTTTTCTATCAATTGCTCGACAGTAATTTGTTCACCCACCGTAATACTTATGCTATCTTGAGAGAAGCCACTAGTGAAACCTATGGCCCCCGGGTCTATTTTCCATCATATAAGTTTCCGATCTACTTTATTTTGCAATCTTTACTCTCCAATCTATATCATAAAAATAACAAAAATATTTATCTTATTACCTCTATCAGATCTCACTTTTGCAAGTGGCCGTTGTCGGGGATATACCCCGCGGTATGAGCCGGCTGGAGTCGTAAACCGGCTGGGACTTGGTAAACCGGCGAACAGTTAAGACGGACAGTTAAGACAGATGGCTAAGACAGATGGCTAAGACAGACGGTAAACTGGCTGGTGGTAAACCGGCAGGAGTCAAGTCTGATGATAACCCGGCAGGTGTTAAGTCAGTTCATAAACCGGCAGACCATCTTAAACCGGTAGACCATCTTAAACCGGCAGACCATCTTAAACTGGCAAACAGTGATAACTAGGTTGCCAATGGTTATGAAGCTCGAGACGTCATGAAGCCCGAGACATCATGAAGCCCATAAAGAGAAGTCAGAATAGTTAAGTCTTAAGTCCGAGTTGGACTCCACATGTAACCTGCCCCTTCAACATATATAAGGAGGGGCAGGGCTCCCCAAATAGGGACAAGCAAGAAGAAACAATCTTAGGGCTAAACATAACTAGGAGAGCCGGTTTACGGCGACTCCCTCATGATGATAATGAGACCTAGCCACAAACAACATGTAGGGTTATTACCGGATGATGTTTCCTTGGGCCCGAAGCTGTCTAAATCTTTGTCTTGCGTGTCGCGTCTCTCAATTCTGCTCAACCCCTCTCAAGCTACCACATAGATGCGTTGGCCTCACGACTAAGTCCTCACACTAGGATATCTGACGTGTTAATTCCACGACAGCTGTGAAGGGATTGACAACCCCTTTATCGCGTTGGTTACAAGGTTCTTATTTGTTTGTGCAGGTACGAGGGATTTGCGTGTAGCCTCCTACTGGATTGATACCTTGGTTCTCAAAAACTGAGGGAAATACTTACACTACTTTGCTGCATCACCCTTTCCCCTTCAAGGGAAAACCAACGCATGCTCAAGAGGTAGCAAGAAGGATTTCTGGAGCCGTTGCCGGGGAGTCTACGCACAAGTCAAGACATACCAAGTACCCATCACAAACTCTTATCCCTCGCATTACATTATTTGCCATTTGCCTCTCGTTTTTCTCTCCACCACTTTAGCCTTGCCGTTTTATTCGCCCTTTTTCCGTTCGTCTTTTCGTTTGCCTTGATGTCTTACTTGGCTCGTTTGCTCGTTTGGTTGGAATAGTTGTGTATTTATTGCTAAACAGAGAACCTAAGATCTATGTGTAACGCCCCAAGACTGATGCTCAAGTTGCCTTCCTTTTATTTTTTCGTTGTTGTCGTGTGTTTATTTTGTTTGTTGCAGTATCATAATTATTTTGCATATTTCATTACTCTATGTTGAGTGCCTTGTCATATTTTGCTTCTTGCGTCATGTTCATATTATATTATATTGCATTGCATCATCCTTGCTTTGTTCTATGCTTCATGATATTGCCTATGTCATTTTTGTTGCATTTGCATCATGAGCATCATGTCTTGGTTTGCATCTTGAAGTCTTGTTGTGTGATCTTGGGCGACCCCCCCTTTCTTCTTACCTCCACCTCACTCATGCAATATGCTCATACCAGTGACCATTCGTCAAGTTCACCCAAGTTTCTATTCCATTCAAACTTCTCCTTTCTTCTATATTACATTTATTTTCATGTGACATTTTTCCTGTCCAGAAAATGTTCCATCTTTTCCTAAAAACCCTACACCTTGCCGTTAACCCCTCTATCAATTTTCAGCTCTTTTTAAGATGTTTTGGTTGGGTCCAAAAATGGCTCAAGTTTGAATTAAAATTCAAACTTGAATTATTTTTCTACCTCTACAAATGCCCAAAAGAATTTTATCCAATAGAGCATAATTCCTGGAGCATGAGGATACTCTTATATCTGCCAAATTCATTACCTACCTCCCTGAACATTTCCTTTTCTTCAGCTGCGAATTTCCAAATTTACAGAATTAAGAAGAAAAGGAAAAGCCCTCCCAATGCAGCCACTCGGGCCTTTTCCCTCACCCGTAGACCAACCAAGCCTAGCAGCAGCCCCAGCGCAGCCCACCTGGCCCAACTCTGTTCACGGCCACCTGCCCCGTTGCGTCGCCGTCTCTGTTCCAGAGACAGAGCGCTCGCGCTCGCGCCGTGAGCTTCACGGACGCCGAGGTTGCGCCGTCTTCTCCCCCTCCTTTAAAGCCCCAGCCGCGCCCCCTAGGGTTTCCCCTTCCTCCTCTCCCTCTTCCCCGCCGCCGCCGCGCAGGTAAGAGCACCCAAGCGCCCTGTTGCCTCGCTTTCGATCGCCATGGCCGAGGCGAGCCGGAGCTCTCCTCCGGCGTAGGAGCTCCAACGCTGGCCCTTCTTCCTCTACGTCGTCTCGTTCGTTTTCCAACAAGGCCAGGAGCCAGAGGGGCCAAGGCAATGCGATTGTCTTCCTCTACGTCGTCTGCTTCCCCTGCTTTGTCTTCTTCATGGAGCCGAGCTTCGTCACGATCAGCGCGTTCTCGAGTTCTATCTGTCGCGTCTCCGACCGAATCGTCTTGTCAACGGGACCTAGGTGAGCAGCCGCATCTCTCAGCCCTTTTATCCGCCTCGTTCGTATCCTCTAGGTGTCGATCTGTTCACTCGAAATCCCCGGCCACCGTGCTTTGCCATGGACGCGCCGAACCCTCTGCTTCCACCGCTATGCCGCGTACGTCCACGCCACGAGCATGCACCATATGCCCATGTAGCATCTACCCCTATTCTCGCACGCCCGTGGCTTGCCCTGCTTCTCACCCCGTGCCGCCAAGCCGCTGCCGTCGTTCGCCGAGCCGTGCCGTGCCTGGGTCGAGTGCGAGCTCGAACTCGAGCAACCCCACACACACCCTAGCATGTTTCTGCACGCCCGCCACTGTAGCTCCTGCCTCGCCATGCATCGCCACCATGGCCGCGAGCATCAAGCTCACACGCCCCACCGCGGAAACCCGTCGACGGCGAGGAATCCGTTCACTTCCCGTTGCATGCTTGGTATGAATGGCTTCGCCCCGCTGCGTAGCTTCCATCCGCGCCCTCTGTCGCGTGTTTTGGTTGTCGGAACAGCTCCGACGAGCTCCTCTGCCGCTCTTTGTGCATAGTGCCAGCTCCTCTATTTCTTTCTCTGCTTCAGCACGCACACGACACCGGCGAGCAGCAGCCGCTCGTCCTCGCCTTGCGCATTCACACCCACACCCTCATGGTCTTCCGCACCCCCGCCGGCCCTTTGCAGCCGCGGTTACCGCTGCTGTGCTCGGTTGCGTCGCCGGCAACCACTGTGAGCCATGGCTCTAAAGCTCGTCCGTTTCAGTCTTTGGTTAAGAGCTGCTGGCTCCCATGTGTTGCACAAGCAGAGCAGTAGCTGAATTGGTCAGTGTCGGTGTCAAAACCGGCGGATCTCGGGTAGGGGGTCCCGAACTGTGCGTCTAGGCGGATGGTAACAGGAGACGAGGGACACGATGTTTTTACCCAGGTTCGGGCCCTCTCGATGGAGGTAAAACCCTACGTCCTGCTTGATTAATATTGATGATATGGGTAGTACAAGAGTAGATCTACCACGAGATCAAGGAGGCTAAACCCTAGAAGCTAGGCTATGGTATGATTGTATGTTGTGTATGTTGTCCTACGGACTAAGGCCCTCCGGTTTATATAGATACCGGAGAGGGCTAGGGTTACACAGAGTCGGTTACAATGGTAGGAGATCTACGTATCCGTATCGCCAAGCTTGCCTTCCACGCCAAGGAAAGTACCATCCGGAAACGAGCCGGAGTCTTCAATCTTGTATCTTCGTAGTCTTGGAGTCCGGCGGACATTGATAGTCCGGCTGTCCGGACACCCCCTAGTCTAGGACTCCCTCAGTCAGCACAGCCACACTCCTGCCACCTCAGCACCCCGGGCCCTCTCGTCTTTGACAGTGGCTGGTTCAGCCTGTGTTCCCTGCTGTTTTATTTTTCTTTTGCTTAATTTCAGAAAATGCCCCTGTTTTGTATTATTAATAACTAATTATGCATGCATCCAAATTAAACAAACTATATATGTAAAATACTTAGAATTTCATGTACTTTGATAATCTGCATCTTTCATCCATGTTTGAAAAGTTTAAAATGGACGTTTGCATTTAATTTGTATGATGACATGTTAAAATGGTTTATTTCATAACTAAATAACCGTAGCTCGGTTTTAAATGTTCTTTATATGTAAATGGGGTGGAAAATTGCCTAGTTTAACATGGTGCACTTTATTTCCCTGTTTAACAACATTAAAATATTGTTTAGGCAGAACAGTACCATTTCTAAAATACGCACATGAGGATTTTCCGGAATTGTTGTTTGTTGTTCCGGCCTCATATAAACTTGCCTAGATAGGTAGTTTTATTGTGCTTCACCTCATGCCATGTTTAACAACATTTAATATTGTTGAGTAGTTTAAACGAGATGAACTAAATAATTGTTGTGGTGTTTCGTCAATATGCAACTCATTGCATATTGAGCTCCACTTAACTTGTAGTGAGGTTTGTTGCACTTTGCCATTCCATGCCTCATTAAACCGGACATGCATCATACTTGTTTGTGCATCATGCCACGTTCGTGCTTGTGCATTTACCATGCTGTTTGTTTTTTCCCGGTGTTGCTTCTTAGTTCCGGTAATGTTGCGATTGTGAGGATTCGTTCGACTACTCCCGTTCGTCTACTTCATGGACTCGTTCTTCCTAGCGGTATTTCAGGCAAGATGACCGTCACCTTGGATCTCACTACTATCATTGCTATGCTAGTTGCTTCGTTCTATTGCTTTGCTGCGCTACCTATCATTTGTTCATCAAGCCTCCCAATTTGCCATGTCAGCCTCTAACCTTCTTCACCCTTCCTAGCAAACTGTTGTTTGGCTATGTTACCGCTTTGCTCAGCCCCTCTTATAGCGTTGTTAGTTGCAGGTGAAGTTGAAGATTGCTCCATGGTGGACGAGATTATGTTGGGATATCACAATATCTCTTATACTATTAATGCATCTATATATTTGGTAAAGGGTGGAAGGCTCGGCCTTATGCCTGGTGTTTTGTTCCACTCTTGCCTCCCTAGTTTCCGTCATATCGGTATTATGTTCCCGGATTTTGCGTCCCTAACGCGGTTGGGTGATTTATGGGACCCCCTTGACAGTTCGCCTTGAATAAAACTCCTCCAGCAAGGCCCAACATTGGTTTTACCATTTGCCTACCACCTATACCTTTTCCCTTGGGAGTAATTAACCCAAGGGTCATCTTTATTTTAGCCCCCCCGGGCCAGTGCTTCTCTAAGTGCTGGTCCGAACCGAGCAGCCTGCGGGGCCCCCTCGGGGAAACTCGAGGTCTGGTTTTACTCGTAGCTTGACTTATCCGGTGTTGCCCTGAGAACGAGATATGTGCAGCTCCTATCGGGATTGTCGGTGCATCGGGCGGCTTTGCTGGTCTTGTTTTACCATTGTCGAAATGTCTTGTAAACCAGGATTCCGAGACTGATCGGGTCTTCCTGGGAGAAGGTATATCCTTCGTTGATCGCGAGAGCTTATCATGGGCTAAGTTGGGACACCCTGCAGGGTATAAACTTTCGAGAGCCGTGCCCGTGGTTATGTGGCAGATGGGAATTTGTTAATGTCCGGTTGTAGATAACTTGACACCAGATTCAAATTAAAACGCATCAACCACGTGTGTAGCCGTGACGGTCTCTTTTCGGCGGAGTCCGGGAAGTGAACACGGTTTTGGGTTATGTTTGACATAAGTAGGAGTTCAGGATCACCTCTTGATCATTGCTAGCTTCACGACCGTTCCGTTTGTTCTCTTCTCGCTCTTATATGCGTAAGTTAGCCACCATACTTGCTTAGTCGCTGCTGCAACCTCACCACTTTACCCCTTCCTTACCTATTAAGCTTTGCTCGTCTTGATACCCATGGTAATGGGATTGCTGAGTCCTCGTGGCTCACAGGTTACTACAACAACAGTTGCAGGTACAGGTTATGCGATGATCATGACGCGAGAGCGATGTTACTTGTTTTGGAATTTCTTCTTCTGCTTCTTCTTCGATCAGGGGATAGGTTCCATGTCGGCAGCCTGGGCTAGCAGGGTGGATGTCGTTTGAGTTTCTGTTTGTGTTTCATCCATAGTCGGATGGTGCTCTTATGTAAGATGATGTTGTATTCGTGTGGCATTGTATGCCTTTTGTATGTATCCCCATCTATTATGTAATGTTGATGTAAAGATGTCCACCTTGCAAAAGCGTATCAATATGCGGTTCTATCCTTGGTGGGACCTTCGAGTCTCTTTAGGATAGTATCGCATATTGGGCGTGAAAAGTTGGTATCAGAGCCTCGACCGACCCTGGGAGCCCCCTTGATTGATCGTGTAGTTTGGCCGATGTCGAGTCTAGAAGAAAACTGATTTCGGAGTCTAGTTATATTGGAGAGTAGGAATTCTTTTTACTCCTCAACCTCTTCGTCGCTCTGGTAAGGAATCTTGATGTAGGTGTTTCGAACTACTCCTCTTCCCCTTCAAATTTTTCTTTAGGATCATGCAGTTGGTTTTCCGATCGTTGTTCCTCAGCTCTTTGCATCCGGTGCATTTCTCGTCAAATTGACTCGAGCCTCTTCATCATTGTCAAGTTCAATCCTTAGTTGTTTTCTTTTCCCACCCACCCACCCTTTTTCTTGTCGGAACCGGAGTCCGTAATCGATTATTCATCCTACTCGTGCGAAGCATTTGCATTCTTTCAACCAGTGTTTTCCTCCTGAAGTAATTCATTGGTTTTCCCCTTCCAAGTTGCCTTTGTTTTCCCGCCCTCCCACCCTCTTCTTGCCAGAGCCTGAGTCTGTTTTGACAATCAATTTCATTCATACGGAGCCTCTTAAGTCTTCCCTCAATTATTTCAACCCGTGAATTTTTGTCTCGTTTGACATTCTTCATCTCTTTTCCGGTGGATTCAATTCAAGTTTTTTCGGGTTGATCATATCCTTTTCCTCGAAGTGCTTTCTTTGCTCGTTCGCCTCTTGCCATTCAATCGTTTCGGAGTGCAGAAGTCAACTCAAGAGATTCCTCTGTGTCCGAATTAATTCGAGGGTGTCACCTCATTCAAATATTTCAATTGTTCTGGTGCATCATCTATCTCTTCAACATCCCTTTCCAATGGTGTTTTTTCTCTTTAGTGGGCCCTAACCCACAGGTCTTTTCCCAGGATCTTACCTAACTCTTCTAATTTCCCAGAGCTATTCTCAAATTCTTTTTGAAGTTTGACGTAAGAATGAATTTCATCAGTCAGATGTCTTGCCATGATCGTTTCTTAATCATTTTCATTGTTGCCTCAACCTCTTCGTTTTTCGTTCCCCCGGAGTGCCCTTAACAATTTTTGGTGGTGTTTCTCGTCATCATTTCAAGATCGGAGAAGAGTTCCTCTTAAATATTGTCCGTTCTCCCGAAGATTCATGTTGCTAGCTTGATGCTATCTGCTCAAATTGTTTTCAGTTGTGCAATTCTTTTTCATCCATCCGGAGTATTGCAGGAGTTGTTTTCCCTCTCTATCATCCGTAGGTCATCTTTTCGGAATATTTCTTCATTCTAAGTTTTCAAATTCATTCTCCAAATTATTCTATATACGTGCCCCTTCGTTCATCTTAGTATTCTTCCGGTGCTTCTTTCAAGTATTCTTCAATCAGTTCGTGATCCCTTCGTTATCTTGTCTTTTTATCCCTCAAGTATCTTTGTGCTTTTCTAATTCTTCCCGGTGATGCATTCTCTTTCGTCAGTCTTTTTCGAATTCTTACGGTGGTTCGTTCAAGATTCTTTTTCCTTGATTATCATATTAATTAATTCGTTCTTTCCAAATCCTACCGGTGGTTCATTGAAAACCTTCCTCAAGATTGCGCCATATACCCCTCAATCCTTTTCCAACAAGAACAAGTAGTATGCAAGAATCCATTGCTTGTCATCAATTTAATTTGATGAAGGATAAGCATACAATAAATCTTATTCTTATCTCCTCCAAGTGAGTAATCCTTTCCTTCGGAGTTTGTTCATGATGAATAAATTCTAGTTCCAAGTGTTTTCATCTTTTCTTTTCCGGAGTTCAAATTTCCTCGGCCATTTCGTCGGAACCTCCATATAAATCATAGCAAGGCTTAATCCTTATTCTTTCCATCCTTCAATTGTATCTCATCATCCTTTTGTTACCGGAGTTCTTCACGGTGGCTCGTCAGGATTTAATTCATTCTTCAAGAGTTCATCAAGATTCTAATCGAAGGAGCTTAAGTATCCTTCTTCTTGCTTCTCGAGGTGCAATTAATTCTCTGTATTCTTTTGAAGTGGAGTTTTGCATTTCTTCGTTCTTCTAAGCTATCCAATCATTTCCGTTTGTGGCCGGTTATCACCTTATGATCTTGAGATGTTACCTATAAGACCACAACAAGCTTATTCTTTTCATTGTTGATTTTCTCAACAACTTCGTTTAAACCTTCCTTCTAAAGATGCTTTCAATTTCATTCGTGGCACAAGTTGTCATTTTATTCTCCGTTCTTTTCATTCAACTCTTTCAATTCTTTTTGGAGGTTTTGTGTCATGTCTTCATCAAGTATCATTCCATCCTCTCAAGCTCGTGTTCTATTCCTCCATGTTTCAGCCGGAGTGCTGCCTAAATCCTTTCAGTCTTATTCGTTTCTTATCGCGTTCTAACCGGAGTGGTTTCATAGTCTATCTCATTCCATGAGTTTTGATTCTTGTCATATTCACTATTCCTTTTACTACCCGAGTGCTCGCGATCTTATTCATCTTCTCTCTTGAGCACTTGCTTCACCTCATCCTCTTTTTCTTCCATCTCATTCCTAAGATCTCGGGACGAGATCTTCTGTTAGTGGAGGAGAGTTGTAACGCCCCAAGACTGATGCTCGAGTTACCCTCCTTTTATTTTTTCGTTATTGTCGTGTGTTTATTTTGTTTGTTGCAGTATCATAATTATTTTGCATATTTCATTACTCTATGTTGAGTGCCTTGTCATATTTTGCTTCTTGCATCATGTTCATATTATATTATATTGCATTGCATCATCCTTGCTTTGTTCTATGCTTCATGATATTGCCTATGTCATTTTTGTTGCATTTGCATCATGAGCATCATGTCTTGGTTTGCATCTTGAAGTCTTGTTGTGTGATCTTGGGTGACCCCCCCTTTCTTCTTACCTCCACCTCACTCATGCAATATGCTCATACTAGTGACCATTCGTCAAGTTCACCCAAGTTTCTATTCCATTCAAACTTCTCTTTTCTTCTATATTACATTTTTTTTCATGTGACATTTTTCCTGTCCAGAAAATGTTCCATCTTTTCCTAAAAACCCTACACCTTGCCGTTAACCCCTCTGTCAATTTTCAGCTCTTTTTAAGATGTTTTGGTTGGGTCCAAAAATGGCTCAAGTTTGAATTAAAATTCAAACTTGAATTATTTTTCTACCTCTACAAATGCCCAAAAGAATTTTATCCAATAGAGCATAATTCCTGGAGCATGAGGATACTCTTATATCTGCCAAATTCATTACCTACCTCCCTGAACATTTCCTTTTCTTCAGCTGCGAATTTCCAAATTTATAGAATTAAGAAGAAAAGGAAAAGCCCTCCCAATGCGGCCACTCGGGCCTTTTCCCTCACCCGTAGACCAACCAAGCCTAGCAGCAGCCCCAGCGCAGCCCACCTGGCCCAACTCTGTTCACGGCCACCTGCCCCGTTGCGTCGCCGTCTTTGTTCCAGAGACAGAGCGCTCGCGCTCGCGCCGTGAGCTTCACGGACGCCGAGGGCACGTCGTCTTCTCCCCCTCCTTTTAAGCCCCAGCCGCGCCCCCTAGGGTTTCCCCTTCCTCCTCTCCCTCTTCCCTGCCGCCGCCACGCAGGTAAGAGCACCCAAGCGCCCTGTTGCCTCGCTTCCGATCGCCATGGCCGAGGTGAGCCGGAGCTCTCCTCCGGCGTAGGAGCTCCAACGCCGGCCCCTTCTTCCTCTACGTCGTCTCATTCGTTTTCCAACAAGGCCAGGAGCCAGAGGGGCCAAGGCGATGCGATCGTCTTCCTCTACGTCATCTGCTTCCCCTGCTTCGTCTTCTTCATGGAGCCGAGCTTCATCATGATCAGCGCGTCCTCGAGTTCTATCTGTCGCTTCTCCGACCGAATCGTCTTGTCCAACGGGACCTAGGTGAGCAGCCGTCTCTCAGCCCTTTTATCCGCCTCGTTCGCATCCTCTAGGTGTCGATCTGTTCACTCGAAATCCCCGGCCACCGTGCTTCGCCATGGACGCACCGAACCCTCTGCTTCCACCGCTCTGCCGCGTACGTCCACGCCACGAGCATGCACCATATGCCCATGTAGCATCTACCCCTGTTCTCGCACGCCCGTGGCTTGCCCTGCTTCTCACCCCGTGCCGCCAAGCCGTTGCCTTCATTCGCTGAGCCGTGCCGTGCCTGGGTCGAGTGCGAGCTCGAACTCGAGCAACCCCACGCACACCCTAGCATGTTTCCGCACGCCCGCCGCTGTAGCTCCTGCCTCGCCATACATCGCCGCCATGGCCGCGAGCATCAAGCTCACACGCCCCACCACGGAACCCCGTTGACGGCGAGGAATCCGTTCACTTCCCGTTGCATGCTTGGTATGAATGGCTTCGCCCCGCTGCGTAGCTTCCATCTGCGCCCTCCGCCACGTGTTTTGGTTGTCGGAACAGCTCCGACGAGCTCCTCCGCCGCTCTTTGTGCACAGCGCCAGCTCCTCTGTTTCTTTCTCTGCTTCAGCACGCACACGACACCGGCGAGCAGCAGCCGCTCGTCCTCGTCTTGCGCATTCACACCCACACCCTCATCGTCTTCCACACCCCCACCGGCCCTTTGCAGCCACGGTTGCCGCTGTTGTGCTCGGCTGCGTCGCCGGCAACCACCGTGAGCCATGGCTCCAAAGCTCGTCCGTTTTAGTCTTTGGTTAAGAGCTGCTGGCTCCCATGTGTTGCACAAGTAGAGCAGTAGCTGAATTGGTCAGCACAGCCACACTCCTGCCACCTCAGCACCCCGGGCCCTCTCGTCTTTGACAGTGGCTGGTTCAGCCTGTGTTCCCTGCTGTTTTATTTTTCTTTTGCTTAATTTCAGAAAATTCCCCTGTTTTGTATTATTAATAACTAATTATGCATGCATCCAAATTAAACAAACTATATATGTAAAATGCTTAGAATTTCATGTCCTTTCATAATGTGCATCTTTCATCCATGTTTGAAATGTTTAAAATGGACGTTTGCATTTAATTTGTATGATGACATGTTAAAATGGTTTATTTCATAACTAAATAACCGTAGCTCGGTTTTAAATGTTCTTTATATGTAAATGGGGTGGAAAATTGCCTAGTTTAACATGGTGCACTTTATTTCCCTGTTTAACAACATTAAAATATTGTTTAAGCAGAACAGTACCATTTCTAAAATACGCACATGAGGAATTTCCGGAGTTGTTGTTTGTTGTTCTGGCCTCATTTAAACTTGCCTCGATAGGTAGTTTTATTGTGCTTCACCTCATGCCATGTTTAACAACATTAAATATTGTTGAGTAGTTTAAACGAGATGAACTAAATAATTGTTGTGGTGTTTCGTCAATATGCAACTCATTGCATATTGAGCTCCACTTAACTTGTAGTGTGGTTTGTTGCACTTTGCCATTCCATGCCTCATTAAACCAGACATGCATCATACTTGTTTGTGCATCATGCCATGTTCATGCTTGTGCATTTACCATACTGTTTGTTTTTTTCCGATGTTGCTTCTTAGTTCTGGTAATGTTGCGATTGTGAGGATTCGTTCGACTACTCCCGTTTATCTACTTCATGGACTCATTCTTCCTAGCGGGATTTCAGGCAAGATGACCGTCACCTTGGATCTCACTACTATCATTGCTATGCTAGTTGCTTCGTTCTATTGCTTTGCTGCGCTACCTATCATTTGTTCTTCAAGCCTCCCAATTTGCCATGTCAGCCTCTAACCTTTTTCACCCTTCCTAGCAAACCGTTGTTTGGCTATGTTACCGCTTTGCTCAGCCCCTCTTATAGCGTTGTTAGTTGCAAGTGAAGTTGAAGATTGCTCCATGGTGGACAGGATTATGTTGGGATATCACAATATCTCTTATATTATTAATACATCTATATATTTGGTAAAGGGTGGAAGGCTCGGCCTTATGCCTGGTGTTTTGTTCCACTCTTGCCGCCCTAGTTTCCGTCATATCGGTATTATGTTCCCGGATTTTGCGTCCCTAACGCGGTTGGGTGATTTATGGGACCCCCTTGACAGTTCGCCTTGAATAAAACTCCTCCAGCAAGGCCCAACATTGGTTTTACCATTTGCCTACCACCTATACATTTTCCCTAGGGAGTAATTAACCCAAGGGTCATCTTTATTTTAGCCCCCCCGGGCCAGTGCTTCTCTAAGTGCTGGTCCGAACCGAGCAGCCTGTGGGGCCCCCTCGGGGAAACTCGTGGTCTGATTTTACTCGTAGCTTGACTTATCTGGTGTTGCCCTGAGAATGAGATATGTGCAGCTCCTATCGGGATTGTCGGCGCATCGGGCGGCTTTGCTGGTCTTGTTTTACCATTGTCGAAATGTCTTGTAAACCGGGATTCCGAGACTGATCGGGTCTTCCTGGGAGAAGTCCTTCGTTGATCGCGAGAGCTTATCATGGGCTAAGTTGGGACACCCCTGCAGGGTATAAACTTTCAAGAGTCATGCCCGCGGTTATGTGGCAGATGGGAATTTGTTAATGTCCGGTTGTAGATAACTTGACACTAGATTCGAACTAAAATGCATCAACCACGTGTGTAGCCGTGATGGTCTCTTTTCGGCGGAGTCCGGGAAGTGAACATGGTTTTGGGTTATGTTTGACGTAAGTAGGAGTTCAGGATCACCTCTTGATCATTGCTAGCTTCACGACCGTTCCGTTTGTTCTCTTCTCGCTCTTATATGCGTAAGTTAGCCACCATACTTGCTTAGTCGCTGCTGCAACCTCACCACTTTACCCCTTCCTTACCCATTAAGCTTTGCTAGTCTTGATACCCATGGTAATGGGATTGCTGAGTCCTCGTGGCTCACAGAGTACTACAGCAACAGTTGTAGGTACAGGTTATGCGATGATCATGACGCGAGAGCGATGTTACTTGTTTTGGAGTTTCTTCTTCTGCTTCTTCTTCGATCAGGGGATAGGTTCCGGGTCGGCAGCCTGGGCTAGCAGGGTGGATGTCGTTTGAGTTTCTGTTTGTGTTTCATCCATAGTCGGATGGTGCTCTTATGTAAGATGATGTTGTATTCGTGTGGCATTGTATGCCTTTTGTATGTATCCCCATCTATTATGTAATGTTGATGTAATGATATCCACCTTGCAAAAGCGTATCAATATGCGGTTCTATCCTTGGTGGGACCTTCGAGTCTCTTTAGGATAGTATCACATATTGGGCGTGAAACTATGGATCCTCATCCACTTGCTAATCTTTTTAAGAGATCCAATTATGATGAACCAATTTTGTGATTTGAGTGCACTAGATTATCTTTATGAGGTTTTGCTTAAAATTCGTGAATCTGAAAATTGTGATGAAGAAATTTATGAAGAGATTCACGATAGCTCCTTGAATAAAAAGCATGATTGCAATGATTTTATTATAAATTCTATTAATGTCAATTGTGTTAATGATATGCAAAACCCTAAGCTTGGGGATGCTAGTGTTGCTATGTCCACTACTTGTTGCAATGATCATGATTGGGGTGATTCTTCTTATAATCTTGAAATTTTATTTAAGCGCCATGATGAATATGAGATTGATAATAATGTTTGCAATAATACTGAAAGTGGTTTTGGAAGAGTGTCAACTTTAGATCCCACATATTTGGATAATGTTCAATCTTATGAAGTTCTTGATAAAAGTGGGATTGGAGAGGTCATGACTTTAGTTAATGATAATCCCACTATTTTGGTAGAGTGTCAACTTTGCATGCATGTGGATCGGGTTGAAAATATTTTATGTGATAGATATTTTGTTGAATTTGCTAATGATCCCACATGTAATTATTATGAGAGAGGAAAATATGATTGTAGAAATTTTCATGTTACAAAATTTCCTCTCGTTATGTTGAGATTGCTATTGTTCCTTTCTTCTTCCTTGCATATGTTAGTTTTTGTTTGCCTTGATAATTTGTTTGCTTATAAATACCTATGCACAGGAAGTATGTTAGACTTAAGTGTGTTTGTCACATGTTTTATGATGCTCTCTTTGTGCTTCAGTTCTTGTCTTTCTTGTGAGCATCATTGAAATCTCAATGCCTAGCTAAAAAGGCTTTAAAGAAAAGCGCTTGTTGGGAGACAACCCAATATTTTTCCTTGCTGTTTAGTAATAAATAATTCATCTAGCCTCTGGTTAGATGTGGTTTTATGTTTAATTAGTGTTTGTGCCAAGTAAAACCTTTAGGATGACCTACGGTGAAAGTTAATTTGATCTTGCTGAAAAACAGAAATTTTTGTGCGCACGAGAATAATTTTAATAAATCAAAGAAACGTGATTTTCAGTTGATTATTTTTGCATAATATTAATAGACAAATTACCTAGGACTTACTAATTTGGTAGAATTTTTGGGGTTACAGAAGTATTCGAGAGTTACAGATTACTACTGACTGTTCTGTTTTTGACAGATTCTGTTTTCGTGTGTTGTTTGCTTATTTTGATGAATCTATGGCTAGTATCGCGGGGTATGAACCATAGAGAAGTTGTAATACATTAGGTTTAACACCAATATAAATAAATAATGAGTTCATTACAGTACCTTAAAGTGGTGGTTTGTTTTATTTCGCTAACGGAGCTCATGAGATTTTCTTTTGAGTTTTGTGTTGTGAAGTTTTCAAGTTTTGAGTAAAGATTTGATGGATTATGGAATAAGGAGTGGAAAGAGCCTAATCTTGGGGATGCCCAAGGCACCCCAAGGTAAAATTCAAGGACAACCAAAAGGCTAAGCTTGGGGATGCCCCGGAAGTCATCCCCTCTTTCGTCTTCTTCCATCGGTAACTTTACTTGATGCTATATTTTTATTCACCACATGATATGTGTTTTGCTTGGAGCGTCTTGTATGAATTGAGTCTTTGCTTTTTAGTTTACTACAATCATCCTTGCTGTACAAACATTTTGGGGAGACACACATGAATCAGAATTTATTAGAATACACTATGTGCTTCACTTATATCTTTTGAGCTAGATAATTTTGTTCTAGTACTTCACTTATATCTTTTTAGAGCATGGCGGTGGTTTTATTTTATAGAAATTTTTGATCTCTTATGCTTCACTTATATTATTTTGAGAGTCTTCTAGAACAGCATGGTATTTGCTTTGGCTATAAAATTAGTCCTAATATGATGGGCATCCAAGATAGGTATAATAAAAACTATCATATAGAGTGCATTAAATACTATGATAAATTTGATACTTGATAATTGTTTTGAGATATAAAGGTGGTAATGTTAGAATCATGCTAGTTGGGTAATTATGAAATTGAGGAATACTTGTGTTAAAGTTGGCAAGTCCCATAGCATGCACGTATGGTGAACATTGTGTGACAAATTTGAAGCATGGGGTGTTCTTTGATTGCTTTCCTTATGAGTGAAGGTCGGGATCGCGCGATGGTTAACTCCTACCAACCCTTCCCCTAGGAGCATGCGTAGTAGTACTTTGCTTTGAGGGCTAATAAACTTTTGCAATAAGTATATGAGTTCTTTATGACTAATGTGAGTCCATGGATTATATTCTTTATGACTAATGTGAGTCCATGGATTATACAAACTCTTACCTTTCCGCAATTTGCTAGCCTCTACGGTACCGTGCATTTCCCTTTCTCACCTTGAGAGTTGGTGCAAACTTCGCCGGTGCATCCAAATCCCGTGATACGATACGCTCTATCACACATAAACCTCCTTATATCTTCCTCAAAACAGCCACCATACCTACCTATTATGGCATTTCCATAGCCATTCAAAGATATATTGCCGTTCCGTTTATTATGACACGCTCCATCATTGTCATATTGCTTTGCATGATCATATAGTTGACATAGTATTTGTGGCAAATCCACCTTTATAATTCTTTCATACATGTTGCTCTTGATTCATTGCATATCCCGATACACCGCCGGAGGCATTCACATAGAGTCGTATTTTGTCCTAAGTATTGAGTTGTAATTCTTGAGTTGTAAATAAATAGAAGTGTGATGATTTCCATTATTAGAGCATTGTCCCATGTGAGGAAAGGATGATGGAGACTATGACTCCCCCACAAAGCCAAAGAAGCCCAAACAAAAAAGAGAGGCCAAAGAAGCCCACCAAATAAAAAATGAGAGAAAAAGAGAGAAGGGACAATGTTACTATCCTTTTTCCACACTTGTGCTTCAAAGTAGCACCATGATCTTCATGATAGAGAGTCTCCTATGTTGTCACTTTCATATACTAGTGGGAATTTTTCATTATATAACTTGGCTTGTATATTCCAATGATGGGCTTCCTCAAAATGCCATGGGTCTTCGCGAGTAGGCAAGTTGGATGTACACCCACTTAGTTTCTTTTGTTGAGCTTTCATACATTTATAGCTCTAGTGCATCCGTTGCATGGCAATCCCTACTCCTAGTATTGACATCAATTGATGGGCATCTCCATATCCCATTGATAACTCGGCACCCCGACTCAGATAAATCGGAACGCCCCGTATTCCAGCCCAGAGATCGAGAAGTCTCTGGAATACGACACTGCTTGACATAGAACAAATCAGCTCTTATTACAAGAATAATAATACAAGGGTCTGATGTTACAAAGAAGCACATCAGCACGACGACACTACGCCTGCGATACTACACTTGCTCTATGCTAGCAGCGGAACAACTCGTAGCAGCAGAAATATTCTAGTAGCGGAACAATGACGAAGGTAGTGAACTCCACTCCGCAGGGACTCTGGCTGGGACATGATCTAGCTCACACAAACGAAAACCACGACAAGCAATCAAACAATCACGGCATCACCTGCAATCTAGCATGACACACCAGGTCAGTACATTGAATGTACTTGCAAGCTCACAACAACCAAAAGCATCAAGGCAAGACAATAACATAGCATTAAGCAGGTTAATTAAATTAACAACTACCATGATGAAGCAACTACTAATCACGATATGAACTACTAGAATACTGATAAGCCATCATCTCAGATCTCAAGTACCACATGAACCATCTTACACTTGGCTAACCGGCCAAGCCATATACCATCTCGATCACATCGTGACCAAAACAAAACGGTGATCACTCACAGATCACAAACGGAACCACATTGGGTTCAACGGGTTACTGATACGTCCATTTTGCATCATGCTTTTATATCAATATTTATTGCATTATGGGCTGTTATTTCACGTTATGTCACAATACTTATGGCTATTCTCTCTTATTTTACAAGGTTTACATGAACAGGGAGAATGCCGGCAGCTGAAATTCTGGGCTGGAAAAGGAGCAAATATTGAAGGACTATTCTGCGCAACTCCAAAAGTCCTGATACTCCACGGAATACCTTAAAATAAATAAAGAAAAAATCACCGCCAAAGATGAAGGCCAGGGGGCCCACACCCTGCTCACGAGGGTGGGGGGCGCCCCCCTGGTGGGCCCCCTAGTGGCTCTCCGATGCTCATCTTCTCCTATATGAAGTCTTTCGATGAGAAAAAAATAGAAGGCAACCTTTCGGGACGAGACTCCGCCGCCACGAGGCGGAACCTTGGCGGAACCAATCTAGGGCTCCGGCAGAGCTGTTCTGCCGGGGACACTTCACTCCGGGAGGGGGAAATCATCACCATCGTCATCACCAACGCTCCTCTCATCGGGAGAGGGCAATCTCCATCAACATCTTCACCAGCACCATCTCATCTCCAAACCCTAGTTCATCTCTTGTATCCAATTCTTGTCTCCAAGTCCGGGATTGGTGCTAGTAGGTTGCTAGTAGTGTTGATTACTCCTTGTAGTTGATGCTAGTTGGTTTATTTGGTGGAAGATCATATGTTCAGATCCTTTATGCACATTATTACCCCTCTAATTATGAACATGAATATGCTTTGTGAGTAGTTACGTTTGTTCCTAAGGACAAGGGAGAAGTCTTGCTATTAGTAGTCATGTGAATTTGGTATTCGTTCGATATTTTGATAAGATGCATGTTGTCTAACCTCTAGTGGTGTTATGTGAACGTCGACTACATAACACTTCACCATTATTTGGGCCTAGAGGAAGGCATTGGGAAGTAATAAGTAGATGATGGGTTGTTAGAGTGACAGAAGCTTAAACCCTAGTTTATGCGTTGCTTCGTAAGGGGCTGATTTGGATCCATATGTTTCATGCTATGGTTAGGTTTACCTTAATACTTTTGTTGTAGTTGCGGATGCTTGCAATAGATGTTAATCATAAGTGGGATGCTTGTTCAAGTAAGAACAACACCCAAGCACCGGTCCACCCACATATCAAATTATCAAAGTACCGAACGCGAATCATATGAGCGTGATGAAAACTAGCTTGACGATATTCCCATGTGTCCTCGGGAGCGCTTTTCCTATTATAAGAGTTTGTCTAGGCTTGTCCTTTGCTACAAAAAGGATTGGGCCACCTTGCTGCACATTATTTACTTTTGTTACTTGTTGCTCGTTACAATTTATCTTATCACAAAACTATCTATTACCACTTATTTCAGTACTTGCAGAGAATACCTTGCTGAAAACAGCTTATCATTTCCTTCTGCTCCTTGTTGGGTTCGACACACTTACTTATCTAAAGGACTACGATAGATCCCCTATACTTGTGGGTCATCAAGACTCTTTTCTGGTGCCGTTACCGGGCAGTGAAGCGCCTTTGGTAGGTGGCATTTGGTAAGGAAAAATTTATATAGTGTGCTGAAATTTTCTGTCACTTGTTACTATGGAAAGTAATTGTCTGAGGGGCTTGTTCGGGGTATCTTCACCCCGTCCAGTTGAGCCAAGAGTTGCTCCTCAACCTACTGAACCTACTGAACCTATTGAAAATGAAACTCCTTTTCAGATTCCTTCGGGTATGATGGAAAAACTGCTAGCTAACACTTTTGCAGGAGATGGAACGAAGCATCCTGATGAACATCTACGCTATGTGGATGATATTTTTGGACTATTTAAGCTTGCAGGTATACCCGATGTTGTTGTTAAGAAGAAGGCTTTCCCTTTATCTTTGGAGGGAGACGCATTGACATGGTATAGGCTATGTGATGATCCGAGATCATGGAACTATAAAAGAGTGAAATTGGAATTTCATCAAAAGTATTACCCTATGCATCTTGTTCATCGTGATCGCAATTATATATATAATTTTTGGCCTCGCAAAGGAGAAAGCATCGCTCAAGCTTGGGGGAGGCTTAAATCAATGTTATATTCATGCCCCAATCATGAGCTCTCAAAAGTGACAATTCTCCAGAATTTTTATGCTCGGCTTTCTGATAACAATCGCACCATGCTCGATACTTCTTGTGTTGGCTCTTTTATGATGAAGCCTATTGAATTTAGATGGAATTTATTGGATAGAATTAAACGCAACTCTGAGGACTGGGACCTCGACAAAGGTAAGGAGTCAGGTATGACACCTAAGTTTGATTGTGTTAAATCTTTTATGGATACCGATATTTTCCGTAAGTTTAGCACTAAATATGGACTTGACTCTGAGATAGTAGCTTCTTTCTATGAATCTTTTGCTACTTATGTTGGTCTTCACAAGGAGAAGTGGTTTAAATATCATCCTCCCATAGAAGTAAAAGTAGCTGCACCAAGATTGTCACTTATAATGATCCTATTGTTCCTACTTCTTATGTTGAGAAACCACCTTTCCCTGTTAGAATGAAGGATCATGCTAAAGCTTCAACTGTTGTTCATAAAAGCAATACTAGGACTTATACACCTCCTGAGCAAGTCAAAGTAGAACCCAATATTACTATTGTTAAAAATCTCTTGTCTGATAATATTGATGGGCATGTTATTCAATTCTCTGGTGAAACTGCTAGAATTGCTAAACCCTGTGATAGAGATAAACAAAGACTTGTGGTAGGCGTGCCTGTTATTTCTGTTAAAATAGGAGATCATTGTTATCATGGCTTATGTGATATGGGTGCTAGTGCTAGTGCAATACCTCATTCCTTATACAAAGAAATTATGCATGAGATTGCACCTGCTGAGTTAGAAGAAATTGATGTTACAATTAAACTTGCCAATAGAGATACTATTTCACCAGTGGGAATTGTTAGAGATGTTGAAGTCTTGTGTGGGAAAACCAAATATCCCGCTGATTTTCTTGTTCTTGGTTCTCCACAAGATAGCTTTTGTCCCATTATATTTGGTAGACCCTTCTTGAATACTGTTAATGCTATGATAGACTGCAAAAAGAATGTTGTTATTGTTGGCTTGGATGATATGGTTCATGAGTTTAATTTCTCTAAATTTAGTAAACAACATCGTGAGGAAGAATTGCCCAGTAAGGATGAAATTATTGGTCTTGCTTCTATTGCCGTACCTCCTAGTGATCCTTTAGAACACTATTTGTTAGACCATGAAAATGATATGTTCATGAATGAAAGAAGGGAAATAGATGAAGTATTCTTTAAACAGGAACCTATTCTGCAACACAATTTGCCTGTTGAAATCCTAGGGGATCCTCCTCCACCCAAGGGTGATCCCGTGTTTGAGCTTAAACTGTTGCCTGATAATCTTAAATATGCTTATCTTGATGAAAAGAAAATATATCCTGTCATTATTAGTGCTAACCTTTCAGAGCACGAAGAAGAAAGATTATTGAAAACTCTGAAAAAGCACCGTGCCGCTATTGGATATACTCTGGATGATCTTAAGGGCATCAGTCCCACTCTATGTCAACATAAATAAATTTGGAAGCGGATGCTAAACCAGTTTGTGATCCTCAACGACGTTTGAATCCTAAAATGAAAGAAGTGGTAAGAAAGGAAATACTCAAGCTTCTGGAGGCAGGTATAATTTATCGCGTTACTGATAGTCAGTGGGTAAGTCCTGCCCATTGTGTCCCTAAGAAGGGAGGTATTACTGTTGTCCCTAATGATAAAGATGAATTGATTCCGCAAAGAATTATCACAGGTTATAGGATGGTAATTGATTTCCGCAAATTAAATAAGGCTACTAAGAAATATCATTACCCCTTACCTTTTATTGATCAAATGCTAGACAGATTATGCAAACATACACATTATTTCTTTCTAGATGGTTATTCCGGTTTTTCTCAAATACCTGTGTCGGCTAAAGATCAATCAAAGACTACTTTTACATGCCCTTTTGGTACTTTTGCTTATAGACGTATGCCTTTCGGTTTATGTAATGCACCTGCTACCTTTCAAAGATGCATGATGGCTATATTCTCCGACTTTTGCGAGAAAATTTGTGAGGTTTTCATGGATGACTTTTCCGTCTATGGTTCCTCTTTTGATGATTGCTTGAGCAATCTTGCTCGAGTTTTGCAGAGATGTTAAGAAACTAATCTTGTCTTGAATTGGGAAAAGTGCCACTTTATGGTTAATGAAGGTATTGTTTTGGGGCACAAAGTTTCTGAAAGATGTATTGAAGTTGATAAAGCCAAGGTTGATGCTATTGAAAAGATGCCATGTCCCAAGGACATCAAAGGTATAAGAAGTTTCCTTGGTCAGGCCGGGTTTTATAGGAAGTTCATTAAGGACTTCTCAAAAATCTCTCGGCCTCTGACTAATTTATTACAAAAAGATGTACCATCTGTCTTTGATGATGATTGCGTAGAAGCATTTGAAATACTTAAGAAAGCATTAGTCTCTGCACCTGTTGTTCAGCCACCTGATTGGAATTTACCTTTTGAAATTATGTGTGATGCTAGTGATTATGCTGTAGGTGTTGTTGTAGGGCAAAGAGTTGATAAGAAATTAAATGTTATCCATTATGCTAGTAAGACTCTAGACAATGCTCAAAGAAATTATGCTACTACTGAAAAGGAACTTTTAGCAGTTGTATTTGCTTGTGATAAATTCAGACCCTATATTGTTGATTCTAAAGTAACTATTCACACAGATCATGCTGCTATTAAATATCTTATGGAAAAGAAAGATGCAAAACCTAGACTTATTAGATGGGTTCTCTTGCTTCAAGAATTTGATTTGCATATTGTTGATAGAAAAGGAGCTGAGAACCCCGTTGCAGACAACTTATCTAGGTTAGAGAATGTTCTTGATGACCCACTACCTATTGATGATAGCTTTCCTGATGAACAATTAAATGTCATAAGCACTTCTCATAGCACTCCGTGGTATGCTGACTATGCTAATTATATTGTTGCTAAATTTATACCACCTAGCTTCACATACCAACAAAAGAGAAAGTTTTTCTATGACTTGCGACATTACTTTTGGGATGACCCACATCTTTATAAAGAAGGAGTAGATGGTGTTATTAGGCGTTGTGTAACTGAGCATGAACAGGAACAGATCCTACGCAAGTGTCACTCCGAAGCTTATGGAGGACACCACGCTGGAGATAGAACTACACATAAGGTATTGCAATCCGGTTTTTATTGGCCTACTCTCTTCAAAGATGCCCGTAAGTTTGTTTTGTCATGCGACGAATGTCAAAGAATTGGTAATATTAGTAGACGTCAAGAAATGCCTATGAATTATTCTCTTGTTATTGAACCATTTGATGTTTGGGGCTTTGATTATATGGGACCTTTTCCCGCTTCTAATGGATACACTCATATTTTAGTTGCTGTTAATTACGTTACTAAGTGGGTAGAAGCTATTCCAACTAGTAGTGCTGATCATAACACTTCTATTAAAATGCTTAAGGAAGTTATTTTTCCGAGGTTTGGAGTCCCCAGATACTTAATGACTGATGGTGGTTCACACTTTATTCATGGTGCTTTCCGTAAGATGCTTGCTAAATACGACGTTGATCATAGAATTGCATCTCCATATCACCCGCAGTCTAGTGGTCAGGTAGAATTGAGCAATAGAGAGCTCAAATTAATTTTGCAAAAGACTGTCAATAGGTCTAGAAAGAATTGGTCCAAGAAACTGAATGATGCATTATGGGCCTATAGAACTGCATACAAAAATCCTATGGGTATGTCTCCGTATAAAATGGTTTATGGAAAAGCATGTCACTTACCCCTCGAACTAGAACATAAGGCATATTGGGCTATTAAACAGCCCAAACTTGCCGGTGAGAAGAGGTTATTTGATATTAGCTCACTTGATGAATGGAGAACCCAAGCTTATGAAAATGCCAAGTTGTTTAAAGAAAAGGTTAAAAGATGGCATGACAAAAGGATACAAAAGCGTGAGTTTAATGTAGGTGATTATGTATTGCTATACAACTCTCATTTAAGATTTTTTGCAGGAAAACTTCTCTCCAAATGGGAAGGTCCTTATGTTATCGAGGAGGTCTATCGTTCCAGTGCCATAAAAATCAACAACTTCGCAGGCACAAATCCGAAGGTGGTAAACGGTCAAAGGATCAAACACTATATCTCAGGTAATCCTATAAATGTTGAAACTAATATTATTGAAACCGTAACCTTGGAGGAATACATAAAGGACACTTTCTAGAATGTTCCAGACCCCGAAAAGGAATAGGTATGTGGTAAGGTAAGTAAACTGACTCCAAAACAATTTCTAAGGCAATATTTCTCCGTTTTGGAATATTTAGAAAAATAGAAAAATAAGTAGCAGTCCGGGGAGGACACGAGGCCTCCACGAGGGTGGAGGGCGCCCCCCCTACCTCGTGAGTACCTCGTGTGCCCTCCGGACTCCGTTTCCTTGCAAGATACATATTTTGGTCGGTAAAAATTCATTATATATACTCCCGAAGGTTTTGACTCTCGTATCACGCAAATCTCCCTGTTCTTGTTTCGAGCTGTTTTTCTGACAGGTCTAGAGCACCATGACTTCTCCCTCCTCCAACAATGAAGACAAGGATGCTTGGCTATTGAAGATAGAGTTGAAAAGAGAGGAACCAGAAGAAATCAACAAGGATGAAGGGATCAAGAAGGCCATGGAGGTTCAAGCTCCGGTGGTGAAAGAAGAAGACATCCCTCAACCTTTACCTAACCTTTTCACTCCAACAGAGCTTGAAGCCTTCAAGATGATTGAGCTCGCCCGCATACAGAACAAGTATCTTACACAGGAGAATATTTTGTTGAAGGATCATATTGCCGGGCTCAAGGGCATTGTCCACAAGTTGGAGGAGCTTTTACGCTCGATGTGCGATTATCCACCGTCATCATCACCACCTCCATCACCTCCGAGGATATAATCACATGGGTATGGGCACTTCCCTTGGCAACTGCCAAGCTTGGGGGAGGTGCCCTAGTATCGTATCACCATCACAACTCCTATCTTTACCGTTTTTCTTAGTTCGATCCTATTAGTAGTATCTTGATTTAGTAGAATAAAGTCATGGCATGATCTAGTTTTGAGTTTTGCTTTATGATCCTTCTTTGTAATCGAGTCCGTGAGCTATATAATAAAGATTAGTGTTGAGTCAAGGGCTTGAGTATTTTGCCATGATCTTGGGTGATTAGAAGAAAAAGAATAGAAAGAATCAAAGAGTTCATATTGATCTTATTGAAAGTAATGACTTCACATAGAAAGAGTATGATGATTTAAAATTGTTGGGAGTTGGCAAATATAGCTTTGGTCATCGTTGCAATTAATAGGAAGTAATAAGGAAAGAGAGGTTTCACATATAGATATATTATCATTGACATCTTTTATGATTGGGAGCACTCATTAAAATATGACATGCTAAAGAGTTGAGGTTGGACAAGGAAGACAACATAATGAGATATGTTTTCTTACATCTGAGATAAAGTATGTTGTCATGGTTCCTCTACCATGTTGGGTTTGCCTTTCCCCCTCATGCTAGCCAAATTCTTAGCACTAAGTAGAAATACTACTTGTGCTTCCAAATACCCTTCAACCAGTTTTGCCATGAGAGTCCACCATATCTACCTATGGATTGAGTAAGATCCTTCAAGTAAGTTGTCATCGGTGCAAGCAATAAAAATTGTTCTCTAAATATGCATGACTTATTAGTGCGGAGAAAATAAACTGTGTACAAACTTGTTGTGGACGCAATAAAAGCGACGGACTGCATAATAAAGGTCCACGTACAAGGGGCAATATAAAGTGACGTTCTTTTGCATTAAGATTTTGTGCATCAACCCTAAACGCGCATGACAACCTCTGCTTCCCTCTGCGAAGGGCCTATCTTTTATTATTATCCTCTACCTTATGCAAGAGTCACGGTGATCTTCACCTTTCCTTTTTCATTTTATCCTTTGGCAAGCTCAGCATGTTGGAAAGAACATGATATATATATCTAATTGGATGTGGGGGAGCATGAATTATTATTGTTGACATTACCCTTGAGGTAAAAGGTTGTGGGGCAAAATTATAAGCCCTTATCTTTCTCTGTGTCCGATTAAAACTCCGTAACCACAAGTATCGCGTGAGTGTTAGCAATTATGAAGGACTAAGTGATAGTTGAGCATGTGGACTTGCTTTTAAGCTCTGACATAGACTCTTTCCGATGTTATGATAAATTGCAATTGCTTCAATGACTGAGGGTATAAATTGTTGGTGCTCAATAAGGTTTCTGATTCATACTTTGGCTTTGTGATAAGATCATCACTTGAACATGAGTAATCATATGACAAAATCTATATATGTTGCTGTTATGAATAATCATGATGCCTTCATGTCCGTATTTTATTTTTATCGACGCCTCTACCTCTAAACATGAGGACATATTTATTGTTATCGGCTTTTCGCTTGAGGACAAGCGAGGTCTAAGCTTGGGGGAGTTGATACGTCCATTTTGCATCATGCTTTTATATCAATATTTATTGCATTATGGGCTGTTATTTCACGTTATGTCACAATACTTATGGCTATTCTCTCTTATTTTACAACGTTTACATGAAGAGGGAGAATGTCGGCAGCTGGAATTCTGGGCTCGAAAAGGAGCAAATATTGAAGGACTATTCTGCACAACTCCAAAAGTCCTGAAACTCCATGGAATACCTTAAAATAAATAAAGAAAAATTGTCCCCAAAGATGAAGGCCAAGGGGCCCACACCCTGCTCACAAGGGTGGCCTGGGCGCGCCCCCCTACCTCGTGGGCCCCCTAGTGGCTCTCCGACACTCATCTTCTCCTATATGAAGTCTTTCAATGAGAAAAAAATAGAAGGCAACCTTTCGGGACGAGACTCCGCCGCCACGAGGCGGAACCTTGGCGGAACCAATCTAGGGCTCCGGCAGAGCTGTTCTGCCGGGGACACTTCCCTCCGAGAGGGGGAAATCATCACCATTGTCATCACCAACACTCCTCTCATCGGGAGAGGGCAATCTCCATCAACATCTTCACCAGCACCATCTCATCTCCAAACCCTAGTTCATCTCTTGTATCCAATTCTTGTCTCCAAGTCCGGGATTGTTGCTAGTAGGTTGCTAGTAGTGTTGATTACTCCTTGTAGTTGATGCTAGTTGGTTTATTTGGTGGAAGATCATATGTTCAGATCCTTTATGCACATTATTACCCCTCTAATTATGAACATGAATATGCTTTGTGAGTAGTTACGTTTGTTCCTGAGGACAAGGGAGAAGTCTTGCTATTAGTAGTCATGTGAATTTGGTATTCGTTCGATATTTTGATAAGATGTATGTTGTCTAACCTCTAGTGGTGTTATGTGAACGTCGACTACATAACACTTCACCATTATTTGGGCCTAGAGGAAGGCATTGGGAAGTAATAAGTAGATGATGGGTTGCTAGAGTGACAGAAGCTTAAACCCTAGTTTATGCGTTGCTTCGTAAGGGGCTGATTTGGATCCATATGTTTCATGCTATGGTTAGGTTTACCTTAATACTTTTGTTGTAGTTGCGGATTCTTGCAATAGAGGTTAATCATAAGTGGGATGCTTGTTCAAGTAAGAACAACACCCAAGCACCGGTCCACCCACATATCAAATTATCAAAGTACCGAACGTGAATCATATGAGCGTGATGAAAACTAGCTTGATGATATTCCCATGTGTCCTCGGGAGCGCTTTTCCTATTATAAGAGTTTGTCTAGGCTTGTCCTTTGCTACAAAAAGGATTGGGCCACCTTGCTGCACTTTATTTACTTTTGTTACTTGTTGCTCGTTACAATTTATCTTATCACAAAACTATTTGTTACCACTTATTTTAGTACTTGCAGAGAATACCTTGCTGAAAACCGCTTATCATTTCCTTCTGCTCCTCATTGGGTTCGACACTCTTACTTATCGAAAGGACTACGATAGATCCCCTATACTTGTGGGTCATCAGTTACCTCATAACCGAACGGTGATCACTCACGGATCACACACGGAACATCCACATGATCACCTCGTGACCACATCACAAACTGAATGATCCTTCTCAAGATCATCCCATCATCATCATCATCATCATCATCCTGCCAAACTGTTACAGCTCACAATATCAACATATACATCACCTATAAGTCATTCCGTCATGTGAGTGTTGATCGAACGGTGTGACCTAGTACGAACTTATGCCCATGACCGAGGACGTGGTTATAGAGAGATTTAAACACACACACTCTCCAGAGGTAGCGCACTCTACCCACACCACGGAACCCATGGCCTCGAACTCCCATTCGGGTGGACCAAAGACGTTCTAACAAAACCGATCTACTTCCATGACACTCTCCTGACCACTCCGGCTAAATCCCCACTGGGTTAAGTCATGGGTGGCCCCGTGTCTACCCCAGACACCAACGGCCACCGTCGTGGCAAAACAACACGGTGCCAAACAGGGACAAGAGATATCAATACCAACTACGGGCACACAAGGCTTATGCCGTCCAACCTGATCAGGGTAGCGCCCGCGCATAACCTTCCCTCGTTGGAGGCACCGGCGAGAGGCACGACAATAGACCGCATTAGGGCCTTCCCACAAAGGCAACTGTGGTTGCACTAGAAAAGCCCGGTTCGGTGGCACCTAACCAACTTAATGACGGAATTTAACCCCAACAATATAACTGTGATAACTGATACTCCGATATAAACTATCAAACTATAATCCAAGTCATATCAGTATCAACAAATAATCCAAGCATAATATCAACATCTCAAAATACTCCAAGGGTAGCACAACACTACTCTCATGATGAATCCGAAAACAATAATCCTAGTACTCCAATAACAGGAATAAAGCTATACAGCTAAGGTCCACATGTAAACATCATCTCTAAAAATAATACTCCAAGCAACAGTAACAGAACATCAACTAGCATCATGAAAATAATCATACTAACCACTAATAATCCAAAGGTAGCATGACATCCAAAGTAATACTCAAAATATAATAACAGATATCATCATGGAAATAATCATAATACCAACCACTAATACTCCAATGACAACATGATACTCATCAACTACAACCATATCTCCTAGTAATCCAAACAATAGCATGGCAACAGCAAGATAAAAATAATAATCCGAGAAAATGCCATGCATAGGTCATGTAGCTAAAGCAATAGCTTAAACGAGTTCAAAATAAATTAAAGCATGCCACTGCATTACAGTGATGCAAATGGAGGGTGTGGCTTGCCTGGGGTGGAAGAAATCACCGGGAGAAAGTGCGAGAAACTCACGAAACGAATCGCCGAAAACGTACTCTCTCGGAGGGGGCTGAATAAGGGCAGGGGCAAAATGGTCATTTCCGGAATGTTAACACATGGTGAAAGTGTGACCAACAGAATGAGCTCGACAAAACGAAGAAGTGGGCTTTGGATTCACCTCATTTGGAGTTACGAGCAAAAAGTTGTGAGGTGTAGAAGATTAGGGACTTTTCTGTAAAAATAATATTCACAACCGGGTCCCCGAGTGGATAAGGTGGAGGCGCAAAATTAGAAATACGCTTTCAGAAGTTGAAAACGTAATACAGAAATACGTTTCCACTTATCTGACGTGGCGTGGGCGGGTCAACGCGTGTGGCTGCCAGGTGGGGTCGGGGCCGAGTCGCTGATGGGCGGGTCCCGCAGGGCGGGGCTCGTCACTTATCCATGTCGGACCGGGCGGGGTCAACGCCGTGGACTGGCTGGTGGGGTCTGCGCGCAGGGGGTCCCACCTGGCTCCTGTCTTCTTCCTCCTCGGGTTCCTCCCGATCGGGAACAGAGGAGATTGAGCAGGGCGAGGCTGCCGGCGGTCCGGCTGGCTCAGGCCAATTAGGCCGAGCCGAGGCCACCGGCGTGCTCGGCGTAGCCCACCGCATCCATCCCCGCATAGAGGAGATGCAGAGAGGAGCAGGGTGACCATGGCAAAGTGGGGACAGAGACGGCTCCAGCAGCGGTTTGACTTGGGGCACGGCCGCTCGGGCACTTTGGCGACAGGGAGAAGAGGTGGGGCGGACCGCCGGAGCATGAGGAAGAGAGTGGTGAGGTCAGGGAGGAGGGGAGGGCTTGGTTGGCTCGGATTTAATCTGAGCTTCGTGGCGACCATGGCGGCCTAGAGCAGCGAGGAGGGGCTCCGGGTCTTGGGCGAGTGGCTGGGGAGGGAGTTGGGAGTGAGGCGAGTCTTGAGGTGTGCTCGGACAAGGCCGGGGATGGCTATTTATATCAGGGTGAGGGAGGCTAGCTCGGGTGTCGCCGCGGGGATCCGGCCAACGCTCTAGCGACGGCCAGCGATCACGGAAGGGCGCGGGAAGGTGACGAGGGAGGCAACGGACGAGCCGCAGAGGTGCACAGGGCAAGACGGGCCGAGGGCACAGAGGGGAAACGGCCACGGCACCATTAATGCTCGATCGGCCACAGTACGCCCGTGGGCGCGCGGCGACGAGCGATGATGGAGGGCTTACGGAGGGGGGAGATGGCTCTAGGAGGGCGGCGATGACGCGCGCTATCTTCTGGACACGCTCACGCACGCGAAGCCGAGGAGAGGCGGAGGGGCCTGAGCAAGAAGTCGTCCAGCTCGCGTCCATGGCATGCCAGAGAGGTGGTCACCGCGCCCACTGTTGCACAAACGATGCCAAACGATATCTGGGGCTTAGTCCTTCCTGGGTAGGTTTCAGCTACGGTGGTAACTTGGTTAAATACGCAATGATTAAATGGTAGTAATCATATGAAGTTTACTGCAATAATGTTGATCAACTAAAGGTGATCAACAGAGAGATGCTATGGGTCAAATGTTATGTCTGGGGTGTTTAGGCTAGGAAGGACTACAGTCCTGGGGAGTTTGGGAAGAAATGGACATAGATTTAATGCACTTGCTTTGCAACTAACAAATTTGGTCAGAAACTAAATTTGGATGATGCACTCACCTGGAGAAGCAACTTGGGCTATTATTGGGCAAAGCTTTATTATTTGGACATATTAAGATGTTGTAAAAAGCTCATGCCAAATGGACAAGCCAAAATGGCACTTGCTTTACAAACATCATTTCTGTCCAGAAACTTGGAATAATTTTGGTGATAAAATGGCTCATATAAATGATGCCAAATTGGGTGGAGAGATGTTTTATGGGTATAAGAATGATCTGGTAATTTATCAGGATTTTTGAAGCAATATGAAATACACTTGCTTCACAACCTGAAAAGATTGCCAGAATCAAAGATTTGGTCCTATGCTCACATAGATGATTAGATGGGGCTGCAAATGGGTGGAGGGGGTTAATATGAGCACATTAAGGAGTGTGCAGAAGTTCAACTCATTTGGATACTCCTAGCTAGTACTTCCCTCACAAAGCCTTCTGTTTGACAGATACTTTGAAAATTCACCGGGGAAGATTTGCTAGGCAAATAAAGTTGAACTTGTGCATGAGGCAATTATTTGGACATATAAGCATGCCCAAAAGGTTGGGAGCCACTTGGAAAAAAATGTAAATGACACTTCCTTCACAAAGTGCCATTCAGGGCAGAATAGAAAAAGGAATATTGGGGAATTATTTTTGAACTGGCCAAGGAATGTTTTGGGCATATTTGATCTATATATGACCCAAAGGAATTACGAGAATTATTTGGGAATTTTTGGATGGACAGAAATATAGGTTGCTTCACAACCTAGGGCAGATAGGGTTATTCCTTTAATAGAAAAAGGAATATTCCCTAGAAAAAGGTTTTAGGGTTTGGTCAAGGAGTGAAGTGACATGATCTTGGAAAGGTTTTGAGAATGATGAGCACTTGGGAGGGGGAAATGAGGATGATTTCCCAGGTGGTAAGGCCAGAGAACCACTCCAAAAAGAAAAACAGAGCAAAAACCAAATAAATCAAAAGAAAAGAAAAGGGCCAAAATCCAGGCTGTTAAAATCCTTACCCCCTTAAAGAAATATCGTCCTCGATATTTAGTTGCTCTCACTACAAGAAACTTGTTAATCTGTGACGGATTTCCGATGACATTTTCGGAAATTGTCATGGATGGGCCGATACAGCCCCGCAAGCCCGCCGAAGCCTGCTAAAGCCCAGCTAACCATTTCGGGTATAAAAACCTAACCCTAACACCTTCCTCCCTCCCGCAGCCCCCTCCCATTCCCCATCGTCTCACATCGCCGCCACCCTCCCCCTTCTCGCCTCCCTCCTCCAATAGCTCGCCGCCGGCCCTCCACCTCCCCTGCTCTCACCTCGCAGCTCCGGTAGCTGCCAGATCCGCAGAATCCCCCACCCATCCATCCCTCTCCAACCCATGGCTAGGGTTCTGGCCTCCCTTAGATTGGTCCCTCCTGCACGCTCATATTTTCTGGGATCCGTCGCAACCTCGCCTCACCTACTCCCCCTCGCTCCAAGATCGACCAGACCACGCTCCTCCCGTGGGATCCATGGCACGGGTCACCCTACTGCAGCTGATCTGTGATGAGCGAGGCTGGGAAGAGGTGTTCCTTCTTATGGTCTGCCGCACAGCTCGCGTTCCATGATGTCCTTGGTTAGATGTATGTGACTTCTTCAGCACGTACAAATTCACAGGGTAGTGATGACCAGAAGCTGCAGCGGTACGACCACAGCGGTGGTAAGAGAAGGACATCCCCTTCCCTTCCTTGCTAGCTTCCTGTATTGATTTGGGTTGGTCCAATCCAATCCATTCCAGCCGCGTAGTTTGGTTGTAGGGACACCTACAGTTGAGCTTCAGTTTGGACAGCATTTGACATGGATTGGGGGATTTGGTTTACTTCAATTTGTATGTGCATTCCTAAAATTGAAAATGAAATTGCTTGGGCGTTCAATTCCTATGAACCAATCTGCACCATTTTCTATTTAACTTGTGCAGTTGTGCTGCATCAAAAACTTATTTTTTTCTAGTTTTATTTACCAAATTTGTAGAGGCTTGATAGATATCAATGTCACCCTGCTGTTAGTTTGCTTGCTCCGGGTCTTGGGGGGTTGGGGAGTGTTGGGGCCTCACTCTGCCCAGTTGCAAGAAGCTGGCTGGGGGAGCACTACTGTTTAGTAGTGCATTATTGCCAGTTTGCCACCCGTCAGGTTTATACTGTTTTTTAGCATTTCATGGCCGAGAGTGCTATTGTGAAATGACCTAACATATAGATGTTGCCACGGAATTGAACCAGGGTGTGATTTATGTGTGTTGTCAAATGAACCCTCCTACTGATTTGTTAAATGTTTGTTTGTGGTTTGTTCTTGCATAATCTGCTCTTGTTGCTTCTACATTCAGTTCTTGCTTGCGTATAATTTTCTATTGTAATGATTCAGTTCTTGCGTACATTCCGAATTTGTGGTTTGTATAATCTTCTATGTAAGGATTAAGTTCTTGCTTCCGTATAATCTGCTTCTGTATTCTGTTCTTGTGCAACCTGCTATGTAATGATTCAGTTTCTGCTTCCATATTCTGTTCCTGTATAATTGGCTCTGTGGTACTCAAGGGATTGCCGCCCAAGGACGTCGGCCGCTGCCGTGCTGTCAGTACATTGTGGCTGGTTGCTTAGTTTCTTACTGTTCCTGATCCACACTCATATAGGTATTAGGCGATCATGTAGGTTAAGTTAGAGTTGTTTCTGGCATACATGAGGGGAAGGGCGAAATGGCTCGGTTTGCGGACGCTTTTATTGCTTTACTAGGTACCAATACAATTCTTCCACAAGTGAAAAAAAATTCTGAATACAATATTTCCACAAGTGTTTTGACATTCTGTTAATTTGACAGGCGGCTATGGAACCTTGGAGGAGTTGCTTGAAGTCATCACATGGGCACAACTAAGAATAAACAAGAAGTCGGTAAAAACTAACTTCCATTTGTTGTTGATGCTTATCATACAAAAATTATACGACCCCAATCATGTGTTTGTCTGCAATGTATACTGACTGGCTCATCAGCATGCATGCATCTCCCCTAGGCCTGTACGCGTCACACCAACGGTGAACAAATTAAAGTTTGTTGCCAAGAGCAAGTGTGCTACTACTGGTCTACTGCATAGTTTGTGCTAGCTTAGAATGGTACAGTTTGGTAAAATACCTTACTGTTTGTACTATAGAACTAGTGCTAGTGTGCTACTACTGTACTATAGAATTCGTGAATGAGTGTTGGTCTTTTTATTAAAGATATTTTCACCCACTCAATTTATCATGTATATGCGCTCTTTTATGTGAAGTCACTGTGTCGTTTTATATTCGCGACAACTATTGTTTATACGGTATTTACCAAAATTGTACCAAAATAATATGGTATATATCAAAACCTTGTCAAGGGAACATCAAGGCTTCATTATTGCCTTGATGTCTCATTCAATTATTACCTGACTTCTTTCTATAGTTGTATAAATAATCCTTCTATTTTCCCTTCTTTTTGTTTGCAAGCAATAGTTTATTGATGTTGAGTTTTTTCCCTTATTACAACAGAGATGATGGATTTTGTACTATTGTATTTCCGGATATGTGTGTACATAGAATTGCAATCCGAAGGAGCAATGTAAGTGAAGATTGAGCGCTTTTCTATAAGATTACAAATGGATGGTATATTATTTTCGCTTCAGATTTAGGAGTGTTTAATCTTTTACATAGTGCATTTGTACTGTTCTTCACAATTCCCAGGTGTGGTTAATCTAAATGTGAAGGTTATGGTCTAAAAGCATCAGACTAAATCGTAACCAGTAGGTTCATCTTTGTTCTAAAGTGTTTATCTGAAGTTTTCTGATGCTCATGAATATTTGGTATTTGTAAAGAAGTCTACTGCTAACATAATAAGATCAATAAGTGGATCATTTGATAGGCTAAAAGGTTCTTGCCTTTGAGTGGTTTTGCTTTATATTACATGTAAAAAGCAAGTTTATTGACAGAAATTAGTTTTAATTGATAAAAAAGTGCGCCTCCACTATTACTATTTTCATGTATTATTAACTCTAAACTACATTGTATTGTATGGAAACATCCATTTTTATATATACAAGCCTTGTCATGTGCATATAAACTTGATTTTTTGTTGCACTTGATGAATATGAAATTATCTGTTTATCCTTTGTTTTAAAATGATTTTTATGTTTGGATGATAAAATGTCACATTTATAGAACAAATTTTTTTAACTTGAACCAGTCTGATTTTTTTAGCGTGCGTTACCCCATTTTCATGGTACCTTAATATAGTAGTGGTGTGTGCATCGGATGATTGCTTGGAAAATCAACTAATATTATTACTCTATTCATTTGGGAGCTGGCTGTTATAACTTATTATAATTTTGTATGTGTTTTGAATTGTGCAGGTTTGACAATTATTGGAGATGGAAGTTTTTTAGCAGGAATTACTTGGGTCGGCTGCCTGGAAGTGGTGCTGTAGTGTTGGAGTTCAAATCAGCTAGTAGTGCATTGTAGTCATGTACTTGAATTTTTTAAAAAATGCTTATAGTGTGTTCTAGATATGCTTGTGATGTTTCGATATTATGCTTTGATTGTTGGAAATTTGTATTGTCTTATGGACAAATTCTATTATTTGAACGAATATAATGTGGTTGCCTTTATAAATTGGGCTACATCAAGAAAATCGGCTGGACTAGAAAGGGGCTAATGTGTTGGACTAAAACATTAGGTAGGCTATAATGGGCAGGACAAAGACAAACAGCAGACTGGAACAAAACTATTGGGCCAAAACCTAATTGGATTTGTCACTACATGGGCCATGTTGGCCTCCACGTCAGATCCATGTGGATGTCCACGTCACTTACAGGTCACGTAAATCGGTGACAGTTTGTTCCGTCACATCTTAGTTTGGGCTGGGCGGGCCTGGGTCAGATCCATGACGGCCGAGAACTGTCATGGAAGGTACGATGTCAAATTATGACGCGATATACATGACGGATTTCAAATCCGTCAAGGATGGGCACGCATGACAATTTTTGGCTGATCCGTGACGGACAAGGACTGTCATGTATTAACAAGTTTCTTGTAGTGTCTGGGAACAAGTATGACTTGAGGACACCGTTTCCAACTCGGGTATCATTTTTCCTTTATTTATTGTTCCCCCAAGAATTTCAGATGATCAACTTACCTGCTTTGGGGTGGTTTGCTTTCCCAAATTCTGACAGGTTTTGCTCACATACCAAATCCTTTTACTGACGTGAATTTTCTCATATCTGCGGCGATATCCAATGGATCTGAGCATAGATTTTCCTTTGGTCATGAAACCTTTTTACTTCTGTCATGGGGTTCCTTCAAATAAATGCAGGCCTTCTGGGTTCAATAAATGCTGAGAATTATCATGGCCATCTTCTGACGGGATCTGACTGCTCATAGGTGGCACTGATTTATCTTGATTTATTTCTTTGGCTCGAGCATGATACATGTACCAAAGATTTGACTGCCTTCTGTCGTGAGCAATATAATGGTGTATGGAGTTATAGTTGTGTCATACCTCAAATATTTACAGCTGGAGACTGGTCTGACGGGGGCTGACGGACAAATGCTTTTCCTGACATACTGACCGTGTACTTGATTCTGTCGGTGAGTATACCGGGTCTGAGCTAATTGTTCGGCTTTTGTTTTTTCTCATGTGGTCGATATATCCATCTGTGGTAATAGGCTGTGATATGCTTTAACACTACCGATGAGGTCAAACTGCTGAGGTTGCAAATGAATCTGGGATCTAATAGAGCAGACTTAGATATTCCACACTAACCATGTCAAGCAGGTTAGCGGGATATGCAAATCCCTTTGCTGTAAATCTCATCCTTTTTACGGTCATGGTCTTCTTTGTTAGGATACCTTACTGAAATAACTTGGCCACACATGTCCTTGATTCTTCATATGACCATGGACATGATTAGTGCAATATTTTGACATTATTCCTTGTGCTTGTTTTCCCGACCTGGTTCCGCACACATATGACATATACCCAGGGTTTGTAGCTGTACGGAGCTCATTGCTGAGACCAATCATACAAGAAGGTGACAAGGTTTTATAATATCTCCTTGTCAGTTGCGGGAATAATGACCTTGATGACCATTGTCAAGACTGTGGACTCTGTGATGTCATCTCCAGAGCTTGTCGATCCTTGTAATTCATGAGATGTATATTTTCTTATTCTCCTTTGCCTGACTGGGGAGGTTGTTGAATCCTTACTTTTCTTAGGTATATCTGTTGGATCACTGTCGCATCTCGTATGAGTTACTGATATGACTAGGGATGCATACTCACCGTATATAAGAAGGATATGCCACTGAACACTCGATCCTTGCGGTAGGCATATGTTTTGACTGAATTGTACCTCTGACAAAATTATTGCAAGTCTGGTTCTTGAGCGGTACTGCCATATATTGACAACTCATCAGATAATCTCTGAGGATGGTGCAATATTGTGGTACTGACGCAGACTGAGTGGCTTGCAAGAGAAGCCATCCGAGTAGCTTGCTGAGGAAGACTTGTTAACTTCCGCTCAAATCTTTTGTCTGGGTATCGTGCAGAAGAAGGCTCTCTAGATTACACATGAAGCTTGGTCTAATTATTGTACTGGAGAAGCCTGGGTTCCGTACTTGAGAAGCTTCTCCTCGGGTTTGCTTGTTGAGAAAATTTCATTTCCGTCTGTCAGAAGCCTTTACTGAGGTGTCTTGCTGTGAAAGACTGGGTATCGTGGGCCGGAAATTGTTCACATATCATACTGAGGAAAATTGGGGAGCCTTGCATCATAAATTTCTTTCGATAGCGTGTGGAAGAAGACTGAGTTTCTTACATCCAAAGCTTCATACTGATAGGCAGACTGAAATCCATACACACGCCCATAATATTCCGAGGCTGATTCTTTGCATGCGGAAAATAGTTTGACTGTCTTCCTTGAGCATCTCACATTCTGAATTTATTTCGGATGATAACATATTTCAAGCATCATGCATTGTTGAGCCAAAGCTTTGTATATGATCCATACCTCTGTCTGAAAACATACCGTTGATCTTGCAATTGACTTGTCTTTCTTCTGGCTGGATCATAATAGCTGTGAGGATTTTGCACTGATGTAGACTAGATGCTGATAGTCAATCCAATACACCATTGGTATTCTGAGCAGATGATAATGCCATAATGCAGTTGACTGGGTAGACCATAATGTTTAGCTGAGCTTCTTCCAAATATTTGAAATCCTTATTGCTTCTTCAAGTCCGGTGTCGGTGGATGAGCAACTCTTTTATAGGGGAAAATAATGTAACATCGGGGCCCAAAAATAAAGAAGCAAAAGAAAACTCAACTAAACAAAAGCACACAACAACAATCAATTCACACAATCAATGTCACATATTACTGCTAGTCACACAATATGCATGTCTACTTAAGCACACAAATCTCGTGGGATCTCCGGTTTTACGTTATAGCATGCTGTGATGATGTGCACAAGGACGAATAAATGTGTGGAAGAATTGGTGTAAACATTGCTACACCAAGTGCTAGCTTAGCCAGGTGGCAACCCGAACACGCTCGGAGGTGAGGACGTACTTGGTAATCATGCAGTGGGACACGAAGGTCGCAACCACATTATTATCAAGCGGACGGAAAAAGATCCGTACTCATCTAAGAAATAGGATAGCGGGGAAAATTGAGGCTGCTGATATTGCCCTTTCTTGATAACTAAGATCATTGAGGGTTGCCAACACGACAAAATAAAAAGGACGATCCGTGATAGAAGCATGTCTATCACCGAAACGATAGGTGGGGCTGACAGAAAGTCATTGGCGCGATACCTGAGCACCATTTTTGCAAACAGTGTTGGGATCACTTGGCATCACTCTGCTGGGACAGAAATGACACCAAAGACCAAAAGAAAAAGGAACTAGAGAAATGCAGAGGCTGAGCTGTAGTGGATCCGAACCGATGCCAGCTACACTCACCAGATAAACCGTTAGAATCAAATAATAAGGCTATATGCATGCTATGCAACAAACAAATGCAGCAACCAAATGCAACAAACAAGCCAGACTCTATACTACCGATTTCTACCAGTTTCTACCACTCGCGCTGACTAGGGTGTCCTATAGCCAGACCTGCTCTAATACAAAGCCTGTGGCACCCCGGCTAAGAGAAACCGGAACGCCCTGTATTCCAGCCCAGAGATCGAGTAGAAGTCTCTGGAATACGGCACTGCTTGACATAGAACAAATCAGCTCTTATTACAAGAATAATAATAAAAGGGTCTGATGTTACAAAGAAGCACATCAGCATGGCGACACTACACCTGCGATACTACACTTGCTCTATGCTAGCAGCGGAACAACTCGTAGCAGCGGAAATCTTCTAGCAAGGGAACAATGACGAAGGTAGTGAACTCCACTCTGCAGGGACTCTGGCTGGGACACGATCTAGCTCGCACAAACGAAAACCACGACAAACAATCAAGCAATCACGACATCACCTGCAATCTGGCATGACACGCCAGGTCAGTACATTGAATGTACTTGCAAGCTCACAACAACCAAAAGCATCAAGGCAAGACAATAACATAGCATTAAGCAGGTTAAGCCATCATCTCAGATCTTAAGTACCACATGAACCATCTCACACTTGGCTAACCGTCCAAGCCATATACCATCTCGATCACATCGTGACCAAAACAAAATGGTGATCACTCACAGATCACAAAAGGAACCACACTGGGTTCAACGGGTTACCTCGTAATCGAACGGTGATCACTCATGGATCACAAACGGAACATCCACATGATCACCTCGTGACCACATCACAAACTGAATGATCCTTCTCAAGATCATCCCAACATCATCATCATCATCCCGCCAAACTGTTACAGCTCACAATATCAACATATACACCACCTATAAGTCATTCCGTCATGTGAGTGTTGATCGAACGGTGTGACCTAGTACGAACTTATGCCCATGATCGAGGATGAGGCTATCAATAGATTTAAACACACACACTCTACAGAGGTAGCGCACTGTACCCACACCACGGAACCGATGGCCTCGCACTCCCATTCGGGTGGACCAACGGCGTTTCGACAAAACGGATCTACTGCCATGACACTCTCCCGACCACTCCGACTAACTCCCCACTGGGCTAAGTCATGGGTGTCCTCGTGTATACCCCAGACACCAACGGCCACCATCGTGGCAAAACAACACGGTCCTAAACGGGGACAAGAGATCTCAATACCAACTACGGGCACACAAGGCTTATGCCGTCCTACCTGATCAGGGTAACGCCCGCTCATAACCTTCCCTCGTTGGAGGCACCGACGAGAGGCACGACAATATACCGCATTAGGGCCTTCCCACAAAGGCAAATGTGGTTGCACTGGAAAAGCCCGATTCGGTGGCACCTGACCAACTTAATGACGGAATTTAACCCCAACAATATAAATGTGATAACTGATACTCCGATATCAACTATCAAACTATAATCCAAGTCATAGCAGTATCAACAAATAATCCAAGCATAATATCAACATCTCAAAATACTCCAAGGGTAGCACAACTCTACTGTCATGATGAATCCGAAAACAATAATCCTACTACTCCAATAACAAGAATAAAGCTATACAACTAAGATCCACATGTAAACATCATCTCCGAAAATAATACTCCAAGCAATAGTAACAGAACATCAACTAGCATCATGAAAATAATCATACTAACCACTAAAAATCCAAAGGCAGCATGACATCCAAAGTAATACTCAAAATATAATAACAGATATCATCATGGAAATAATCATAATACCAACCACTAATACTCCAATGACAACATGATACTCATTGACTACAACCATATCTCCTAGTAATCCAAACAATAGCATGGCAACAGCAAGATCAAAATAATACTCCGAGAAAATGCCATGCACAAGTCATGTATCTAAAGCAATATTTTAAACGAGGTCAAAATAAATTAAACCATGCCACTGCATTACAGTGATGCAAATGGAGGGTGTGGCTTTCCTAGGGTGGAAGAAATCACCGGGAGAAAATGCGAGAAACTCGCGGAACGAATCACCGGAAAACGTACTCTCTTAGAGGGGGCTGAATAAGGGCAGGGGCAAAATGATCATTTTCAGAATGTGAACACATGGTGAAAGTGTGACCAACAGAACAGGCTCGACGAAACAAAGAAGTGGGCTTTGGATTCACCTCATTTGGAGTTACGAGCAAAAAGTTGTGAAGTGTAGAAGATCAGGGACTTTTCTATAAAAATAATATTCACAGTCGGGTCCCTGAGTGGATGTGGCAGAGGCGCAAAATTAGAAATACGCTTTCAGAAGTTGAAAACATAATACGGAAATACGTTTCCACTTATCTGACTTGGCGGGGGCGGGTCAACGCGTGTGGCTGCCAGGTGGGGTCGGGGCCGAGTCGCTGACGGGCAGGTCCCGCATGGCGGGGCCTGTCACTTATCCACATCGGACCAGGCGGGGTCAAGACCGTGGGGCTGGCTAGTGGGGTCCGTGCGCAGGGGGGGCACCTGGCTCCTGTCTTCTTCCTCCTCGCGTTCCTCCTGATCGGGAACAGAGGAGAGGGAGCAGGGCAAGACTGGCAGCGGTCCGGCTGACTCCGGCCACCTTAGGCCGAGCCGAGGCCACCGACGTGCTCGGTGTGGCCCGACGCAACCATCCCCGCACAGAGGAGATGCCAGAGAGTTGCGTGGTGACCATGATGAAGTGGGGACAGAGACGGCGCCGGCGGCAGTTTGACTTGGGGCATGGCCACTCGGGCACTCCGGCACGAGGGAGAAGAGGTGGGGCGGACCCACGGAGCACGAGGAAGTGAGTGGTGAGGTCAGGGAGGAGGGGGAGGGCTTGGTTGGCTCAGATTTAAGCCGAGCTTCGCGGCGGCCATGGCGGCCTAGAGCAGCGAGGAGGGGCTCCAGGTCTTGGGAAAGTGGCTGGGGAGCGAGCTGGGAGTGAGGCGAGTCTTGAGGTGAGCTCGGACAAGGCCGGGGATGGCTATTTATAGCCGAGCGAGGGAGGCCGGCTTGGGTGTCACCGCGGGGATCCGGCCAACGCTCTGGCAACGGCCAGTGATCACGGGAGGGCGCGGGAAGGCGACGAGGGAGGCAACGGACGAGCCGCAGAGGTGCACAGGGCAAGAGGGGCCGAGGGCACAGAGGAGAAACGGCCACGGCGCCATTAATGCTCGGTCGTCCACAGTGCGCCCATGGGCGCGCGGCGACGAGCGATGATGGAGGGCTTACGGAGGGGGAGATGGCTCCAGGAGGGCGGCGACGATGCGGGCTATCTGCTGGATAGGCTCACGCGCGCGAAGCCGACGAAAGGGGGAGGGGCCCGATCAAGAAGTCGTCCAGCTCGCGTCGATGGCATGCCAGAGAGGTGGTCACCGCGCACACTGGTGCACACAGTGCCACAAACGATGCCAAACGATGTCTGGGGGTTAGTCCTTCCTGGGTAGGTCCCAACTATGGTGGTAACTTGGTTAAATACGCAATGTTTAAATGGTAGTAACCGTATGAAGTTTACTGTAGTAATCTTGATCAAGTAAGTGTGATCAACAGAGAGACGCTATGGGTCAAATGTTATGTCGGGGGTGTTTAGGCTAGGAAGGACTACAGTCCTGGGGAGTTTGGGAAGAAATGGACCAAGATTTAATGCACTTGCTTTGCAACTGCCAAATCTGGTCAAAAACTAAATTTGGATGATGCACTCACCTGGAGAAGCAACTTGGGCTAAGATTGGGCAAAGCTTTATTATCTGGACATATGAACATGCTGTAAAAAGCTCATGCCAAATGAACAAGCCAAAATGGCACTTGCTTTACAAACATCATTTCTATCCAGAAACTTGGAATAATTTTGGTAATCAAATGGCTCATATAAATGATTCCAAATTGGGTGGAGAGATGATTTATGGTTATAAGAATGATCTGGTAATTTATGAGGATTTTTGAAGCAATATAAAATACACTTGCTTCACAACCTAAAAAGATTGCCAAAATCAAAGATTTGGTCCTGTGCTCACATAGATGATTGGATGGTGCTGCAAATGGGTGGAGGGGGTTAATATGAGCACATTAAGGAGCGTGCAGAAGTTCAACTCATTTGGATACTCCTAGCTAGTACTTGCTTCACAAAGCCTTCTGTCTGACAGAAACTTTGAAAATTCACCGAGGAAGATTAGCTAGGCAAATAAAGTTGAACTTATGCATGAGGCAATTATTTGGACATATAAGCATGCCCAAAAGTTTGGGAGCCACTTGGAAAAATGTAAATGACACTTCCTTCACAAAGTGTCATTTAGGGCAGAATAGAAAAAGGGATATTGGGGAATTATTTTTGAACTGGCCAAGGAAATGTTTGGGCATATTTGAGCTATATATGACCCAAAGGAATTATGAGAATTATTTGGGAATTTTTGGATGGACAGAAATATAGGTTGCTTCATAACCTAGGGCAGATAGGGTTATTCCTTTAATAGAAAAATGAATATTCCCTATAAAAAGATTTTAGGGTTTGGTCAAGGAGTGAAGTGACATGATCTTGGCAAGGTTTTGAGAATGATGAGCCACTTGGGAGGGGGAAATGAGGATGATTTCCCAGGTGGCAAGGCCACATAACCACTCCAAAAAGAAAAACAGAGCAAAAACCAAATAAATCAAAAGAAAAAGAAAAGGGCCAAAATCCAGGGTGTTACAGATTAGCCGCGTCAATATGAGACTTTCTCCTTTTTTGTTTTCTCACATAATCCCTATCATCATACTCTACTCCACCCATAGTGCTATGTCCATGGCTTACGCACATGTATTGCGTGAGGGTTGAAAAAGCTGAAGTGCGTTAAAAAGTATGGACCAATTGCTTGGCTGAAACCAGGGTTGTGCATGATGGGAGCATTTTGTGTGACGAAAATGAAGCATGGCCAAACTATATGATTTTGTAGGGATAAGCTTTTTTTGGCTATGTTATTTTGATAAGACATAAACTGCTTGGTTAGCATGCTTGAAGTATTACTATTTTTATGTCAATATTAAAATTTTATCTTGAATATTTTGGATCTGAACATTCATGCCACAATAGAGAAAATTACATTGAGAAATATGCTAGGTAGCATTCCACATCAAAAATTCTATTTTTATCATTTACCTACTCGAGGACGAGCAGGAATTAAGCTTGGGGATGCTTGATACGTCTCCAACGTATCTATAATTTTTGATTGTTCCATGCTATTATATTATCTGTTTTGTATGTTTAATGGGCTTTACTATGCACTTTTATATTATTTTTGGGACTAACCTATTAACCGACGGCTAGTCCAAATTGCTTTTTTTTTCCTATTTCAGTGTTTCGCAGAAGAGGAATATCAAACGGAGTCCAAACGGAATGAAACCTTCAGGAGAGTTATTTTTGGAACAAACGCAATCCAGGAGACTTGGAGTGGACGTCAAGAAAGAAACGAGGAGGCCACGAGGCAGGAGGGCGCGCCCCCCACCCTCGTGGGCCCCTCGTGGATCCCCTGACCGACTTCCTTCGCCTATATATACTCATGTACCCTGAAAACATCCAGGAGCACCACAAAACCCTATTTCCACCGCCGCAACCTTCTTTACCCGTGAGATCCCATCTTGGGGCCTTTTCCGGCGCTCCGCCGGAGGGGGAATATATCATGGAGGGCTTCTACATCAACACCATAGCCTCTCTGATGAAGTGTGAGTAGTTTACCACAGACCTTCGGGTCCATAGTTATTAGCTAGATGGCTTCTTCTCTATCTTTGGATGTCAATACAAAGTTCTTCTTTATCTTCTTGGAGATCTATTCGATGTAATTCTTTTTGCGGTGTCTTTGTTGAGATCCGATGAATTGTGGGTTTATGATCAAGATTATCTATGAACAATATTTAAATCTCCTCTGAATTCTTTTATGTATGATTTGTTATCTTTGCAAGTCTGTTCGAATTATGAGTTTGGTTTGGCCTACTAGATTGATCTTTCTTGCAATGGGAGAAGTGCTTAGCTTTGGGTTCAATCTTGCGGTGTCCTTTCCCAGTGACAGCAGGGGCAACAAGGCATGTATTGTATTGTTGCCATCGAGGATAAAAAGATGGGGTTTATATCATATTTCTTGAGTTTGTCCCTCTACATCATGTCATCTTGCCTAATGTGTTACTCTGTTCTTATGAATTTAATACTCTAGATGCATGCTGGATAGCGGTCGATGTGTGGAGTAATAGTAGTAGATGCAGAATCGTTTCGATCTACTTGTCGCGGACGTGATGCCTATATACATGATCATGCCTAGATATTCTCATAATTATGCACTTTCCTATCAATTGCTCGACAGTAATTTGTTAACCCACCGTAATACTTATGCTATCTCGAGAGAAGCCACTAGTGAAACCTATGGCCCCCGGGTCTATTTTCCATCATATAAGTTTCCGATCTACTTTATTTTGCAATCTTTACTCTCCAATCTATATCATAAAAATACCAAAAATATTTATCTTATTATCTCTGTCAGATCTCACTTTTGCATGTGGTCGTGAAGGGATTGACAACCCCTTTATCGCGTTGGTTGCAAGGTTCTTATTTGTTTGTGCAGGTACGAGGGATTTGCGTGTAGCCTCCTACTGGATTGATACCTTGGTTCTCAAAAACTGAGGGAAATACTTACGCTACTTTGCTGCATCACCCTTTCCTCTTCAAGGGAAAACCAATGCATGCTCAAGAGGTAGCATAGATTGCTTACAAGTTGATCTATTTTGAGCATCGTAAATCCTATACCAAGAATCTTTTAGATTCTCCCCTCCCCTTTGTTTAAAGTTGAGAACTTCAATTTCAAGGATACACTTGAAAAGGAAATAACTAGCCATACGATAAAGCAAGCGAACAAAAAAAAGGCAAGCGAAAAATATTTTTGTATTTTTGTGAAAACTTTTTAGAAGTGGGGGAGATGAAAACTAGAGGCAAAAGGCAAATAAATTAAATGCAATAAGATGAGATTTTATGCGTAGGTACTTAATAGATGTTGATCATGTCTCCCCGGCAACGGCGCCAGAAATTCTTCCTGCTACTTGTGAGTTGCGTTGGGATTTCCCCAAAGAGGAGAGGATGATGCAGTATAGTAGAGATAAGTATTTCCCTCAGTTAAGAACCAAGGTTATCAATCCAGTAGGAGAACCAAGCAACACCTCGTTAGAAGCACCTACACACAAAATAACAACTTCTTGCACCCAACACTAACAAGGGGTTGTCAATCCCTTGGCGGTCAATTGCAAAGATTAAATCTCGTAGTGATAAATAGATAAAGAAAATACAAAATAAAATAAATAAAGAGAAAGTGCAGCAAGGTATTCTTGGATTTTAATTTATGATAAAAGTAGACCTAGGGGCCATAGTTTTACTAGAGGCTTCTCTTTTGAAGATAGCATACGGTGTGTAAACAAATTACTGTTGGGCAATTGATAGAAAAGAAAATAATCATGACGATATCCAAGGCAGTGATCATGCATATAGGTATCACGTCTGAGACAAGTACACCGACTCCTGCCTGCATGTACTACTATTACTCCACACATCGACCGCTATCTAGCATGCATCTAGAGTATGAAGTTCATAAAGAAGGGAGTAACACCTTAAGCAAGATGACATGATGTAGACAAAGTAAACTCAAGCATGAATAAACCCCATCATTTTATCCTTAATAGAAATGATACAATACGTGTCATGTTCCCTTCTGTCACTGGGATTGAGCATCGCAAGATCTAACTCATTACAAAGCACCTCTCCCATTGCAAGAAAAATCAATGTAGTTGGCCAAACCAAATCAATAGATAAGTGAGAAATATGAAGCTATAATAATCATGCATAAAATATTTCAGAGAAAACTCAAATGATATTCATGGATAATCTGATCATAAACTCACAATTCATCGGATCCCAAGAAATACAGCGCAAAAAGTGATTACATCAAATAGAACACCAAGAACAATGAGGTGAACATTGTATTGAAGATCAAAGAGAGAGAACAAGCCATCTAGCTACTAGCTATGGACCAGTAGGTCTGTGGAAAACCACTCTGATGCCTACTAGAAGCTTCGGGAGAGGGCCAGAAGATAGAGGAGGTGGCCACGAGTCAACAGGGCGGGCCCAGTTGCTTAGGTGCACCCTAGTGCCTCGTGGTCGCACCTTTGCTCGTTTGACCTAATTCCGCCTCTACAAATTCTCTAAAATTGGGATGCCAATAGAGGACACCACAAAATACTTTTTCTATCGCCACAAGTCTCTATTCTTGTGAGATCCCATCTGGAGGCCTTTTTCGGCACTCTGCCGGAGGGGGAATCAACCACGGAGGGGCTCTACATCAACCTTGCTTTCCTTCTGATGATGTGTGAGTATGATACGTCTCCAACATATCTATAATTTTTTATTGCTCCATGCTGTTTTATTATCATTCTTGGATGTTTTGCAATCATTTTATAGTCATTTTATATCATTATTTGGTACTAACCTATTGACATAGCGCCCAGAGCCACTTGCTCTTTTTTGCTTGTTTTTTACATCGCAGGAAATCGATATCAAATGGAGTCCAAATGCGGCGAAACTTTTTGTGGATTCTTTTGGACTAGAAGACATCCAATGGGCCGAAGAAGTACCGGAGAGGGGGGGCGAGGGGGGCACAAGACACCAGGGCGCGCGTGAGCTCCCAGGCGCGCCCAGGTGGGTTGTGCCCACCTCGGTGGCCTCCCGCACTGCCTCTTTGCTCTATAAATACCCCAATATTCCAGAAACCCTAGGGGAGTCGACGAAAATCAATTCTAGCCGCCGCAAGTTCCTGAAACACCAGATCCAATCTAGACACCATCATGGAGGGGTTCATCACGTCCGTTGGTGCATCTCGGATGATGCGTGAGTAGTTCTTTGTAGACCTATGGGTCCGTAGTTAGTAGCTAGATGGCTTCCTCTCTCTCTCTCTCTTGATTTTTAATACAATGGTCTCTTGGAGATCCATATGATGTAAGTCTTTGTGCAGTGTGTTTGTTGGGATCGGATGAACTTTGAGTTTATGATCAGATCTATGTTTTTATCCATGAAAGTTATTTGAATCTTCTTTGATCTATTATATGCATGATTGATTATAGCCTCGTATAGCCTCGTGATTGATTCCCCCTCCGGCAGAGTGCCAAAAAAGGCCTCCAGATGGGATCTCTCAAGAATAGAGACTTGCGACGACAGAAAAAGTATTTTGTGGTCTCCTTTGTTGGGTTCCCAATTTTAGAGAACTTGTAGGGGAGGAATTAGGTCAAACGAGCAAAGGTGTTCCCACAAGGCACTAGGGTGCGCTTAAGCCCCTGGGCCCGCCCTAATGGCTCGTGGCCACCTCCTCTGTCTTTTGGCCCTCTCCCGAAGCTTCTAGTGTCTCTTTTGTCCAGAAAAAATCTCCAATGTATATAGGCATCACGCCGAGACAAGTACATCGACTCCTTCCTGCATCTGCTACTATTACTCCACACATTGACCGCTATCCATCATGCATCTAGAGTATTAAGTTCATAAAGAATGGAGAAATGCCTTAAGCAAGATGACATGATGTAGACAAAGTAAAATCATGCATGAATAAACCCCATCTTTTTATCCGTAAGAGCAATGATACATTACGTTTCATGTCCCCTTCGGTCACTGGGATTGAGCACCGCAAGATCGAACCCATTACAAAGCACCTCTCCCGTTGCAAGAAAAATCAATCTAGTTGGCCAAACCAAAACAATAGATCGGAGAGAAATACGAAGTTATAATAATCCTGCATAAAAGAGCTCAGAAAAAACTCAAATAATATTCATGGATAATCTGATCATAAACTCACAATTCATTGGGTCCCAAGAAACGCACTGAAAAAGTGGTTACAATGAATAGAACTCCAAGAATATCGAGGAGAACATTGTATTGAAGATCAAGAGAGAGAAGAAGCCATCTAGCTACTAGCTATGGACCAATAGGTCTGTGGTAAACTACTCGCACAGCATCAGAAGGGCAACAAGGTTGATGTAGAGCCCTTCCATGATCGATTCCCCCTCCGGAAGAGTGCCAGAAAAGGCCTCCAGATGGGATCTCAGGAGAACAGAGACTTGCGGCGGAGGAAAAAGTATTTCGTGGTGTCCTCTGTTGGTTTCCTGATTTTAGAGAATTTATAGAGGCGGAATTAGGTCAAAAGGGGCAAAGGTGGGCCCACAAGGCACCAGGGCGCGCCCTGGTGGCTCATGACCACCTCCTCTGTCTTACGGCCTCTCCGAAGCTTCTAGTGTCTCTTTTGTCCAGAAAAAAATCTCCAAAAACTTTCGTGGCATTTGGACTTTGTTTGGTACTGATATTCTGAAAAACTGAAAACAGGCAAAAAACAGCAACTAGCACTGGGCACTAAGTTAATAGGTTAGTCCCAAAAATGATATATAATTGCTTGTAAGTGCATATAAAACATCCAAGATTGATACTATAATAGCGTGGAAGAATAAAAAATTATAGATACGTTGGAGATGTATCAGGACCCACTCACTTATCTGAGCCGCTCACTCCCTTCTTCTTCCTCTAGAAAAAATCACTTGCTTGCTCAAACCCATGTTCTTGCTCCTTTGGCTGCAAATTTTGATCTCCTTGCTCGGACTCCATTTATGAAACTATTTTGGGAGATTGTTCTTCGGTATATGATTCTCTGATGGTCCAATTAGTTTTTGTTCTAGTGCTTTATATTTTGCAAATTTTTGTTGCTGAGGTGACCATGTTCTTGAGCTTGTATGTTTAATTCATATGGTCCAAAGTGGTTTTGATGCATGATATAGCCTCTAGATACTTATGGGAGTAGTTGCTATCAATTTTGTTGAGTTTGGTTCACTTAAATTTTGTGTCACTAAAAATTTCAAAAAAAAAAATCAAAAAATAAAATGCTCAAGTGGAGGTTAAGAGGATCTTCAAGCCCAAACACCTTCCACGTGCAGCTGAGGTTCGGCCATGCGAATGGTCGAGCAACACTTTCTTGAGGGATGTGGGAATTCTCGATGACTTTTATCAGTTGTCGAACAACGCTGGTATCCTTCCCTTCCTCGAAGATAAGTTTGACCAATACCTTCTCCTCACAAATACCTTTGGGCAAAGTTTTCAGTTCCACTCTAGGGCACAACCACCCACTGTCACATTCAATTTATATGATGTTCCTAGAGAGATGACACTTGATGAGTTTTGTGAGGTTTGTTTGATTCCATCTGAGGGCAGCCTATAGAGCCATGTCCCCGTGACCTTGAGGATTTCATATCCAAAGTCACTGTGGGAGAGACGAGAGGAGTTTCTGAGGCTAGAGTTGCTAGTTTACACTTTCCCGTGTTGCGCTATTATTCATTATTTGTCGGGAGGTGTTTGACTGGATGGTGGGAGAGTGGAACACTTAGCTCCGGACCTTCCAATTTTGTGCCATGCTCTTTATAGCGATAGAACTTTTAGTTTGGGTGCTATGATTGCTCGACGGTTACACACTAACCATTTGAGAGGAATCATTTATGGTGGCATTTATTCTTCTTGCCTCGATAGACATTTTGAGGTTGAGGAGAAACTTTTACCTGTTAGACACCTTGATTACGCTAGCATGGTTGGACATGATTTTATTAACGGAGGTGAGCCACGATTTGGTAAATTTGGCTTGACTATTACCCTGCCTGCACCTTCTTTGTTCGATCTTTCTTTAGGCAGGTACGCTATTATGCTCATGGACATTTACACTTATTGGGGCTTGGTGCCGCCCCAAGTGGACGAGCCAGAGCTAGTACCGGGGCCCGAGGCGGCCATAGAGCCTGTTTACCAGTGGGATCTGCAGGATCCCGTTTATCAGTGGAATCTCAATGAGACTTGATAACCCACAACTATAGGGGATCGCAACAGCTTTCGAGGGTAAAGTATTCAACCCAAATTTATTGATTCGAGACAAGGGGAGCCAAAGAATATTCTTGAGTATTAGTAGTTAAGTTGTCAATTCAACCACACCTGGATAACTTAGTATCTGCAGCAAAGTATTTAGTAGCAAAAGTGGTATGATAATAAAAGTAACGGTAGCAAAAGTAAAGATAAATGTTTTTGGGTTTTTGTAGTAGTTGTAACAGTAGCAACGGAAAAGTAAATCAGCGAAGAACAATATATGAAAAGCTCATAGGCAATGGATCAGTGATGGATAATTATGCCGGATTCAATTCCTCGTGCAATAGTTATAACATAGGGTGACACAGAACTAGCTCCAATTCATCAATGTAATGTAGGCATGTATTCCGTAAATAGTCATACGTGCTTATGGAAAAGAACTTGCATGACATCTTTTGTCCTACCCTCCCGTGGCAGCGGGGTCCTAGCGGAAACTAAGGGATATTAAGGCCTCCTTTTAATAGAGAACCCGAACAAAGCATTGGCACATAGTGAACACATGAACTCCTCAAACTACGGTTATCACCGAGAAGTATCCCGATTATTGTCACTTCGAGGTTGACGGATCATAACACATAATAGGTAACTATAGACTTGCAAGACAGGATCAAGAACACACATATATTCATGAAAACACAATAGGTTCAGATCTGAAATCATGGCACTCGGGCCCTAGTGACAAGCATTAAGCATAGCAAAGTCATAGCAACATCAATCTCAGAACATAGTGGATACTAGGGATCAAACCTAACAAAACTAACTTGATTACATGGTAAATCTCATCCAACCCATCACCGTCCAGCAAGCCTACAATGGAATTACTCACGCACGGCGGTGAGCATCATGAAATTGGTGATGGAGGATGGTTGATGATGACGACGACGACGAATACCCCTCTCCGGAGCCCCGAACGGACTCCAGATCAGCCCTCCCGAGAGAGATTAGGGCTTGGCGGCGGCTCCGTGTCGTAAAACGCGATGAAACTTTCTCTCTGATTTTTTTCTCCCAGAACGTGAATATATGGAGTTGGAGTTGACGTCGGTGGAGGTCCAGGGGCCCACGAGATAGGGGGTGCGCCCTACAGGGGGGGTGCGCCCCCCTGTCTCGTGGACAGGCCCTGGGCCCCCTGGTGTATTTCTTTCGGCTAGAAATTCTTATTAATTCCAGAAAGTGCCTCCGTGGATTTTTAGTACATTCCGAGAACTTTTCTTTTCTACACATAAAACAACATCATGGCAGTTCAGCTGAAAACAGCGTCAGTCCGGGTTAGTTTCATTCAAATCATGCAAGTTAGAGACCAAAACAAGGGCAAAAGTGTTTGGAAAAGTAGATACGTTGGAGACGTATCAACTCCCCCAAGCTTAAACCTTTGCTTGTCCTCAGGCAATTCAGTTGATAAACTGAAAGTGATAAAGAACAACTTTTACAAACCCTATTTGCTCTTGTTGTTGTAAACATGAAAAGCCAGCATTCAAGTTTCAGCAAATATTATGAACGAACCATACTCACAATAACACTTAGCTCTCACAATTACTCATATCAATAACATAATCAGCTAGCGAGCCATAATAATAAAACTCGGATGACAACACTTTCTCAAAATAATTATAACATGATATAACAAAATGGTATCTCGCTAGCCCTTTCTGAGACCGCAAAACATAAATGCAGAGCAGCTTTAAAGATCAAGGACTGACTAAACATTGTAATTCATGGTAAAAGAGATCCAGTCAAGTCATATCCAATATAAACCAATAATAATGAATGCAGATGATAGTGTGCTCTCCAGCGGGTGCTTTTAATAAGGGTGATGACTCAACATAAAAGTAAATAGATAGGCCCTTCGCAGAGGGAAGCAAGGATTTATAGAGGTGCCAAAGCTCGATTTTAAAATAGAGATTGAATAACATTTTGAGCGGCATACTTTCACTGTCAACGCAACAACTATGAGATGGCCTCCACCGCCGCCCCAGCAGCCGGCTACCAGGCCAGTCGGCGCAGTACGAGATGAGTACCCGGAAGAGCACGGAGCCTATGTGGTGTTCACCAGTGTGGCTGATGATCGACACAGCAGGCGGCTGCAGCAGCAAGAAGTAAATGCAGTAGCATCAGATACTCCAGAGTTTATGCATTGGTCCGAGAAGCCTATCAGTTGGAGCAGAGCTGATCACTCAGAGGTGATGCCGAATCCGGGCTCCTACGCCCTGGTTTTAGGTGCCACCTTGGCCACAGATAGGCGGGTCACTCGCTTCTCACGAGTGCTGATAGACGGAGGCAGTAGCATCAACATCCTATACAAGGATACCATGGAGAAGTTAGGAATCAAGCAAAGACAGCTTCAGAACAGCCGGACTGTGTTCCACAACATTGTACCTGGCCTTTCCTGCTCACCAATCGGCAAGATCCTGATAGATGTCCTCTTTGGAGACAAAGATCATTTCCGCCGAGAACCAGTTTGGTTTGAAGTAGTGGACCTCGAAAGCCCGTACCATGCGTTGCTTGGCCGACCTGCTTTGGCCAAGTTCATGGCAGTCCCCCACTACGCCTACCTCAAGATGAAGATGCCAAGTTCTAAGGGGATTCTGACTATAGCCGGCGACTACAGAAAGTCGTCCGCTTGCGCGGCTGAGAGCAGTCGGCTGGCCAAGTCCCTGGTGATCGCAGCTGAGAAGCGGCTTCTTGATCGGGTTGTGGCGATGGCCGGCAAGCAGCCTGAGATGTCGCCCGACCCCAAGGAGTCGGAAGCTAAGGGTTCGTTCAAGCCGGCCAAAGAAACGAGGAAGATACCCTTGGACCCGGAGCACCCAGAGAGGTACGCTATCATAGGTGCAAACCTTGACAGCAAATAGGGAGGCGAGCTCGTTGATTTCCTCCGTGAGAATCGAGACATCTTCGCATGGTCCCCTAAAGACATGCCAGGTGTACCGACGGAATTCGCTGAGCACAAGTTACATGTCCGACTTGATGTGAAGCCCGTCAGGCAGCCCTTGCGCCGCCTGTCAGAAGAGAAGAGAAGAGTTGTTGGAGAAGAGATAGCCCGGCTCCTGGCAGCCGGCTTCATTATGGAGCTGTTTTTTCCAGAATGGTTAGCAAACCCGGTCCTGGTGCTGCAGAAGAACAAACAGTGGCGGATGTGTATTGACTACATAAGCCTCAACAAAGCTTGCCCCTAGGACCCGTTTGCTCTGCCGAGAATTGATCAGGTGATAGACTCCACAGCCGGATGCGAGCTATTGAGCTTCTTAGATGCATATTCAGGATATCACCAGATCAAGCTGAACCCGGCAGACAGATTGAAGACTACCTTCATCATGCCGTTTGCAGCCTTCTGCTACCTGACCATGACGTTCGGCTTGAGGAATGCCGGCGCCACCTTTCAACGTTGCATGCAGAAGTGCCTCCTCAAGCAACTCGGCAGAAACGCCCACGTCTACATGGATGATGTGGTGGTGAAGACAGAAAAGCGTGGAACACTGCTGGAAGACCTCAAGGAAACCTTTGAGAACCTACGCCGATTCCAGATCAAGCTCAACCCTGAGAAGTGCGTCTTCGGAGTACCTGCCGGCCAACTCCTTGGCTTCCTGGTCTCTGAACGTGGCATAGAGTGCAACCCTGTGAAGATCAAGGCCATCGAGAGGATGGAGGTACCCAGCCGACTGCTGGATGTGCAAAAGTTCACCGGCTGCTTGGCGTCAATCAACCGATTCATCAGTCGGCTGGGCGAGAAAGCTCTCCCCTTATACCAGCTGATGAAGAAGACCACCTTTTTCGAGTGGAACCACAAGGTGGACGAAGCATTTCTCCAGTTGAAGAAGATGTTGACTCCTAAAGAGCCCATGCTCCTATACATTGCCGCCACCAGCCGGGTAGTCAGCACAGTCATTGTAGTGGAGCGCAAGGAGGAAGGCAAGGCGCTACCTGTCCAGAGACCGGTATATTACCTGAGCGAAGTATTGTCGACCTCCAAGCAGAACTACCCCCACTACCAGAAGATGTGCTACGGCGTGCACTTTGCCGCCAAGAAGTTGAAGCCTTACTTTCCAGAGCATCCAATCACTGTGGTCTGCACAGCTCCACTAGCCGAGATCATCGGAAGCCGAGATGCTTCGGGCCGAGTGGCCAAATGGGCCATAGAGTTGGCCCCCTACACCATCTACTACCAGCCCCGCACCGCCATCAAGTCGCAAGCACTGGCCGACTTCCTCGTCGACTGGGCCGAGACCCAGTACCTGCCACCAGCGCCCGACTCCACCCATTGGCGGATGCATTTCGACGGCTCCAAGATGTGCACCGGCTTGGGAGCCGGTGTTGTCTTCACTTCCCCTAAAGGCGACAAGCTCAAGTATGCATTGTAGATCCACTTCGCCACCTCCAACAATGTCGCCGAATACGAGGCGCTCATTCACGGGCTCCGGCTTGCCAAAGAACTTGGCATTCGCCGGATCCTGTGTTATGGCGACTCCGATTTGGTGGTCCAGCAGTCATCTGGCGAATGGGATGCCAAAAATGCAAACATGGCGAGCTACCGCTTCCTGGTGCAGCAAGTCAGCGGATATTTTGAGGGGTGCGAGTTCCTTCACGTACCAAGAAATGACAACGACCAAGCAGACACCCTGGCACGAGTCGGCTCCACCCGCCAAGCAATACCATCCGGCGTCGCCCTTCAGCGCCTCCTCAAGCCGTCTATCAAGCCTTCACCAGAATCAGACTCCATCTTTGTGCCAGCTCCCCCCGAAGAAGGCAGATCCGACTCAAGAGCCCCAGCAGACGGCACAAGAATTCTTACGAATAGCTCCAAATACGCCGCAGTCGAAGCCGGCCCGGGGACTTCAGAACCCGGCCTGGGGACTGCGGCGACCAGCCCGAAGACTCCAGAGCTCGGCTCGGGGACTGCGCCAGTCGGCTCGGGGACTTCAGCGATCCAACAAGCGGCCGCGGACTCCAGCCCGCCGCCTCCCAGCCCAGCCGCCCTCGTCCAAGTCGCAGTGGTGGTAATCGAATAAATAGCAGCACCCTCATGGGCCCAGCCCATCCTCAAGTTCCTAGTGAGCAAAGAGTTGCCAACCGATGAAATCTTGGCTCGGCAAGTGCAACGCCGAGCGGCAGCCTACACTATAGTCAACAGAGAGCTGGTCAGGTGCAGCGTCACTAGTGTCTACCAGCGCTGCGTCGAGCCAGAGCAAGGCCAAGCAATTCTCAAAGACATCCATCAAGGCGAGTGCGGCCACCATGCGGCCTCACGAGAACTTGTCGCTAAAGCCTTTCGACATGGTTTTTTCTAGCTAACTGCCCTAGAAGAGGCCAAGGAATTAGTCCAAAAATGCAAGGGGTGCCAGAAGTTCCGCTCCAAGCCGCATCAGTCGGCTTCCGCACTCAAGACTATCCCCATCGCCTGGCCCTTTGCGGTTTGGGGCCTGGACATGGTGGGACCATTCAAGACAGCACGAGGCGGCCTAACTCACTTACTTGTCGCGGTGGACAAGTTCACCAAGTGGATAGAAGTAAAGCCCATAAAGAAGTTGAATGGTCCGGCTGCAGTGACTTTCATCTCCGACATCATGATTCGGTACGGCATACCACACAGCATCATCACCGACAATGGCACAAATTTTGCCAAAGGGCCTTGGCCCATTTCTGCGCGACGCAGGGCATCCAACTGGACTTAGCATCCGTTTCCCATCCGCAGCCTCGACTGGTCGAACCACTGGAGCGTTCGGCCGGCTGTTGGCTTGAGGAGCTACCAGCCGTCCTCTGGAGTCTGCGCATGACTCCAAACAAGTCAACCGGCTTCACGCCTTTCTTCCTCGTCTACGGTGCGGAAGCCATCATCCCAACGGACATAGAGTTCAACTCCCCGCGAGTCACCATGTACACCGAGGAGGAAGCAGAAGAAGCACGCCAAGACGGCGTCGATCTGCTGGAAGAGGGCCGGCTGTTGGCACTCAGCCGGTCTAGCATCTACCAGCAGAGCCTGCGCCGATACTACAACAGGAAGGTAAAGCCGAGATCTTTCCAAGAGGGCGACCTTGTGCTCCGACTGATCCAGCGAACAGCCGGCCAGCACAAGCTATCGGCGCCTTGGGAAGGCCCTTTCATCATCAGCAAAGTGCTGGGCAACGACTCCTACTACCTGATCGACGCTCAGAAGCCCCGAGCACGCAAGAGGGACGACTCCGGCAAAGAGACGGAACGGCCATGGAATGCAAATCTTCTCCGAAGATTTTACAGTTGATGCAGTATGTACCACGCTATCCTTTGTATTAAAGTACCGAGACTTCGGGCCCCCGAGACGAGCTTGGGGACTGCCCTTTTTGTTATCTGTATGATAAGAATTATGCCTTCGAGTATGCTACTCTTTGTTATGCCGCTTGGCACCGGGTTCGACTAATCGGCCCGGGGACTCGCCGCCTTGCGCTATGAAATCCTTCCTGCAGTCGGACAAGTAGTGTGTGGTGCCTAAGCCATCTCCTGTCAGAAGTTGCAGCTTGCAGAGCGACTGTTTGGTGGGCAGGAGTAAGGAAGAATGGGCGCCCACACGAAAAAATGGCTAAGGACTTAAAGCATTAACATAGCTTAAGCCGGCTTCCAGCCTCTCTTCGCAAAGCCGACTCTTGAGTAGTCGGCTTGCCGCCTTCTATCCAACTTGTTAAAAAGACTCCAAAAATGGCAAGTACTTTCCTTCCTCAAAGTAGCCAAGCATTTGATCCAGTGGCAGTCCGCGGAGCGGTTGTTCGGCTGACAAGGCGGCGACTAAGGGAAGGCGGCAAAGGAAAAAGCCAAAGGAGCAATGAGCAAGGAAAGATAGAAGTCGAATAGATATTTACATAAACTAGGCCCTTGGCCGAATCTTCATGCAGAAGTTCAAAATACACCCCACGGGTGGAATTGTGCAAATTAACAAGTTTTTCAAAGACTATTAAAGCAGATAAAATAAAGGCAAGACGGCAGCCTAGGAAGCTGCAGACGGGTTCGGAGGGTCGGAAGAGACGGTGGTGTTAGGCGCCGGGGCGGCTGGCTGGGTAGTCTCGGCTTGATCATCTCCAGTGGCGGCCAGCTCGGTCGGGCGCGGCTCGTTGCCGGAGGCACGGTCAAGCTGAGGCTGGTCGCCCACTCCGTCTTCTGGCGCCTCCGTCTCGCCTCCATCCTCCGCCTCGTCTTCCTCCTCGGCGCTGGGGCCGATCACCTCCGCCGAGTCCTCGTCGTAGTCCGGGTTCATCCCGAACCAATCCGGCGGCACCTCCTCGTCGTTTGCGGCCCGCTCAGGGACGAAGATGCTGGCGTCTGTATAGTCGGCAATCACCATCGCACGCTCGACGAGGGCGTCTTCCACAGCCACCAGCTCTGCCTGGGCCTCTGACCGGAACGCGGCCAGCCGGTCCAGGTCCAACCCCGGATACCACGCCTTGACGAATTCTAAGGCCCGGCGTGCTCCAGCCCGGGCCGAGGAACCCTTCCAGGCCACAAGACGGCCTGCCGCGACCTCCAGCCAGTCGGCAGTCCAACTGGGAGTGCGCAGAACCGACATGTCTGGCCACAGGGCGGCAATCGCCTGGGCACCGGCACATTGAAGCCGGCGCAGCAGCCGATGGGCCGGCCGCAGACGAGCCTCGATGCTCAGAAGCTGCTCGTCGAGGGTTAGGGGGCATTGGTGGAGATCTCCGCGCCATTTGCCCTCCGCGCCTTGCGATCAGCCTCGATGGCTCGAGTGACCGCCTGCGAGTGGCCAGGGAAGAAGTCTACCAAAACAAAAAAGAAGCAAGACAAAGAATCAGGAGTCGGCCTGACTTACAGTCAGCGGCTCAAAGAAAGAAGGTAAAGAAACTCACCATCGACGATGTCTTCGATCTCATGGAAGCCGGAGGTCAACACGCCTCCTTGTCGGTCCAGGAGGAGCGCTCGCTTTCGAACTCGGCCAGGAGAGCAGTCTCTCTCTTCTCCGCCTCGTCCTGTGCCTTCTTAAGCAGCTCCTTCTGCTCCGCCAACTGCGCAGCCAGCAGGTCACGCTCGGTGGCGAGCTTGCTGCACTCCTCCCCCTTGGCATGCAAGGTGGTGTTGGCCTCGCCCAGCTGCTGCTCAAGAGTGGCGTTGGCCTCTGAAGAATAAAAACAAAAAGGACGTTAAGTCGTCAACGAAGAAGGTCGCCGAAAGATCCGGCTCGACTGCTCAGCAGTCGGCCCGAATCTCGGGGACTACAGCCCGCGGGTGCGCCAGCGCGCCCCCGCAAAGTAGAAGGAGGACTCACTCCGGCTCTCCGACAAGTCGGCAGTCCGCCTGCCCAGCTCCTCAACATTGCGGTTGAAGGCAGTGACGCGGAGGTTGTGATACTCCTGTAATAAGTATTTCAGACGAAGGTAAATATTTGGAACTCGCCAGATGGAGTTCCGGGCCGTCTGCTCAGCAGCCGGCCTGAAACTCGGGGACTACACCCAGTGGGTGCACTGGCGCGCCCCCATAGAGAAAAACAAGAAAAACAAAGTCAAAAGAAGAAAGCATACCCGGACGGCTGCTCGGGATGCCAGATGCGCTTTGGTGCAGCTCTGGATGGCGTCACCTTCAGCTCACAGCTTCGCCTGGACGTCCAGAAGCGCCTGGTTCAGCGGGCCTGTGCTGCCTCCTCGCACCCACCCAACAGGCGCGGCGCTCGTCGCCTCGGCATCTGGGATGGCCGAGCTGGCGGCGCCGGTCTCCAAGGGGCGTGGCGTCAAAGTCGCCTTCTCAAGGCAGCGGCGCGCTGGCGAGGTGACTTGAAGGAGTAGCTTCGCCACGGCCTCGTCCTCAGTCGGCAGCACCGCCGGGTCCGCCGGCTGTTTACCATGCACGCTCCCAGACGGCGGCAGAGGCGGCGGTGGCGGCATGGCCGTGTCCGACATGGAGGCCTCGCCATTTTCCCTCTCCACGATGTGGTTCTCGGCGCCGGCTTCTCCAGTCTGCCCCGTGAACTCCGGGAGCGGCGGTGCGGAGCTCAGCGGGAGGACGACCAACACCGATTGGTGGTGCGCGGTCTCCTCAGCTTGCCGTTTTGCTGCGACGGTGGCTTCGGCCTCTTCCAGCTTCTTCTGGGCGGAGGCCGCCGCCTTCTCGGCCTCCGCCTTCTCCAGGCAGTCGGCCTCCACCTCGTCGCGCTTCTCCTGCGCGTTTCGCTCCGTCGCCTCCTGGAGGTCGGTGGCGGGGTCAATCCGCCGAGTGTTGGCGGACGTCTCGGCCGACCCCATGATGGAGGGGGCGGCGACCCTCTCAAGGGTAAGGGGGGCCCTGAAGCAAAGAAGGCATGTAAGAAATGTTGACAAGATTCGCCAGAATAAAACAAAACAAAGGCAGAAGCACTTATGCAGAAACCAGTGGCGGCCTTTTCACTTCCTTGCGGAAGCGGTTGGCTTTGGCGACCGCCTCTTCCCGCTTGGTCGCGGTGGCTGCCCCCTTGAACTTCTTCGACCGGCCGCCGAGCGAACTCGGCACGGCCCGGCGCTTCTTCGCGCCGCCTTGACCAGCCAAGCCGGCGGAGGAACTCGCACCCGGCTGGCCAACCTTTGGCTGGTGGCGCGGGGCGACTTCCCCTTCGGCGTCGTCATCAGGCCAGTCGGCAAAGGTGGCCGAGGGCCTGAAGCCGCCTCCTGCTCCTCCTCCTCCTCCTCCTCCGGCGTCGGTCTCCATCGCCGCCGCCCCCAAGTCGGGGTCATCGATGTCGCTTTCCGCTCGGTCAGGGACGAACTCACGGGGCGGTCTCGTGGCGCCGGCTGCAAGCTGAATGAGGGGGTTCTGACTCGAAGAAACCAAAAAGATCAGAAGTCGGATTCGGCTGCAAAAGAAAACAGAGGAACAAGAGAGACGACTTACCACAGGCGTGGGGTTGGCGCCCGAGTACGGCTCTTTGCCAAACTGCCAATCCGCCGCAAGATCGCAGTTCGCGATGTGGTTCACCATGTTCGCCACCTCCGCGTGGGGCATGTCCTTGGTGCACATCCGACTCGGGTCCCGGTGGTCGCTCATCTGACTAATCAGATGAGGTTGACCTTGGAGAGGGAGGACTCAACGCGCCATGAAGGCGGCCAGCAAGTCGGCCCTGGCCAAGCCCTCCGACTGTGTCAGCACTCGAAGTCGCGCGACGGCGGCGGCACCTGCGGGAGTCAGCGTCCTGGCCCGGTGGGACCAGCTGGGGAGCCTCCCAACCGGTGCACCGGCTTCGTAGGGCGGCAGATTGACCCAGTCGCCTTCTGGGGCGACGTTCTTCACGTAAAAGTAAGACCGCTGCCACATCTTCACCAACTTAATCAGCGGGATGGAGGGAAACGGATTGTCAGCTGTCGATCTCCGCATCGCGATGAAGGCACCGCACTGAGCTGGCACGCCGGCAACGTGCGTGCCGAGCTTGGATTGGAAGAATTCTCCCCACAGCTCGATGGTGGGGAGAACGCCGAGGAAGCCCTTGCACAGGGTGGCAAAGGCGGCCAGCAGCACCACCGTGTTCGGAGTGAGGTGGTGCGGCTGGAGCCCGTGGAACTCCAAGAATGAGTGGAAGAAGCCGCTCGCCGGCAGCCCTAGGCCGCGCATGAGGTGCGAGCGGAATATGACCCGCTCGCCCTCCTCCGGCGCCGGTGATATCTCCCTCGCCGACGCGGCACGGGCCCACACTAGGTTCGCGCCGGGGAGCCGACGCGTCTTGCGGAGGAGCTCGATGTGGTCGTCATCCACCTCAGAGCCGTCCCACATGCCGGAGCGCACGGCAGGAGGAGCGGCGGCGGAGGAGGAGCTCATCACTGCGGGCGCGGTGTGGTTCGGCACGGCGGCGGCAAGAAGAAGAGGAAGCGAGAAGAAGAGGCGAGAGGAAGTGGGGGAGCAGGGAAGAATGGGCGCGCGTGTTTCGCCGCCCCCTCCCCCCGCCTACTTATAGCCTCGTGGGCTGAGAAGCCGATGGGGCGGGCGTGGGATTAACTGCGCGCAGGACCCCACGCCCCCCACGATTTACCCCAGGAAGTTACTGCGCGCAGTAACAACGTGGGAACCCCAACCGTCCGCACGGCCGCAACGGATCCGTTCGCGTGCCAAGGCGCGGTAGTGGCGGGCTCTGCCTGACGGCCTTTCCCGTCGCGCGCGTGGGTGGGAAGACTGTCCCTGCCGCGTGGCGCTGCGCGACGGGTCCGCAACGGGCGGCTGCGTGGAAGCGTATCAGGCACGCCGCCTGGATCCCACCGCAACTTTCAGACTCTTTAAGGGGCAAGACGGCCTCCTACGAGTCCGGATCCAGTTAGTCGGCCTGAAGGAAGACGGCGAGCAAGGCCCAGATTCCACCACCAGAAGAATAAAACTGTTGAGGCCCCATGATGTATCACCCTCGGAGCCTCACCAGCTTCGGGGACTACTGTCGGAGTAATGGGCCACGGGTAGGCTAACCCGAGTCCCTGGACCTTTCAAGACATCGGGGCAGGCTGTGCCCCTCGAGCCCCAAGACGATGGGCCGCCTTCCAAGAGTCGGCGGCGACGCTGCCGACTGCCCCTCGTGACCGAGTCCCAGAGACGACTCCAAGATAAGCCGACTCCTGGCCGGTGACTTCCGGAGAAGCCGGCTGTAGGGAGTCGGCCCGCGACTCCAACCGCCCCGTACCTTCGCGATAATGGACGGGACGGGGAACGGCCACCACGTGGCCCATCCCTACCCCGTTTATCGAGGGCAGACATGGCCACAGTGCACCATACCGGCGGAGATCTCCATCTGGCTCGGCACTATTGCCATGCCAGCCCTGACATCAGCCCCTAGGGGCGGAGCCCTGTGCCCACGACGGCCTGTCTGTACGACCCAGAGACAGCAGGTCCCACTCATCAGCGGGAGTACAGAAGACGGCGAGAGCGCCACAAGACGGACCCGTTGGGAGTCGGCCCCAGGAGTCGGCTGGCCCCTCCCACGGGCCCCACACAGCATTAACCAGGTACGATGGGGAATGGCGACAGTGATCGCCTGTCAGGCGGTGGCACTATTGCCATGACCCCATGACCAAGCCAGCGTCATTAGAAGCACGGCTACAGTGATCCGCAGCCGGCAAGACCCGCCCGCGGCGGACAAGGGCTGACGGCCCTGTACCAGGCCAGTCGGCGAGGCCCACCAGTCGGCGGGCCCCAGCAGTCGGCGGAGAAGACGGCGGCCTGAGAGACTGACGGCTGGGACCCGCGCCCAGCCGGATTTACCGTTGTACCCCTGGGGGTAGGCCTATATAAACCCCCCAGGGCACCCATGCAAAGGGTTGGAATCCATTAGCACTAGACCAGATCATATGGGAAGGAGGGAGCTAGCCTTGCTTTCTCCTACCTCCAGAAACAGCTCAAGGAGCAACCTTGTACTCACTTTGCCTTACTGATCATGCGGAGACCCCACAGAGCAGCAGTAGGGGTGTTATCTCCTCGGAGAGCCCTGAAGCTGGGTAAGATCCGTCGGCGTGCATGTCTTCGCCTCATCCCGTTTCCAGGCACTGGCGACGTTCTACTCGCCCCCACCATGATAAGCCATCCCTTGGCATATGTCGCACCCAACCCCCGACACACCACCTTTCTATCGTAAAACTATTGCAAGGAATCAAACATATCATATTCAGTGATCTACAAGTTTTATGTAGGATTTTATGACTAACCATGTGAATGACCAATTCCTGTCATCTCTCTGAATAGATATAAGTGAAGCAAGAGAGTTTAATTCTTTCTACAAAAGATATGCCCACGCTCTAACAAATATAAGTGAAGCAAAAGAGCATTCCACAAATGGCGGTTTTCTATGTGAAGAGAAACGGGAAATCCAAACTTCAAATGATATAAGTGAAGCACATGAAGCATTCTATAAAGCCATACTCGAAAGATTTAAGTGAAGTGCAATGAGCATTCTATAAATCAACCATGGACTATCTCATACCAGCATGGTGCATAAAAGAAAAGTGAAAACTAAATGCAAAAGACGCTCCAAGATTTGCACATATCGCATGAACGAAACGAATCCGAAAACATACCGATACTTGTTGAAGAAAGAGGGGATGCCTTCCGGGGCATCCCCAAGCTTAGATGCTTGAGTCTCCTTGAATATTTACTTGGGGTGCCTTGGGCATCCCCAAGCTTGATCTCTTGCCTCTCTTCCTTTTCCTCATATCGAGACCTCCTCGATCAAACACTTCATCCACACAAAACTTCAATAGAAAACTCGATAAGATCCGTTAGTATAATAAAGCAAATCACTACTCTAAGTACTGTTGCAAACCAATTCATATTTTGTTTTTGCATTGTGTATACTGTAATATAACTTTTTCATGGCTTAATCCACTGATAGAAATTGATAGTTTCATCAAAACAAGTAAACTATGCATCAAAAACAGAATCTGTCAAAAACAGAACAGTCTGTAGCAATCTGAACATTCACCATACTTATGGTACCCCAAATATTCTACCAAAATTAGGAACAATAAACAATTTGTACAGAAAGACGGTGCAAAAGGTTTCAGAACCGTTTAACGTTCCAGTAAAAATGTAAAATCGTGCACTACAGCCAAAGTTTCTGTCCTGCACTGTACAAACCAACAAGCATTGTAAACATCCTAAAGGCAAACCTTGGCACATTATTTTTATAATACAATGGAATTGTACAAGGGGATAATTATTTTTGATGAAAAGTTTCTGTAATTAAGATTCACCAAGTTTCCGTGAGGATGAACAAAGTTCAAGGAGCTCTCCCACTTCAACAATGCTTGTCTCTCTCACTTTCACTTTCCTTTTTGCAAAGTTTTGGGTTCCCCTCTTTATTTTTTTGTTTTTAGACTATATAAAAGCACTCAACAGAAATAAATGACTCTCTAAAACTTCTGGGTTCTCTCCCTGGCAGCGCTTTCTTTAAATCCATTAAGCTAGGCATATAGTGCTCAAGTAATGAATCCACCCGGATCCCAAGGTATATCAAAGCCAATTTTAATTAACAATGATTTGTGATTTATTAGTGAGCACAAAGTAACATATATTATGCAACAACGAAGTCTAACTCTCTTCCTATGCATTGGCATGTCATAAAAGAACAATTCATGCCCACATAGTAAAGGCCAATGCATAGTATAAGCAGTTTCTTGCAATTCTATCATATTGGAAACATAGAGAGGGTGAGATATAGTTCCTCTCCCATAATAATTGCAAGTAGGAGCAGCGAGTACATGCATATTATATCTATCAAAATCATCATGTGTAGTAGTAAAACTCAACCCATTAATATAATCCTTAATAAACACAAACTTCTCCGATATAGTGTAGTTTGGAGAATTCAAAAAGATAATAGGACTATCATGCGTGGGTGCAATAGCAACAATTTCATGTTTAACATAAGGAACTATAACAAGTTCATATCCATAAGCATCATTCATATTGGCATCTTTGCCACAAGCATAGCAAGCATCATCAAAAAGGGGTATTTCGAGAGAATCAACGAGATCATAACAATCATCATAGCAATCATCCTTCGGTAAGCACGAAGGGAAATTAAACAATGTATGAGTTGAAGAGTTACTCTCATTAGAAGGTGGGCACTGGTAGCTAATCCGCTCTTCCTCCTTTTGTTCTTCGCTCTCCTCATCATCTTTTTCATCCAATGAGCTCACAGTTTTATCAATTCCTTCTTCCATAGACTCCTGCAAAATATTAGTCTCTTCTTGGACAGTGGAGAGTCTCTCAATAAAAACATCAATATCCGAATTGAATTCATAATTCTCATAGCAATATTTAATTATAGCAAAATTTTCAGGTCTGTAAACAACATCATCAAGATTTTCACACTCTTTAAACAAATATTCAATTTCATAAGCACCCATAAAAGCAACGAATTGTTCTATTTGTTCCACATCATAGTAATCATATATACCATTAGCATAAGAAGCCAAAGTTTTATTATCATTGAATTTGCATGAAAAGGGAAGGTGTGGAGCCTTCATCCTAGAGCAACAAGTATACTGTATAATCATCTCTCAAGCATAGTTCTCGAGCATACCAATGCAACATATGAATTTGATCCCATAATAGTTTCCCTTTTTGTGTCAAGCAATAATCCCTAAAGTATTCACGTTGATCCAACGTGTCTCCCATAACATAATTGAATTGGGTTTTCTCAGGATTATCAAAGTAGTACATAATATTTTTCACATAACCAGCCTCGAGGGTTTTAGGAGGTTCCCCATCTCCATGAGTAGCAAGTACACCTAATTTTTTTGGCATTTCGTGTTCCATATCCACAACTAAAGATAGAGAACAACTTAGAACAACAAATAAAAATTACTTAGTGATAAAGCAAACAAGCACACACGAGAATATTCACCCCATGCTATGGCTCCCCGGCAACGGCGCCAGAAAAAGGTCTTGATAACCCACAAGTATAGGGGATCAATTGTAGCCTCTTTCGATAAGTAAGAGTGTCGAACCCAACGAGGAGCTAAAGGTAGAACAAATATTCCCTCAAGTTCTATCGACCACCGATACAACTCTACGCACGCTTAACGTTTGCTTTACCTAAAACAAGTATGAAACTAGAAGGACTTTGTAGGTGTTGTTGGATAGGTTTGGAAGAATATAAAGAGCACGTAAATAAAAAGTAGGGGCTGTTTAGATAAAGAAGCAATAAAGTAAATATAGTGAGTGTGGAAAAGTGGTGGTAGGAGTTGTGAAATTGTCCCTAAGCAATTGACTACTTTACTAGACCGATAGCAAGTTTTATGTGGGAGAGGCATAAGCTAACATACTTTCTCTTCTTGGATCATATGCACTTATGATTGGAACTCTAGCAAGCATCCACAACTACTAAAGATCATTAAGGTAAAACCCAACCATAGCATTAAAGTATCAAGTCCCCTTTATCCCATACGCCACAACCCCCTTACTCGGGTTTATGCTTCTGTCACTCAAGCAACCCACTATAAGCAAATCATGAACATATTGCAACACCCTACAACGGGAATCCCTCACGCTTGCGCTACACGGAGGGCACAATAGGACAGTAACATAACCACAAGCAAATTAAACCAATCATAGCAATTCATCAATCACTGGTAGGACAACAAAAATCTACTCAGACATCATAGGATGGCAACACATCATTGGATAATAATATGAAGCATAAAGCACCATGTTCAAGTAGAGGGTACAGCGGGTTGCGGGAGAGTGGACCGCTGAATATAGATGGGGGGAAGGAGATGGAGATGTTGGTGAAGATGGCAGAGGTGTTGGTGTAGATCGCGGTGATGATGATGCCCCCCGGCGGCGTTTCGGCGCCACCGGAAGCGAGGGGGAGAGAGCCCCCCCTTCTTCTTATTCCTTGACCTTCTCCCTAGATGGGAGAAGGGTTTCCCCTCTGGTCCATGGTCTCCATGGCGTGAGAGGGGCGAGAGCTCCTCCGAGATTGGATATGTCTCTCTGTCTCTCTCTATTTCCGCGTTCTCTTATCTTGCCCTTTCACCGTTTCTTTTGTATCCGGAGATCCGTAACTCCGATTGGATTGAAACCTTCGCCCAGATTTTTCTCCGAAAAATAGCTTTCTTGCGGCCAAAGAAGAGCGTCAACTGCCTTACGGGATGCCCACGAGGGTCAGGGCGCGCCCCCTGCCTCGTGGCCCCCTCTTCCCAAAAGTCATAAATGTTCCAAAAATGATCTCCGTCCGTTTTTATCCCGTTTGGACTCCATTTGATATGGTGTTTCTGCGAAACATAAAACATGCAACAAACAGGAACTGGCACTGGGCACTGGATCAATATGTTAGTCCCAAAAATAATATAAAAAGTTGCCAAAAGTATATGAAAGTTGTAGAATATTGGCATGGAACAATCAAAAATTATAGATACGACGGAGACGTATCAATACAACAAAGTAGAGATAAGTATTTCCCTTAGTTAGAGAACCAAGGTATCAGTCTAGTAGGAGAAACACGCAAGTCCCCAATATATGCACCTACACAGACAATCAAACACATGCACCCAACGCGATAAAGGGGTTGTCAATCCCTTCACGGTCACTTGCAAAGGTGAGATCTAATAAAGATAGATATAAAAGATTACTAAAACGTAAAAGTAAATAAAAATCAGCGAGATATTTTTGGTATTTTTGGTTTATAGATATGAAAATATATGAAGGATAATAGACCCGGGGGACATAGGTTTCACTAGAGGCTTCTCTCTTGAAAGAAAATAATATGGTGGGTGAACAAATTAATGTCGAGCAATTGATAGAAAAGCGCAAAGTCATGACGATATCCAAGGCAATGATTATGCATATAGGCATCACGTCCGTGTCAAGTAGACCGACTCCTGCCTGCATCTACTACTACTACTCCACACATCGACCGACTCCTGCCTGCATCTAGAGTCACTACTAGGAAAAGGCCTACTAATGGCGCACCGGTTTTGCCTACTAATGGCACACTACTGGTGCGCCATTAGTATCATGCCACTAGTATTTTTTACTAATGGCGCACCACTGGTGCGCCATTAGTATCTGGTATACTAATGGCGCACCATGCAGTGTGCCATTAGTTTTGCCCACAGTGCGCCACTAGTGTCTGCTATACTAATGGCGCACCACATCATAGTGCACCATTAGTAACAATTTTTTATTTTTTTTGTTTTTTCTTAATCTCAGGTCACTATTTCACATATGAGATATCCAACACATATATATACAACAAGCATCCATATAACAATCATAGCCAACACACAAGTTCAATCATATATACATACATAGCCAACACATAGTTCCATCGTTACATATTACAAAAGTTTCACATTGTTCATCCAACACCGTTATCCATCAATTTACAAAAGTTTCACATTGATACAAAATAAAAACACAAATGGAAAAGAAGCACTCCATCCATGCAAGCTTCCGTGAATTAAATCAAATCTGCAAAATGATAAACAAGAAGTTAGAAGAAGAAGAAGAAGAAGAAGACTAGAAGAATACTAGAAGAAGAAGAACACTAGAAGAAGAATAAGAAGATTTTTAGAAAAGAAGAAGAATAAGAAGAAGACTATAAGCTTATTATGTAAACTTGATCATTTTGTGCTAACATAAGTAATTTTGGAGATAACCTATAGGAAACTAAGCATATAAGCTCTAAGTTAGCATATTAGAGCCAACTTAGGTAAAATGAAGCTAACCTATGTCATTTTGGAAAAGAAGAAGAATAAGAAGAAGACTATAAGCTTATTATGTAAACTTGATCATTTTGTGCTAACATAAGTTATTTTGGAGCTAACCTATAGGAAACTAAGCATATAAGCTCTAAGTTAGCATATTAGAGCCAACTTAGGTAAAATGAAGCTAACCTATGTCATTTAGGAAAAGAAGAAGAATAAGAAAAAGACTATAAGCTTATTATGTAAACTTGATCATTTTGTGCTAACATAAGTTATTTTGGAGCTAACCTATAGGAAACTAAGCATATAAGCTCTGAGTTAGCATATTAGAGCCAACTTAGGTAAAATGAAGCTAACCTATAGGAAACTAAGCATATTAGAGATAACATAGGTAACTAAGTATATATGCATCATTTTGGAGATCTGACATACCTGACATAGTTCAGTTCTCATTGTTCTTCTCCTTCTCCTTACTTAGTCTGATGCGCCAAGAGCGGCGAGGCGGTGGAGGCAGTGGGATGTAGTCTTCTACCACAATTGGCGTGGTCATGTCGCCTGGCTGTGGGATCACCGACGCCACCACAGGTGCGTGGTCATTGTCACGCACCACCACCATCGCGAGGCCACCTTCAGGCAGGACGGGCACGACCATCGCTAGGTCATCCTCAGCCACCTCCATCTCTTGCCCATGGTCAGCCACCACCATCTCTTGCCCTTGGTCAGCCACCACCATATCTTGCCCTTGGTCAGCCGCCAACAGCGCTAGGTCATCCTCAGCCTGATGCCCATCGTCATCCTGCAGCTCCTCATCCCCACTCTGCTCCTCTTCTCCCGCACTCCAGTCCGGATCATCCTTCTTGTTGTCTATGCTTCTGCCAGAATTGCTGCTGCTTTCGCTAAAGCCAGAATCGGTGTTGCTTTTGCTACAGCCATAGTCGCTGCTGCTTTGGCTGTAGCCAGTGTCGCTGCTGCTGCTCCCATTACCTGTCCAAATGCAACAATGACCGTTAACAATCGATGTGAGACAAAGCCAAATGTAGAGGAATAAGAAGAGGCAGAACGTACCGGCATCATCATCGTCAGCGTAGCGCATGCGACACATAGTCGTGTTGAACACCTTCACGATGAGCATGGTGGCGTCGTCGTCGTACCTGAAGAGAAGGAAGTACCCCAGCCACAGGTCGTAGGCATGGTAGAACTTCTCCCACCCACGAGACAAGTACATGTGGCCCTCCTTGATCACCAACTCCACATCCCACTGCCTGCGAAACCCGCTGCCGGCCTGTCGCAGCTTCACATTATTTGGCGGATCTTCACCCAGCATGTTCATAAAACTGTCAGGCAGCCTCTGCAATTTGGGCAATGAGTGATGTAGAAAACAACAGATATCATAATGAGATGGGTGAAGGGGAGATCTCTTGTTTTATATACCTGTGTCATGGATGATACTGAAGTCCCAAGTATAATACTGAAGAACTCGTAAGCATCCAACTCATACTGCGGTGTCGCAGAGCGGTGATGGCTGCTTCCCCCCATCTCTGATAAGCAGCAGAAGAGACCAATTAGTAACCTTACAACAGATCATAAAACATGCATGATAACAGGCTATACTGAAAGGCCAATTGTACTGGACTATAAATTAGGGTAACAATGACACAGAATATGGGAGCACCTAGTACACATTAGCAAAACAAAAAGGTACCACGCTTAAAAGGAAAGATCACTTGGCTCTATAGCCACCTATGGTTTAATGCAGCAAGAATAAAGGGGCAGTTGATCCTACTTAACTAAGTACTAAGATACCCCGGCCCATGCATTAGTCTCAAGTACCCCATATGTCCTATTTTTAGCAAAGTCATGCTAAAATTCACGGAAAATTTCAGCATGACCTTTGCTGAAAATAGGACATATGGAGTACCCAAATTTGCCGGAACGGAAGTTAATCGACATTCCGACAAACTCAAGGGCCTCTTGGGGTACCTGCAAAATCATTATCCCACCAAAATCATCACGACACGATGGTCGGAGACAAAACCCCCAATATCATCACGACACGATGGTCGGAGACAAAACCCAGCAATATATCTTCTAGCCATGAAACCCTACCCTGATTCTCCTTTGTTCCTATTTTTTCACTTAAACCTGCAAACATGTAGGGAAAGCAATTAATACAAGGCACAAAAAGGGCATGCTATGTAGCCTTAATGCTACAGAACATATGAAATACATGCCAGCAATATATATGATATAAACTCCAATAATTTTTGAATAAAAACAGTAGCAAGCAAGCAATTCATTTGACTAACTATTTAAAATAGTAGCAAGCAAGCTATTTTCATGGCTGTGCATGGCTCACTTGATACCATGCATGGTTTATTAATTCATGGGAAACTAGAAGAGACCTGGTCTCTGTCTCTACCATTTGGTGGCATGAATTAGTTAACACCGTGGCTCATAACATAAGTATATAAGTAGATAACTTTCATACGTGGCTCTTATTAAGTTTGATTGATATTTTGGATGCCAATATTTTTCTACTTAGATTGTACAACAAAAATTGCATCGTGTCAAAACCCCAGTAGGGAATGTGTAGAATTGCAACTTCTTTCTGAGACATGTATGCTACTTCTTTCTGCATATGTGGCTTACTAAGCATAACTAGTAAGTGAAAATGAAGTGGGGCTAGCTCATTTGGTTAACAGGTGCTGGGCAGGCAATAACTAGAGGCAAAAGCTCTGGTTCTGAATTGTTGTCTGTCACTCAACCCCTACATTTGGGCATCAAGGGTAAGAGAAATAACACTGCTTCATCTTCAAACCGAGAGCAAGACCAATCAAAACCAAAAAATACTTGGCAGCCCCATGCAAGAAAGAGATGAATTGCTAGGTATATATACCACGTCCTCTTGCCTTACAATCATAAAAAAAAAAGAGATGAATTGCAGGGAAACTCCAATATTAGCCTTATGATGTTTCACCCTCCAAGATTATACTTTGTAATAATAGGTCAATGCAGAAAGTGTTGTACAATAAAATTTGGCAGCCAGCAGAAGTACCCACAAGTTATGCCGGGTGGGCCCTTCATAGCACCTTTTTTGGAAAGGCCAATGATGTTTTCTAATGGGATGTGATTGTAACAGGCAGAGGGCCTTGATCATTCAAAAAAAGATAGAAAAGGGCCCTTGGGCGGCAGCAGAGGGTTGACAAGTGCAGGCCTGGCCATGTCCTCCCTGCCTCGGTTCTGAGTTCTAATGATACACACATGCAGAGAGGTAGAGGGCCAAAGATAAATGGGGATCACCAACATGCAGAGAGGCAGAGGGCCAAAGATAAATGGGGATCACAAAAACCTGAATGAGTCATCCTTATACATACAAAACAAATGAATCTCAAACCAGATAGAGGGCTACAAAAATGACAGAAAGCACATCATTTTAGCTGACTATTGTTTAGATATCATGTTTTTTAATCCAGAAACTGTACACCATTGCTATGTTTGGTCCCTATGGCCTGATATTGGATACAAACCTGAAAAACTAGAATAACTACAATAGTTCTTCAAACTTGCCATGACTTTACCGCCTAACAGAACAAAAGCAGAAAAAACTGTACATGCATCTTCAGTTACTTTCAGTTCTATATCTGGCTGATTTCAATATACCAGATTATCTACTCAAAAAATTACTGCTGTTTGAATCCAATATCTATTAGAGCGGTAGCAAATATCAAATTAATGCAGCTTTTGAGTAGCAAGGAGCCTCAGTGCAGTGAATCAGTGATGTAGAATTTTGCTCACAGGCAAAAGCTAAACAACACTGAACTGTGATCAAGATTTGAACTGGCTTGCACACTAAACGAGGGTTTGACGGACGACGCTGACAGGACTACTCAACGATCAAAAGCGCGAAAGCATGAATAGAGAGACAAATCGCAGCAGCTTGGATCAGTAGGAATGCAGTTGGTAGGAGCATTTCATACATTAGCATACATTAGCCCCATTCTAAACAAAATCATCGCCATGCCTACACAGGAAGATGGACACTTGCTACAGAGCAAGAATATGGACATGGCCGGGAGGGATTTGACCTAAACCTAGCAAAAAAGAGAAGAAGAGGGCATGGCCGGGAGGGGGGAGAGGAGGAAGAGAGGCAGAGGGAGGAGGGCAATGAAGATTACCTGACCATGATGAGGTGGTGGACGGAGCGGAGACGACGGAGGGCGGAGACGGCGAGCTTGGGGGAGGCGGGGAGGTCGCGGGCCTCCTCTCCTGGTGGACGTGGGGCCTCCTCTTCTGGTGGACGTGGGGTGGCGCCGAGGCTCCAAGTCTCCGGCAGCTCCGAGGGTTAGGGAGGGAGGCGAGGGAGGCGGCGCTCGCGGGGGAGGCGGGGCTCGGGGGGAGGCAGCGCTCGCGGGGGAGGCGGGGCTCGGGGGGACGCGGCGCTCGAGGGGGAGGAAGGGAGAGGGAGGCGGTGGGGGCGCGTGGGCGGCTGCAGCGGACGGAGGGGGTGGCGGCGTATAGGGAGGGAGGGAGGCCACAGTGAGGTGAGTAGGTGGTGTGGGGGCAGGGTTCTAATGGCGCACCTAAACCTAGTGCGCCATAAGTACGACTGGTCAGGTTATATACAACCTAACCCATATCAAAATCAGAACAAGCCCACTAGCCCGACTAGTCAGCACACAGCACACACACCAGGAGGTCCTGGGTTCGATTCCCAGGCTCCCCATTTTTTGTATTTATGCATTTAAAATGTTGTTTGATATTTATTTGTGTTTAAATATGTTCAAACTTGTTTAAATCATAACAGTAATTGTTTTTTATAAAAATAGTAATATTTTTCTAAAAATATCATCAAATTTGTTATTTGAAAATATTTATGAATATGAAAAAATATCATCAAATTTATTATTTGAAAATATCATCAAATTTGTTATTTCAAAATATAATCAAATTTGTTTTTTTTGCAATTTTAGTTGCATTCATTTGTGATGGTGGAGCGGGCCGGGGAGGGTGCGGGGGAGAGGGTGCGGGTGGTCGTCGGCGGCGGTGGAGTGGGGAGCGGTGCGGGCCGGGGGTCGGCGGCGGCGGCCGGTGGAGCGGGGGAGGGTGCAGTGGGACGTCGGCGGCGGTGGAGTGGGGGAGGGTGCGGGGGGTCGGCGGCGGCGATGGAGTGGGGGAGGGTGCGGGCCGGGGGTCGGCGGCGGCCGGTGGAGCGGGGGAGGGTGCGGTGGGACGTCGGCAGTGGTGGAGTGGGGGAGGGTGCGGGTGGTCGTCGGCGGCGGTGGAGTGGGGGAGGGTGCGGGCCGGGGGTAGGCGGCGGGGGCCGGTGGAGCGGGGAGGGTGCGTTGGGACAGGGGGTCGATGGAGGGTGCGGTCGGCGCGGCGGCCGGTGGAGCGGGGAGTCGACCCTGGTTACTAATGGCGCACCAGCTTCTGGTGTGCCATTAGAAGTTTTGCAAAAAAAAGTATATATTCTAATGGCGCACGGTGTGGCCAGTGCACCTTTACTAGTTTGCACTAGTAATGGCGCACTTTTCGACGGTGCGCCATTAGAATGTTTGGAAAAATTAAAAATAAAATTGTTTCTAGTGGCGCACCATGTTCCTGGTGCGCCATTAGTGTCTTCCACACTAATGGCGTACCGAAACATGGTGCGCCATTAGTATACACTAATGGCGCACCACCTAACAGGTGCGCCATTAGAGTCCATCCCATCTATAGCCCTTTTCCTAGTAGTGAGTATTAAGTTCATAAAGAACAGAGTAACACTTTAAGAAGATGACATGATGTAGAGGCATAAACTCAAGCAATATGATGAAAACTCCATCTTTTTATCCTTGATGGCAACAATACAATATGTGTCTTGCTACCCCTACTTTGTCACTGGGTGAAATCATGCAAGATTGAACCCAAAACTAAGCACCTCTTCCATTGCAAGAAATACCAATCTAGTTGGCCAAACCAAACCGATAATTCAAAGAGAAATACAAAGATATCAAATCATGCATATAATAATTCAGAGAAGATTCAAATAATATTCATAGATAATTTGATCATAAATCCACAATTCATCAGATCTCGACAAACACACTGCAAAAGAAGATTACATCGGATACATCTCCAAGAAATCAAGGAGAACATTGTGTTGAGAATGAAAGAGAGATAAGAAGCCATCAAGATACTAGCTATGGACCCGTAGGTCTGAGGTAAACTACTCACGCATCATTCGAAGGGCAATAGGGTTCATGAAGATGCCCTCCGTGACCGAATCCCCCTCTGGCAGATTGCCAGAAAAGGCCCCAAGATGGGATCTCATGGGAACAGAGACTTGCTACAGTGGAAACATATTTTCATGGATGCCTCTGATGGTTTGGGAATATTTGTGAATTTATAGGCAAAAGATAAGGGTTGGGGGACCACAAGCCAGGGAGGACAATATCGAAGAAACGGTTGATCACATGATCTCACCTGCTCTTTCAGCCATCAATGTTGGGCCCATTTAGACCTGGGCTGGGAGCCATTCTCCGACCATTTCCATGCCATCCAGGATAAAAAAAGAGCCATGCCACGATGATGTTGCTGGAAAAATTCCTCATGGCTGCATGGAGCCTCTGGAAAGAAAGAAACAACAAACACTTCTGAGCTGTGGCTCCCACGTTGTAGTCCTGGCTTTCTAGATTTATTAGAGATTTCAAACTTCTCCAGCACAGGGTCAAGGAGGCACGTAGGTCTCTAGTGCTAGATTTTGTTAACTCCCTTGCTTAGCACCTCGTTGTAATCCCCCTCCCTACCCCAAAGGGTTAGGGCCTCTCTCCCCCCTCCCTTTGTACCATGTAACTTGTATAGTGTGGTGTGTTTATATTATATTTACATAGTAAGAGCCTTTCCTAATGTTTCACGGTCAAAAAGCCAGGGAGGCGCGCCCCCTGGGGTGCGCCCTGGAGGCTTGCCATCGCCTCTAGGTCTTCTGACCTCCTCTCCAAGTCACGTAGGTGTCTTCTAGTCCAAGAAAAATCATCGCGGAAGTTTTATTCCATTTTGACTTTGTTTGATATTCCTTTTCTGTAAAACTCTAAAACAAGGAAAAAAACAGAAACTGGCACTGGGCTCTAGGTTAATAGATTAGTCCCAAAAATAATATAAATAGCATATTAATGCATATAAAACATCCAAAACAGATAATATAATAGCATGGAATAATAAAAAATTATAGATACGTTGGAGACGTATCAAACATCTACTAGCTTAATTCCTGCTCGTCCTCGGAGGTAAATGATAAAAACAGAATTTTTGATGTGGAATGCTACCTAACATATTTATCCATGTAATTCTTTACTGTGGCATGAATATTCAGATCCATAAGATTCAAAACAAAAGTTTAATATTGACCAAAAAACAACAATACTTCAAGCATACTAACAAACCAATCATGTCTTCTGAAAATAACATGGCCAAAGAAAGTTATCCCTACAAAATCATATAGTCTGGCTATGCTCCATCTTCATCACACAAAGTATTAAATCATGCACAACCTTGGTTTTAGCCAAGCAATTGTTTAATAAGCATGAGCCATGGATATAGCACTTAGGTGGAATATAATATGGTGGTTGTGGAGAAGACAAAAATAAGGAGATAGTCTCACATCAACTAGGAGTATCGACGGGCTATGGAGATGCCCAACAATAGATATCAATGTGAGTGGGTAGGGATTTCCATGCAACAGATGCACTAGAGCTATAAGTGTATGAAAGCCCAAAAAGAAACTAGGTGGGTGAGCATCCAACTCGCTTGCTCACAAAGACCTAGGGCACTTTGAGGAAGCCCATCATTGGATTATACAAGCCAAGTTCTATAATGAAAAATTCCCACTACTATATGAAAGTGGCAACATAGGAGACTCCCTATCATGAAGATCATGGTGCTACTTTGAAGCACAAGTGTGGAAAAAGGATAGTAACATTGTCCCTTCTCTCTTTTCTCTCATTTTTTGGGCTCTTTGGGCTCTTTTTTTCTCTTTTTTTATGTAGGCTTATTTGGCCTCTTTTATTTTTGTAAAGTCTAGAGACTCATCCCAACTTGTGAGGGAATCATAGCTTCCATCATCCTTTCCTCTCATGGGATAATGCTCTAATAATGATGATCATCACACTTTTATTTACTTACAACTAAAAAATTAGAACAAAATGGAACGGTGGAAGTTGCATGGCAATATATCTTGGAATGGCTATGGAAGTGCCGTAATAGGTAGGTATGGTGGCTGTTTTGAGGAAGGGTATATGGTGGGTGTAATGCACCGGTGAAAGTTGCGCGGTACTAGAGAGGCTAGCAATGGTGGAAGGGTGAGAGTGCGTATAATCCATGGACTCAACATTAGTCACAAAGAACTCACATACTTATCGCAAAAGTCTATTAGCTATCGAAACAAAGTACTTCACGCATGCTCCTAGGGTAAGGGTTGGTAGGAGTTAACCATCGCGTGATCCCGACCTCCACGCAAAGGATGGTAATCAATAAATAAATCATGCTCCGACTTCATCACATAACGGTTCACCATACGTGCATGCTACGGGAATCACAAACTTTAACACAAGTATTTCTACTAATCCACAATTACTCAGTAGCATGTCTCTAATATCACCATCTTTATATCTCAAAACAATATGCAAAGATCAAACTTCTCATAGTATTCAATGCACTTAATATGAAAGTTTTTATTATATCCCTCTTGCATGCCATCATATTAGGACTAAATTCATAACCTAAGCGAATTACCATGCTGTTTAGAGAGACTCTCAAAATAATATAAGTGAAGCATGAGAGTTCAACAATTTCTATAAATTAAAGCCACCGCCGTGCTCTAAAAAGATATAAGTGAAGCACCGGAGCAAAATTTCCTAGCTCAAAAGATATAAGTGAAGCACATGGAGTATTCTAATAAATTCATGTTTAATGTGTGTCCCTCTCTGATGAGCACATGGGAACATCATACATGACATTTCATAAAAGTGCACAATTTAGTTGGAAGGAATTACTAAGCCGAATCAAGCAAACACATGACCAGGTGAACGCTAACTTAAGTTTACCTAGTAACCTTGATGACACAACTATGCTTTCATACCCGTTGTTGTTGGTTCAACTTAGGTATCACATGGAAGAAATCCAACAACCTATGAGCTCTTGAAGCAACCGGATTGGAGGATCAAGTTTGCAGAAAACAACTTTCAAGTGAAGCTGATGTTTTCAGTTTTTACCTCTGATGTTTCATTGTGCCACACCGATGAGGTGGGAAATCACAAGAAGCTACATCAAATTTACTTTCCAATGCAAAAAAAACCTCACATCATTTGGAGTTGTGTGTCAAAAGTTCTAGCCAATCTCGTGGAAGGTGTCCAGGCTGTCAAGGCCTCACGAAATTCCGAGGAGCTCTCCAACAACTCCCAAAGTTGGCTGCTTATTCCCCCAAGGAAGCCATGCAAACCTACTTACTTTTGAAACCATTTGTAAATCTAGCTAAGGGGGTTGTCCCTGCTATAAAACCCATTCTCCCCTTCCTCTTAAAAAACATTTTGTCAAACCATTCAGCTACAAGCTTATGCAGCAAGCCTGCTAGAGAGATCCAAGAGATCTTTCTACCTTTGCTCTTGTGAGTTCATTTGGATACACGAGAAGGAGCCTCTGGTTCCCCCTAGCTAGTTCGTGCTCTATGGTTCCGGCCGTTTTGTGTGGATTAGTCCCGGTTTGTGGTTCTGCGATTGTTCGGACAACGAGTTGGAGTTCTTGTAGCTTTGGTCAGCCATCCCCAATGTACGGGTTGTATCCAAACTTGGTAGGTATAAAGCTAGTTATCCCGGTTGCTTGCAGCTAGTTATCCCTTCCGATTTGATCCTATGACGTGAAGATCGGGCCACCCTTGGCGTGAACTCGTTCATCGGGTTACGACCTATCATCTGGCATTAGAGCTTTTGTTGACATGGTAGGACCTGTTATCCATGTTTATCTTGCTATCATCCCTTTAGATCGAGTGTTTGTCATGCTATATTTTCTGTCCTAGAAGTCCAAAGCCCCACCAAAAAAATCCAGGCCTTGTTGGTGTTGAGATCTTGTTGTTGCATACCTTGCATGTTCTTCATCTTTTAGATCTGCACCAAGTTCATCTTTGTAGTTGCTTTCAGATTTGGTTGTTGTGCTTTGGAAAAAAAGAGAGAAAAAGAGTGGCAATAAAAAGAATCAAAGAGAGAAAAAAAGTGGCAAAAAATCAAAGAAAAAAAGAGTGGCAAAAAAAGTCAAGAGATGAAAAGAAAGTGTTGTGTAAGATCCAAAAGTTTCAGCTTGGTAAAAAAATCAGAAGCTTGTGTATTGTGTGTTTTCAATCTTGGTGCAAAGGTCCAGCAGATCCATCCACATATTTTCTTAGTTTGCATCAATTTGATTTCAGCACAAGCCCCTTTTTGTTTACCCCACCGAGCTCCACCAAAAACCAAAGTTAGTTCTTTGATCCCCGTCTTTCAATCGCTTTAACACATCCGGGAGAAGCACAATCTGATGTGAACTCATTAGAACTTTGGTGAGTAAGAGGTGAGGTTGTGTGATTCCACAAAATATCATATTCCACTTTAGCCGCACTAACATGACAGGATTTGCATCGAGTGTTCTTGGAGAAGATCAAGTGGAAGAACATGCCCCATACACACGCGCTGAGTTTCTGGAATTACGAAGCATGGTTCAAGAATTTCACAGGAGGCTTAATGAGCGTCTTTGAGAAGGTGGTGACGGGGTTTGACACCGACAATACCCTGGTTCTCATGAAGTGCAACAAAGAAGACATGCTCGAGAGCATGATGTTGCTGCTCGTGGGCATGTCACTACTACTCATGAAGTGCAACAAAGAAGACATGCTCGAGGACTTGATGTTGCTGCTCGTGGGTGTGTCACTACTCCTGAAGAAGTGCAACAAGGGGGACATGCTCGAGGGCATGGTGTTTCTTCTCATAAGCGTGACAATGCTGCTCCTGAAGTGCAACAAGGATGTCATGCTCGAGGGAGAAGTTGTGGCACCCATCGGTACAACAACAACCCACCGCAAAGCATGGCCGTGGTTGATGGAGCGACTCCGGTGATTCATAACCCATGTTCACCTAAGAGGCTTACTCCTAATGTTGGCATCTCGATCACCACTTCCCAACATCCAAGAAACATGCACCACAAATTACATGTGAGGAAGAGAGTTCACAATCCAAAATCCCACAACATGAGTGTGATAAGAAAAGCAAGCTGAGTGACTCCACCAAAAGTGAGGAAGAGTGTCTACTTTCAAAAATCCCACCACTTGAGAGTGAAAAGAAAAATGAGTTGAGTGACCCCACCAAAAGTGAGGAAGAGTGTCCACTTTCAAAAATCCCACAACTTGAGAGTGAAAAGAAAAATGAGTTGAGTGACTCTGCCAAATGTGAGGAAGAGTGTCCACTTTCCACAATTCCATATATTGAGAGTGATAAAGAAAGTGAGGTGAGTGAGTCCACAAAATGTGAGGATCATGAGATCAGAGAAATGCAAGATCTCCACCTAGATATACCACACATTCAGGGAGAGAGGATTAATGAGTTGTGTGAGTCCACAAAATGTGAGATTGAGATCATTCCATACCTCATTAGAGAGATGAGCGATCCATAACCCAATATACGACACAATAAGAGTGAGAGGATAAGTGAGTTATGTGAGTCCACTAAATGTGAGGTTGAGATTTTTCAACAAGAAAATAGCGAGATGAGTGATCCACCACCATGGGAAATTAGTAGTCCACCAAATGAGAAGAGAGTGGAACATTGAATAACTAACCTTTCACAAAATTCTCTTTATTTGCAACATGTTCAGTTGCAAAAGGCATGCCTATCAGCTCTCTTGCAAAGATGGGAGATTGAGATCCAAGAACAAATATGGAGGACATGGAACACCACTACACAAGGTGCATGTGTGAAGATTGATTTTGAGAAAGGCATTCAAGTACTAAATGAGGTAAAACAAAAAGGATCTTCCATTTTGATGAGGCCAGAGGTATGCACTTATGAGTTTTTGAAGCAATGGCATGATAAGATTACAGAAAAATTATTTGGTACATCATCCATCCAGCAATATGAATTTGTTAATCTTGAAGAGGCTATAAAATATCCAATAAAACTAAATGTTGCACATGATAATTCATCATTTTATTTTCCTAGTTATTTTGTATTGTCCTCGTGCTATAATTTTGTAGACCAAATGAAGTCAAGGACGACTTTTATCTTAGAGAGTGGGGCTGATATGGACATGACGATGGCAGGTTACAAAATTGTACTCCATGGAAATGTTTGCTGGAAAGAACTCCTAAGTCGAACAAAGCATCATATTGGCATCATCAATAAGATAGGAAAGTTGAAAACTAAAATTCTCTATATCATGAAACCTTTGCATTATGATTTGGCATTCCCCTGCTTTCATTTGTGTCATGACCAGGTACAGTCGAGGACGAGTCCTTTTCAAGAGAGGGGGGTGATGAGGACATCTCAATCATTGAAACAACACAAATCATCCCTGAACAAACTCTAAGTTGTGACAAACAAGTACATGATCAGATGCAACACAATTCAAAGGTGAAAGCTACAAATGAGGATTGCACCATTTCTTTGCCTGGATAGTATCTACTTCCCTTCTACTTATCTTTTGCAGATCAAAGAGAGTCAAGGACGACTCTTCATCAAGGGAGGGAGGATGATGAGCACATGGGAACATCATACATGACATTTCAGAGATTACTAAGCTGAATCAGGCAAACACATGACCAGGTGAATGCTAACTTAAGTTTACCTAGTAACCTTTATGACACAATTATGCTTTCATCCCCATTGTTTTTTATTTAACTTAGGTATCACATGGAAGAAATCAAACAACATATGAGCTCTTTAAGCAACCGGATTGGAGGAACAAGTTTTCAGAAAACATGTTTCAAATGAAGCTGATGCTGTCTATTTTTACCTCTGATGTTTCATTGTGCCACACCGATTAGATGGAGAGACGGGGCCATATGGGTACATCACCAGAAGCTAAGTCAAATTTACTTTTCAATGCAAAAAACCTCACATCATTTGGAGTTGTGAGTCAAAAGTTCTAGCCAATCTCGTTGAAGTTGTCCAGGCTGTCAAGGCCTCACGAATTTCCGAGGAACTCTCCAACAACTCCCAAAGTTGACTGCTTATTCCCCCAAGGAAGCCATGCAAACCTGCTTACTTTTGAAACCATTTTCACACCTAGCTAAGGGGGGTTCTCCCTGCTATAAAACCCCATCTCCCCCTTTCTCTTAAAAAATCTTTTGTTAAACCATTCAGCTACAAGCTTATGCAGTGATGACCCACAAGTATAGGGGATCTATCATAGTCCTTTCGATAAGTAAGAGTGTCGAACCCAACGAGGAGCAGAAGGAAATGACAAGCGGTTTTCAGTAAGGTATTCTCTGCAAGCACTGAAATTATCAGTAACTGATAGTTTTGTGATAAGGTAATTCGTAACGGGTAACAAGTAAAAAAAGTAAACAAGGTGCAACAAGGTGGCCCAATCCTTTTTGTAGCAAAGGACAAGCCTGGAGAAACTCTTATATAAAGGAAATCACTCCCGAGGACACATGGGAATTATCGTCAACTTGTTTTCATCATGCTCATATGATTCGCGTTTGTTACTTTGATTTTGATATGTGGGTGGACCGGTGCTTGGGTACTGCCCTTCCTTGGACAAGCATCCCACTTATGATTAACCCCTCTCGCAAGCATCCGCGACTATGAAAGAAGAATTAAAGTAAACTAAACATAGCATGAAACATATGGATCAGCCCCTTACGAAGCAACGCATAAACTAGGGTTTAAGCTTCTGTCACTCTAGCAACCCATCATCTACTTATTACTACCCGGTGCCTTCCTTGAGGCCCAAACAATGGTGAAGTGTCATGTAGTCGACGTTCACATAACACCACTAGAGGAGAGACAACATACATCTCATCAAAATATTGAATGAATACCAAATTCACATGACTACTTATAACAAGACTTCTTCCATGTTATCAGGACCAAATGTAACTACTCACAAATCATATTGATTTTCATAATCAGAGAGGTATTAATATGCATAAAGGATCTAAACATATGATCTTCCACCGAATAAACCAACTAGCATCAACTACAAGGAGTAATCAACACTACTAGCAACCCACTGGTACCAATATGAGGTTTTGAGATAAAGATCGGATACAAGAGATGAACTAGTGTTTGAGAGGAGATGGTGCTGGTGAAGATGTTGATGGAGATTGACCCCCTCCCAATGAGAGGATCGATGGTGATGACGATGGCGACGATTTCCCCCTCCCAAAGGGATGTTTCCCCGGCAGAACAGCTCCGTTGGAGCCCTAGATTGGTTCCACCTCGATACGGCGGCGCTTCGTCCCGAAAGCTTCCCTATGATTTTTTTCAGGGCAAAAGACATCTTATACCAGAAGATGGGCATCGGGGGGCTTCCAGGTGGCCCACGAGGTAGGGGGCGTGCCCAGGGGGGTAGGGCGTGCCCCCACCCTTGTGGATAGAGGGTGGCCCCCTCTGGTGCTTTCTTCACCCAATATTTTTAATAAATTCCAAAACTGACTTTCGTGGAGTTTCAGGACTTTTGGAGTTGTGCAGAATAGGTCTCTAATATTTTGCTCCTTTTCCAGCCTAGAATCCAGCTGTCAGCATTCTCCCTCTTCATGTAAACCTTGTAAAATAAGAGAGAAAAGGCATAAGTATTGTGAAATAATGTTTAGGAACAGCCCATAATGCAATAAATATCAATATAAAAGCATGATGCAAAATGGACGTATCATGCAGCAAGTCTGCTAAAGATATCCGAGATATCTTGTTACCTTTGCTCTTGTGAGTTCATTCGGATTCGTGAGAAGGCGTGTACAGCAAGGATGATTGTGGCAAATTAAAAATCAAAGACTCATACCATACAAGATGCTCCAAGCAAAACACATATCATGTGGTGAATAAAAATGTGGCCTCAAGTAAATTTACCGATAGATTGAAGACAGAAGAGGTAGATGCCTTCCGGGGCATCCCCAAGCTTAGGCTATTGGTTGTCATTGAATATTACCTTGGGATTCCTTGGGCATCCCCAAACTTAGGCTCTTGCCACTCCTTATTCCCTAGTCCCTCAAATCTTTACCCAAAACTTGAAAACTTCACAACACAAAACTCAACAGAAAACTCATGAGATCCGTTAGTATAAGAAAATCAATCACCACTTTTTGGTACTATTGTGAACTCATTTTTATTTATATTGGTGTGATATCTACTGTAGTCCAACTTCTCCATTGTTCATACCCCCCGATACTACCCATAGATTCATCAAAATAAGCAAACAACACAAAGAAAATAGAATCTGTCAAGAACAGAACATTTTGTAGTAATCAAGAAACTTCATATACTTCTGTAACCCCAAAAGTTATGAAAAATTAGGACAATATGGGCAATTTTTATATCAATCTTGTGTAAAAAATTCAGATCAAAAGCACGCCTCCGTGATTTTTTAAAATTATTTTACTGGGCGCAAAAGTTTTTTTTTTCAGCAAGATCAAATCAACTATCACCGTAGACCATCCCAAAGGTCTTACTTGGCTCAAAGACTAGTTAAAACACCAAAACACATCTAACCGGAGGCTAGATGAAAAATTTATTGAAAAACAGGAACAAAAAGTAAGAACAAAAATAAAATTAGGCTGCCTTCCAACAAGCGCTATTGTTTAACGCCCTTAGCTAGGCATAAACATAGATCTAGGTATTGTCATCTTTGGTATGCAATCCATAAATAGCTCTCATAATAGATTCATATGGCAACTTAAATTTCTTTCTAGGAAAGTGTTCCATGCCCTTAACAGAAATTGAAATCTAATGTTTCCTTCTTTCATATCAATAATTGAACCAATTGTTCTAAGAAAGGTCTACCAAGAATAATAGGACATGTAGGATTGCAATCTATATAAAGCACAATAAATTTTATGAGCACATAATTCCTATTTGCAACAATAAGAACATCATTAATTCTTCCCATAGATTTTTTAACAGTGGAATCCACGAGATGCAAATTTAAGGAACAATCATCAAATTCACGAAAACCTAGCACATTACATAAAGTTTTTGGAATCGTGGAAATGCTAGCACCCAAATCACACAAAGCTAGGCACTCATAATCTTTAATCTTAATCTTAATTGTAGGTTCTCACTCATCATAAAGCTTTCTAGGGATAGAAACTTCCAAGTCAAGCTTTTCTTCAAAAGATTTCATCGTAGCATCAATGATATGTTTAGTAAAAGTTTATTTTGATTATAAGCATGAGGAGAATTTAACATGGATTGCAACAAGGAAATACAATCTATCAAAGAACAATTATCATAATTAAAATCCTTGAAATCCAAAAGAGTGGGTTCATCACTACTTAAAGTTTTGACCTCTCCAATCCCACTTTTATCAATTTTTGCATCAAGATCTATAAACTCTGAATCATTGGGACACCTTTTTACTAAAGTTGACTCATCTCATGTCCCATCTTTATCAAGATTTATATTAGAAAATAAAGATTCAATAGGAGTCACATCAATCACTTTAAGATCTTCATCATTATTTCAAGAGAAATAGATTTAGCGGCCATCTTATTAACCAAAGTAGTTTTTTATCGGAAATTTGGCCTACTAAATTTACAAGATGAGCAAATTGAGATTTAAGACCATAAAATTCTTTGGAAATATCGTCGAGCTCTTTATTAATATACTCCATTTTAGTTTTTTGCTCCTTAAGTTCGTTCCTACCGAAACTATTGTGCTCAGATTGTAAGGACATGAAGCTCCTAGCATTATTTTCAATTTCTTCCAACTTCCTATAGTAAGGATCAAAGTTCATGGGTTGAGCCATAAAAGAAAAAGGCAAACTAGCACACGAACAACCAAAAAGCAAATGAAAAGACGGACGGAAGAAGGGCGAATAAAAAGGCAAATCGTTTTGTGTTTTTTCTGAAAACATTTTACAAGTGGGGGAGAGGAAAATGAGAGGCAAATGGAGAATAATGTAGTGCAAGAGATGAGAGTTTATGATGGGTACTTGGTAGGCTTGATGTAGATCTCCCCGGCAACGGCGCCAGAAATTCTTCCTGCTACTTCTTGAGCCTGCAGTGGTTTTTCCCTTGAAGAGGAAAGGGTGATGCAACAAAGTAGAGATAAGTATTTCCCTCAGTTAGAGAACCAAGGTATCAATACAGTAGGAGAAACACGCAAGTCCCCTATATGCACCTACACAAACAATCAAACACTTGCACCCAACGCGACAAAGGGGTTGTCAATCCCTTCACGGTCACTTGCAAAGGTGAGATCTGATAAAGATAGATATAAAAGATTACTAAAATGTAAAAGTAAATAAAAGTAAATAAAACTCAGCGAGATATTTTTGGTATTTTTGGTTTATAGATCTGAAAATATATGAAGGAAAATAGATCCAGTGGCCATAGGTTTCATAGAGGCTTCTCTCTTGAAAGAAAATAATACGGTGGGTGAAGAAATTACTGTCGAGCAATTCATAGAAAAGCGCAAAGTTATGATGATATCCAAGGCAATGATTATGCATATAGGCATCACGTCTGTGTCAAGTAGACCGACTCCTGCCTGCATCTACTACTATTACTCCACACATCGCCCGACTCTGACCTGCATCTAGAGTATTAAGTCATAAAGAACAAAGTAACACTTTAAGTAAGATGACATGATGTAGAGGGATAAACTCAAGCAATATGATGAAAACCCCATCTTTTTATCCTTGATGGCAACAATACAATACGTGTCTTGCTACCCCTACTTTGTCACTGGGTGAAATCACGCAAGATTGAACCCAAAACTAAGCACCTCTCCCATTGCAAGAAATACCAATCTAGTTGGTGATACGTCTCTGTCGTATCTACTTTTCCAAACACTTTTGTCCTTGTTTTGGACCCTAACTTGTATGATTTGAATGGAACTAACCCGGACTGATGCTGTTTTCAGCAGAATTGCCATGGTGTTGTTTTATGTGCAGAAAATAAAGGTTCTCAGAATGACCTGAAACTCCACGGAACACCTTAGAAAAAACAATAAAAAATCCTCGCCAAATATGAAGACCAGGGGGCCCACACCCTGCTCACGAGGGTGGGGGGCGCCCCCCCCCCCCCCCCCCGGGGCGTGCCCCCCTACCTCGTGGGCCCCCTGGTGGCCCTCCGACGCCAACTCCAACTCCATATATTGGCTTTCGGGGAGAAAAAAATCAGAGAGAAGAAATCATCGTGTTTTACGATACGGAGCCGCCGCCAAGCCCTAATCTCTCTCGGAAGGGCTGATCTGGAGTCCGTTCGGGGCTCCGGAGAGGGGGATTCGTCGTCGTCGTCATCATCAACCATCCTCCATCACCAATTTCATGATGCTCACCGCCGTGCGTGAGTAATTGCATTGTAGGCTTGCTGGACGGTGATGGGTTGGATGAGATTTATCATGTAATCGAGTTAGTTTTGTTAGGGCTTGATCCCTAGTATCTATTATGTTCTGAGATTGATGTTGCTATGACTTTGCTATGCTTAATGCTTGTCACTAGGGCCTGAGTGCCATGATTTCAGATCTGAACCTATTATGTTTTCATGAATATATGTGTGTTCTTGATCCTATCTTGCCAGTCTATAGTCACCTACTATGTGTTATGATCCAGCAACCCCGAAGTGACAATAATCGGGACCACTCTCGGTGATGACCATATTTTGAGGAGTTCATGTATTCACTATGTGCTAATGCTTTGTTCCGGTTCTCTATTAAAAGGAGGCCTTAATATCCCTTAGTTTCCAATAGAACCCCGCTGCCACGGGAGAGTAGGACAAAAGATGTCATGCAAGTTCTTTTCCATAAGCACGTATGACTATATACGGAATATATGCCTACATTACATTGATGAATTGGAGCTAGTTCTGTGTCACCCTATGTTATGACTGTTACATGACGAACCACATCCGGCATAATTATCCATCGCTAATACCGTGCCTACGAGTTTTCCATATACTGGTTCTCGCTTATTACTTTTCCGTTGCTACTGTTACAATCACTACAAAATACCAAAAACATTACTTTTACTATCTTTACTTTTGTTACCGTTACCACTACTATCATATTACTTTGCTACTAAACACTTTGCTGCAGATACTAAGTTTCCAGGTGTGGTTGAATTGACAACTCAGCTATTAATACTTGAGAATAATCTTTGGCTCCCCTTGTGTCGAATCAATAAATTTGGGTTGAATACTCTACCCTCGAAAACTGTTGCGATCCCCTATACTTGTGGGTTATCAAGAACTTTTTCTGGCGCCGTTGCCAGGGAGCATAGCTCTATTCTTTGAGTCACTTGGGATTTATATCTGCTGGACACTATGAAGAACTTGAAAGATGATCAAACTACTATTTTGCCCTCAACTACGAGGGGAGATAAGGAACTGCCATCTAGCCTTGCACTAGATTCTCGTTCTGTTATAAGTAAGCTTGTGACACCTAAACCTGCTACTGCTATGAATTCTGATATGTCGCATGTTATTGATGATGCCACTTCTGCTATGCATGATACTTATGATGAAACTACTTCTATGCTTGATACTACTGTGCCCCTTGGTGAATTTCTTGATGGGCAAATTGCTAGGTCTAGAGAAAGAGAAATTATTGCACCTGAATACGATGATGATAGTAATGATGAAAATATGCCTGCTATTCCTGAGGGTTGTCTTTTTGATGCGGAATCTTCTGCAGCTATTTTTGCTTGCCAGGATAGATATGAACTTAAGAGGTTGCTAGTTAAATGGAGTAAAGAATCTTTTAGAGATAGAATGAGACCCGACCCTGCTTTTGCTACTTCACCTATTTGTGTTCCTGATAAGGATTATTATGATTTTTCTGTTGATCCAGATATAATTACTTTGGTTGAATCTGATCCTTTTTATGGCTATGAATCTGAAACTGTTGTGGCACATCTTACTAAGTTAAATGATATAGCTTCCCTGTTTACTAATAATGAGAGATCGCGCTACCTTTATTTACTCAAAATATTTCCATTCTCATTAAAGGGTGATGCTAAGATATGGTTTAATTCTCTTGATCCTAGTTGTGTGCAAAGTCCCCAGGATATGATTTATTACTTCTCTGCTAAATATTTCCCTGCTCATAAGAAACAAGCTGCTTTGAGGGAAATATACAACTTTGTGCAAATTGAAGAAGAGAGTCTCCCACAAGCTTGGGGGAGGCTTCTCAAGTTACTTAATGCTTTGCCTGATCATCCTCTTAAGAAACCTGAAACATTTGATATCTTTTATAATGGACTAACTGATGCTTCCAGAGATTACCTGGATAGTTGTGCTGGTTCTCTTTTTAGGGAAAGAACACCGGATGAAGCTGAAATTCTATTGAATAATATGTTGGTAAATAAAAATAATTGGGCACCTCCTGAGCCACCTCCTGAGCCAGATCCAGAGCCAATTACTGAGCCTATTCCTAAACCAACTCCGAAGAAGAGAGGTGTTCTATTTCTCAGTCCCGAAGATATGCAAGAGGCAAAGAAATCTATGAAAGAAAAAGGTATTAAACTGAAGATGTTAAGAATTTACCTCCTATTGAAGAAATACATGGTCTTAATTTACCGCCTGTTGAAGAAGTATATGATCTCAATTACTTATTTACTGAAGAACCTCCCGATATCCCGACACAGGTAGTAAAGGTAAATTCTCTCTATAGATATGATAAAGCTGAAGTCCCTCCTACTAAAATTGCTAGTCAGTGCTTGGATGAGTTTGATGACTTTATGTTTAAGCAAGATGACTTTAATGCTTATTTTGGTAGACAACTAAAACAGAATACCTTTATGATTAAACGCTTGGGTGATTATATGGCTGATATTAGAGGTGAACTTAAACTTGTTAGCAAACTTGCTTCTATGGTTACCACTCAAGTAGAACAAGTACTTAAAGCTCAGAAAGAAGCGCTTGATGAAATGAATAGTAAGAAAAATGATTATGCTGTTAGAGTGGCTACTATAGCTGGTAGAATGACTCAGGAACCTTTGTATCCTGAAGGCCACCCTAAGAGAATCGAGCAAGATTCTCAGAGAAATAATATTGATGTACCTAGTTCTTCTAAAAGGAAGAAAAATAAAAATGATAGGACTTTGCAAACTTCTAGTGAACCTATTGCTGAACCACCTGAGAATCCAAATGATATTTCTATTTCTGATGCTGAAACACAATCTGGTGATGAACATGAACCTAGTGAAAATGTTAATGATAATGTTCATGTTGATGCTCAACCTAGTAATGATAATGATGTAGAAATTGAACCTGTTGTTGATCTTGATAACCCACAATCAAAGAATCAACGTTATGATAAAAGAGACTTCGTTGCTAGGAAACATGGTAAAGAAAGGGAACCATGGGTTCAAAAACCCATGCCTTTTCCTCCGAAACCATCCAAGAAAAAGGATGATGAGGATTTTGAGTGCTTTGCTGAAATGATTAGACCCATCTTTTTACGTATGCGATTAACTGATGTGCTCAAAACAAATCCTTATGCTAAGTATATGAAGGATATCATTACTAATAAAAGAAAGATACCTGAAGCTGAAATTTCCACCATGCTTGCTAATTATACTTTTAAGGGTGGAATACCAAAGAAACTTGGAGATCCCGGAGTACCTACTATACCATGCTCCATTAAGAGAAATTATGTTAAAACTGCTTTATGTGATCTTGGAGCCGGGGTCAGTGTTATGCCTCTCTCTTTATATCGTAGACTTGACTTGAATAAGCTGACACCTACTGAAATATCTTTGCAAATGGCTGATAAATCAACTGCTATACATGTCGGTATTTGTGAGGATGTGCCTGTTGTGGTAGCAAACGTTACTATTTTAACGGACTTTGTTATTCTTGATATTCCCGAGGATGATAGTATGTCTATTATTCTTGGAAGACCTTTCCTTAATACTGCAGGGGCTGTTATTGATTGCACCAAAGGCAATGTCACTTTTCATGTTAATGGCAATGAGCACACGGTACATTTTCCAAGGAAACAACCTCAAGTTTATAGTATCAAGTCTATTGGAGAAATTCCATCGATTATATTTGGAGGTTTTGAATTCCCTCTCCCTACTGTCAAGAAAAAGTATGATATTCTTATTGTTGGGGATTTTCATATCCCCGTTGAGGTTACTTAGTGTCATTCGAAATTTCTCTGGATCCGTGATTATTCGGAATGAGTTTGTTAACAAGACTTGATCAACCTTGTTAGTGGGTTCATTTTGATGATCACGAGATGGATGAAACTAGAAGCACAACCTTCTGTACCCTCTTTATATTTTTTGTTATTTAGTAGAAATAAAGTAAAATAGTATTTTTCTGTAGGTCTCCTGACTTATCCGTGCAATATAAAAATATCCCGAAAATAAAAGTTCTCAGAATGCCATGCCAATTTAATATGATTTTTTCGGGAATATTTGAGGATTTACTGTGCAAAAATTACCACAGGGGGAGCTGCCACCCGGTCACGAGGGTGGAGGGCGCGCCCTACCCCCCTGGGCGCACCCCCTGCCTCGTGGGCCCACGGTGGCCCTCCTCTACTTATCCCTGCACCCATCTTCTTCCTCTGCTTCACACAAACACGAAAAACCAACTCAAGCACGAGTTCCAGCCCCCGTTGTTGTGATTTTCGATCTCCTTGCTCAAAGCACCTCTCGCAAAACTGCTTGGGGAGATTGTTCCTTGGTATGTGACTCCTCCATTGGTCCAATTAGTTTTTGTTCTAGTGCTTTATTCATTGCAAATTTGTGCTGCGTAGGTGACCATGTTCTTGAGCTTGCATGTCAAATTTATATGGTTCCAAGTAGTCCCAATGCTTTATATAGGCTCTAGGCACTTGTGGGAGTTGTTACTATCAATTTTATTGAAGTTGGTTCACTTTTATTTGAAGTCACTAAAAATTTCAGAATTTTTTTAGAGGAAACAATATATTTAGGAGGATGTTCCAAGGTGGTTCTTCGAGGAAGCAAGGTCCCAGACTTGCAATACGTGATGCTGACGAGGAACCACCAAGAGACGCTCCTGTGAGGCCCTGTGAATGGCCTTCGGAAAATTTTATGAATCAAGTGGGAATCAAAGAATAATTTAGTGCATATTTGAGTAACGCCGGTCTTGAGGACTTTGAAGCTGACAAATGCCCCTAGTATCATGATCTCACAAGTTCATTTGTGAGGAGGTTTGAGTTTTCATCTTCGCGTAATTCTCCTTCAGTCATGTTTGACCTTTATGACAATCTTATACCATGGACTTAGAGGATTTCACTTCTGCTTGCAAACTTCCATCTTGGGGTAATGTCAGGGATCCCCCTAAATCTGAATATAGAGACTTTCTTGCTAGAATAACTGTGGGGGAATCTAGAGATATAACACAAGCCACTATAGGGAGCATTCACTTTCCTGCTATACATTATTTTGCTCTCTTCATAGGTAGATGCATAAATGCTAAGGATGAAGCATGTCACATGTGTGTCCCTGATCTCAGCATTCTCAAGAGTGTTGTGTTAGGAGACCAATCTTATCATATGGGAGCCATTGTAGCTCGCAGGTCGCATCAGAATAGACATAATGGAGATTTCTTTGGAGGAATTTATGCAACCCGCTTAGCTAATTTTCTTGAGATAGACATTCGTGAGGGTGATATGGAGTTACCCCCTTCTTATTTAGATTTTGATTCTATGGTTTCCCACCAGTTTGCTGAGAGGACTGAACCACCTCTCCAGTATCGACTAATCTTTAACAAACGTCATGTAGTCCATATTGCTCTTCCTGCTCCTGCCTTCTTTGATTTTCAGACAAAAGGAAGATATATTATTACCAGAGCGGAGCCAGATGAGTACGAGAGGAGAGCGGAGGCCGCTCGACTCCATGCTACAGCTCAGGAGGCGATAGCTGCTGCATCACAGTATGACCCCAGCTTCACCTACGAGAATCCGCCAGGCTATCCCTGGCAATAGACCAACTTAGGCAAAAAGCCTAAGCTTGGGGGAGTACGTATTTCCCACCGACATTACATTCATGATTCACACACACTCATTGCGAGCTGTCGGTGCTCACACTCTTTCACTGTAATATCCATGCTAGTTTATTTTCTTTTTTTTCCCTGCCTTCTTCTTGTGTGTTTGATAAACCTCAAGAAAAAAAAGAAAAAAAATTAGTAGTAGTTTATTTCTTTGTTGTAGTAATTAAAAAGAAAACCCAAAAATATTTCCCGTTCTTCTTTTGCTTGTTGGGAGCTTTCCCGTGTAAATAGTTTTTATTTCTTTTCCTTTCTTTGGGGGTTGAGAAGACTATATTGAAAATGCTTAGTGGCTCTTATATGCATGATTGTTTATTTAACTTAGAGCCCATATTACTTGTCTTCTCTCTTGAGTTGAATGCTTGCAGATTCCAGCTTAGTCTAATGCACGTGCATTCTTATTATTATATACATCGTTCGGTCGTGCAAGTGAAAGGCAATAATGATGATATATGATGAACTTATTGGGATGAGAAAAGCTGGTATGAACTCGACCTCTCTTGTTTTTGTAAATATGATGATTCATCGTTCCTGAGTCAGCTATTATGAAGTAAACATATTTGCAATGACATTTAGATATTATAGTTGCTTGTGCCATGCTTGATTAGCTATGAGTTATAATGGTTTACCTTGCGTGCCAACATGCTATTAGAATGATTATGATGTGGTATGATGGGATGGTATCCTCCTTTAAATGAATTGAGTGACTCTACTTGGCACATGTTCACGCATGTAGTTGAACCAAATCAACATAGCCTTCATGATATTTATGTTCATGGTGGATTATATCCTACTCATGCTTGTATTCGGTGTGAATTAATTTTAATGCATGTTTACGACTATTGTCGCTCTCTCAGTTGGTCGCTTCCCGGTCTTTTGCTAGCCTTCACCTGTACTAAGCGGGAATACTGCTTGTGCATCCAAACTCCTTAAACCCCAAAGTTGTTCCATATGAGTCCACTATACCTACCTACATGCGGTATTTACCTGCCGTTCCAAGTAAATTTGTATGTGCCAAACTCTAAGCCTTCAAATAAACATTATGTTTTGCATGCTCGAATAGCTCATATGTCAACTAGAGCTGCCCTTATCTTTCGTGTTAGGCGGGTTATTCTCAATAGGAGTGGACTCCGCTCCTCATTCACGAGAAAATGGCTGGTCTCCGGGATGCCCAGTCCCATCCTTTATGCAAACTAAATCAAAATAACTGCAAACAAAACTCCCCCTGGGACCCATTGAATGTTGGAGGCACTCGTTGTTTCGAGCAAGCCATGGATTGATGCTTGTGGAGGAGGGGAGTATAAACTTTACCATTCTGTTTGGGAACCGCCTATAATCTGTTTAGCATGGAAGATATCGTTGTCTTTTAGTTGATATGTTGACAAAGAGAGTATGCCGCTCAAAATATAATTTATCTCTATTTCAAAACCGAGCTCTGGCACCTCTACAAATCCCTGCTTCCCTCTGCGAAGGGCCTATCTATTTACTTTTATGTTGAGTCATCACCCTTCTTATTAAAAGCACCCGCTGGAGAGCACACTGTCGTTTGCATTCATTATAATTGGTTCATATTGGGTATGACTTGACTGGATCTCTTTTACCATGAATTACAATGTTTAGTCAGTCCTTGATCTTTAAAGGTGCTCTACATTTATGTTTTGCGGTCTCAGAAAGGGCTAGCGAGATACCATTTTGTTATACAATGTTATGATTATTTTGAGAAAGTGTTGTCATCCGAGTTTTATTATTATGGCTCGCTAGCTGATTATGCTATTGATATGAGTAATTGTGAGATCTACGTGTTATTGTGAGTATGGTTAGTTCATAATATCTGCTGAAACTTGAATGCTGGCTTTTCATGTTTACAACAACAAGAGCAAACAGAGTTTGTAAAAGTTTTCCTTTTTCTCTTTCAGTTTGTCAACTGAATTGCTTGAGGACAAGCAAGGGTTTAAGCTTGGGGGAGTTGATACGTCTCCATCGTATATACTTTTCCAAACACTTTTGCCCTTGTTTTGGACTCTAACTTGTATGATTTGAATGGAACTAACCCGGACTGATGCTGTTTTTAGCAGAATTGCCATGGTGTTGTTTTATGTGCAGAAAATAAAAGTTCTCGGAATGACCTGAAACTCCACGGAACACCTTAGAAAAAACAATAAAAAGTTGTCGCCAAAGATGAAGACCAGGGGGCCCACACCCTGCTCACGAGGGTGGGGGCGCCCCCCCTGGGCGCGCCCCCTACCTCGTGGGCCCCCTGGTGGCCCTGCGACGCCAACTCCAACTCCATATATTGGCTTTCGGGGAGAAAAATCAAAGATAAGAAATCATCGCGTTTTACGATACGGAGCCCCCGCCAAGCCCTAATCTCTCTCGGGAGGTCTGATCTGGAGTCCGTTCGGGGCTCCGGAGAGGGGGATTCGTCGCCGTCGTCATCATCAACCATCCTCCATCACCTATTTCATGATGCTCACCACCGTGCGTGAGTAATTGCATCGTAGCCTTGCTGGATGGTGATGGGTTGGATGAGATTTATCATGTAATCGAGTTAGTTTTGTTAGGGTTTGATCCCTAGCATCCATTATGTTCTGAGATTGATGTTGCTATGACTTTGCTATGCTTAATGCTTTCACTAGGGCCCGAGTGCCATGATTTCAGATCTGAACCTATTATGTTTTCATGAATATATGTGTGTTCTTGATCATATCTTGCAAGTCTATAGTCACCTACTATGTGTTATGATCCGGCAACCCCGAAGTGACAATAATCGGGACCACTCCCGGTGATGACCATAGTTTGAGGAGTTCATGTATTCACTATGTGCTAATGCTTTGTTCCGGTTCTCTATTAAAAGGAGGCCTTAATATCCCTTAGTTTCCAATAGGACCCCGCTGCCACGGGAGGGTAGGACAAAAGATGTCATGCAAGTTCTTTTCCATAAGCACGTATGACTATATACAAAATACATGCCTACATTACATTGATGAATTGGAGCTAGTTCTGTGTCACCCTATGTTATGACTGTTACATGATGAACCACATCCGGCATAATTATCCATCGCTAATCCGGTGCCTACGAGTTTTCCATATACTGGTTCTCGCTTATTACTTTTCTGTTGCTACTGTTACAATCACTACAAAATACCAAAAACATCACTTTTGCTGTCTTTACTTTTGTTACCGTTACCACTACTATCATATTACTTTGCTACTAAACACTTTGCTGCAGATACTAAGTTTCCAGGTGTGGTTGAATTGACAACTCAGTTGCAAATACTTGAGAATAATCTTTGGCTCCCCTTGTGTCGAATCAATAAATTTGGGTTGAATACTCTACCCTCGAAAACTGTTGCGATCCCCTATACTTGTGGGCTATCAGTTGGCCAAACCAAAGCAATAATTCGAAGAGAAATATAAAGATATCAAATCATGCATATAAGAATTCAGAGAAGATTCAAATAATATTCATAGATAATCTGATCATAAATCCACAATTCATCGGATCTCGACAAACACACCGCAAAAGAAGATTACCTCGGATAGATCTCCAAGAACATCGAGGAGAACATTGTGTTGAGAATCAAAGAGAGAGAAGAAGCCATCTAGCTACTAGCTATGGACTCGTAGGTCTGAGGTAAACTACTCCCGCAATATTTGAAGGGCAATATTAGGGTTGATGAAGATGCCCTCCATGGTCGAATCCCCTTGACAGATCGCCGAAAAAGGCCCCAAGATGGGATCTCACGGGAACGGAAACTTGCGGCGGTGGAAAACTATTTTCGTGGATGCCTCTAATGGTTTGGGAATATTTCTGAATTTATAGGATGAAGATTAGGGTTGGGGACCACAAGCTAGGGAGGCACGCCTCCCCTGGGGTGCGCCCTGGAGGCTTGTCGTCGCCTCGTAGATCTTCTGACCTCCTCTCCAAGTCTCGGTGTCTTCTGGTCCAAGAAAAATCATCGCGAAAGTTTTATTCCGTTTGGACTCCGTTTGATATTCCTTTTCTGTAAAACTCTAAAATAAGGGAAAAACAGAAACTGGCACTGGCTCTAGGTAAATATGTTAGTCCCAAAAATAATATAAAATAACATATTAATGCATATAAAACATCCAAAACAGATGATATAATAGCATGGAACAATAAAAAATTATAGATATGTTGGAGACGCACCAAGCATACCCTAGCTTAATTCCTGCTCATCCTCGAGTAGGTAAATGATAAAAACAGAATTTTTGATGGGGAATGCTACCTAACATATTTATCCATGTAATTTTTTATTATGGCATGAATATTCAGATCCATAAGATTCAAAACAAAAGTTTAATATTGACATAAAAACAACAATACTTCAAGCATACTAACAAAGCAATCATGTCTTCTGAAAATAACATGGCCAAAGAAAGTTATCCCTACAAAATCATATAGTCTGGCTATGCTCCATCTTCATCACACAAAGTATTATATCATGTACAACCCCGGTTTCAGCCAAGCAATTGTCTCATACTTTAGTATTCTCAAACCTTTTCAACTTTCACGTAGTACATGAGCGCGAGCCATGGATATGGCACTATAGGTGGAATGGAATATGGTGGGTGTGGAGAAGACAAAAAGAAGGAGATAGTCTCACATCAACTAGGCGTATCAACGGGCTATGGAGATGCCCATCAAAGATATCAATGTGAGTGGGTAGGGATTGCCATGCAACGGATCCACTAGAGCTATAAGTGTACGAAAGCTTAAAAAGAAACTAGGTGGGTGTGCATCCAACTCGCTTGCTCATGAAGACCTAGGGCACTTTGAGGAAGCCCATCATTGGAATATACAAGCCAAATTTTATAATGAAAAATTCCCATTACTATATGAAAGTGACAACATAGGAGACTCTCTACCATGAAGATCATGGTGCTACTTTGAAGCACGAGTGTGGAAAAAGGATTGTAACATAATCCCTTCTCTCATTTCTCTCATTTTTTTGGGCTCTTTGGCCTCTTTTTTTCTCTTTTTTAATGTGGGCTTCTTTGGCCTCTTTTATTTTTGTAAAGTCTGCAGACTCATCCCAACTTGTGAGGGAATCATAGCTTCCATCATTCTTTCCTCACATGGGACAATGCTAAAATAATGATGATCATCACACTTTTATTTACTTACAACTCAAAAATTACAACTCGAAACTTAGAACAAAACGGAAAGATGGAAGTTGCATGGCAATATATCTCGGAATGGCTATGGAAATGCCATAATAGGTAGGTATGGTGGTTGTTTTGAGGAAGGGTATATGGTGGGTGTAATGCACCGGTGAAAGTTGCGCGGGACTAGAGAGGCTAGCAATGGTGGAAGGGTGAGAGTGCGTATGATCCATGGACTCAATATTAGTCATAAAGAACTCACATACTTATTGCAAAAGTCTATTAGCTATCGAAACAAAGTACTTCAGGCGTGCTCCTAGGGGAAGTGTTGGTAGGAGTTAACCATCGCGTGATCCCGACCTCCACACAAAGGATGGTAATCAATAAATAAATCATGCTGCGACTTCATCACATAACGGTTCACCATACGTGTATGCTACGGGAATCACAAACATTAACACAAGTATTTCTACCAATCCACAATTACTCAGTATCATGTCTCTAATATCACCATATTTATATCTCAAAACAATATGCAAAGAAACAAACTTCTCATGGTATTCAATGCACTTAATATGAAAGTTTTTATTATATCCCTCTTGCATGCCCATCTACTAGGACTAAATTCATAACCTAAGAAAATTACCATGCTGTTTAGGGAGACTCTCAAAATAATATAAGTGAAGCATGAGAGTTCAACAATTTCTATAAAATAAAGTCACCGTCGTGCTCTAAAAAGATATAAGTTAAGCACTACAGCAAAATTGCCTATCTCAAAAGATATAATTGAAGCACATAGAGTATTCTAATAAATTCACGATTAATGTGTGTCCCTCTCTGATGAGCACATGGGAAAATCATACATGACATTTCAGAAAAGTGCACAATTTAATTGGAAGGAATTACTAAGCTGAATCAAGCAAACACATGACCAGGTGAACGCTAACTTAAGTTTACCTAGTAACCTTGAGGACACAACTATGCTTTCATCCCCATTGTTGTTGGTTGAACTTAGGTATCACATGGAAGAAATCCAACAACCTATGAGCTCTTGAAGCAACCGGATTGAAGGAACAAGTTTGCAGAAAACAAGTTTTCAAGTGAAGCTGATGTTGTCAGTTTTTACCTTTGATATTTTATTGTGCCACACCAATGAGGTGCAGAGACGGGGCCATAGGGGTACATCACCATAAGCTACATCAAAATTAATTTCCAATGCAAAAAACCTCACATCATTTTAAGTTGTGAGTCAAAGGTTCAAGCCAATCTCGTGGAAGGTGTCTAGGCTGTCAAGGCCTCGCGAATTTCCGAGGAGCTCTCCAACAACTCCCAAAGTTGACTGCTTATTCCCCCAAGGAAGCCATGCAAACCTGCTTAATTTTGAAATCATTTTCACAACTAGCTAATAAAACCCCATCTCCCCCTTCCTCTTAAAAAACCTTTTATCAAACCATTCAGCTACAAGCTTATGCAGCAAGCCTGCTAGAGAGATCCGAGAGATCTTGCTACCTTTGCTCGTGTGAGTTCATTCGGATTCGTGAGAAGGAGCCTCTGGTTCCCCCTAGCTAGTTCGTGCTCTATGGCTCCGGCCGTTTTGTGTGGATTAGTCCCGGTTTGTGGTTTTGCGATTGTTCGGAAAACGGGTTGGAGTTCTTGTAGCTTTGGTTAGCCATCCCCAACGTACGGGTTGCATCCAACCTTGGCAGATATAAAGCAAGTTATCCCGGCTGCTTGCAGCTAGTTATCCCTTCTGATTTGATCCTACAACGTGAAGATCGGGTCACCCTCGGGCGTGAACTCATTCATTGGGTTCCCACCTATCATCTGGCATCAGAAGTTTCGTTGACACGGTAGGATCTGTTATCCAAATTTATCTTGCTATCATCCCTCTAGATCGAGTGTTTGTAATGCTATATTTTCTATCCTAGAAGTCCAAAGGCCCACCAAATATAAATCAAGGCCTTGTTGGTGTTGAGATCTTGTTGTTGCATACCTTGCATGTTCTTCATCTTTTAGATCTGCACCAAGTTCATCTTCATAGTTGCTTTCAGATTTGGTTGTTGTGCTTTCGAAAAAGAGAGAAAAAAAGAGTGACCAAAAAGAATCAAAGAGAGAAAAAAAGTGGCAAAAAATCAAAGAAAAAAAGAGTGGCAAGAAAAAGTCAAGAGATAAAAAGAAAGTGTTGTGTAAGATCCAAAATTTTCAGCTTGGTAAATTTTTTTCAGAAGCTTTTTTATTGTGTGTTTTCAATCTTGGTGCAAAGGTCTAGCAGATCCATCCACATATTTTCTTGGTTTGCATCAACTTGATTTCAGCACAAACCCCAACTTTTTATAATTGATGGCAACAATACAATACGTGTCTCGCTACCCCTACTTTGTCACTGGGTGAAATCACGCAAGATTGAACCCAAAACTAGGCACCTCTCCCATTGTAAGAAATACCAATCTAGTTAGCCAAACAAAACCGGTAATTCAAAGATAAATACAAAGATATCAAATCATGCATATAAGAATTCATAGAAGATTCAAATAATATTCATAGATAATCTGATCGTAAATCCACAATTCGTTGGATCTCGACAAACACACCGCAGAAGAAGATTACATCGGATAGATCTCCAAGAACATCGTGTATTGAGAATCAAAGAGAGAGAGAGAAGAAGCCATCTAGCTACTAGTTATGGACTCGTAGGTCTAAGGTAAACTACTCACGCATCATTGGAAGGGCAATAGGGTTGATGAAGATGCCCTCTGTGATCGAATCCCCCTCTGGCGGATCACCGGAAAAGGCCCCAAGATGGGATCACCGGAAAAGTATTTTCGTGGATGCCTCTGATGGTTTGGGAATATTTCTGAATTTATAAGCCAAATATTAGGGTTGGGGGACATCCAGGGGACCACAAGCCATGGAGGCGCCCCCTGGCTACAGTAGAGAATGATAAGGTTTTTGCATTGGTTTATATTAACTTATCTCACGAGTTCTTGTTGAGTTTTGTGTGGATGAAATTTTTAAGATTTAGGGAAACCGTGATATAAAAGGAATTAAGGATACACAAAAGCTCAAGCTTGGGGATGCCCAAGGCATCCCAAGATAATATTTCAAGAAGTCTAAAGCATCTAAGCTTGGGGATGCCACGGTAGGCATCCCACCTTTCTTCTTCAACAATTATCGGTTAGTATCGGTTGAGCCTAAGTTTTTCCTTATTCACATGATGTGTGCTATTCTTGGAATGTCATTTTGTTTTGTTTTACTTGCTGTTTTAGTAAAATATTTAGATCTAAAACTTTTAAATAAGAGAGAGTCCTCAATTAGCTACCCTTTTACTTAACTACTTGCTTGATCTTCACTTATATCTTTTCGGAGTAGTTTGTCATTTACTCTCGTGATTCACTTATATCCTATGAGTAAATTGTTGAATGAATTCAATATCATGAAGTTGAAATTATAAGTTCATATCATTCCTAATGGTAGCTTCACATTGGGTTTAGAAAGTGAAATCTTTTGAAGCTTGACAATCACAATATTGGTCATACAAGCAATTCATGAATGATTAGTAGAAGGAAGAGAACTTTCACATGCAAATACACTATCCTAGAAATCTTTTGTGATCGTGAGCCCCCATCAAAATATTATATGCCAAAATTGTTGATGTTGGACAAGGAAGACAACGTAATGATTTATGTTTGTTCATATTCACATAGAAGTTATTTTGTCATAGATCCTTCAACATGTGGTGCTTGCCCCCCATCTTTGCTAGCCAAAAATTGCGCATCAGGTAGAGATACTATTTGTGCATCCAAAAACCCTTAAACCCAAATCTTATTTTCAAGGGTCCACCATACCTACCTAAGGATTGAGTAAGATCCTTCAAGTAAGTTGTCATCGGTGCAATAAGGCAATAAAAATTGCTTCTAAAAGTGTTAGATCATTTAGTGTAAGAGAAAACTGAGCGTTGTACAAACTTGTGATGGCAAAGAATAAAAGCAACAGACTGCATAATAAAGGTTGCTATCATAAGGGGTAACATAATGTGACATTCTTTTGCGCTAAGGGGTTGAGCATACAAACAAATAAGCACATGGCAACCTCTACTTCCCTCTGCGAAGGGCCTATATTTTACTTTTCAATATTTACTTTTATGCAAAGAGTCAAAGTTTTTCTCTCTATTCTTTTTTATTTTTCTCTCTTGGAAAGCATCATGTGGTGAGGAAAGATCTAGGCACATATATCCAATTGGATATGGGTAGCATGAGTTATTATTGTTGACATCACCCTTGAGGTGAATACGTTGGGAGGCGAAATGATAAGCCCCTATATTTCTATGTGTCCGGTTGAAGCGTTTTGCTCATGTGTGTGCGGTGAGTGTTAGCAGTCATAGAAGACTATATGATGGTTGAGTATGTGGAGCTCTTACTTAGACTATATTGAATAAGCTGAATTGCAATTGCTTGGTGACTGAGAACATAGGTTGTTGAGTTTCAAGAGAATTCATCGCTTGAACCTTAACATGTGAATTGGTTGCTACTTTAACACGAAAAGATTTATAAGAAAGAATTATTGTTATGATTCCAGGGAAAGTGATTGAAATTGTCATTGATCAAACTTGTGCACTTTGCTAGCATTTACACTTCATAAATTATTTCTTTTATCATTTACCTACTCGAGGATGAGTAGGAATTAAGCTTGGGGATGCTGATACGTCTCCAACGTATCTATAATTTATGAAGTATTCATTCCATGTTTACAAAAAATTTATATGGTTTTGGTATGATTTGCATGGAACTAACCCGGATTGACGCTATTTTCAGCAAAACTACCGTGGTGTTGTTTTTTTGTGCAAAAATGGAAGTTCTCCAAATGAGCTAAAACTTTTTGTGGATTTTTTATGGAGCAGAAGAGAACCATTGTGCTAGAGCAGCACCTAGGGGGTGCCCCGAGGGGGGCACAACCCACCAGGGCGTGCCTGGGCCCCCAGGCGCGCCTGCGCCCCCAGGCGCGCCCCGGTGGGTTGTGCCCACCTCGGTGGCCTCCTGTACCCCTTCTTTGCCCTATAAATTCCCAAATATTCCGATAACCCTCGGGCTGACCCTAGATCGGAAGTTCCGCCGCCGCAAACCTCTGTATCCACCAAAAACCAATTGGGACCCTGTTCTGGCACCCTGCCGGAGGGGGGAATCATCACCGGTGGCCATCTTCATCATCCTGGTGCCCACCACGATAAGGAGGGAGTAGTCCACCCTCGGGCTGAGGGTTTGTACCAGTAGCTATGTGTTTAATCTCTCTCACGCGATCTTGAGATATCACGATCTTGATGTATCATGGGCTTTGTTAACATAGATGGATCATATGATGTTTCTCCCCTCTCTACTCTTGTTGTGATGAATTGAGTCTTTACCCTTTGAAGTTTTGTCTTGTCGGATTGAATGTTCATATCTAAGAACACATGATATATGTCTTGCATATGAATACCCTGGTGACAATGGGGTATTATTTTGATTCCCTTGATATATGTTATGGCACTCAACTTGCGGATTCCCGAGGTGACTTTGGGGTAATCTATGCATAGGGGTTGATGCACATTTTTATTATCTTTTCTCCGATAGAAACTTTGGGGTCTTCTTGTAGTTCTTTGTGTGGATTGAGTATTATGAATCTGAAATTGTTTGATACATGTCATATAATTAACTCGCGGGTACTTGCGGTGACATTGGGGTATCTAGGTGACATTAGAGTTGGTTGATATGCATCATATAGTGTTATTTTAGTACGAACTCTTGATTAGATCGATCGGAAAGAATAACTTGCTGTTATTTTAGTACGAACTCTAGGATAAATTGATCAGAAAGAATAGATTTGAGGTGGTTTCGTACCCTACAAACAATTTCTATCTTTTGTTCTCCGCTAATAGGAACTCGGGAGTGATTCTTTATTGCACTTTGAGGGATAATCATATGATCCAACTATATTAGCATTGTTGAGAGATTGCACTAGTGAAAGTATGCACCCTAGGCCTCATTTTACATCATTGCAATATCGTTTGTGCTCCATTTTACCATTTACTACCTTGTTGTTTTTATTCGCACTACAAAAACTCATATCTACTATCCATACTACAATTTTATCACCATCTCTTCGCCGAACTAGTGCACCTATACAATTTGCCATTGTATTGGGTGTGTTGGGGACACAAGAGATTTCTTGTATTTGATTGTAGGGTTGCTTGAGAGAGACTATCTTCATCCTACGCCTCCCACGGATTGATAAACCTTAGGTCACCCACTTGAGGGAAAATTGCTACTGTCCTACAAAACTCCGCGCTTGGAGGCCCAACACGTGTCTACAAGAATAAAGTTGCGTAGTAGACATCAATCATGACGTTGACAGGAAAGGCATACCTCCCAAAATTATATTTATCTTCGTTTTAAGCTTCGAGCTCTGGCACCTCTGCAAATCCCTGCTTCCCTCTGTGAAGGGCTTATCCATTTACTTTTATATTATTTTACTTTTATTATTGAGTCATCACCCTCTCAATTTAAGCACTAGTTGGAGAGCACTATTGTCATTCTTATGCATTGAGTATAGTTAATGTTGAGTGTGACATGACTGGATCTTTTGTACCATGAATTACAATGTTTAGTCATTGCTTGAACTTCAGAAGTACTCTGCACTTATTTTTTGTGGTCTCAGAAAGCGCTAGCGAGATACCAAGTTATCATATTATATCATCATTGTTTTGACAAATTGTTGGCATCCAAGATATCTTATTATTGCTCGCTAGTTGGTTATGCCACTGGTATGAGTAAATGTGAGACCTAAATATTGTCATGAATTCAGTCAAAAAAAATATTGTCATGAATATGGTTAGTTCATAATCCTTTCTGATAACTTGAACATTAGTTAAGTATATTTACAGTAACAAGAAAAAAATGAGTTTGTAAAAGTTTTTCTTTATCACTTTCAGTTTGTCAACTGAATTGCTTGAGGACAAGCAATGAATTAAGCTTGGGATAGTTGATACGTCCCAAACGTATCTACTTTTTCGAACACTTTTGCTCTTTTTTGGACTCTAATTGCATGATTTGAATGGAGCTAACCCGGACTGACGTTGTTTTTAGCAGAACTGCCATGGTGTTGTTTTGTGCAGAAATTAAAGTTCCCGGATGGAGCTGAAAATTTATGAAGAATTATTTCAGAACATATAAAAAATACTAGTGAAGATAAATACTAGAGGGGGGCCACCAGGGCGCCACAAGCCCAGGGGGCGCCACCCCCAGGGCGCGCCTGACAGGCTTGTGGGCCCCTGGCAACTCCCGCAACCCTATCTCCAACTCCATTAGTACCTATTCATCTAGAAAAAAATCAGAGAGAGGGAATCATCGTGTTTTATGAAATGGAGCCACCGCCACCTCCTGTTCTTCATCGGGAGGGCTGATCTGGAGTCCGTTTTTGGGCTCTGGAGAGGGTGATTCGACGTCGTCGTCATCATCAACCATCCTCCATCACCAATTTCATGATGCTCACTGCCGGGAGTGAGTAATTCCTTCGTAGGATTGTTGTACGGTGATGGGTTGGATGATATTTATCATGTAATCGAGTTAGTTTTGTTAGGCCTTGATCCCTAGTATCCACTATGTTCTGATATTGATGTTGCTATGCCTTTGCTATGCTTAATGCTTATCATTAAGGCTCGAGTGCCATGATTTCAGATCTGAACCCTTTATGTTTTCATGAATATATTTGTGTTCTTGATCCTATCTTGCAAGTTATGCGCACCTATTACGTGTTATGATTCGCATACCCCAAGGTGGCAATAATTGGGATTCTTTCCGGTGATTACCGTAGTTTGAGGAGTTCATCAATTCACCATGTGTTAATGCTTTGTTCTTGTTCTCTATTAAAAGGAGGTTTTAATATCCCTTAGTTTCCATATGGACCCCGCTACCACGGGAGGGTAGGACAAAAGATTCCATGCAAGTTCTTATCGCAAGCACGTATGACTATATAAGTAATACATACCTACATTACATTGATGAATTGGAGCTAGTTCTGTGTCGCTGTAGGTTATAATTGTTACATGATGAATGTCATCAAACATAATTATCCATCACTGGTCCAATGCCTACGAGCTTTTCATACATTGACCTTTGCTAAGTTACTATTGTTGTTGTTGTTGTCACAATCACTATAAAACTGCTACTATTACTGTTACCGTTACTGCTGCTATCATTATTAATATTATGAAATTGCCATACTACTGTGCTACTGATCACTCTGTTGTAGATATTTAGTTCTCCAGGTGTGGTTGAATTGACAACTCAATTGTTAATACTTGCAGATATTCTTTGGCTCCCTTGTGTCGAGTCGATAAATTTGGGTTGAATACTCTACCCTCGAAAACTGTTGTGATCCCCAATACTTGTGGGTTATCAGCTCACATTAAGAAGGAATATCGATCTCAACTCCTCAATATGAACTGCCTCCTCCTTCTTCGGCAACAGCGTTATCATTCCAAAGTTTAGGTGAAAGAGCTGAAGTTGGCCATTAAACAAGTCGTGGAACATGGGCATGAGGTCACCCTTAATGATATGCCAACATCTCTTATAAAACTCTGTTGGGAACCATCCGGTCCTGGTGCCCTATTATTCTTCAATTGTGCTATCACCTCAAACACCTCTTTCTTAGTGAATGGCGCATACATAATCTCATTCTTGTCTGCCCCTACCCGCGGCAAATCCTCAACCACATGATCATCGAGTGACACAAATTTGTTCTCAGGTGCTACAACAAGTTTTTTGAAATAATTAGAGTTGTACAATTTTAGGTTCTCATGCCCTACATTTATACCCTTATCCTGTTCGAGCTGAAATATTGAATAGTGACCCTAGAAGAAGTCATAGCTATTGTTGGATATTTACCTTAATAGATCTCAATATTTGAGTATTGGGAGAGCAATCATAAGTATGTTTATTCAATGTTTTTGGTACACATTATGCTAGGCTATATACCTACAATATTTTTTTATATCAACAGGGAGGGTTCCCGGACTCCATTGCATAGAAGCTCGAAAAATAAAGTGGGTCTTAGTACAAGTTCATACAAAACACGCGAAAAAGGAAGGGAATAACACCACTAGATGGTGTCTAGAGAGCGCTCCAAACTTATTAAAGAGTGGAACTCAGGCTAAACCTGAGTAGTGCAGAAAAGTGAAACCAGAGAACCGCCATGGCTACACCACCAGCTGAAGAGCGGTGGGAGTCATTGAGTAGGGGATTTCCGGCGTAGATACCGGTCTTAGCATCACGCTCACACTCTATTTATCCCTACAACATTGGATAAGCAACAACAATCAATGCTACTGATATGGTAAATTTGACAGCTATGTCATTATCCTGCCATCCTCAATAATGTTTGATCATCATAAGTAACACAACCGGATTGTCCTTGGCAATATCAAGGATTAGGTCACTTGTTGCACTCTTTTACTTTTTTATTGTTGCTCACTTTAATGCCCTGGAAACACCCGCCGGTGGTCGTTACTCCTGGCGGGATCTAGACTGGCCCCACATATCAATACTAGTCTTTCATGCGCACTTTGTCCTCAGAATAACCGACGTCCTTGTTGGGCCATAAGAACGTTCCCTCTTAGCACATACGTCTGTGCATCCAGTCCGGCACATGTGTCATGCTGTGTGCCGCGACGGTCAAAAATGTCATGCAGAACATGACCGCGCACATGTCCACAAACATCGGTGTAAACGCGAGGGTCGGCTCTGATACCAACTTGTAACGCCCCGGACACACCCGTCGGTGGTCGTTACTCCTAGCGGGATCTAGACTGGCCCTGATACGTCTCCAACGTATCTACTTTTCCAAACACTTTTGCCCTTGTTTTGGACTCTAACTTGCATGATTTGAATGAAACTAACCCGGACTGACGCTGTTTCAGCAGAACTGTCATGATGTTGTTTTATGTGTAGAAAAGAAGAGTTCTCGGAATGTGTCCTGAAAATCCACGGAGGCACTTTTTGGAATTAATAAGAATTTTTGGGCGAAAGAAATACACCAGGGGGCCCAGGGCCTGTCCACGAGACAGGGGGCGTGCCCCCCTATCTCGTGGGCCCCCTGGACCTCCACCGACCTCAACTCCAACTCCATATATTCACGTTCGGGGAGAAAAAAATCACAGAGAAAGTTTCATCGCATTTTACGACACAGAGCCGCCGCCAAGCCCTAATCTCTCTCGGGAGGGCTGGTCTGGAGTCCGTTCGGGGCTTCGGAGAGGGGGATTCGTCATTGTCGTCATCATCAACCATCCTCCATCACCAATTCCATGATGCTCACCGTCGTGCATGAGTAATTCCATCGTAGGCTTGCTGGACGGTGATGGGTTGGATGAGATTTACCATGTAATCAAGTTAGTTTTGTTAGGGTTTGATCCCTAGTATCCACTATGTTCTGAGATTGATGTTGCTATGACTTTGCTATGCTTAATGCTTGTCACTAGGGCCCGAGTGCCATGATTTCAGATCTGAACCTATTATGTTTTCATGAATATATGTGTGTTCTTGATCCTATCTTGCAAGTCTATAGTCACCTATTATGTGTTATGATCTGACAACCCCGAAGTGACAATAATCGGGATACTTCTCGGTTATGACCGTAGTTTGAGGAGTTCATGTATTCACTATGTGCTAATGCTTTGTTCCGGTTCTCTATTAAAAGGAGGCCTTAATATCCCTTAGTTTCCGCTAGGACCCCGCTGCCACGGGAGGGTAGGACAAAAGATGCCATGCAAGTTCTTTTCCGTAAGCATGTATGACTATTTACGGAATACATGCCTACATTACATTGATGAATTGGAGCTAGTTCTGTGTCACCCTATGTTATAGCTATTACATGAGGAATCGCATCTGGCATAATTATCCATCACTGATCCATTGCCTACAAGCTTTTCACATATTGTTCTTCGCTTATTTACTTTTCCGTTGCTACTGTTACAACTACTACAAAAACCCAAAAACAATTATCTTTACTTTCGCTACCGTTACCTTTATTATCATACCACTTTTGCTACTAAATACTTTGCTGCAGATACTAAGTTATCCAGGTGTGGTTGAATTGACAACTCAACTGCTAATACTCAAGAATATTCTTTGGCTCCCCTTGTGTCGAATCAATAAATTTGGGTTGAATACTTTACCCTCGAAAGCTGTTGCGATCCCCTACACTTGTGGGTTATCAAGACTAATTTCTGGCACCGTTGTCGGGGAGCATAGCTCTATTCTCTGAGTCACTTGGGATTTATATCTGTTGATCACTATGAAGAACTTGAAAGACACTAAAACCAAGATTTTGCCCTCAACTATGAGGGGAGGTAAGGAACTGCCATCTAGCTCTGCACTAGATTCTCCTTCTGTTATTAGTAAGCTTGCGACACCTAAACCTGCTATTGCTATGAATTCTGATATGTTGCATGTTATTGATGATGCCACTTCTGCTATGCATGATGAAACTACTTCTGTGCGTGATACTACTTTGCCATTAGGTGAATTTCTTGATGAACAACTTGCTAGAGTTAGGGGGAATGAAAATATTGAAGATGCTATTATTGGTGATAGTGATGATGAAGGTTCTCCCAATGATTATGTGTTACCTGTTGTTCCTAAGGGTTATGTTATGAATGAAGAAGCTGCTAGGGAAATCTTTGCTTGCAATGATAGATATGATCTTAAGAAATTATTAGCTAAATGGAAGCAGTAGTCTCTTAATGCTAGAATGAAACCTGACCCTGGTTTTGCTACTTCACCTATCTGTGTTATTGATAAGGATTATGAATTCTCTGTTGATCCTGAAATTATTACTTTAGTTGAATCTGATCCTTTTTATGGCCTTGAATCTGAAACTGTTATGGCACATCTTACCAAGTTGAATGATATAGCTACCCTGTTTACTCATGATGATAAGTCTCGCTATTTTTATATCCTTAAGATATTTCCGTTCTCATTAAAGGGTGATGCTAAGACTTGGTATAATTCTCTTGCTCCTGGTTGTGTGCGTAGTCCCCAGGATATGATTTATTACTTCTCTGCTAAATATTTCCCTGCTCATAAGAAACAAGCTACCTTGCGGGAAATATATAATTTTGTGCAAATCAAAGAAGAGAGTCTCCCACAAGCTTGGGGGAGGCTTCTCCGGTTACTTAATGCTTTGCCTGATCATCCTCTTAGAAAAATGAAATACTTGATATCTTTTATAATGGACTAACCGATGCTTCCAAGGACTACTTGGATAGTTGTGTTGGTTGTGTTTTCAGGGAAAGAACAGTCGACGAAGCTGAAATATTATTGAATAATATGTTGACTAATGAAAATAATTGGACTCTTTATGAGCCAATTCCTGAGGCAATTCCTGAACCAATTGAGCCAACTCCTGAGCCTATTCCTAAACCCACTCCGAAGAAGAGAGGTGTTTTATTTCTCAGTCCCGAAGATATGCAAGAGGCAAAGAAATCAGTGAAAGAAAAAGATATTAAAGCTGAAGATGTTAAGAATTTACCTCCTATTGAAGAAATACATGGTCTTAATATACCGCCTGTTGAAGAACCACATTGTCTTGATAAAGTAAAGGTAAATTCTCTCTATAGATATGATAAAGTTGAAATCCCCTCTACTAAATTTCATAGCCCATGCTTAGATGAATTTGATGACTTTATGGCAAGACAAGAAAGTTTTAATGCTTATGTTGGTAGAGAGTTAAAGAATAATGCTGTCGAGATAGGACGTGTAAGTGATAATCTGGCTAGAGTTAAAGATGAACTTCACCTTGTTAGCAAATATGCTTCTATGGTTGCTACTCAAGCTGAGCAAGTACTTCAAGCTCAAAATGATTTGCTTGATGAATTAAATAATAAAAATGACTTTACTGTTAGAGTGGCTACTAGAACTGGTAGAATGACTCAGGAACCTTTGTATCCTGAAGGCCACCCTAAGAGAATCGAGCAAGATTCTCAGAGAAATAATTTAGAGGTACCTAGTTCTTCTAAAAAGAAGAAAAAAGAAGAACGATAGGACTTTGCGTGCTTCTAGTGAACCTACTGTAGACACACCTGAGAATCCCAATGATATTTCTATTTCTGATGCTGAAACTCAATCAGGTGATGAACATGAACCTAGTGATAATGTTAATGATAATGTTCATGTTGATGCTCAAGCTAGCAAAAACAATGATGTAGAGATTGAACCTGATGTTGATCTTGATAACCCACAATCAAAGAATCAACGTTATGATAAGAGAGATCTTGTTGCTAGGAAGCACGGTAGAGAAAGAGAACAAAGGGTTCAGAAACCCATGCCCTTTCCTCCTAAACCATCCAAGTCAAAGGATGATGAGGATTTTGAGCGCTTTGCTGAAATGATTAGACCTATTTTCTTACGTATGCGCTTAACTAATATGCTTAAATTAAATCCTTATGCTAAGTATATGAAGGATATCATTACAAATAAAAGAAAGATACCGGAAGCTGAAATTTCCACCATGCTTGCTAATTATACTTTTAAAGGTGGAATACCAAAGAAACTTGGAGATCCGGGTGTACCAACTATACCATGCTCTATTAAAAGAAATTACGTTAGAACTGCTTTATGTGATCTTGGAGCCGGTGTTAGTGTTATGCCTCTCTCTTTATATCATAGACTTGAATTGAATAAGTTGACATCTACTGAAATATCTTTGCAAATGGCTGATAAATCAACTGCTATACCTGTCGGTATTTGTGAGGATGTACCTGTTGTGGTTGCAAATGTCACTATCTTAACAGACTTTGTTATTCTTGATATTCCTGAGGACGATAGTATGTCTATTATCCTTGGTAGACCTTTTCTTAATACTGCAGGGGCTGTTATTGATTGCAACAAAGGCAATGTCACTTTTCATGTTAATGGTAATGAGCATATGGTACACTTTCCGAGGAAACAATCTCAAGTTCATAGCATCAATTCTATTGGACAAGTTCCAACTATTATTATTGGAGGTTTTAAATTTCCTCTCCCTACTGTCAAGAAAAAGTATGATATTCTTATTGTTGGGGATTTTCATATCCCCGTTGTGGTAACTTAGTGTTATTCGAAATTTCTCTGGTTCCGTGTTATTCGGAATGAGTTTGTTAACAAGACTTGATCAACCTTGTTAGTGGGTTCATTTTGACGATCACGAGATGGATGAAACTAGAAGGCACAACATTCTGTACCCTCTTTAGACTTTCTGTTATTTAGAATAAATAAAGCAAAAAAAGTATTATCTGCCTGTTTTCTGAATTATCCGTGCATTAAAAAAATAGTCTGAAAATAAAAGTGCTCCAAATGCCCTGCAAATTTAGTATGATTTTTTCTGGAATATTTGAGGATTTTAGGCACTGAAAACACTGCAGGAGGGGCAAGCACTAGGCCACGAGAGTGGAGGGCGCCCCCCCCCCTATAGGGCGCGCCCCCAGTCTCGTGGGCCCCTGGTGGGCCCCCTCCACTTATGCCAGCACCCACACACTTCATCTTCTACCCAAAAAAATCCCCATCCAGCTCAAGCACGAGTTCTAGCTCGTTTTGTTGCGATTTTCGATCTCCTTGCTCAAAGCTCCATTCACAAAACTGCTTCGGGAGATTGTTGCTTGGTATGTGACTCCTCCATTGGTCCAATTAGTTTTTGTTCTAGTGCTTTATTCATTGCAAAATTTTGCTGCATAGGTGACCATGTTCTTGAGCTTGCATGTTAAATTTTTGAGGTCCCAAGCAATTCCAATGCATGATATAGGCCCTAGGCACTTGTAGGAGTAGTTGCTATCAATCTTGTTTAGTTTTATTCACTCTTATTTTGAAGTTACTAAAATTTCAGAAATTTTCAGAAAAAGAATTATGCTTAGAAGAATGTACCAAGGTGGTTCCTCCGCAAAGAAAGGGCCAAGGATTGCTATACGTGAGCAAGATGTTGAATTGCCGAGGGACGCAAATGTACGGGCTTGTGAGTGGCCATCCGATGATTTTATGGTCGAAGCAGGTTTCAAGGAGGAATTTGACGCGTATGTGCGTAATGCCGAGCTGGAGGACTTCTTACAAGATAAGTGTCCTCAGTACTATCAATTGACTGATTCCTTTGTGCGGAGGTTCCAATATAACTGCACGCGTAATTCTCCTAGTGTCATGTTTGATATTTATGATACATCTTATACCATGGATTTAGAGGATTTCACAACTGCTTGCAAACTCCCGCAGTGCGGTAATATTAATGATCCTTGCAAATCTGAATTTAGAGATTTTCTTGCTAGTATTACTATGGGAGAATCTAGGGACATAGCACAAGCCACCATAGGGAGCATTCATTTTCCTGCTATACATTATTTTGCTCTCTTTATCGGTAGATGCATTAACGGTAAAGACGAAGCTTGTCACATGTGTGTCCCTGATCTGTGTGTCCTCAAGAGTGCTGTTTTAGGTTATAAAGGTTATAACTTGGGGGCAATAGTTGCAGTAGGTTGCAGAATAATAGTAGAAAGGGAGATTTATTTGGAGGAATTTATGCAACCCGTGTGGCTAATTATCTTAATATAGCCCCACGAGAGGGGGATATGACTTTACCTCCTGTTTATTTGGATAAAGAAGCTATGTTTAATCATCATTTTCTTGAGAGGAATGAACAATTCCTCCATTATCGACTAATCTATGACAGACGCAACGTCGTCCCTGTTACTCTTCCTGCTCCCTACCTTTTTGATTATCAGGCAAAAGGAAGATATGTTGTCACCAGGGAGGAAGCAGCTGAATACGAGAGGGGAGTGGAGGCAGCTCGCCAACACGCTGCAGCTCAAGAGGCGGTTGCCGCTGCATCTCAGTAAAACCCGGTTTCACTTATGGATATCAGCCAGGCAATCCTTGGTACTAGACCAACTTAGGCCAAAAGCCTAAGCTTGGGGGAGTACGTATTTCTCACCGACTTTACATTCATGTTCACACACTAGTCGTCGGTGCTCATACTCTTTCATTGTATTATACATGCTAGTTTAAATTTCTTTTTCTAGTTTTTCTTCTTGTGTGTTTGATAAACCTTAAGAAAAACCAAAAAAATAGTTAGTTTAATTTCCATGCTTGTAGTAGTAATTAAAATGGAAACCCAAAAAGATTTCTAGTTCTTCTTCTTACTTGTTGGGAGCTTTCCCATGTAAATAGTTTTCTTTTCTTTTCTTTCCTTTGGGGGTCGAGAAGACCTTATTGAAAATGTTTAGTTGCTCTTATATGCATGATTGTTTATTTAACTTAGAGCACATATTACCTTGTCTTCTCTCTTGAGTTGAATGCTTGCAGATTCCAGCTTAGTCCAATGCACGTGCACTCTTATTACTATACACATCGTTCGGTCGTGCAAGTAAAAGGCAATAATGATGATATATGATGGACTTATTGGGATGAGTAAAGCTGGTATGAACTCGACCTCTCTTGTTTTTGTAAATATGATGAGTTCATCGTTTCTGAGTCAGCTATTATGAAGTAAACATATTTGCAATGACATTTAGAATTATAGTTGCTTGTGCCATGCTTGATTAGCTATGAGTTATAATGGTTTACCTTGCGTGCCAACATGCTATTAGAATGATTATGATGTGGTATAATGGGATGGTATCCTCCTTTGAATGAATTGAGTGACTCGACTTTGCACATGTTCACGCATGTAGTTGGATCAAATCAACAAAGCCTTCACGATATTTATGTTCATGGTGGATTATATCCTACTCATGCTTGTATTCGGTGTAAATTAATTTTAGTGCATGCTTACGACGGTTGTCGCTCTCTCAGTTGGTTGCTTCCTAGTCTCTTGCTAGCCTTCACCTGTACTAAGCGGGAATACTGCTTGTGCATCCAAACTCCTTAAACCCCAAAGTTGTTCCATATGAGTCCACCATATCTTCCTATATGCGGTATTTACCTGCCGTTTCAAGTAAATTTGTATGTGCCAAACTCTAAACCTTCAAATGAAATTCTGTTTTGTATGCTCGAGCAGCTCATGTTACAACTAGGGCTGCCTATATCTTCCATGCTAGGTGGGTTATTCTCAAGAGGAGTGGACTCCGCTCCTCATTCACGAGAAAGGGCTGGTAACCGGGATGCCCAGTCCCATGATCCAAAAAGATCAAAGTAAATCAAAATAATTAAACAAAACTCCCCCAGGGCTGTTGTTAGTTGGAGGCACTCGTTGTTTCGAGCAAGCCATGGATTGATGCTTGTTGGTGGTTGGGGGAGTATAAACCTTTACCATTCTATTTGGGAACTGCCTATAATGCATGTAGTATGGAAGATACAACCATCTCATAGTTGTTGCGTTGATAGTGAAAGTATGCCGCTCAAAATGTTATTCAATCTCTATTTTAAAATCGAGCTCTGGCACCTCTACAAATCCCTGCTTCCCTATGTGAAGGGCCTATCTATTTAGTTTTATGTTGAGTCATCACCCTTCTTATTAAAAGCACCCGCTGGAGAGCACACTGTCATCTGCATTCATTATTATTGGTTTATATTGGGTATGACTTGACTGGATCTCTTTTACCATGAATTACAATGTTTAGTCAGTCCTTGATCTTTAAAGGTGCTCCGCATTTATGTTTTGTGGTGTCAGAAAGGGCTAGCGAGATACCATTTTGTTATATCATGTTATAATTATTTTGAGAAAGTGTTGTCATCCGAGTTTTATTATTATGGCTTGCTAGCTGATTATGTTATTGATATGAGTAATTGTGAGAGCTAAGTGTTATTGTGAGTATGGTTAGTTCATAATATTTGCTAAAACTTGAATGCTGGCTTTTTATGTTTACAACAACAAGAGCAAATAGAGTTTGTAAAAGTTTTTCTTTATCACTTTCAGTTTATCAACTGAATTGCTTGAGGACAAGCAAAGGTTTAAGCTTGGGGAGTTGACACGTCTCCAACGTATCTACTTTTTCAAACACTTTTGCCCTTGTTTTGGACTCTAACTTGCATGATTTGAATGAAACTAACCCGGACTGACGCTGTTTTCAGCAGAACTGCCATGATGTTGTTTTATGTGTAGAAAAGAAAAGTTCTCAGAATGTCCTGAAAATCCACGAAGGCACTTTTTGGAATAAATAAGTATTTCTGGGTGAAGGAAATACACCAGGGGGCCCAGGGCCTCTCCACGAGACAGGGGGGCGCGCCCCTTATCTCGTGGGCCCCCTGGACCTCCACCGACCTCAACTCCAACTCCATATATTCACGTTCGGGGAGAAAAAAATTTGAGAGAAAGTTTCATCGCATTTTACGACACGGAGCCGCCGCCAAGCCCTAATCTCTCTCGGGAGGGCTGATCTGGAGTCCGTTCGGGCTCCGGAGAGGGGGATTCGTCGCCGTCGTCATCATCAACCATCCTCCATCACCAATTTCATGATGCTCACCGCCGTGCGTGAGTAATTCCATCGTAGGCTTGCTGGACGGTGATGGGTTGGATGAGATTTACCATGTAATCAAGTTAGTTTTGTTAGGGTTTGATCCCTAGTATCAACTACGTTCTGTGATTGATGTTGCTATGACTTTGCTATGCTTAATGCTTGTCACTAGGGCCCGAGTGCCATGATTTCAGATCTGAACCTATTATGTTTTCATGAATATATGTGTGTTCTTGATCCTATCTTGCAAGTCTATAGTCACCTATTATGTGTTATGATCTGACAACCCCGAAGTGATAATAATCGGGATACTTCTCGGCGATGACCGTAGTTTGAGGAGTTCATGTATTCACTATGTGCTAATGCTTTGTTCCGGTTCTCTATTAAAAGTAGACCTTAATATCCCTTAGTTTCCGCTAGGACCCCACTGCCACGGGAGGGTAGGACAAAAGATGTCATGCAAGTTCTTTTCCATAAGCACGTATGACTATTTACAGAATACATGCCTACATTACATTGATGAATTGGAGCTAGTTCTGTGTCACCCTATGTGATAGCTATTACATGAGGAATCGCATCTGGCATAATTATCCATCACTGATCCATTGCCTACGAGCTTTTCACATATTGTTCTTTGCTTATTTACTTTTCCGTTGCTACTGTTACAACTACTACAAAAACCCAAAAACAATTATCTTTACTTCTGCTACCGTTACCTTTATTATCATACCACTTTTGCTACTAAATACTTTGCTGCAGATACTAAGTTATCCAGGTGTGGTTGAATTGACAACTCAACTGCTAATACTCAAGAATATTCTTTGGCTCCCCTTTTGTCGAATCAATAAATTTGGGTTGAATACTTTACCCTCAAAAGCTGTTGCGATCCCCTACACTTGTGGGTTATCAGGCCCCACAGATCAATACTAGTCTTTCCTGCGCACTTTGTCCTCACTCGTGCGCACCCGGGACCAACTTCCCGGTCGGTCACCCATCCTGAAATTACTCCAAGCTGAGCACACTTAACTTTGGAGTTATGTCCGAATGGGCTTCCGAAAAAGAAGGAATTCCTTATTGATATGAGTAGTCTATCATCCCTAATAAGCTAGGATATCGCTATCACGCCCAATATATGACCCTATCCTAAATGAACTCGAAGGTTCCACCAAGGATAGAAGCGCATATTGGAGACACTTTTGCAAGGTGGATATCATTACATCGTACCATTACATAATAGTTGGGGATACATACAAAAGGCATACAATGCCACATGAATACAACAAACATCATACATAAGATCAACATCCGACTACGGATGAAATACAAACAGAAACTCAAACGACATCCACCCTGCTAGCCCAGGCTGCCGACCAGGAACCTATCCCCTGAACAAAGAAGAAGCAGAAGAAGAACTCCAAAACAAGTAAACATCGCTCTCGCGTCATGATCATCGCATTACCTGTACCTGCAACTGTTGTTGTAGTAATCTGTGAGCCACGAGGACTCAGCAATCCCATTACCATGGGTCTCAAGACTAGCAAAGCTTAATGGGAATGGAATGGATAAGTGGTGAGGTTGCAGCAACGACTAAGCATGATATGGTGGCTACCTTACGAATACAAGAATAAGATGAGAAGCTACGCAAACGGTCGCGAACTAGTAATGATCAAGAAGTGATCCTGAACTACTTACGTTCAAACATAACTCAAACCGTGTTCACTTCCCGGACTCCGTCGGGAAGAGACCATCACGGCTACACACATGGTTGATGCATTTTAGTTAAGTCAAGTGTCAAGTTCTCTACAACCGGATATTAACAAATTCCCATCTGCCACATAACCGCGGGCACGGCTCTCGAAAGTTTAAACCCTGCAGGGGTGTCCCAACTTAGCCCATCACAAGCTCTCATGATCAATGAAGGATATTCCTTCTCCCGGGAAGACCCGATCAGACTCGGAATCCCGGTTACAAGACATTTCGACTATGGTAAAACAAGACCAGCAAGACCGCCCGACTGTGCCGACAAATCCCGATAGGAGCTGCACATATCTCGTTCTCAGGGCACACCAGATGAGACATCCTACGAGTAAAACCAGACCTTGAGTTGCCCCACGGTGGCCCCGAAGTCTGCTCATTTCGGACGAACACTCGGAGGAGCACTGGCCCAGGGGGGTTGATTAAGAAACTAGGGGTCCAGAGAAAATCCCCTATTTAAATTTTAGTTATGTTAGGCAAATGGTAAAACCAATGTTGGGCCTTGCTAGAGGAGTTTTATTCAAAGCGAACTATCAAGGGGTTCCCATAAACCTGACTGCGTAAGGAACGCAAAATCGAGGAACATAACACCGGTATGACGGAAACTAGGGCGGCAAGAGTGGAACAAAACACCAGGCAAAAGGCCGAGCCTTCCACCCTTTACCAAGTATATAGATGCATTAATTAAAATAAGAGATATCGTGATATCCCAACATAATCAGGTTCCAACATGGAGCAATCTTCAACTTCACCTGCAACTAACAACGCTATAAGAGGGGCTGTGCAAAAGCGGTAACATAGCCAAACAACGGTTTGCTAGGAAGGGTGAAAAGGTTAGAGGCTGACATAGCAATTTGGGAGGCTTGATAAACAAGAGATAGGTAGCGTAGCATAGCGATAGAACGAAGCAACTAGCATAGCAATCATAGTAGTGAGATCTAGGGTAATGGTCATCTTGCTTGAAATACCGCTAGGAAGAAGAACGAGTCCATGAAGAAGATGAACCAAGCGTAGACGAACGAATCCTCACGATCGCAACGAAACAGGAACTATCGAGAAGAAGCACAACCGGAAAGAAGAAAACAACATGGTAAACACACAACACATAAGCATGACATGATGCTCAACCAATTATGATGCATGACAAGGCTATATGATGCTACTCATGGCAAGAGATGATGCATACAAGAATAACACATCAAAGCAAGTTTAAATGAGGCCGGAAACAACCTATAACAATTGCAGTAAGTCCCCATATGCTAATTTCGAAATTGGTCCAGATTTGAATAAACCTTATGTCCAAGTAGTTAAACAGCAAGTTAATATGCATCATGATGGTCTACACGGAATTCTAGTCAAGTTACATATAAAGTTCATTTAATTTGGAGCTACGGTCTAGAAGATATGAGCAAAACAAGTTAAACATGACATTGATGTAAAATGCATTCAAACATAAAGCAAACACTCTCAAAACAAGGCTTCAACATGACATGATGCAACTACATGCAATTCTAAGAAAGTTTCATATAGAGCATGCTCAAACGGAGCAACGGTGCAACACATGCACCCCAAACAAGATAGAACAACAATCTGCCCAAAATAGCAAGTATGCACTTTGCAATCATCAAAACAACATGCTACAGGAATCATATGAGCACAAACATGACATGCACTTCATGTACAGATAATATACTTCAAATATCATTAAGGTGCAGGTTCATAGGCATCAAGTAATCCAAGATGATCAAAGCAAAATGCAACTTTATAACACAGGGACATATACATTAGCAGAGTTAATATGATGGCATGTTGGAGGCATGCAACAAAGATGCTATAGCAACTATACATAGCAACCAAGGGCATGGAATCAAAGTACACATAACAAATATCAAATACCATCAAGACATAATAGGCCTATGGCTCATGGATTAGTAGGAACCAACAAGACAAGATTGAATGTTGAAACAGTTTCAGCAAGTGTAAATCAGCAACATTATCATAGCATGTTTGCAAGCATTGAACAGAGGCATATTATATCCAAAATTAGCATACATGGCATGTGAACAAAGTACTCATATCATACTTCAAAATATTTAACTGGAGCATCTCCAGAATAGGCATTTATCACTCAATAACAAGCTCACAACAAGGCATCATGAAGTTAACAGAAAACTGGAACAACATATAGACATGTTCATGGCAATGGAAACATATGCTACAGAAAATATATAGGGTATCAAAAGGCATGGTATGATAGAGTATAACATGTACAACAAAACATGTCAACTAAGCATCTCCAGATTATGCATGGATTAATTGGTAGCATCAAGCAAACATGGCATCATGATATGACAGAAACAGACTTGACAAAACATTAACAGCGAGTAGCCCACTTCACAAGCTTGATGCACTCACTACAGGGAATATAAAAAAACATGGATTGCACCCCTATAAAGATGGCATGATTATGCTCCTAAAACATGTAGACATGATGCTCAAAATAAAATCACACAAAAAGATATAAAAAAGACAATAGGCAAGTTACAGCAGTTTTTAGCAGTTAACAGTAACATACACTTTTGCAACAGGGATTAAGATATCAATATGCACCCTAACATGAATGCAAAGCACACCAACATGTAGAGCATGAAGAGCAGAACATTTGGATATCAAGATCATCATCATAGGATCAACATGTACAAAGTTATAGCACTCACAAGATGTTAACAATCAGCAGATTCCAGCAGGTTATATCACTTAGCAGTTTTGCAACGAAGATTAAGGCATCAATATGATCAGAAACATGAATGCAAACTACTCCATCATGAAGAACAATCTGAGATGAACATTTTGACATATCATACACGCAAAATGGAGCAACATGCATCAAGTTATGGCCATGCAAACATGCACACATGTGATGAATTTTTCAGGGACGTCGAAAAAAAACGACCTCGGGGAAGATGGATCTCGCGGACCTGGGACGACGTTGACTGCGTTTGGATCGGGGGATCCACTCGGATCCGGGACGAGGGCATCCTGGCGGCCATGGCGGGCACGACGGAGCTCGTCGGCGATAGTGGGCGGCGCGGGGACGACATCGGCGGGGTCGGGGCAGGCAGGATCCAGGCGGAGGCGACGCGGGGGCGTCGGATCTGGTGGAGGCGCGGGGCGGCACGAAGAGAAGGCGGGGCGAGCGGGCGTGGCGGCGGATGTCCGAGGCGGCAGGGCGGCGCGGGCCGGCACGCGGCGGCGGCGGCGCGAAGTCGCCGGCGGGAGGAGAGGCGCGGTGGCGCGGGGCTGGGCGGCGAAGTCTGGCGAGGCTCCGGCGAACGAGCGCGGGTGGCGGCGCGCTCGGGCCCAGATGGGCTCGGGCGGGCCGGCGATGGGTTTGGCGGGCCCTGGCGGCGGCGCGTGGTGGGAGACGACGGAGGGGTGACGTGGCGGCTCGCGGTTGGTTGGGCGGCGGCGGCGGACGTGTCCGGCGGCGCGGAGGGAGGTGGGGCTAGGGTTTGCACCGCGAAAAATGGAGGGAAAGGTGTTTATATATGTAGGGGAAGCTAGGAGAGTCCAAATGAGGTGCGGTTTTTGCCCACACGATCGTGATCCAACGACGGAGAGCATGGAGGGGGTTTGGATGGGCTATCGGGCTGTTGTGAAGGGGTGCTGGGCTGCAAAGAAAGGTGGGTTTCGGTTAACTCGGTTAACCGTTGGGGCATCAAACGACCTCCAAATGGAACAAAATTTGACAGGCGGTCTACCGATGATATAACAAGGCCACTCGGCAAACTCGGTCTATTCCGAGAACGTTTTTCTCTCACTGACGAAACAAGGTCTGAGGGGTGACGGGTGCATGCGAGTGTGGTTGGGCTCAGAACGGACAACAGAGAAAACCGGGGGAACCCGAACGGATACAAGTTTTGAAAAAAACATGCAGATGAAATGCACATGATGACATGGCAAAGTGCAACTCGCAAGCAAATGACGTGGCAACGACGGCGAATGACTGGAAGACACCTGGCGCATCGGATTGGGGGCGTTACAATCACACTCACGTTTCATTACTTCATTACACCTATGAAACATAAAACGATTAGACCTTCTTGTACTTACAATTACACCTTGCTATTTTGTGCTTAGTACTTTTTTATAACTAGTGGGATCGATACTCCTATCAAAAGATCTACAGTTGACCCCCTACACTTGTGGGACATCAATGCACAGCTGGGCAGACCCCGCTCATGATGGCCGCCTCTACCGGTGGCCCAAACATCAAACGCCCCCACACAAACGAACTAAACGACACACACGGTCCAGGGCAACGGGAGCCAGATGGCAGCCGACCAACATCCAACATTAGAGCAGCCCTCTCTCACCACCAAGCTCCCAGCCAACACCTTGAGTTGCCCGACAAGCCCACGCACAGTCAGACAGGCTCCACGCACGGGTGCACCCGACCAGCGCGAGTGAAATAGCCCGATAGGGGCCGATGACGCTAACAGGTGGACCCAGGCACACCTGGCACACTTGGGGCAGCGCGCATGACGGTGCACGTGAGCGCAACGGAAACCACCACTGAGAGGTAGCGGCCAGGTGTGGATGGCCGAGGGCTCGCCAGGGAGACATCGGCAGGAGGCACGCCGGAAACGAATGGCACATAGTACACTCGCGCGCTAAAACCCCAAGAGGACGAGTACTCGAGCATTCTTTGTAGAAGTAAAATGTGTGGTGAGAATATCATACGAAAACCAACATTGAAAGAAAACTTGAAAATCATGTTTGAAAGTTTTAAAAAAATCTGGGAAAAAAAGTGGGGTGTTAAGAGGATGTTGTTCTATTGTCATGTGAAATTTTAAATGAAAACACAAGGCAAATTCAACAATGAATAGTGATGTAACTGTTCGGCACTGTATAATGCTGATTTTTTCTTCATAGCTCATATCTCGTAAAGTGTTTTAACTTGAAATTTTGCAAGGCAATAGAACATCACTCTCTTAGAACCCTTATCTTTTTAAAAATTTAAAACACCGTTTTCGCGTGGTTTTCATCGGTGTCCGCCGAATGTTTGTTTCCATATGACATTTCCCACAAGTAAAATATACTGATATACGCATACTAATCATAGTAGTACTTGCAATAATAATAACAGGCACTACCTACATATCTAATGAGCGTGTTCAGGTTGCCTGCGTCAACTTGTGATGATCTCACCCGCATGGTGCGTAACTTCTGGCGGGGTGCTGAAAAAGGGCGGCGGAAAACGCATTGGCGTGCATGGGAGAAGCTGATCCGACCGAAGTCACATGGAGGAATGGGGTTCCGTGAGTTCCGCTTGTTCAACCAAGCTTTGCTGGCACGCCAAGCTTGGCGAATCCTCTCTAACCCGGATAGTCTGTGTGCACAAGTGATGAAAGCTAAATATTTTCCATCTGGTCTCCTTGTGGACACTGTTTTCCCGTCAACTCTTCACCAACTTGGCAAGCAGTGGCGCATGGGCTGGAGCTTCTGAAGCATGGTATTTTATGACGGGTAGGCAATGGGCAATCCATTCGTATATGAAGAGATCGTTGGATCCCGAACGGTGGCCCTGGCAAGCCTATCACCGTGCAGGGGCGATGCCGTCTGAGAAGAGTTTCCGAACTGCTGGATGAATGTGGTGCATGGCGTATGGACCTTTTACAACAATATTTTAATCCGGTAGATGTCGAGCAGATTGTTAAAATTCGGACTTCTCCACGGCTCGAAGAGGATGTCCTTGCTTGGGAACCGGAGCGTAATGGTATCTTCACGGTTCGGAGCGCGTACCGGCTTGCACTTGATGAACGTCTTCGTCCATCTTCAGTCGCGGCGAGCAAGGCACCGGACGGGCGAGCCGTCTGGGGTTTTTTATGGAGGTGCCCTGCTCCTCCTAAGGTGCGTGTGTTTGCTTGACGGGTGGCGACGAACTGTCTGGCCACATGGACTAATAAATATGCTCGTAGCCTTGAAGTATCTAACTTGTGTCCTGTGTGTGCTATCGAACCGGAGGACACTTTTCATGCTCTCTACAGATGTCCTCATGCGATCGCCTTGTGGCAAGCTATGGCGCGGCAATGGAATATTCCGGACATCCGTCGAGTAATGCACACTGGCCAGAGTGGCTTTTTCATGTGCTCGCGGACTTGTCACCAGAGGAGAGGATGTATACGCTCATGACGATTTGGCGTTGCTGGCATGTCAGGAATGAGATCGTCCACGACAAACGACCACCGCCGGTCGAAGCCTCGACCAGATTTCTATCCAGCTATATCAACTCATTGCTAGTCATCCAGGCGTACCCTCATGGAGATCACATCAAAGGAAAAATGGTGGCTGCACCTTTGTATAGCAGAAAATTGTTATCACATGTAGAGCGTGAGAAGCCATCAGCACTTGGATGGGAGGCACCGCCGGCCGGCTGGGCTGCGCTCAACATTGACGGGTCCTTTTCTGCCAAGGACGGAACTGCAGGAGCTGGCATGGTCCTCCGGGATGAACATGGAGGTATTAGTTTTTCGTCTTGCCGTGAGTTAAGGCAGTGTGCATCACCACTAGAATCTGAACTTGCTGCATGTTCAAAAGGCATCTCCCTGGCTACCCAGTGGTCTGAGCTGCCTTTTGTGATTCAAACGGACTGCGCAGAAGTGGTAAAACTAATTGAAGGAGGTACTGGCGACCGATCGGAGCATATGATGTTGATCCGCGAGATTACTTCGCGTCTTCGGGAACATGGTGAATTCTTAGTTAAGCTTGTGAGGCGTGAACAAAACGCTGTTAGTCATTTTTTAGCGAACTTTGGTCGAATAAAGAAGCGCACAGCAGTGTCGTTTCATTCTGGGCCGGACGAGGTTCCGGACCTTTGTAATGCAAACATGGCTGCCACTTAATTAATGAATTCCTTTTCCCCACAAAAAAATAATAATAATAACAAGCAGTTACTCTTGCTTAACCGTCTCAACTTCTTCCCTCCACGGATCCAAAACCTCCACGCTAACCCAACTCCGAAGGCGAAGCGAGATCAATCACCCACCCCCACCCACGCCCTATTTAGCCCCATCATCAGATTTCTATAATAGCGAGCACGCTATATACGATACATCTACACTACTATTAAACAAGAGAACATACTCAGGGCGGACGAAAACTCTGGCGTCCCACGCCCGCACGATCATCCCACGAAAATCACGCCGCGCCGTGCCCCCTTATCCTCGCGTGCGCGCGGACGCCGCCGAATCCCACAAAATCACGCCGCGCCTTGCCCCCTTATCCTCGCATGCGGAGGCCGCCGAATCAGGACGGCAAGAGCTACGCCAATACGTCCGCGAGATAAGAGAGGAGATTGGTCGTCCGCGGCTTTGGCGTCGTCCGCTGTTGCACCGTGCCGAGGATGAGGCATGGATCTATTCACCGGGCCGGACCTATCGACTGGGTCCGCCTCCACCACGGCGCGCCCGTCCCGAAGCCGAATGCCGCCGCCGTGGCCGTGCTGCTCGCCGAGGCCCTCGAGATCTTCCACCGCCGCAGCGTCACGGTAAGGCTGAAGCGTGGAGCACGGGGGTGCTCATGTACGTACTTCTCACCGGCGGCGCGCTGTCCGAAAAAAAAAGCCGATACGCCGCGGAGATGCTGTCGACACACCAGGGACACGGGAGGGCTGCCAGCCCAGTAGAAGCCCACCTCCTAGCCCTAATTGCCAGCGTGCTCTCTCTCTCTCTCTCTGATTGAACAGGTCACGGGTTGGATCGAGCGACCGCACGAGCTGCGGCCGCCGCCGCTGCCTGGGTCGCTCGCCGCTGCGTGGAATCCAGTCACCGCAAGCCTGGAGCCGAATCGCCGCCACTGTCGCCTGAAAGGTAACCTCCCGTGTTGTTGCCTCCTGCATGTTGTGCTGATCCTCTGGTGTGGTGGGGACTGGGCACTTGCTGCTGTGTGCATGCGAGCTGCTGTGTGCTTGCTGATCTGGCTGCTCGGCGCTGGTGCTGCGCTGGCTTGCTGCCGCTCTATAGCTTTGATTTTTTGCGTTTCTGTATAGTGTTGTGTTGTTGCCTGTTGCCGCTGGTCTGCTGATGTTGTTGTTGTTCACGCTAGGAAATGACGAGCCAATATGGGACATGGCATCTCTAAGAGCGTACCACAAGGACTTGAAAAGAGGCATGTATTCTACAAATAGAGCAGTGCTTTTATCTCATCTCACCCAATCAATTATTCGTTTTCTTCATTGTATGCCATTTTATTAATTGTTGTATCCCATATCCCCGTATCCGTGTATCCATGTATCCGTATCACCATGTATTCGTCACTGTATTGGTGTTTAACATTTAGCTGAGTTGGCTCTCTACTTGCTTGGATTGGTTGAAGATAAATGATAGGTTTTCAGCGTGTCTGCAAGGAGTACGGAGTTGAATTTTAAGTTTTATTACTATGGATCGTAATGGCAAGAGGTATGATATTACTTGACTACACATTTATATTATGATTATCCGGAACAGCATGTTTCAAAATATGGTGGACAATCATGATTGATGCCAAGAAGTATTGTGTTACTTGACTACAAATTTATCTTCTGATTGTCTTGAACAGCGTGTATCAAAATAGATTGACATAGTAACGCACTATCTCGCCCTTCTCACTAATTCTATGGGCATATATAGGTCATATCTATTTTGCCAGTCAGCATGTTACAGCTATTTCAAGGCATGGTGTTCTATGCTTCATTTATTATTATTATCAATTCATGATGGTCCGCTCGCAGCTCCCAAATTTTTGGGACGATTCCAACTGAATCGTGCCTCCGGTATCCTTCTTTCTCTCCCCGGATCTAGAAAAACGGCGCCGCTGCTCCTCCTCCTCCTTCTGTGCACTTACCCCCGATCCATCCCGAGTCGACCCTGCCTCCGGTCGTCGCCTGCGCTCCTGCAAGCCGCCGCTGACCTCCTCAACCAGTCAACCGCGTCCAACGCCCTCCTTCGTTATCTCTCCCTCTCCTCACTAATCTCTCTCCCTTCCCCAACTACAGGATGCCATGGCCACCGGAGGCAGGGGAGGTGGCCGCGATGTCCGCGTGGAAGCCATTGGAGGTGCTGGCGAGGCCGAGGTCGGTGAGCCTGACAGCAGCGGTGAGCGCGGGGGAGGCCTGGAGCAGTGGCTCGAGTTCCACGCCACCGAGGTTGACGCTGCGGAACGTGGCCTGCTAGCAAGGCGCGAGGCGGCGACCGTCAAGGGGTCATGGCAGTATATGGCGAAGTCAGAGTGTCAAATACGGTGGGGAGGTACGCGGCGAGGCGCGCTGCAACGAAGGTGTTCTGCTCGGCAATCTCCTCCGGGTGGAGCGAGAGGTCATTGGAGGAGGAGGAGGCAAGTGGCCCCACGGCGCGCGAGGCCGAGGCCAGCAGCGGGTGACCCAACAGCCAGGCCAACGAGAGGTCGAGCCGCTCAACCGCTGGGAAGCAGAAGTCCGTGGAGCAGCAGGAAGTCGGGCGTCCTCGGGTCCCCGCACACTGCCATCGCGCCCCGCGTCGCTGGCTCGGCCGCCAGCAGCCTGGGCATGCCCACGAGGCCCCGTGCCGCGAAGGACGCCCAGGATGATCCACACAAAGTCTGAGAAAAGGAGTGGACAACCATGAGGACATGTGACTGCGAAGGTGACGAGAATGGTATCTCAGGTGAGTTCCACCGTCCCTGCAGCCTTTTTTCTCCATGTTCATTTGCAAATACAGTACTATATCTCTCATGTGCGCCCACCTGCAGCAACTCCTCTTTTTTACTTCATGTTCAGCTGCACATCTTATCTATGTCCTTACTTTTTTTTGTATGTCTACTTACGTACAGTCCATGTACTGTTTTCTTCTACCATTCTTTGATGTATAATTTTTGTTAGTAGATGCCCCAATTTTTGTTATGCAGCATGTGTAGAATGGATAAAAGGATACTCATGACATGGATGAGGAGGCTAAGCAGCAATTTTGCATCCCGTGCAGAATTACAGAACATCAAAGGATGTATGGCTGCGGGGAGCGTGAACCGAGGTGATCTATGGCTGCTATATCTTGTCGTGTAGAAATTGTGCACAACTCATCGTCAGTGTAGCAGTTCGGACTTGTTAGTCAGCGTAATGTGCATAAGACATTGGTGAAGTCAATATGATCTATCACCATACGGTGAGTTAACTTGTACCCTTGCCTTGCTTGCCGAGTTTGATTATGTTAGTAATTCCGCATTTCATGTTATGCATTGTGATGCAATCTACTCTTCATGACTATTCAATGGACACTGCTTTGCAAACTAAACATTATTGTTTGATTCCGTAGTGTTTTGTTTCACGAGCTACTTGTGGTAGTACTACGGTAAGTTAATGCGAAATCCTCCAATCTTGTTGCCTAAGCAGATATATATATACAATATATACAATTCCATTAAAGTTGCTTCTATGGTTTTTGTTGTAAAAATACACTGGCTCATGGTCATTGTATAAAATCATGTTGACTATTGTCGATGGAGGTGAATATGTAGATGAAGATGTCGTGATATCGAGGTACATAAAAATGGCATCGGAGAACACGAGAGGATTTTGTGTTGATGCTTGCATGAATTGTGTTATGATGCGCGCATTCTGTCCAACATGATTTAATTGTATATCTTTGTTCATTACTTCAGGTGTGCATTGAACGTACATGATTTGCTTGAAATTAACAATTGATTGGCAATTTTGGATTACATCTAACTAGAACGACATGGACACTACTCTGTTGGCAAGTTTTGATTCTTTTTTTTCTAGCTAGAAATGATACCTACACGTGCGCTCAAGATGATAAATATGTTCACCAACATTTTGGCTGCAAGTCACATGGATTATTTTTGTCTACGTTATTAGACCTTCCAGACTATCTCATAGATTTTATCCTGCAAAGTCGTGTGAGTCGTTTCATATGCTCTGAGTGTCTATAATTGGTGAAATATGCTCAATGTCTAATTTACTTTCGCGTTTTGTTGTATGTATCAATCCAGAGCCGGTGACCAGATGTTGTCTATGTACTTAAGTGTCAATCTGTGGGATGAAATTGACTAAGTATATAATGTGTTTTTCTTAAGTCTGTATGATCGACAGGTCCATTGAGATACGGTGCTCGTGTGGAAAAACTATTTCTGCAAAAGTTGTATTTAGTACAAGTTAAGATTTGAGATAATTGTGTCCTAACCAGTATTTTAAATTGCGGGCTATGCCAAATAAAGGCAGTCATCCAAATCAGCTATAGCCGGCTATAGTCAACTATTAGCAAACTATTATACATGAGTATCATTTAGTGGCACGCTGCTCAAAAAGTTATAGAGAGACTATAGTGGGGCTATTTAAAACAATTTTTCAAACTAGAATGCCTGACAAAATTTCTTTCTATGATCATACGTGCGTTGCACGTGCACACTTACTTACTAGTACACAAAAGCAGAAAAAAGATCAGGACGACCCCGACGCACCACCACCTGCTCCTCCCGGCGGCTGCCTGCTCGATTCCCCAACCGCAGGGTAGGTTTGATTCTCAGCTCGCTTCCAATTTCGTTTCTCCCCGTGAGCCTCGGATTTTGGATCCCGGCGTTCCCTCACCCCCTTGCTCGAGCTTCCCGATTCGTTCGGTGTCATCGCGCCTTCCCCGATCGATCCGCTTCCTCCTACTGTTACTGTTGATGATTCTGTTGGCCTGGTCCGGTCGATTCGATCGGCTTTAGCGGTCGGTTTCGTGGCTCCTTGCGTCGTCGGCTTTGGTGTGCGATTTTTTCTGAAATTGGAACGGAGATATTACAGGCTCAGCTACTGTTCATGAGACTAATTCACCCCTTTCGTTTTCCTGCGGTTTCCTGATCAAAATTTATTGATGGATTTGCTAATTCCGTATGTTGATTCCTATTTTTTGCAGGTCAACGACAGAACCTGTCGCGCGATGGGCTTGGGACTGAGATTGCCGTTCTTCCTACTCCTCTTGCTGCTGGTCAGCCTGGGAGCCGCACAAGGCCGGAGCACAGGTATATCTCGCACAACAGCCCTTTCCAATCCCATGATGCTAGTTATGTTGTTTATTCATCTCTAAATCGACCTCAGTGTCTCCCACATGTAAATCCGGAAGCACCGGTGGTAAGCTATTTGGCTTGGGGTTGGAATTAGAACTGGAATTAAGGATACCCCTGTTGTGAAATCTTCTTATGCGAGTTGCACTTTGGTGTCAAAATTGAAGGTGTCATATAGTCAACTGCTTCCATGATATCATGTGCTTGTAAATCATGAATGGTTGTATAAGCATAGTATTTGGATAGCCTATTTCATTGTTAACATTGTCAACTTCTAGTATATGTTGATGCTTGGTTTTTTTATTCCTTATTATGCTGTTAGTTCTTTTTCCGTTAAAGGCTTAGATGGGGAATGTGCATGAACAAGACACACACATGATAGTGCATATCATCTTCAGTGTTAGGAGATTCAGGTTTATGGAGTCCTTGTGTCCGCAATTGTTCTGGCCAGTAACATCTGATTTGTGTGTTCCCAGTTTTTCTTGATATCCAGGAGGAGGCTCGAGGCCCTGGTCAAATCATCAAGGATCAACTAACTTTGAGCAAAATTCCCGTGCATGTTGAGAGGGGCAGCCCACTATGCCCAGCTTGTGAGAAGTTTACAGATGAAGCTCTTAGCTATCTTAGTCAGAAACAATCACAAGATAAGATGATGGAGGTCCTTCATGAAGCTTGTTCTCAGACATTCTCGTTGGAAAAGAAGGTAGTAATTTTGAACAATTTGGCCTGTAATTCATTACATATTGAGTTTTAGGTACTGTAGAAAGATTGATAAAAAGATACTATATGCATAGTGATTATATTTTCTTGATATACCCTAAAGAGAAATAGTTTATAGATTTTCTAAGCATGGACATTCTGTCTCTGCAGTGTGTCGAGTTGGTGGACTCCTATGCAACTCTCTTATTTGCCAAGATCGCTGAGATCAAGCCAGAAGAGTTTTGCAAACGAAATGGCCTCTGCAGGGACAATGCTCTTCTGTCTAGTGTGAGAAGTGAGAGCACATGCGTGTTTTGCCACCACCTCATGGATGAAGTTTTGTCCAAACTGAAAGATCCCGATGCTGAGGTAATTCCTTTATTCCACTTGCATCGTCTGTGCCTTCACCTTTACCTTGTGTCTTCCTTTAATATTTTCCATGTGATATCTGTAGTTCGAGATAATTCAAATTCTCCTCAAGGAGTGCAAAAAGATCGAAGGTCACGAGCAGCAGGTAAGCTATATCTGGCTCATCTTTTAAAAATAAAATATGCGCAAAGGAGATATCTCGGCTTCTTCAGTTAATGTTCAATATGTAGCACACAACGGGTTTGATATTTTTCTTATTCGACAGTGCAAACGATTGGTCCTGCAATACATCCCTCTCATCCTGGTCAACGGAGAGAAGTTCCTCGAGAAGAACGATATATGCACCATCGTCCAAGCGTGTGATGCCGGCAAAAAGACGGTGGTCGGGTCATTCTCCGAGGAGGGTTTGCTGCGTGATGCATGAAGGTAGAAAGGCTACACCAAGCCGCGTGAACCCGGAGGGAACATAATGCACTAGTTCTTCTTGTTGTACATAGGTGTCTAAAATTCAACTTGCTGTTGCCTTGTGCTGCTCCTGCACTCTGTGGATGCTTTGTATTATAAAGGGAGCGGCATGACGAACAGTATATTATGTCAATTTGAAGCCGTGTTGTACTTATTACTTGGTCAATGTTTTAATTTGTAATGGCATCTGAACAACTGTAGATACTAAATCGAGTTTCAGTCTGTCTACTAATAATGGGATATAATCTTGTCATATGCCTTGTTCTGGGATGAGACTTGCCTGCTCCCTGCGTGTGCTTCCATCCGTGTTCCCGCGTGCGTGGCTTGATTTGATTGAAACAAAATAAGGCTCCGCCCCACCCCCTTAAAATTAGGGGGAAGATGATTAGATTAGAAAGGAAAAAGAAAAAAGGACAGCCGTAGGATGAAGTGGGAGCACGGATGGGAACATGGGGAGGGAGCAGGCAAGCCTCGTCCCTTGTTCTGAGGATCAGATTTCGGTCTGTGAAGAGGTAGATTTTCTGTCCCCTTGGCCGTTGAACAAGTGAATCGCCCTACCAAAGAGTTTAGTTGGCCAAATTTTGGTTGAGGTTTTATTTGCCAAATGGATTGGCCAACTTTGGCTAGAAAAACTTTGGCAACTTTGTACTACCATAAAAAATAAAAAGCACACTAGTATTCCAAACATTGGTATTCTACATTAAAAACACGTTAATAAATGCACGGCAACATGATTTTCTGAACTGTCTAGATGAAACAAATACCAATGACGGGACGAGGCTCCTGTGACGTACTATCTCCGTCCTGGTTTAATAGTCCCCTATGTAATTTGTGCTAAATTTTGATCAAAGATTTAACTGACAAAATGTTAGTGCATGTCAATAAAAATTATATACTCGGATTTGTATTTGAACATAGTTTTCAATGATATTATTTTTTGTGACATGCATGAACATTTTTTAGTTAAATTTATGGTCAAAATTTGGCACAGATTACAATGGGGACCAATAAACCAGGACGGAGGTAGTACTGCAGAGCTGAGTCCACCATGACGATTGTTTTATGTCATTGAACTTTTTTTGAGTGAAGGGCTCCACGAAATGAACAAACCAATATCATTTACAAGCTCGGAAGAGAAGTAGAACAAAATGTTGTACTCCCTCCATTTCTGTATATAAGACATTTTGTTTTCCATGTCAAATTTTGACTTGTAATTTTGGTCAACAAAATATTGATCAGATGTCATCCAAAATATATCATCACAAAGTATTTTGAAATGTGCATTCAATGACATGCTTTCTATTGCACGTAACTCTTTTTTTGGGTAAAATTAATGATCAAAATTAGACATAGAAATATGAAATGACTTTATATATAGACATGGAGGGAGTAGGTAAAATGCAACCAAATAAAATCCAATAATATCTCGACCGCAAGCACAAGCAACCATGCAATGTGAGCGAAGAGAGATGGGTAGTGACTTTTGGTCAAATCATGTTTACCCTGTAGTACCACCGACGTTTTGGATTATGGCTGCCTGTAGTGGGCGTATCATAGCTAGTGCTATTATCCATGTCAACCAGGCAATTTTGATGAGGTAACTTAGAATAAACTAAAACAAGGTTTGAGTATCATATTATGACACCCTATCATAATAAATATTATACCACTATATATTTGCATGACAATACATAAGATCATCTATAAGATACATCTATGATACTATGCATGACACTAACTTATGATACTACCTACTACGGGCAGCCTAAGAATCTAAGGGCACTCCAGTGCTCGTCTCTTAGCATGTTATTATAGGCAAAATGATGACGTAGCACTGTAATTAAAAAGGAGTGGAGTTTTATCTTACCTAAGAAATGACTCTTTAGTTTGATGCAGAGTTTCTCAGCCTGAGCTCAACTGAGCTCGCTAAACAGCAAAACAAATTTAAACAAACTGATTTTTTTTGTGACAAATGTTTCGAATGCTTGCAAAGATTCGTCATGGAATCACACTCCTGGAAGGCATGGCAAAAAACAAAATCGATACTCTAAAAATGCTACTTTCCAAAGCATTTTGGAGAACCCATTTTACTTTTCTTGCCATGAATTCCACAAATGTGATTTCATAATGAAATTTTGCAAGCTCTTAGAACATTTTGTAAATATTTGTCACAAAAAAATCAGTTTTTCTTTTATAAAAAATCGATTTTACTGTTCACCCGAGCTCATTTGAGCTCGAGTTCTGAAGGTTACTTTCCCTCTTAACTCATTTTCCCGTGGAGTGAATGTAATGATATGATCTTTTGTGGCTCATCTTCTTAGTTTTCACTTCTTTTCTTCCCTTTATAGCTAGGCCGTAGTGTTAAAATTCCAAAAAATCTTCGTATTAAGACTTTTTTTTTTCTTTGGGGTTCTTGCCTTTTTTTTTGTCTAGAGCCTCGAATATCAGAGTATAGAAAAAGGGAAAAGATTCCCGTCACCCGGTGGATTACATGCACTGCATCTGCCACCTCCAATGTTCAACACGTGTCCTTCTTAACCTTATCTACTCTTCATCCTTCTCATCTATATTTGTTATTTTCTCCGTCCAGATCGCCGCTCCATGTCTTCCTCCGTCAATCTCGCTCATACCCTCACTTGCAGCCGTGCTCCAGGACAGTCCACACGCCACAAGCGCCACAGCAAGCCAGTCAACCTGCACACTGCTGCAAGCCGCACTTTTGAGTCCGCCGCCGGTGATCATCGGACGACGCCGCTGGCCATCTTTTCTCCCCTCCTCTTCCTTCACAACTCCTCCTTTCCCCGTGTCCCTGTGTCCGCACGCACCCATTGCTGTCGCTTGAGCACGCACGCCCGAGCTCTGCTCCAGCCACCGTTGGGCCAGCTGCACCGCTCCGGCCTCCCTCTTGTTGTCTGTCGTCGCTCCGGCTGACGATGTTTTTTATACTTTCCGCAACAAGGGCCTTGCTGCAAAAATCCTTCTGCGCAACATCATCTCTGTTGCAGAAATTTCTCAATTCACATCGTAGACAACATCATCTTTCCAGTCACATTATTTATGTTGAGAAAGTCCTCCTGCAACATCATCTATGCTTCAAAAACTATGAAGACAAAAACGTATTAAGAGAAGTCTGAAGACAATAACAAAAAATAATCAGGCGAAAAAAACGCTTTGGTGGTTTGCAACAAAACAATTGTTGCAGAACGAGCTATTTATGACTCAATCCAACGAACGTATGAGACGGCGAATGTTTTCAAGTAATCCACCGGCGGATGCGTAGGGTGCCCAAAAAACTGGGCTAGCTAATTAAATGAAAGGATTTCAAATCAAAATCTTTGCCAATTCAACAAGGATGAACGTGTTAAGAGACGATGCATTGGGTGCGTCGATCAATCAAACTAGATCAAGAGCGCGCCTTGGCGCGAGGGTGCCGGTCTCAACGTTTTAGTTGGGCAGGTAATGCTAAGTTTAATAGGAATTCAAGTTTAGCATCGAGTTTTGTGCTTTTATGAACCACAAAAGATAGCAACTCAACATGAAGTTCGATAACGAAAGCGCAGCCACTCAACATGAAGTTCAATAGCAAAATTGTGAATATAGGAGAGGGAGTAATAAGAGCATCAATATAATAAAGGAGAGACAACTATGAAGCCGTAGCTACTAAGCATACTAATAAGTGGCTTCATTCAACCACCTTGTCGATCAACTTCATTGGTGTCACTTCATACTAATAAGTGGCTTTCCTTTTTTGATAAACATGACAGGCGCCACTTCACATGAAGCTGATGCAAATAACTTGTGAGATATACGGTATATCATGATTTGTGAAATTTTCAATCCAGCAAAAAAAAATACAAACACTCGCGGACTGCTGCATGCATTGTACAAAGAATAATGGCCAAGGTAGCATTTACAATCCATTTAGTTTGCTGCAAAGGAAATCCCAAGGACAAAGAGGTTACATAGAGTAGCATACTAACTGCAACATGTGCTTATTCTTGAACAACATAACAACATGAACTAACCAGATGCGTCCAATCCATAAATAAATGTATATCAGACAATAGGGCGCAATAAAATCGAAGCTAACAGAGCCACGTGACACTGTCCTAGAAGAGACACCCCCTTAGCCAACCATCCTTTCTTCACGCATCCACAAACAAAAGGATAAGGTCCTGCATATATAGATTTCCAACCCGTACATAATCAAGATGCTCATCACAAGAGTCATTGAAGTGAGAAAGAGAAGATCAAACAGGCGTACAAAAAGGGAGAGCACATAACAACATCTGACCTCTCTGGTTTCAGTGGCGCATGGCCTTCTTGGTTTTAATGGAGAGCACATCATCAGCCAACGGCACATCCCGCAGTTCACTACGGAGAGGGAAAACAGTCAGACCCACTTATGAAGTACTGATGGATCAAATAGGAAGCACCGGAGGCAAGTAGAAGCATATACCTTACCGTCCACCTCGTCACCTTGAAGACGCACTTATGCGGTAGTGAAACTTCTGGTGTCGTGTTTGGTGCACCAACCTGCCATGGATCAAGAAGATTTTATCAAAGATGGAAATGTTTGAACTATGCACACAATGTTAAATAGCTAGTCAGCAACTTAACATGACAGATGGTGAGCAAATACGCATAGAAAAAGAAGGTACAAATGCATTGCTTGGTTCACGCATGCACAAGGCATATGTTTCACCCTCCCCACTCTTCTACTCCCTCTCCAATATAATGTATATGTATATGCCTTCATCATCATTGATGTATATCGGGTAGCGCCTCCTTGGCGCTGTCATACTGTAGTTGCTATTATAGTCCTAGAAAGAGTGAGAACACATCAATGCATTTACTCATACTTACACAGAACAAAGTTCAATGTAAATGTATATTATTATTTGTACATGCAGTTTCTACTGGAGTCCTAAAAAGAGTGGAATCAGTGTGAGCTGAGACAATGGACCAAAACAAATTTAAAATTTATTTCTTGCACAAGTCTATTTGCATATGATTTTTAATTTGGACATAAATAAAAGAAGCCATCTGTCATGATATTTAACTGAACTAAATGTTCAATACTATGTCAACAATAAAACCTGGCATTGACAAAAACTCATGGGATTACTAAAATTATATTTGTATCCGAAAACCCAACTATCTATAGAAAATCAGAAAGAATAAAAAAGGACCATCTGATCAAATCTTCTCATACGACATAGTCGACTATGCCACAACGATGTGCATTCTACTTTGACACTATTTTTTTTCTTCCACTGAAACATGCGACTAAAAATACCAAACCAGAGTTTACAATCAAATACCAAACCAAACAACTACACAGGAGCCATCATGGCTATATCAAAATCATATTAATATCAAATTTCTGGAGCAACCAGTAACCACTTAAATAAATGTTTATAAAGCTCAAGTGAAGAAAATATCTCATAGGAGGAAACCAGATGGGAAGGAGTTGCAATACCCGTGGGCGGGTTGGAGATGACAAGGACGCCAGCAAGGAAGGCAAACCAGGTCTCTTTCTTCTTTTTGCAAGCGTTTCTTCTACACGATTTTGAAGGTGTGACAAAAAAACATCCAGGTGTGAGCTTTTGAGCTTTAGCCCATCAGTTTCCCACATAAATCAGTCGTTCCAATTTCCTTAGGTTGTATCATGTAATAAAAAGACAGAAGAATTTATATGTTTCTCTAACAGAGGAGAAATTTCTAGAAAATATAATGTATGTTCAGAAAAAAAATACATGACTCGGTGTAATGAACGTTGGGCAGAACATATCAATACTTCAATTGTGACCTAGAACAAATAGTTTAATCGGAATGGTCCATGTGCTTGCTAATCCTTTGAGAGCTTATTTGGTTGAAACATAAAAAAAATTTCCTAAAGTATGTGGTCTCGGAATGGAGTTCAAACAAACATTCGCGAAAGGTATTTAAAAAACATCATATCCTAAATCACTGTTCTACACTTATATAACCTCTACATTAGTTGTGCAGGCCACAAAATTAAGTCACGAACATATCACCTGAAACGAAATGCCTTCAGATACATCATCTGCTGGTTGTTTTTAGTAGATTGTTTATTTTTTGAAAGAATGGTGTGATCAAACTATTTATGATTATCAAGTAGAGGTGCATACATGAACTATATAGTGAAAAGAGTCTTCCAAGCATCTAGTTTATTAGTTGGTTTGAAACAAGGATGAAGAAAAAAAATTCATTTCTTTTAGTAGCAATAATTTTCTACACAAATGCAAACTCACTGGCCACATACGCATGGTGCTTGGATGGACAGAACTCTCCAAGCAAATCTACAAAATAAACGCACTGGACCCGTGGTAATCCATATATGAGTTATCTTGCACCCATGGACCATGGTATCCCGCCTAGTTCAGAAACTCACTACAGAGAAAGATGTTTAGCTTCTTAAGACTGCACATGGCATTATTCTAAGTAACGTATATGTATTTCTCCATGAGAAGAAAAAAGAGAGAGAGATCAATTAGCATTAATCATGGAGCAACCAAACTGAAAAGTATCGGCAGAACACCTTCATATTAATGATTCGTTCTTCAAGAGACTGGAAATACACATCTCCAGCTCCATCACCTTGTAGAGCTTTGTATTCCTCCTCCGAGGACTTCGTATCCATCTCCTGTAATGCAGCCTACAGGCACCAGAATGAAAATGACTTGATAACAGAATGATATTTTTAGTTAAGAAACATACTGAACTTACAGGGAAGCTAGCAGTCATGTTGCTCTCTTGCTCAAGGGTCTGCTTACACTGCAAAGTTAATATTTTTTTAGTTTGACTAAAACAGCAATTGCGACTGCTTGGCATATCTAGGCCATAAGAGTCCAGAATTAGAATAGTTCACTGATTTGTAAGAGGAGCCGTGATCCTTTTGCTTTGATATCTAGTTGCTCATTTCCAACATCAGATTCCTGTTTATTACTTAGTGATCGACACATGACAGGTTGGATGTTCCTTTGCTACATGAGGAGAATGGGAAGCATGGAATACCTTGTGTATGCTCCCTCTAAGTTGAGAATTTCATACCTCTTCCCTAAAATAACAAAACAGATCAAATTCAGGTGAACCTATTAATTACAGTTTCATAATTTGACAAAAAAATCCTATTTATGTTATCCAATGTTGCATTTGGAGAAGTTAAAAGTTAAGATGATACCTAGAATGGTGCAGACCTGATAGTAAGCTAATAGTTATCAACGACAGGCCATAATACAGGATAAACCAGGCCATTTTATTTTCCAGGTAAGTGCCCACCTTCCCAATAAAATCAGCTAAATATAGCGCACCGCAGCTCAACCTAGACCCAAGCATTCAGGGTCAAAACCTCAAGATCTGTAAGACAGTAAGCACAAAGAGAATAAGTGTTCATGTGACCGGCAGCTTTGGGAGGAGGAGAGGGGGTGGGAGGGGAGGGTGGTGGAGCTCACCATGGCCGGGATCTCGCAAGGAGGCGGCACCGACGGGGGGGTAGAAGGCCTAGTGCTCACCAAGAACCCCGAGTGAGAACATATATATTTTTAATCCAATGACAACATGCTACAATCAACTGCATAAATTTTGTGGCACTTATAGGATGATATAAAAATAGTATATTTGACCATCAATGAACTAACAAAACAGTGGTAACTTATATGTTCTGTAAAGTTAACTCCGCTATCAAATTAACATATACATGACTATACACACATATAAGTAATGAAAACCAGAAAGGTAGACCTTCAAATTATTTTTTTTGACAAATGGACCTTCAAATTAATTACCAAAACCAGAGACCACCAAGACCATATCAATATAAAAGTTTCAGGAACAGGTCGAGTTAAGAAAGGAAACATGTATAAACTGTGCCCTACATTGTAGAAAAATAAAAATAGGAAGATTTCCTTAGAGCAAACATGACATGCAATGCCATTTTAACAGGAAGCTACCTCATATACTGCAAACATGACATCAGTGAAAATATGGACACACATATCAGCAGACATCGATAGTACCATGGAAGAGAAATAAATAAGGAAAAGGAGACACAAAATATACCTGAGAAGAGGTAGAAGAATTGAGGCGTGGGCGCAGGGAGCCCAGCGGCGGTTAAGGCCACATGAACCATCGAGGAACTCTAGCTGCCGATGGCTGGAGCCGATGGTTAGGAGGCTCGACATGACGAACATCTCCTGGATCATGTCCTGTCCCCATGAGCTGATGGTTAGGAGATGATAGATATAATTATGATTTAAATACAAAGGGAATTAGGCAATGAAGATTGTTGTCCCTCGATTTATAGTGGTTCTATTAGCTTTTCAGCTGTCTGGGCACACACCTGGCTCTAGAGCACCAAGCCAGTTTCCTTCTCTAGGTTTCCATGACCATACCATAATCTAAATATGTAATTCACCACAATACTCCCACAAAAATGACGCAACCTAGCATCTTCTTCACCAACGGCGGCATCGGCAGCCTCTTACACTGCAGGTTGCCAGTGTCATCTTCCTCCCTAAGCTACTGCCGTCCTCTTCCTCACCAAGATGCCGCCGCCAATGCCGTGCCATGGTACCGGAGATGAAAACATTCAGATTCAGTACCAGGCATGGATCAAGATAATGAACAATCCCAAGAAATCAATGAAACCTAGGTGTCACTTAGTCAGATCAAAACAACCAGAACTAAATGCACAAAAAACCTGAAACTCCAAGACGACCGAAATGTATTTCAGCCCTTATCTCTCACCAGATTCATACACTACAACTCTAATACAACTGAATATATTTTAGCCTTCATCCCTCAGAATATCCATTTATTCATCCAAAAATACCAATCAAAAGGGGCACAACTGAAGCGGCAAAGCATCTCCTAACTATCATATGACAGAAACATATCCAAGACAATTGAAGCTAATTATTCAGTCCAGGGAGGTAAAATTCTTGCTAATTATAAAATTATGCAATGCACAAGCTGCAAGGAAGTTTCTAAACACAATTAAGCATAGCCAATAGTTGTGTACGGAATGCATTCTAGCACAAAACATACATAATCGTAGCCACTAATAATTTAGTCGGCCATGTCAATTCAGAGCAAAGAACAAGGGCAGCAAACATCCATGTGCAAACAAACAAAAAAACTCACCCCTAGTAGGATCTACACAAGAAACAAAAGGACACACCTGTAACCCACAAAAGAACAAACAAGGAAAGCGGGCGACAAAAATCTAGCCAGGGATAATACATTTTGCCTCTACCAGAAAGAAGACAACAAAGAGATACAATCATTGGCTAACCTGCATACCAATTGAATCTAGCGGTGCCTAACCTGCACACCAACCGAACCCAATAACATCCCCAGACAAAGAAAACAACAAAGATACACCGGCGCACAAATACAAGCCTAGGACTGCAAAGAAACAGGAATAGAGAAAGGAAGGAGAGAAGGGGTCGACCTGCAGTTCCCTGAACAAATACATGAAGGCCGGCAGAGATCGAACATCGACCTCCAGTTCCCTCTGGTCGATGGTCGGGGAGGAGGTCGCCGACAACCGTGCAGGCCCCCTCCTTCCTCCACCACCGCACGGGGAGGGATGGCCGCGCGCCTCCATCGTCGCTGGGCTCGAGAAGGACGGAGTACGGCGTCAGTGGCAGCGGTGAGGTGGCTGGCGGGGAGGAATGGAGCAGGAGAGGAGAATGGGAGCGTGGTGGCCGCGCGCCTCCATCGTCGGTGATCTCAGCAGGGGAAAACAACGGGGAGGAGAGGAGGACCGGACCGGACCGGAGCTCATCCATGGCTGCCGCGGCGGGCGGGCGGGACGGCGGGGCCGCGCGGGGAGGGAAGGAGGGGATGCGTGGTGGTGGACGACGGCGACGACGCCGGGGAAGTGGGCGGCGGGGGTCCGGCGGGCAGGGCGAAGGAGACGGCGGCGGCGTTAGGGTTTGGGTGGAGGTGGGCGGCGGCGTTAGGGTAGGGGGCTGGGACGCGCGGGCGTGGTGGGAGGAAGAGGAAGGGAGGCGGCTGCGTGGGAGGGAGGGAGGCGAGGCGGGGGAGGGACGAGCGGGTGCGGGAGGAGGAGGCGGCGGCTAGGTCTCCGCCACGGAAGCGGCTAGCCTTTTATACCCCTACAAAGTGAAATGACGAATATACCCTCGGGGGCACTGGAATTACGTGCGGTGGCAGGCCTGGAGTGAAACGAGCCTCAGTTTTTATCCAACGGTCGAGGGCGTTCGGAAGGGGGATCGAACGGCCGGAAACGCATCAAGGAGCCGATCCGACGGCCAGGAGGCTCAAATCGCTGAGGAGCCTCCTGCATCCCTCCCTCTCATATTTCTGGATACTACAATGTACTAGTACGAAATATTATAATATCCCCAGCACGAGCAACAGTACAACGCGAGTGAAGAAGAGATGATGGGGCTGACAAGGAGGGAAGGGAGGCAGAGGCGAGTCAACTCCAACCCGCCCGGTCACCGGCCGGAGGGGAGAATGGCGGAGACAGCTCCGACCCACCGGCTCCGCGCGCGCGCCGAGGCGGCGGTGGCGTCCATGGTGGACGTCCGCCTCCACGAGATGCCCCCGCTGACCAGCGCCGCCTCCACCTTCTTCTTCGTAAGCCATCTCTCTCGTCGGATCCGCCTTCCGAATTCAGCCACCAGCGGAGAACGGAAAATCCTCACCCCATGGGTGACGCAGATCCTGAGCGCCTACTTCGTGGTGCTGCCGCTGCGGGACGAGGGGGCCATCTCGCTGGGCCTCGGCGCCCTCCCGGGCCTCTTCGCCGGTTCGCTCGTGCTCACCATCCTCGCCGCCCCCGTCGCCTCCCTCGCCTTCTCGCTCCCGTCCGTCCCCAAGTCCAGGGTCCGTGCCTTTCTCACTTGGGTCGTTGCAGTTTGCTCGTGTTTAAACGGAAACAATTCAACCACAGCAGATAAAAGCAATGCAAATAATGCAAGGATCCAACAGGACAAAACTGTACTTCCCTAAACATCACAGCACCAAGACAAGAATTATAAACCAAACGCCTAGTTGGACTTAGTTTAAAACACACACACACCTTCGCCAGAACCTATTTACTTTAGCAGAAAAAAATGTATGTTTTTGCAATGATCTGCTATTTCATGTGGTTTATGTCTAGGGCTGCAAGTCAATTTTAAATATAAGCTTCTGTTATTTTCCTTTGACGAGCCCCTGTTTTTATTCAGGTAATTGGCGATGATTTTATGAAGTTGAAATTTTCCATTACTCCCTCCGTTTCAAAATAAGTGTCGTGGTTTTAGTTCAAATAAAAATTACTCCCTCCGTCCCATAATATAAGAACATTTCTGACACAGACACTCTTATATTATGGGACGGAGGGAGTATTTTGGAATGGAGGGACTAGCAATTATTTTTCCTTCACTGACACAAGCTAATTCCTATCATCTGTACCTGCAATTTCAGGCTTTGGTTTTGATACACAGGTTCTTCAGCATATCCCTTCTTGTATTTTTTGTGCTTTGGTTTGCCTCGAAGCCGGGCTCCCCATCTACCGCCCAGGTAACACACACTGATAACCTGGTGGATTATTTTCTCTTTTTTTGTATGCATGATTAGTTTCCCTGGAGTTTGCAAATATCCCATGCTGATATTACACCGGAAAAAATGTTTTTGAATCCATCTGCCATCTTGCACTCCGGCCACTTTGCTCGCTTTCTAAATTTCCTAATCGAAGAAGGCAGGGCCAAACTTATTTTTGTTTACTTTTGTCGATATTATGATCAAGTCAAGTGAAGATGGTTCAAATAAACCTGCTGGGTGGGGAAACCATAGCTGGTTATACATAGTTGTGAGAATAAGCTTCTTTCTCTGGGTAAGCCATTTCCTGTTACATGATCCTGTCCATGTTTTTGAGATTTAAGTTATCGTCCATTTGAATTACTCTCTTCATCTGAAGGTTGCTTTGCTTAATCTCATTACAATATCATCCACTTGGGCAAGGGTAATTGATGTCATGGACAGTGAGGTATCATTTGATAACTGCACCAGAATATATCGGTAACCCCTTAGACATTTTGGATGTTCTTTTCAAATCCTTATCTCTCTCTTGATTCAGTCAGGTTCAAGATTGTTTGGTTTTATCGGGGCTGGTGCTACGCTAGGGCAACTTTTTGGTTCTTTGTTTGCTGCAAGCATGGCATGGATGGGACCCTGTACGTATCTAGGATGCTCCTCCGAATAACATTATAAGCTCCTGTCTGATTTTTCATGGATGCAATGTCATTTACTAAAATTTCCTCAGTTCTGCTCCTATTTTCCTCCCTCTTGATGGAACTTGCTGCGCTGTCATCTAAAGGAATTTGCATTGATGCTAATCATGGTTCAACAGAATTGCCATCAACAGGGTATGTATTCCTTCTGGGCATGAGTTACAAGTTCTTGACTCATTTTCCTGTTAATTTTGGCATGAGTAACCAGCATGTTTTATGTACAAAATTTCTTGCTTGATTAACCTTAGCGAACTTTGAGCCGCAAATACTAGCTCTGAAATCTGAATAGTCCACTTTATGACTAACTTGGAATGATTTTATTAGTTTCAACAATTTATGATAAAAAATGGGATTTACAATGGTGGGCTTCCACACTATTTTTTAGGTGTTACTGATGATTTTATTTGACTTGTTGGTGCTTCTTTGTGTTCACAAGTGAGAATTTAAGACATCCCAATTTATTACAAACTGCAGAGCAGAACCAAGTCAAAATACCGAGCTTGGTGATGAAATGTCTTCACTGGTCACTTCACCTAGAACACCTTCCCAATCTCAAAAGACAAAGCCTGGGATTTTTGTGATGTTTGAAGGTTTCTGGCTGATCATGCGCTCGCCCTACCTGATATACATATCTCTGTTTCTATGGCTGAGTGCAGCTGTCTCATCCTTCTTTTACTTTCAGGTATGATTGTTCTCCTTTTGTGTATGACATGGATGATAAGTTGTGCAATGCTGTGAGCATGTTGCTTCCTTAAATAAATTGTTAGTACAGAAAGGATCCTCCATTTACTCACCCGACCTTTTCTCCTTGTTTTCCAGAAAGTAACTATAGTTGCTACTACAATATCAAGTCCAACTGCCAGAAGGAGAACATTTGCACTGATAAATAGCTTTATAGCAGTTTTTATTCTTGCCGGACAGCTCACTTTGACGGTATTTTTTCCATCTGGAAATTATCCTTGTTTTACTCTACTTCATTACCCCCTTTTCAGTGTGAATAAGTGAATATCACCCAGATAAGTTGTCACAAAAAAAAACTTTTATGCCATTATGCATTGTCGAAGTGTATACATATTATTAAAAGATGTAAATATAATAGAACTTACATCACCCTCTCTTAATATCTATCCCCTCCGTCCCATAATATAAGAATGTTTTTTACACTCCTTAATGCAAATCATAATTGCAATAGTAATCCATCATAACTTCCACTTCAAGATGAGCACGTCCACAATGTAAATTGCAGTATAGGATTACTGAATTAAATTTGTAAATGTGCACCTCCAGTTTTTGCTATTTTTTCTGTGTAAAGTGTTTGCGTGAATATTTTTTGTGGAACACCCGGTTATTACTTTCAAGAAAATAAACCTTCCATCATGTGATGGAATCTCAATACGCTTCCCCTTCGAAACTAATTCCCGTGCACACTGAGATGATGTCAATTAGAGACCCCATGAGTTCTGCATTTCTATTATCTCAAGGGACAAACTTCGTGCAGTCTAGTCCAACTGATGCATGCTGTGACACTAGCTGTCTAACTATTCCACAACGATATCTGGTAGTGAATAAAACAATATAAATCAACAAGGGTCTTAACCAAATGGTAGTTAAAAGATTCTGCAATGACCAACGTAGATTAGTGGTTTTCTTTTCGTTCGCACGACCTGTTTAGATCATAGATATTTTACGTCTAATCTGAAGAGGGTATTATGGTAATTATACCATTCTTGTAGCTCTATCAATTTCTGGGTATGATTTGAACAAGTATTTATTTCAGGGTCATATCCTTACAGTAGCTGGTGTAACAGTTGCTATTTGCGCATCTCCATTTATTGCTGCCTCAAATTTGGTTGCCCTTGCTGTATGGCCAACTTGGGTTGCTGTTGCCGTCACTGAAACAATTCGAAAGGTATCGATTGACCAGGCCACTCTTACTGAACTTTCGATACCATTTTTCTACCATTAGTTGTTGATATGAAAAAGATGCATGTAAAGGTAAGGCATATGCAAAAGCTGAGTAGCCATTGCCATTGAATTTGTGCACACGCACTATATCTTTAGTTTTGGTTTAGTACCCTCAAATGATTTCATATGAAAGAGCTTATGCGTTGTAGTATATTTTCCTATTGTTAATAAGCTGAGAAATCATCAATTGCAGGATTCATTTTCGTTTCAGTTCGAATATTAGTGCAGCTTCATCTAGTTGCATCTGGAGCCAATGCATGATAGCATCTGTTATACTCAAAATTAATCAAGGCGCTAGTTCTGTATGTAATTAATGTATCAAAAATCATTATACTGCCGGTTGTTTGCAAAATGCTCGTTTGGTAAAAGGGTTATAGCCACAACCGATTTTCTTCATGTACCAACACTGATTTAGGCAAAAGAAATACTGATTTAGAGCATACTGAATGTTGTTTGGTACTAGGTGAAGTTTGTGAGTACCTACTAATTGTTGTATTTACCTACTAATTGTTGTATTTACTACTCCCTCTGCTCGGAGGGAGTTCATGTTTTTATTTCTATATTCAGGTATACTCTGCGATAAACACATAATTATTCTAATTTGTTGTTTCCCAATCTTTTTCCTTCATTGCAGGTAACTACCTATGTTTTGACTAGACCTGGAAGGGAGTTATTATTTACTGTTGTCTCACAGGATGAGAAGTACAAAGCCAAGGTAAAAAGGAGTTATGTAATTTGAGCATGCTAACAGTAGGAAACATGATGAGGCATGAATTGGTCTCCATAGATGATGAAATGATAATAGCATATAAATGGGATATAACTCATTTGCTCTCATTTTGACCGGTTTCCACTAGCTGTCCACCTGGGCCCAGAAGATTTTAGTAACTTGGATCACCACACTAGGGATCAAATGATCTCTTTTAGAAACATGATACTCGGCGTCAAGTGAACAATTTAAGCATTCAATTTTTTCCTTTCTAATTGATTGCGGCGCATCGGGGGAACTACTTCTCTCTGAAAATAGAAGTAAATATCAATAACCTAAAAAGTCTAATTTCGGACACAGTATTTGCTACTGAGGAGTGCTTTTTGCTGCTGTTGAGTACTCACCTTATTGCGAGTGGCATATTTTTTAGAAGTATCTTGCCTGATATTGGCAAATCATGTGGATATTATCTTGTTTTGCTGCCCATTTTCCGTGTTGATTTTGTCTTATTAATTTGGCTAAATCAAAGTTTTTCTTGTAGGTCTGTATAGATGTTATTGTTCAAAGGCTTGGTGATGCGACAGCTGCTGGAATTTACACATTACTTTTCAGCAGCTTTGAGAAGAAAATATCCATTGTCAACCTCTATGCATTGCCGGTATGAATCATGTCTGATCATTTACTTGCTCATTTCTGCTTACCATATCATATTGTATGTTTAATGTGTTTTTTTAATCTCTCAAAGATAGCTCCTTGGCAATGTAGTCTGTTTGATTGTGCCTTGGGAGGTAATTCTTGATGCAGATGTTGCACTAATACTTTGGTAGAAACTAATTAAGATGGGGAATTTGAGGATTTGCCACAAGTTTGTTTACACTTTGAGGATTTGCCCCTATTTTACTTGTCACTGATATTTGCCACACCTTTCCCAGATTCTTGATGATTTGCCCCTTATGCATGGTATGGAATTACAATACAAAATCAGTGACCAAACTGCCCTGGCCCAAATTAGTTAGCTCCCCGTTTGACTATTTCCATTCCTCTGTTGATCCGTATTCCTGCTGGCTCGCCATGACTCGCAGCTGTGTCTCTCGCCGTCGTGCTTCATGAACCTGCCTTGTTCGAGAACAAGTAGGCCGAGGTCAACGACCTGAAAAGAGAAGCCGAGGTCGACGACCTCAACCAGCAGCTCGCCAGGCGAAAGCATCCGCCGTTGTCAACCACTATGATTCCATCAAGTTCGCCTCAGACGCAAATAGGAAAAAGCTTCCTGTGATCTGTGTGACCCCACAACCCGCACGCATCCCATCCTGGGCCGCAGCAATGGCCACCGCCGCCTCCCTCCCCTCCGGCGCTGCTCCTTGCCTCCCGTCCTCTTCCTGGAGGCCATGGCGAAGACCACGCGCTCACCGACGGCGTGCACGCGCTGGTGCCTCGTGGTCTTCAAAACACGCGTCATCGACCCACTAGGCCGCCTCGCCAAGGGGACGGACGACGACGACCGCCCCTGCTCTTGGTCAAGCGCCGGCTGCAGTGCGCGCACAGGCTGCGTGACCTCGCTCTCGCTGCTCACCGCGTTGCTCCCCAGTCGCCTCCCCTGCCCGTTCCTGCGCCTCGACACACTCCTCGCCTGCAACAACCTGTCTGGACGATGACGATCAGACGGAGCTGGCCGTGCTGCCGTGCAGCTTCCGTCTACCTTCATGACTTTGGACAAGATGAGGACGAAGGGCATTTTAGATATTTTCTTGTGGGTCTGTACAATCGGGGGCAAATCATCAAGAATCTTAGAAATATGTGGCAAATAATCGATGACAAGGAAAACGAGTGCAAATCCTCAAAGTGCAAACAAACCTGTGGCAAATCCTCAAATTCCCCAATTAAGATACACTTTTCTCGTGTGAAGATGCTTTGAATGGAAAAGTGTCCATGTCTGGATATTTGGCTGCTCAAAAGTGTGTATGCTCCCACCAAAGCGTTCAAAGTCTGGGGAGTTCTTTGCTAGTTTTTTTTTCTTTGCTAGCTGAACTGCTGAACACAACTGAATATATAATCCATGCTGAAATTTAAAATATCTTGCTTCAAACCTTTTACCTATCTCTACTTGTATGTTAAAACCTGGTTAACTATGCCAACTACTGCTGACCCTTCTTATTCCACAACTAGTATACTTTATGGGTTTGCTAAACACAATCGCTTGATTTTTTGATAACTCAGTCAATTTTGTGGTTGCTGGATCTGCGCAGAGATGCGTGTGGGAGGTGTGCTTTTAGAAATAATCAATGAGCTGGTGGGATTTGAGCCCATGACCTCTCCGCTGCACACCTTACTTGACTACTGCCACCATACCAGTTGCACTCTTTTGTACCCCCCCCCCCGGATCCAAATTAATCGACGCAGCTCTAGTACAACTTTGCACGAGAGCTGCCTCGATTAATTTGGATCGCAGGGAGTTGTTAAGGTACACCTTTTGTTTTTTTGTTGTGTAATTACACACCTTTTCGGAATCGACTGTGTTTCATTGAACTCTCAGCGATTAGATTCCATGCGGTCCCTACAAATTTCCAGATAAATATCTTGGTGTTAAACTGTGCAGCATTTTTTGGGGGTCCTGGGAGATATGTCTAATGGTTTGTGCTTACCTTTTGTTACCAGCTCTGCTTTGTCTGGCTTCTGATTGCATTTCATTTGGGACGGCTCCAGACAAATCTTGCCAGGCTTCAGGCAGCTTCTGACCCGTCCTAGTTCCTCCCAAACATGCATCTGGAACCTAAAAAATAGGTATCGTGGTGTTCTTGATAATCTATCAAGATATGTGGCTGAGCAAGGCTGTTTATGCCTGGCCTTTACTTTTCTAGGATATCGACTCAATACAGGGAAATCGTTCGAGAATGCAGAATGGTATGTCACGAAGACACGAGGTTTTTGCCACCAGCGTTGATTTTGTCTGCACATTTCAAAGGGGCTACGAATTGACAACACGGAAATTCGAATATAACACTGGAAGTAACTATCTGAAGGGTGAACATAGAAGAAGACAAATAGTAGCAGGCCAGCAGCATAGAGTATAACAATACGCGAATTTTGTATGTGCTTGTAGTCCATCTTTTCACGGCCGTAAATTGTGTCGTGTAAACTGTAACTCTGTAAGAGCATCTACAGCCGGAACTTGCAAACCGACCCCTCAAACGCCCGTGGACGCTACCGGGAGCGTCCGCGGACAGGACCGGTCACGCCTCATACTTGGTGCCATGCATCCATACAAATCATGCAAAAGAAATCCTACGTACTACACGCACGGTAGCTAACTACGCTTTGTCGTCGGAGATGTCCATGACGGCTAACTACGCTTCGTCGTCGGAGATGTCCATGACGGCTAACTACGCTTTGTGACGTCGGTGCTGGGCACCGGGTAGATGGGTGCGAAGGAGGGCTCTTGCTCCTCATCCATATACGCAAGCATCTCGTTGACTTCCTGTGTGCTCCGCCTTCGCCTCCTGCCGACGATGGCGTTTGGCCTCCGCCTTCGATTCAGAGACCACTTGCTGCTTCGCCTGTAGATCTGTGTCCCCGGTGTCCCTCACATCCTCCTCCTCCATCTCCAAGCTCTCCTTTGGATCCACCGCATTCGGAGGTAGCTCTGCGGTGATCCGGGATTCACGCCTTTCCCGAATCTGCTCAAGGAGCTGCAGTCGGTGCTCCGTCGTTAGATACGGGTAGCTCCTTACCTGGCGGCGTGGGGCATGGCTATTAGTGGTGGCGGACAGCGATTGGGAAGTGGCGGTGGCGGCATACGGGAGGGGGAAATGTGGACGGGTAGGGTTCTGGTGCTAGGGAACTACGCGGCCCACTGGAGTGGTGCCATGTGGCGCCAACGGTCCGACGGAGGAGGCGAGCTTTGGATCGCCGGTTTTCGGAGTGTTTTAGTGCAGGACCCCATCGTCAGGCCGACGTGCCGGACGCGCTCGGGCCTTCCCATATCCACTTTAGATTTGGACTGGTTATGAGGGGTAGTGTGCTTGAGGCCCGTTTGAGGCGCCCGTCTGGGTCGGTTTTTTTTACTGGTCACTAACCTGACGTCCGCCCGGACATTTGAAGCGGGTTTGGGGCGGCCGGTAGATGGTCTAAGCATGCTAATTCATTGTTTATGTGGAAAAATAGGGCGGATAGGTTGGGCATTGTTCTGCTGTGCTGCATAAAATTGTCTACTGTCCGATATCACTCCCAGACTACGTATCATTTGCAGAGATGTGTAACTAGTTTTACGGGCAACTATCTGATGAACCCGGACTACCGATGCTACAATGAAATATTTCTGTTTTGTGCGTGCGTGTGTGTGTGTGTTGTCTGATTTGAACTGGCTTCCTTATGAATTTTTCATGAAATTTGCAAGTCCTAAGAGGGCATATTTGCACAGCAAAGGCCGTTAATGTTCTCACTGCATACCTTACCTGTACAAAATGATAATGTGCCACCTACTCTTGTTTTTCTTCTCTCAGGAACACGTACATCTAAAGACGGCTTTGCATTTCTTTACAAGAAAACCCAAAGATGGAATGTTTAAGCACGTAGGATTAATGTGACAATGCACGATCTTTGTGCGCATGCATGAATTGAGGCAATCCAGAGAGATATAAAATGGCAGGAGGAAGAAGAAGACGGCAACATCGATCGTCCCTGTGAGCATTTGCTCTTGCGCTTCTTGATTACCTATTTGCCCGAAAGAAGCAAACATCCATGGTAGCAATGGCAGCGTCGAGGTGCAGCACCACCTTCGTCTTGCTCGTCGTGGTCACGGTGGCGGTGGCGGCGGCGGCGGCGCTGCCGCAGCCGGCGGAGGCGGCAGCGGCGGCACGCCGCGCCGACGCCGACGTGCTCTGGTACCCGGGAACAAGGCAGCGTAGCCCCAGCGGCTTCCGGGGTTTCCCTCGCTCCAGGCTGTCGCCACCGTCCGCGGGCAGGCTAACGCCGCCGTCGCCCAGCGGCAGGCCGATGACGCCGCCGCCGTCCCAGGCGCAGGCGCCGCCGGCGCCCATCTCGCCCCCGTGCACCGCCGCGAACCCGCAGCCCGGTTTCCCCGGCATGCCGGTGGGCGGCGCCGGCGGCTTCGGAGGGGCGTCGCCCTCGCCGCCGTCGGCGCCGACGGACTGCGTGACGCCGCTGGCGGGGCTGATGACGTGCGCGTCGTTCCTGACGGGGAGCGAGGCGGAGACGCCGACCCCGCAGAGCGAGTGCTGCGGCGGGCTGGGCATGTTCCTCAACAGCTCGGCGGCGGCGGACGACCGGTCGCTGCGGTGCCTGTGCCCGGTGATCCTCGGCGACGTGAACCGCATGCTCCCCAAGCCCATCGACCCCGTCCGCATGATGTACCTCCCCATCGCCTGCGGCGTCGTCCTCCCGCCCCAAGTCCTCTTCATCTGCTTCAGTACGCCAACGCCATTAATCTCTCTCTCTCGCTCGATCTCTCTTTCTCACTCATGATGGATTGATTGATGATGATCTTGGAATCTATGCAGCTGGGCAGCCGACGCCGCCGGTGGTGAACCGGATTCCTGACTCCTGGAAGACCTCGTCTTCTTCAGGTCAACTACTCACTCGCTAGCACAGTACTAGTATCACTTTTCGAAAGTGAAAAATCCATACTGCTCTTGCATGGTTAAGCTCGATTGCTTTCAGCTGAATTCTGATGTCTCCGTCTGCTGTGCAGCCTTGTCGCCTTGAGCTGGTGCCGGCGATCGGATTTGGTTACTGCTCATCACGCAGGCACAATTTATCCCGGGACGTATCTACCAAGTTTAATTAAGATTACAAAAGAAACGTGAGAAACTAGCTGGTTACTACCAACTTTGCAGCCATCAGAGTGGTCAACGCATCATGGGCCAATTGTGGTGTAGTATTACTGATCGATGTAATAGCTAGTAGCATGTTTTCCTTTTTCTTATTGAGAATGTAAACAAAAATACAAGAGCAGATTGCATCTAAGGGAGTATTGTTTCACACTATTTACATGGGCTTTCTGTCTGATGATCCTATAATGCCCATCTAGCCCTGGCTTGTGTTTTGTAACTTAGTCTTCCATATTAGTGTGATGATGAATGTCTTTTCATGACGTTTTTCTATCTAGTTAAAGAGCTTTGACCATCTACAGGACATTTCCTGGACAATTTTGTCCTCGTCTCCATATGTCACTTATATGTGGGATCCACCCGAGTAAAAACAGAAATTAAAACTCCCCTCTATCACTTACATGGGGACCCACGCTTAAAAGAGAAAAAGAAAACTCACCCTTCCCACACTTTTACAGGTGGGACCCACCTAAAAGGCAAAAGAAAAAAACAAATTTGCTAATTCTCATCTAGGTGAGATTTAGCGACGTCTCATCTAAATTGTCCTCCACACAATGCGGGTGCTGAGATTTGTGCATTTTCTTTATCCTGGGCCGTTGTCTGCCTGCTCAAATCAGATGTGTCGCTAATAGAGATAAATCAAGATCCTTACACTCATCATAGAACATGTTTTTATATTGTAACCATTTGAATTTATAGAGGCTGATAACTTTCAATGTAGATCTGGCCAATTTTTTATAAAATTTGACTTACAAACTTAATATGGGGAGTAAAAAGGAAGAGAAAGAGTAAAATCAAAGAAACATGGAAATATTTATTACAAGTCTTTTAGATAGGCAAGATACCCCGCTTCTTCCCCTGATCTTTCTTTCCCTCCTCCCGCCGGGGTTCCTCTTGCTTGCTTGGTGGAGGCTGCTGCCCTGCTGCTGGTACCGTGGAAGACTCCAACGCGCCGTACGTGCGAGCAAGCCACACCCAGAATGCCATGAGCCCGGCGATGAAGACAGCCACGATGCAGACGCAACCGGCCAAGACACGGGTGTCCTTGACCGCGATGGCCAGGACGGCGGACACCATGAGACCCAGGACGCCGACGCCGAAGCCGTAGACTCCTACGTCGCGAAGCTTCTTGACGACGGTCACCGGCGTGCGCGGCAAGAACAGTTCCGCGTAGGACTTGACGAGGAAGAGCACCGACCAGTAGGCCCCGTAGGAGAGCACCAGCGGCAGCCGCCATGGGACGCTGCTGAAGAAGGAAGGAGAGCGTCCTGAAATGTAGGCGTAGATCACGATCGCGGTGATTCCTACAGGGCAGACGATCTGGCAGGCGACGGCCGTCACCCACCTCTTGGTACGGGATACGTGCGCCAGCGACTCCCCAAGCGTCGTCGCAGGCGTAGCCATTGGTTAGCTATGTCGAGCTCTGCGCCTTCCGCGGTGTTATGCTGTACATGCTGTGTGTTATATTGTACTAGTACATGTTGTGTGTATATGGGAGCAATGAAGTCTAATTCGGATCCCTCGAATATATATAGAAACAAACGAAAACGCCTACCGTTTCGACTCCTCCAATATACGGATTCAGACTCCTCACTCCTCGAATATACTACTCCCTCCATCAGGAAAATTCCGCGGTTCCGTGATGTAGCGGTAGATCTCGAGCCGTCCGTTGCATTTTCAAGATTGGTGCAAGGGATCCGTACATACAAAATACCACTGACGTTTCTGACATATACGGTCTGCAGTATCCGACGCACGCAAGTGGGGTGCATCTTATTGACTCAAAGCGAAGATGAAAATATCTGCAGGACGCGGTTTCTGTTCCTTCTTCCTCGCTCTTCTCTTTCTGAGTTCGCCTCCATGCCTCTGCTTCTTCCTCTGCTAGATTTCAGATTTGTACTGCATCTCTTCTTCTCCATTCTTCTCCATTTCTTCATAGTGAGATACTCGAGCCGCTTATAGATCAGCTTCAAAATTCAATGCCTCCAAGTATTTCTTCCATGTTATAGATCCAACAACTAGTTACAGGTACTGCAAACAGGTATGGATCTGCTTAATTATAGATCCAGTGTTAAATATATGTGTACGTGTATATTGTGTCTTGGACCCACCTCCTAGTTTATCTGTATAGTTGAGATTGTGGCCCCTCTCTGTACTCATATATATATACGTGCCTGGTACACCGATCAATGCATTGTGTTTGCACAACGTATATTTCTTGTTCTATATGGTATGTATCGCAGGTCGGTCGACCTAACCCTAGCCGCCGCGCGCCCTCTGCGCCACCGCCTTCCCACTCGCCGCCGCCGCCACCACCGTCGGTCGCCGCTGCCCTGCCGACCTCACGTCGCCGCCACCTGCCGCCGCCGTTGGCCTTCTAGCCGTCGCTGCCGCCAGTTGCCGTTGCTCTCCCGGTTCCGCACTCCCTCCTCTACCCACCCCTCACCCCAACCCACGTCGCCTCCTCACCCGCACCACCTCACCCGACCCGCCTCAAACGCTAACCCTAACCCGCGCCGTCTCCACCTCCCACGCCGCGCCATGAGCTCCTCTTCCTCCACCGTTTCCAACCCCTTCGCCGGTCCCGACACCACCCTCGTCCGCAACATCCACGAGCGCGTTCCAGTGAAGCTTGATCAATCCACCGCGCCCTACTCCGCTTGGAAGCGGTACTTCTCCTTGGTGTTTCGCGTACCTACTCCACGGCCACATCGACGGCACCGTGGACTCGAGCCTCATGATTCATGACAAGGAGTGGATGATCCTCGACGCCACCATCATCCGCTGGTTCTACCTCACCATCTCCAGTGACCTCTTCCACACAGTGGTGGATGATGACGACGACGCCTATGCCGTCTGGACCAAGCTCAACGGCCTCTTCACCGACAACAAACTGCAGCGCAAGGTCCTTCTCCATGGCAAGTTTTACGGGTGCTAGCAGCTTGACTCGTCCATCGACGATTTTTTGCATGCGCCTCAAAAATCTTGCCGACGAGCTCCGCGATCTCGGTGAGATGATCGGCAACGAGCTCCTCATCAGCACCCTCACCGCCGGCCTCAATGAGGACTTTGGGAACGCCGCCTCCAACCTCACCCTCATCCCGGATCCTACCTTCACTAAGGTGGTGGCGTACCTCAAGCTGGAGGAGCGAGGGATGAAGATGGCCCGGACTCGGGCGACTCACATCGCTCTCGTCGTAGGCACCCGCGGCCGCGGGGGCCAGGCACTGCCGTCGCCGCGTCCGCGCCGGCCCTCCCGCCTGCGCCCGCCTTCCCGCAGGCACCGGCTGCCCCCTTCCCGCTGCCCCAGCCGGCCGCTAACAGGGGCCACCGCAGCGGCCGCCGTGGAGGCCGCAAGCAGCAGCAGGGCGCGGGTGCTCAGGGAGGAGTGGCCCGTCCCCAGCAGCAGCAGTACCAGCCGACCCTGTGGTATGCCGGCCAGAACCCCTAGACCGGCGTCGTCCATGCCTACTACATGCCGGTTCCCCGCACCCCTGCCCCAGGTATCTCGGCGCGCGGCCTCCATCCCACTAGGCGTTCTATGCTGCGCTGCAACCTATGCGGCGCCCTACGGGCCCTTGCCCTTGACGGTCCCGCCTCAGGAGCCCGCCCTCCAACCGGCACCGTGGGACCCGGCTCTCTTGGTGGCCCCGCACTCCGCTCCTTCACCTTTCACCTACACCGGCGGCGGCGACTGGTATATGTACACTGGAGCTACCGCGTACATGGCGACACTTCCCGGTAACCTCCACACCTCTTATCCCGTCCACACTTCCACTTGCATCACCGTCGGTGACGGTTCCTCCCTTCCCATTACTCATATAGGACATGCATCTTTTTCATCTAATTCTACTCCATTGTCATTATCTAGTATCTTAGTTTCTCCTGATCTTATTAAAAATCTTGTCTCTGTTCGTTCTTTTACACGTGAAAATCCTGTTGCCGTTGAGTTTGACGAGTGTGATTTTTCTGTTAAGGACGCTCGTACCCAGATGGTGCTCCACCGATGTGACAACCCCGATGAGCTCTACCTGGTCCACTCCACCACCCCCACCACCTCCGCTGCCCCCATTGCTCTCGCCACCGGAGTGGATCTTTGGCACACTCGCTTGGGTCATCCCAACCCCGCCACCCTTCGTCACATACTTCAGAGTTTTTCTTTCACGTGTAATAAGATCGAGGACCACTCGTGTCATGCATGTCGCCTCCGCAAACATGCTCGTCTTCTGTTTAGGGCTTCTTCTCATGTTGCATCGTACCCGTTTGAGTTAATTCATAGTGATGTTTGGGCCTCTCCTGTTGCAAGTAATACAGGCTATCTTTATTATCTAGTTATTCTTGATGATTTTTCTCACTATGTGTGGACCTTCCTGTTGCGTCGTAAGTCGGATGTCATCTCCACTCTCGCGGCTTTCTACTCCTATGTTTTCACGCAGTTTGGTCGTCCCATTCTCGCATTTCAGACCAGTAACGGGAAGGAGTTCAACAACTTAGTTGTTCATACTCTCCTCACCACACATGGAACGAATTTTCGTCTCACATGCCCGTACACTTCGCAGTAGAACAGTCGCGTTGAGCGTGTCCTTCGCACTCTTAACGATTGAGTTCAGACCCTCCTTTTTCATGCCAAAGTGCCTTCACGCTTTTGGCCTGACGCTCTCGCCACCACATCATTTCTCATTAACATCCGACCCTGTCGCACTCGCGGGAACTTTGCACCTCATCACCTCCTATTCAGTGCACCACCCTCTTATGATGAGCTTTGCATCTTCGGCTATCTCTGCTACCCTAGCATCACCGCCACTGCGCCTCATAAGCTTGCACCCGCTCCGTCGCCTGCATCTTTCTCGGCTACCCACCTAACACCAAAGCTATCGCGTCTATGATCCTGTCTCACATCGTGTGTTCACCTCTCGACACGTTTACTTTGATGAGAAGGTGTTTCCGTTTCAGCAGCAGGTACCTCTCGTCGCCCCGTCACCACCGGCCACCGCCGGCCCTTTGGCGATCCCGTCAGGTGGACGGCCCCGTGCGGCTCTCGGACTGCCTTCGGGCTTTGGCAGTTCTTGCGCCGTGGGACGAGCTGTGCCTCGCACCCCCACGCCGTCGTCGCCATCCACGTCGGCTTCGTCGCCGGCGCCCTCTCCGTCTGCCTCCTCGCCGGCTGCTGGCTCTCCAGCTGCCACGCCAGCCGGCTCACGGGCTGTCCCTTCGCCGGCCGCCTCGCTAGTCGCCTCGCCGGCTGCCCCTTCGCCAGCTGCCTCATTGGCTGCCTCACCAGCCGGCTCGCCGACTGCCCCTTCGCCGGCTGCGCCCTTGCCAGCCGGCTCACCTGCTCCGGCTTCCCCTTCGCCGGCTGCCCCGTCCGCCTCGTCAGCTGCCTAGCCGGCCGCCTCGCCAGCCGCCTCGCCGGCTGTCCCGGAGTTGCTGTCTCGCCCCATCACTCGGGCTAGAGCCGGCGTTCATAGCCCGAGTCTATGGTACTCCAGCGACGAGTATCTCCTTGCTGCCTCCACCACTGAGTTGTTCCTGATCCCTATGTCTGCCAAAGCAGCCTTCGTTATCCTCACTGGCTTGCCGCGATGCAGGAAGAGTTCGACGCTCTTCAGCGAAACCGTACCTGGACACTGGTTCCTTAGCCTTCTCGCGCCAATGTCATCAGCGGCAAGTGGGTCTTTTGCCATAAGACCCGCTCGGATGGTACACTTGAGCGCTACAAGGCCTGCTGGATGGTCCGTGGTTTTCGGCAGTGCGCTGGTGTCGACTTCACTGAGTCGTTTGCACTGGATGTCGAACCGGGCATGATCTGCACTGTTCTCCAGCTGTCGGTTTCCGAGACTGGCCGGTTCATCATATGGATGTCTCCAACGCATTCCTTCATGGCCATCTTGAGGATCAGTTTTACTGTGAGCAGCCGACCGGCTTCGTCAATGCATCTCTTCCTGGGCATGTGTGTTTGCTGTCCCGCTCTCTCTACAGGCTCAAGCAAGCACCTCACACCTGGTACCAGCGTATCACCGGGTTTCTTCAGACACTGGGCTTATGTGTCACTCGCTCGGATGCCTCGTTGTTTGTCTATCACCGCGGCAACATGACTGCATATTTGCTCCTCTACGTCGACGACGTCATCCTGACGGCCTCCTCCGCAGCCCTTCTTCAGCAGATTACACTCTGCCTGCATGATGAGTTTGCCATCAAGGACTTGGGCGCTCTACATTATTTCCTTGGCATTGAGGTTATTCAGCAACCCAACGGCTTCTTTCTTCATTAGCAGAAGTATGCGCATGAGCTACTTGAGCGTGCTGACATGCTCAACTGTCACCCTGTCGCTACTCCTGTTGACACGAGGGCCAAGGTTTGTGCTCTCAAGGGCTCGCCCGCATCGGATGCTCCGTTCTACCGGTCCATTGTTGGTGCTCTTCAGTATCTTACTCTCACCCGGCCAGATCTTCAGTATGCTGTTCAGCAGGTGTGTCTCCATATGCACGCCCCTCGTGACTCCCATTCGACCCTCGTGAAACAGATTCTCTACTACATCCGCGGCACGATGGCTCTTGGGCTCACTCTCACAGCGTCTACTTCTCTGGAGATGGTGGCCTACTCCGATGCGGACTGGGTCAGCTGCCCTGACACCCGTCGGTCCACCTCTGGCTACTGCGTCTACCTCGGTCCTTCACTCGTCTCATGGTCTTCCAAGCGACAACCTACGGTTTCACGCTCTAGCGTGGAGGCTGAGTACTGAGCTGTGGCTAATGCCATCGCCGAGTGCACCTGGCTACGACAGCTACTTCAGGAGTTGCATCATGACGTCTCCCAGGCTACTGTTGTCTACTGCAACAACGTCTCTGCGGTGTACCTTTTCGCCAATCCCGTTCATCATCACCGGACTAAGCACATTGAGCTGGACATTCACTTCGTGCGTGAGCAGGTGGCCCTTGGACGTATTCGGGTCCTCCATGTTCCGCACAACAGTTCGCCGATGTGATGACTAAGGGACTACCGACTTCCACCTTCGAGGAGTTTCGTTCCAGTCTCTGCATCTCCGGCGCCGCTTCGACTGCAGGGGGTGTTGAATATATGTGTACGCGTATATTGTGTCTTGGGCCCACCTTCTAGTTTATCTGTATAGTTGAGGTTGTGGCCTCCCTCTGTACTCATATATATACGTGCCTGGTGCACCGATCAATGCATTGTGTTTGGACAGCCTATACTTCTTGTTCTACATTCAACAACTAGTTACAGCTACTGGATAACTTGTTTTAGTTATTTATTTTTATCAAATCTTGTTCTTATATGTATGTTTTCCAATTACATTATTTATGAAAGTGCTTCGCCAACAAAATTTGGTACTTCTGTTTTTCAACAAAATTTTCCATTTCATTAACCAAGAAGTTCATCATATTTCACATGTCATATTAAGTAGAAATATTTTCACATATCTATCGGTACTATGTGTATGATTCGGCATCTATAACTCATTTTCCTATAAAATCAATTTAATCAGGATGCATTATGATAATCAATGTATGAATGCGATCTTTTAACAATGGTCCAAGTGAAGTAAATATGCCCTAAAGGCAATAATAAAGTTATTATTTATTTCCTTATATCATGATAAATGTTTATTATTCATGCTAGAATTGTATTACCCGGAAACATAATACATGTGTGAATACATAGACAAACATAGTGTCACTAGTATGCCTCTACTTGACTAGCTCGTAAATCAAAGATGGTTAAGTTTCCTAACCATAGACATGAGTTGTTATTTGATTAACGGGATCACATCATTAGGAGAATGATGTGATTGACTTGACCCATTCCGTTAGCTTAACACTTGATCGTTTAGTATATTGCTATTGCTTTCTTCATGACTTATACATGTTCCTATGACTATGAGATTATGTAACTCCCGCTTCACGGAGGAACACTTTGTGTGCTACCAAACGTCACAACGTAACTAGGTGATTATAAAGGTACTCTACAGGTGTCTCCGAAGGTACTTGTTGAGTTGACGTATTTCGAGATTAGGATTTGTCACTCCGATTGTCGGAGAGGTATCTCTGGGCCCTCTCGGTAATGCACATCACTATAAGCCTTGCAAGCAATGTAGCTAATGAGTTAGTTACGAGATGATGCATTACGTAACGAGTAAAGAGACTTGCTGGTAACGAGATTGAACTAGGTATTGAGATACCGATGATCGAATCTCGGGCAAGTAACATACCGATGACAAAGGGAACAACGTATGTTGTTATGCGGTTTGACCGATAAAGATCTTCGTAGAATATGTAGGAGCCAATATGAGCATCCAGGTTCTGCTATTGGTTATTGACCGGAGACGTGTCTCGCTCATGTCTACATAGTTCTCGAACCCGTAGGGTCCGCACGCTTAAAGTAAGATGACAATTATATTATGAGTTTATGTGTTTTGATGTACCGAAGGTTGTTCGGAGTCCCGGATGTGATCATGGACATGACGAGGAGTCTCGAAATGGTCGAGACATGAAGATCGATATATTGGATGACTATATTTGGACACCGGAAAGGTTCCGGGTGAGATTGGGACAATACCGGAGCTCCGGGAGGTTATCGAAACCCCCGGGAGGTATATGGGCCTTAATGGGCCTTAGTGGAAAGGAGGGGAAAGGAGCAAGGGAGGGGGCGCGCCCCCCAAGCCCAATCCGAATTGGGAGGGGGGCCGGCCCCCCCTTTCCTTCCTCCCTCCTTCCTCTTCCTTCCCTCTCCCTCTTCAAATAGGAAAGGGGGGAATCCTACTCCCTGTGGGAGTTGGACTCCCTCCCTAGGGCGCGCCTCTCCCCTTGGTCGACCCCCTCATCCACTCCTTTATATACGGGGGAGGGGGCACCCCATAGACACAACAATTGATCGTTGATCTCTTAGCCGTGTGCGGTGCCCCCCTCCACCATAGTCCTCCTCGATAATATCGTAGCGGTGCTTAGGCGAAGCCCTGCGACGGTAGAACACCATCATCGTCACCATGCCGTCGTGCTGACGAAACTCTCCCGCGACTCTCGGTTGGATCGGAGTACGAGGGACGTCATCGAGCTGAACGTGTGCAAGAACTCGGAGGTGCCGTAGTTTCGGTGCTTGATCGGTCGGGCTGTGAAGACGTATGACTACATCAACCGCGTTATGCTAACGCTTCCGCTTTCGGTCTACAAGGGTACATGGACACACTCTCCCCTCTCGTTGCTATGCATCACCATGATCTTGCGTGTGCGTAGGAATTTTTTTGAAATTACTACGTTACCCAACAGTGGTATCAGAGCCCAGGTTTTATGCGTTGATGTTATATGCACGAGTAGAACACAAGTGAGTTGTGGGCGATACAAGTCATACTACTTACCAGCATGTCATACTTTGGTTCGGCGGTATTGTTGGATGAAGTGGCCCAGACCGACATTACGCGTACGCTTACGCGAGACTGGTTCTACCGACGTGCTTTGCACACAGGTGGCTGGCGGGTGTCAGTTTCTCCAACTTTAGTTGAACGTGTGGCTACGCCCGGTCCTTGAGAAGGTTAAAACATCACTAACTTGACGAACTATCGTTGTGGTTTTGATGCGTAGGTAAGAACGGTTCTTGCTCAGCCCGTAGCAGCCACGTAAAACTTGCAACAACAAAGTAGAGGACGTCTAACTTGTTTTTGCAGGGCATGTTGTGATGTGATATGGTCAAGACGTGATGCTATATTTTATTGTATGAGATGATCATGTTTTTTAACCGAGTTATCGGCAACTGGCAGGAGCCATATGGTTGTCGCTTTATTGTATGCAATGCAATTGCCCTGTAATTGCTTTACTTTATCACTAAGCGGTAGCGTTAGTCGTAGAAGCAATAGTTGGCGAGACAACAATGATGCTACGATGGAGATCAAGGTGTCGCGCCGGTGACGATGGTGATCATGACGGTGCTTCGGAGATGGAGATCACAAGCACAATATGATGATGGCCACATCATATCACTTATATTGATTGCATGCGATGTTTATCTTTTATGCATCTTATCTTGCTTTGATTGACGGTAGCATTATAAGATGATCTCTCACTAAATTTCAAGATAAAAGTGTTCTCCCTGAGTATGCACCGTTGCCAAAGTTCATCGTGCCCAGACACCATGTTATGATCGGGTGTGATAAGCTCTACGTCCATCTACAACGGGTGTAAGCCAGTTTTGCACACGCAGAATACTCAGGTTAAACTTGACGAGCCTAGCATATGCAGATATGGCCTCGGAACACCGAGACCGAAAGCTCGAGCATGAATTATATAGTAGATATGATCAACATAGTGATGTTCACCATTGAAAACTACTCTATTTCACGTGATGATCGGTTATGGTTTAGTTGATTTGGATCACGCGATCACTTAGATAATTAGAGGGATGTCTATGTAAGTGGGAGTTCTTAAGTAATATGATTAATTGAACTTAAATTTATCATGAACTTAGTACCTGATAGTATTTTGCTTGTCTATGTTTGTTGTAGATAGATGGCTCGTGCTGTTGTTCCGTTGAATTTTAATGCGTTCCTTGAGAAAGCAAAGTTGAAAGATGATGGTAGCAATTACACGGACTGGGTCCGTAACTTGAGGATTATCCTCATTGCTGCACAGAAGAATTACGTCCTGGAAGCACCGCTAGGTGCCAAACCTGCTGCAGGAGCAACACCAGATGTTATGAACGTCTGGCAGAGCAGAGCTGATGACTACTCGATAGTTCAGTGTGCCATGCTTTACGGCTTAGAACCAGGACTTCAACGACATTTTGAACGTCATGGAGCATATGAGATGTTCCAGGAGTTGAAGTTAATATTTCAAGCAAATGCCCGGATTGAGAGATATGAGGTCTCCAATAAGTTCTACAGCTGCAAGATGAAGGAGAATACTTCTGTCAGTGAGCATATACTCAGAATGTTTGGGGTGTAATAATCACTTGATTCAACTGGGAGTTAATCTTCCGGATGATAGCGTCATTGACAGAATTCTTCAATCACTGCCACCAAGCTACAAGAGCTTCATGATGAACTATAATATGCAAGGGATGGATAAGACAATTCCCAAGCTCTTCGCAATGCTAAAGGCTGCGAAGGTAGAAATCAAGAAGGAGCATCAAGGGTTGATGGTCAATAAGACCACCAGTTTTAAGAAGAAGGGCAACGAAAAAAGAAGGGAAACTTCAAGAAGAACAGCAAACAAGTTGCTGCTCAAGAGAAGAAACCCAAGTCTGGACCTAAGCCTGAGACTGAGTGCTTCTACTGCAAGCAGACTGGTCACTGGAAGCGGAACTGCCCCAAGTATTTGGCGGATAAGAAGGATGGCAAGGTGAACAAAGGTATATGTGATATACATGTTATTGATGTGTACCTTACCAGAGCTCGCAGTAGCACCTGGGTATTTGATACTGGTTCTGTTGCTAATATTTGCAACTCGAAACAGGGACTACAGATTAAGTGGACACTGGCTAAGGACGAGGTGACGATGCGCATGGGAAATGGTTCCAAAGTCGATGTGATCGCCGTCGGCACACTACCTCTACATCTACCTTCGGGATTAGTTTTAGACCTAAATAATTGTTATTTGGTGCCAGCATTGAGCATGAACATTATATCTGGATCTTGTTTGATGCGAGACGGTTATTCATTTAAATCTGAGAATAATGGTTGTCTATTTATATGAGTAATATCTTTTATGGTCATGCACCCTTAAAGAGTGGTCTATTTTTGATGAATCTCGATAGTAGTGATACACATATTCATAATGTTGAAGCCAAAATATGCAGAGTTGATAATGATAGTGCAACTTATTTGTGGCACTGCCATTTAGGTCATATTGGTGTAAAGTGCATGAAGAAACTCCATACTGATGGACTTTTGGAATCACTTGATTATAAATCACTTGGTACTTGCGAACCATGCCTCATGGGCAAGATGACTAAAATGCCATTCCCCGGAACTATGGAGCAAGCAACTAATTTGTTGGAAATCATACATACTGATGTATGTGGTCCAATGAATATTGAGGCTCGCGGCGGGTATCGTTATTTTCTCACCTTCACAGATGATTCGAGCAGATATAGGTATATCTACTTAATGAAACATAAGTCTGAAACATTTGAAAAGTTCAAAGAATTTCAGAGTGAAGTTGAAAATCATCTTAACAAGAAAATAAAGTTTCTACGATCTTATCGTGGAGGAGAATATTTGAGTTACGAGTTTGGTTTACATTTGAAGCAATGCAGAATAGTTTCGCAACTCACGCCACCCGGAACACCACAGCGTAATGGTGTGTCCGAACGTCGTAATCGTACTTTACTAGATATGGTGCGATCTATGATGTCTCTTACTGATTTACCGCTATCGTTTTGGGGTTATGCTTTAGAGACGGCCACTCACGTTAAATAGGGCACCATCAAAATCCGTTGAGACGACGCCTTATGAACTGTGGTTTGGCAAGAAACCAAAGTTGTCGTTTCTTAAAGTTTGGGGCTGCAATGCTTATGTGAAAAAGCTTCAACCTGATAAGCTCGAACCCAAATCGGAGAAATGTGTCTTCATAGGATACCCAAAGGAAACTGTTGGCTACACCTTCTATCACAGATCCGAAGGCAAGACATTTGTTGCCAAGAATGGATCCTTTCTAGAGAAGGAGTTTCTCTCGAAAGAAGTGAGTGGGAGGAAATAACTGTACCTGCTCCTTTATTGGAAAATAGCTCATCACAGAAACCGGTTCCTGTGACGACTACACCAATAAGTGAGGAAGCTAATGATGTTGATCATGAAACTTCAGATCAAGTTACTACAGAACCTCGTAGGTCAACCAGAGTAAGATCCGCACTAGAGTGGTACGGTAATCCTATTCTGGAGGTCATGTTACTTGACCATGGCGAACCTACGAACTATGAGGAAGAGATGATGAGCCCAGATTCCGCAAAATGGCTTGAGGCCATGAAATCTGAGATGGGATCCATGTATGAGAACAAAGTGTGGACTTTGGTTGACTTGCCCGATGATCGGCAAGCCATCAATAATAAATGGATCTTCAAGAAGAAGACTGATGCTGATGGTAATGTTACTGTCTACAAAGCTCGACTTGTTGCGAAAGTTTTCGACAAGTTCAAGGGGTTGACTACGATGAGACTTTCTCACCCGTAGCGATGCTTAAGTCTGTCCGAATCATGTTAGCAATTGCCACATTTTATGATTATGAAATTTGGCAAATGGATGTCAAAACTGCATTCCTGAATGGATTTCTGGAAGAAGAGTTGTATATGATGCAACCGGAAGGTTTTGTCGATCCAAAGGATGCTAACAAAGAGTGCAAGCTCCAGCGATCCATTTATGGACTGGTGGAAGCCTCTCGGAGTTGGAATAAATGCTTTGATAGTGTGATCAAAGCATATGGTTTCATACAGACTTTTGGAGAAGCCTGCATTTACAAGAAAGTGAGTGGGAGCTCTGTAGCATTTCTAATATTATATGTAGACGACATATTATTGATTGGAAATGATATAGAATTTCTGGATAGCATAAAAGGATACTTGAATGAAAGTTTTTCAATGAAAGACCTCGGTGAAGCTGCTTACATATTGGGCATCAGGATCTATAGAGATAGATCAAGATGCTTAATTGGACTTTCACAAAGTACATACCTTGATAAAGTTTTGAAAAAGTTCAAAATGGATCAAGCAAAGAAAGGGTTCTTGCCTGTAATACAAGGTGTGAAATTGATTCAGACTCAATGCCCGATCACTGCAAAAGATAGAGAGAAAATGAAAGAAGTTCCCTATGCTTCAGCCATAGGCTCTAGCATGTATGCAATGCTGTGTACCAGACCTGATGTGTGCCTTGAAGGAAATATGCCCTAGAGGCAATAATAAAGTTATTATTTATTTCCTCATATCATGATAAATGTTTATTATTCATGCTAGAATTGTATTAACCGGAAACATGATACATGTGTGAATACATACACAAACACATAGTCACTAGTATGCCTCTACTTGACTAGCTCATTAATCAAAGATGGTTATGTTTCCTGACCATAGACATGTGTTGTCATTTGATTAATGGGATCACATCATTAGGAGAATGATGTGATTGACATAACCCATTCCGTTAGCCTAGCACTTGATCGTTTAGTATACTGCTATTGCTTTCTTCATGACTTATACAAAGTTCCTACAACTATGAGATTGTGCAACTCCCGTTTACCGGAAGAACACTTTGTGTGCTACCAAACGTCACAACGTAACTGGGTGATTATAAAGGTGCTCTACAGGTGTTTCCGAAGGTACATGTTGAGTTGGCATAATTCGAGATTAGGATTTGTCACTCCGATCGTCGGAGAGGTATCTCTGGGCCCTCTCGGTAATACTCATCACCTAAGCCTTGCAAGCATGTAACTAATGAGTTAGTTATGAGATGACGTATTACGGAACGAGTAAAGAGACTTGCCGGTAACAAGATTGAACTAGGTATTGGATACCGACGATCAAATCTCGGGCAAGTAACATACCGATGACAAAGGGAACAAAGTATGATGTTATGCGGTTTGACCGATAAAGATCTTCGTAGAATATGTAGGAACCAATATGGGCATCCAGGTCCCGCTATTGGTTATTGACCGAGAATGGTTTTAGGTCATGTCTACATAGTTCTTGAACCCGTAGGGTCCGCACGCTTAACGTTTCGATGACAGTTTTATTATGAGTTTATAAGTTTTGATGTACCGAAGTTTGTTCGGAGTCCCGGATGTGATCACGGACATGACGAGGAGTCTCGGAATGGTCGAGACATAAAGATTGATATATTGGACGACTATATTCGGACACCGGAAGTGTTCCGGGTGATTTCGGAGAAAACCGGAGTGCCGGAGGGGTTACCGGAACCCCCCGGGGAAGTATTGGGCCTTAGTGGGCCTGAGGGGAGAGAGAGGGCAGCAACCCAGGAGGTGGCGCGCCCCCTCCCAAGGGGAGTCCGAATTGGACTAGGGGAGGGGGGCGCGGCCCCTCTTTCCCTCTCCCTCTCCCCCTCTTTCCTTCCCCCTTCCTCCTTCCTAGTTGGACTAGGAAAGGGGAGTCCTACTCCCAGTAGGAGGAGGACTCCCCCCTCCTTGGCGCGCCCCAAGGGCCGGCCGGCCTCCCCCCTTGCTCCTTTATATACGGGGGCAAGGGGGCACCCCAAAGACACACAAGTTGATCTACAGATCGTTCCTTAGCCGTGTGCGGTGCCCCCTTCCACCATATTCCACCTCGGTCATATCGTTGCGAAGCTTAGGCGAAGCCCTGCGCCGGTAGAACATCAAGATCGTCACCACGCCGTCGTGCTGATGGAACTCTCCCTCGACACTCGGCTGGATCGGAGTTCGAGGGACGTCATCGAGCTGAACGTGTGCTGAACTCGGAGGCTCCGTACGTTCGGTGCTTGGGTCGGTTGATCGTGAAGACGTACGACTACATCAACCGCGTTGTGCTAACGCTTCCGCTTATGGTCTACGAGGGTACGTGGACATACACTCTCCCCTCTCGTTTCTATATCATCACCATGATCTTGCGTGTGCGTAGGAATTTTTTTGAAATTACTACGTTCCCCAACAGTGGCATCCGAGCCTAGGTTTTATGCTATGATGTTATATGCACGAGTAGAACACAAGTGAGTTGTGGACGATATAAGTCATACTGCCTACCAGCATGTCATACTTTGGTTCAGCGGTATTGTGAGATGAAGCGGCCCGGACCGACATTACGCGTACGCTTACGCGAGATTGGTTTCACCGTTACGAGCACTCGTGCTTAAAGGTGGCTGGCGGGTGTCTGTCTCTCTCACTTTAGTTGAACCGAGTGTGGCTACGCCCGGTCCTTGTGAAGGTTAAAACGGAGTCTATTTGACAAACTATCGTTGTGGTTTTGATGCGTAGGTAAGAACGGTTCTTGCTAAGCCCGTAGCAGCCACGTAAAATTTGCAACAACAAAGTAGAGGACGTCTAACTTGTTTTTGCAGGGCATGTAGTGATGTGATATGGTCAAGACGTGATGCTATATTTTATTATATGAGATGATCATGTTTTGTAACCGAAGTTATCGGCAACTGGCAGGAGCCATATGGTTGTCGCTTTATTGTATGAAATGCAAACGCCCTGTAATTGCTTTACTTTATCACTAAGCAGTAGCGATAGTCGTAGAAGCAATAGATGGCGTAACGACAATGATGCTACGATGGAGATCAAGGTGTCGCGCCGGTGACGATGGTGATCACGACGGTGCTTCGAAGATGGAGATCACAAGCACAAGATGATGATGGCCATATCATATCACTTATATTGATTGCATGTGATGTTTATCCTTTATGCATCTTATCTTGCTTTGTTTGACGGTAGCATTTTAAGATGATCTCTCACTAAAATTATCAAGAAGTGTTCTCCCTGAGTATGCACCGTTGCCAAAGTTCGTCGTGCCGAGACACCACGTGATGATCGGGTGTGATAAGCTCTACGTCCATCTACAACGGATGCAAGCCAGTTTTGCACACACAGAATACTCAGGTTAAACTTGACGAGCCTAGCATATGCAGATATGGCCTCAGAACACAGAGACCGAAAGGTCGAGCGTGAATCATATAGTAGATATGATCAACATAGTGATGTTCACCATTGAAAACTACTCCATCTCACGTGATGATCGGTTATGGTTTAGTTGATTTGGATCACGTGATCACTTAGATGACTAGAGAGATGTCTGTCTAAGTGGGAGTTCTTGAGTAATATGATTAACTGAACTTAAATTTATCATGAACTTAGTACCTGATAGTATCTTGCTTGTTTATGTTTGTTTGTAGATAGATGGCTCGTGCTGTTGTTCCGTTGAATTTTAATGCGTTCCTTGAGAAAGCAAAGTTGAAAGATGATGGTAGCAACTACACGGACTGGGTCCGTAACCTGAGGATTATCCTCATTGCTGCACAGAAGAGTTACGTCCTGGAAGCACCACTGGGTGCCAGGCCTGCTGCTGATGCAACTGACGACGTTAAGAACGTATGGCAGAGCAAAGCTGATGACTACTCTATAGTTCAGTGTGCCATGCTTTACGGCTTGGAATCGGGTCTTCAATGACGTTTTGAACGTCATGGAGCATATGAGATGTTCCAGGAGTTGAAGTTAATATTTCAAGCAAATGCCCGGATTGAGAGATATGAAGTCTCCAGTAAGTTCTACAGCTGCAAGATGGAGGAGAATAGTTCTGTCAGTGAACACATACTCAGAATGTCTGGGTATAACAATCACTTGATTCAACTGGGAGTTAATCTTCCTGATGATAGTGTCATTGACAGAATTCTCCAATCACTGCCACCAAGCTACAAGAGCTTTGTGATGAACTATAATATGCAAGGGATGAACAAGACTATTCCCGAGCTCTTCGCGATGCTGAAAGCCGCAGAGGTAGAAATCAAGAAGGAGCATCAAGTGTTGATGGTCAATAAGACCACTAGTTTCAAGAAGAAGGGCAAAGGGAAGAAGAAGGGGAACTTCAAGAAGAACGGCAAGCAAGTTGCTGCTCAAGAGAAGAAACCCAAGTCTGGACCTAAGCCTGAAACTGAGTGCTTCTACTGCAAGCAAACTGGACACTGGAAGCGGAACTGCCCCAAGTATTTGGCGGATAAGAAGGATGGCAAAGTGAGCAAAGGTATATGTGATATACATGTTATTGATGTGTACCTAACTAGAGCTCGTAGTAGCACCTGGGTATTTGATACTGGTTCTGTTGCTAATGTTTGCAACTCGAAACAGGGACTACGGAATAAGCGAGCACTGGCCAAGGACGAGGTGACGATGCGCGTGGGAAACGGTTCCAAAGTCGATGTGATCGCGGTCGGCACGCTACCTCTACATCTACCTTCGGGATTAGTTTTAGACCTGAATAATTGTTATTTGGTGCCAGCGTTGAGCATGAACATTATATCTGGATCTTGTTTGATGCGAGACGGTTATTCATTTAAATCAGAGAATAATGGTTGTTCTATTTATATGAGTAATATCTTTTATGGTCATGCACCCTTGAAGAGTGGTCTGTTTTTATTGAATCTCGATAGTAGTGATACACATATTCATAATGTTGAAGCCAAAAGATGCAGAGTTGATAATGATAGTGCAACTTATTTGTGGCACTGCCGTTTAGGTCATATCGGTGTAAAACGCATGAAGAAACTCCATACTGATGGACTTCTGGAATCACTTGATTATGAATCACTTGGTACTTGCGAACCGTGCCTCATGGGAAAGATGACTAAAACACCGTTCTCCGGAACTATGGAGAGAGCAACAGATTTGTTGGAAATCATACATACAGATGTATGTGGACCGATGAATGTTGAGGCTCGTGGCGGATATCGTTATTTTCTCACCTTCACAGATGATTTGAGCAGATATGGGTATATCTACTTAATGAAGCACAAATCTGAAACATTTGAAAAGTTCAAAGAATTTCAGAGTGAAGTGGAAAATCATCGTAACAAGAAAATAAAGTTTCTACGATCTGATCGTGGAGGAGAATATTTGAGTTACGAGTTTGGTTTACATTTGAAACAATGCGGAATAGTTTCGCAACTCACACCACCTGGAACACCACAACGAAATGGTGTGTCCGAACGTCGTAATCGTACTTTACTTGATATGGTGCGATCTATGATGTCTCTTACCGATTTACCGCTATCGTTTTGGGGTTATGCTTTAGAGACGGCCGCATTCACGTTAAATAGGGCACCATCTAAATCCGTTGAAACGACGCCTTATGAACTGTGGTTTGGCAAGAAACCAAAGTTGTCGTTTCTTAAAGTTTGGGGCTGCGATGCTTATGTGAAGAAACTTCAACCAGATAAGCTCGAACCCAAATCGGAGAAATGTGTCTTCATAGGATACCCAAAAAAGACTGTTGGGTACACCTTCTATCACAGATCCGAAGGCAAGACATTCGTTGCTAAGAATGGATCCTTTCTAGAGAAGGAGTTTCTCTCGAAAGAAGTGAGTGGGAGGAAAGTAGAATTGATGAGATAACTGTATCTACTCCCTTATTGGAAAGTAGTTCATCATGAGAACCGGTTCCTGTGACGACTACACCAATTAGTGAGGAAGCTAATGATATTGATCATGAAACTTCAGATCAAGTTTCTACTGAACCTCGTAGGCCTACCAGAGTAAGATCCGCACCAGAGTGGTACGATAATCCTATTCTAGAAGTCATGTTACTTGACCATGATGAACCTATGAACTATGAGGAAGCGATGATGAGCCCAGATTCTGAAAAATGGCTAGAGGCCATGAAATCTGAGATGGGATCCATGTATGAAAACAAAGTATGGACTTTGGTTGACTTGCCCGATGATCGGCAAGCCATTGAGAATAAATGGATTTTTAAGAAGAAGACTAACGCTGATGGTAATGTTACTATCTATAAAGCTCGACTTGTTGCGAAAGGTTTTCGACAAGTTCAAGGGGTTGACTACGATGAGACTTTCTCACCCGTAGCGATGCTTAAGTCTGTCCGAATCATGTTGGCTATTGCTGCATTTCATGATTATGAAATTTGGCAAATGGATGTCAAGACTGCATTCTTGAATGGATTTCTAGAAGAAGAGTTGTATATGATGCAGCCGGAAGGTTTTGTTGATCCAAAAGGTGCTGACAAAGTGTGCAAGCTCCAGCGTTCCATTTATGGACTGGTGCAAGCATCTCGGAGTTGGAATAAACGCTTTGATAGTGTGATCAAAGCATATGGTTTTATACAGACTTTTGGAGAAGCCTGTATTTACAAGAAAGTGAGTGGGAGCTCTGTAGCATTTCTAGTTTTATATGTCGATGACATATTATTAATTGGAAATGATATAGAATTTCTGGATAGCATAAAAGGATACTTGAATAAAAGTTTTTCAATGAAAGACCTTGGGGAAGCTGCTTACATATTGGGCATCAAGATCTATAGAGATAGATCAAGACGCTTAATAGGACTTTCACAAAGCACATACCTTGACAAAATTTTGAAAAAGTTCAAAATGGATCAGGCAAAGAAAGGATTCTTGCCTGTACTACAAGGTGTGAAGTTGAGTCAAACTCAATGCCCGACCACAGCAGAAGATAGAGAGAAGATGAAAAATGTTCCCTATGCTTCAGCCATAGGCTCTATCATGTATGCAATGCTGTGTACCAGACCTGACGTATGCTTAGCAATAAGTTTGGCAGGAAGGTACCAAAGTAATCCAGGAGTGGATCACTGGACAGCGGTCAAGAACATCCTGAAATACCTGAAAAGGACTAAGGATATGTTTCTCGTATATGGAGGTGACAAAGAGCTAGTCGTAAATGGTTACGTCGATGCAAACTTTGACACTGATCCGGACGATTCTAAATCGCAAACCGGATACGTGTTTTTATTAAACGGTGGAGCTGTAAGTTGGTGCAGTTCTAAACAAAGTGTCGTGGCGGGATCTACATGTGAAGCGGAGTATATAGCTGCTTCTGAAGCAGCAAATGAAGGAGTCTGGATGAAGGAGTTCATTTCCCATCTAGGTGTCATACCTAGTGCATCGGGACCAATGAAGATCTTCTGTGACAATACTAGTGCAATTGCCTTGGCAAAGGAATCCAGATTTCACAAGAGGACCAAGCACATCAAGAGACGCTTCAATTCCATTCGGGACCAAGTCCAAGTGGGAGACATACATATTTGCAAGATACATACGGATCTGAATGTTGCAGACCCATTGACTAAGCCTCTCTCACGAGCAAAACATGATCAGCACCAAGACTCCATGGGTGTTAGAATCATTACAATGTAATCTAGATTATTGACTCTAGTGCAAGTGGGAGACTGAAGGAAATATGCCCTAGAGGCAATAATAAAGTTATTATTTATTTCCTCATATCATGATAAATGTTTATTATTCATGCTAGAATTGTATTAACCGGAAACATGATACATGTGTGAATACATACACAAACACATAGTCACTAGTATGCCTCTACTTGACTAGCTCATTAATCAAAGATGGTTATGTTTCCTGACCATAGACATGTGTTGTCATTTGATTAATGGGATCACATCATTAGGAGAATGATGTGATTGACATGACCCATTCCGTTAGCCTAGCACTTGATCGTTTAGTATACTGCTATTGCTTTCTTCATGACTTATACAAAGTTCCTACAACTATGAGATTGTGCAACTCCCGTTTACCGGAAGAACACTTTGTGTGCTACCAAACGTCACAACGTAACTGGGTGATTATAAAGATGCTCTACAGGTGTTTCCGAAGGTACATGTTGAGTTGGCATAATTCGAGATTAGGATTTGTCACTCCGATCGTCGGAGAGGTATCTCTGGGCCCTCTCGGTAATACTCATCACCTAAGCCTTGCAAGCATGTAACTAATGAGTTAGTTATGAGATGACGTATTACGGAACGAGTAAAGAGACTTGCCGGTAACAAGATTGAACTAGGTATTGGATACCGACGATCAAATCTCGGGCAAGTAACATACCGATGACAAAGGGAACAAAGTATGATGTTATGCGGTTTGACCGATAAAGATCTTCGTAGAATATGTAGGAACCAATATGGGCATCCAGGTCCCGCTATTGGTTATTGACCGAGAATGGTTTTAGGTCATGTCTACATAGTTCTTGAACCCGTAGGGTCCGCACGCTTAACGTTTCGATGACAGTTTTATTATGAGTTTATAAGTTTTGATGTACCGAAGTTTGTTCGGAGTCCCGGATGTGATCACGGACATGACGAGGAGTCTCGGAATGGTCGAGACATAAAGATTGATATATTGGACGACTATATTCGGACACCGGAAGTGTTCCGGGTGATTTCGGAGAAAACCGGAGTGCCGGAGGGGTTACCGGAACCCCCCGGGGAAGTATTGGGCCTTAGTGGGCCTGAGGGGAGAGAGAGGGCAGCAGCCCAGGAGGTGGCGCGCCCCCTCCCAAGGGGAGTCCGAATTGGACTAGGGGAGGGGGGCGCGGCCCCTCTTTCCCTCTCCCTCTCCCCCTCTTTCCTTCCCCCTTCCTCCTTCCTAGTTGGACTAGGAAAGGGGAGTCCTACTCCCAGTAGGAGGAGGACTCCCCCCTCCTTGGCGCGCCCCAAGGGCCGGCCGGCCTCCCCCCTTGCTCCTTTATATACGGGGGCAAGGGGGCACCCCAAAGACACACAAGTTGATCTACGGATCGTTCCTTAGCCGTGTGCGGTGCCCCCTTCCACCATATTCCACCTCGGTCATATCGTCGTGAAGCTTAGGCGAAGCCCTGCGCCGGTAGAACATCAATATCGTCACCACGCCGTCGTGCTGACGGAACTCTCCCTCGACACTCGGCTGGATCGGAGTTCGAGGGACGTCATTGAGCTGAACGTGTGCTGAACTCGGAGGCTCCGTACGTTCGGTGCTTGGATCGGTTGATCGTGAAGACGTACGACTACATCAACCGCGTTGTGCTAACGCTTCCGCTTACGGTCTACGAGGGTACGTGGACATACACTCTCCCCTCTCGTTGCTATATCATCACCATGATCTTGCATGTGCGTAGGATTTTTTTTTGAAATTACTACGTTCCCCAACATGCCTTGCTATTAGTTTAGCAGGGAGGTACCAAAGTAATCCAGGAGTAGATCACTAGACAGTGGTCAAGAACATCCTGAAATACCTGAAAAGGACTAAGGATATGTTTCTCGTTTATGGAGGTGACAAAGAGCTAGTCGTAAATGGTTACGTCGATGCAAGCTTTGACACTGATCCGGACGATTCTAAATCGCAAACCGGATACGTGTTTATATTGAACGGTGGAGCTATCAGTTGGTGCAGTTCTAAACAAAGCGTCGTAGCAGGATCTACATGTGAAGCGGAGTACATAGCTGCTTCGGAAGCAGCAAATGAAGGAGTCTGGATGAATGAGTTCATATCCGATCTAGGTGTCGTACCTAGTGCATCGGGTCCAATGAAAATCTTTTGTGACAATACTGGTGCAATTGCCTTGGCAAAGAAATCCAGATTTCACAAGAGAACCAAGCACATCAAGTGACGCTTCAACTCCATCCGGTACCAAGTCCAGGTGGGAGACATAGAGATTTGCAAGATACATACGGATCTGAATGTTCCAAACCCGTTGACTAAGCCTCTTCCATGAGCAAAACATGATCAACACCAAGGCTCCATGGGTGTTAGAATCATTACTGTGTAATCTAGATTCTTGACTCTAGTGCAAGTGGGAGACTGAAGGAAATATGCCCTAGAGGCAATAATAAAGTTATTATTTATTTCCTTATATCATGATAAATGTTTATTATTCATGCTAGAATTGTATTATCCGGAAACATAATACATGTGTGAATACATAGACAAACATAGTGTCACTAGTATGCCTCTACTTGACTAGCTCGTAAATCAAAGATGGTTAAGTTTCCTAACCATAGACATGAGTTGTTATTTGATTAACGTGATCACATCATTAGGAAAATGATGTGATTGACTTGACCCATTCCGTTAGCTTAGCACTTGATCGGTTAGTATGTTGCTATTGCTTTCTTCATGACTTATACATGTTCCTATGACTATGAGATTATGTAACTCCCGCTTACTGGAGGAACACTTTGTGTGCTACCAAATGTCACAACGTAACTGGGTGATTATAAAGGTGCTCTATAGGTGTCTCCAAAGGTACTTGTTGAGTTGACGTATTTCGAGATTAGGATTTGTCACTCCGATTGTCGGAGAGGTATCTCTGGGCCCTCTCGGTAATGCACATCACTATAACCCTTGCAAGCAATGTAGCTAATGAGTTAGTTACGAGATGATGCATTACGTAACGAGTAAAGAGACTTGCCGGTAACGAGATTGAACTAGGTATTAAGATACCGACGATCGAATCTCGGGCAAGTAACATACCGATGACAAAGGTAACAATGTATGTTGTTATGCGGTTTGACCGATAAAGATCTTCGTAGAATATGTAGGAGCCAATACGAGCGTCCAGGTTCCGCTATTGGTTATTGACCGGAGACGTGTCTCGGTCATGTCTACATAGTTCTCGAACCCGTAGGGTCCGCACGCTTAAAGTAAGATGACAATTATATTATGAGTTTATGTGTTTTGATGTACCGAAGGTTGTTCGGAGTCCCGGATGTGATCATGGACATGACGAGGAGTCTCAAAATGGTCGAGACATGAAGATCGATATATTGGATGACTATATTTGGACACCGGAAAGGTTCCGGGTGAGATTGGGACAATACCGGAGCTCCGGGAGGTTATCGGAACCCCCCGGGAGGTATATGGGCCTTAATGGGCCTTAGTGGAAAGGAGGGGAAAGGAGCAAGGGAGGCCCCCCCCAAGCCCAATCGGAATTGGGAGGGGGCCGGCCCCCCTTTCCGTCCTCCATCCTTCCTCTTCCTTCCCTCTCCCTCTCCAAATAGGAAAGGGGGAATCCTACTCCCGGTGGGAGTTGAACTCCCCCCTAGAGCGCGCCTCTCCCCTTGGCCGGCCCCCTCCTCCACTCCTTTATATACGGGGGAGGGGGGCACCCCATAGACACAATAATTGATTGTTGATCTCTTAGCCGTGTGCGGTGCCCCCCTCCACCATAGTCATCCTCGATAATATCGTAGCGGTGCTTAAGGGAAGCCCTGTGACGGTAGAACATCATCATCGTCACCACGCCGTCGTGCTGACGGAACTCTCCCTCGACACTCGGCTGGATCGGAGTACGAGGGACGTCATCGAGCTGAACGTGTGCAAGAACTCGAAGGTGCCGTAGTTTCGGTGCTTGATCGGTCGGGCCGTGAAGACGTACGACTACATCAACCACGTTGTGCTAACGCTTCCGCTTTCGGTCTATGAGGGTACGTGGACACACTCTCCCCTCTCGTTCCTATGCATCACCATGATCTTGCATGTGCGTAGGAATTTTTTTGAAATTACTACATTACCCAACACCAAGACCCAAACACTTATTTGACATCAAGGTATAATTTTATATAGCTCATTATTTTTAATACAAGTGAATCAATCTTCCAGCACGCTTTATTACGATGATGTTACCGTACTACTATACCAAAAATCCAACTCGGTGCCCAGGCTCATCTGCTCCCGCTTAGAAAAACATCAAAACAAATATCAGAAAAATTCAAGAAAAATCCATTTTTTTGTGCGGTACATAGGTCCGCTTCAAATTTTAACTTATTTGGACATGTGATCAGCTCTCGGCAAAAAAAACAAATTGGATCAGAAAAGTGCGTGAATAGTAAACTTTTTTACATACCCGATTTTGTCTTTTTTGCCGAGCGCTGCTCAGATGTCCAAATGAGTTGAAATTTGGAGTGGACCTCACGCATCAAATTATTTACCACACATAAAAATTAGATTTTTTTTTAAATTTTCTAGTACTTGTTTTGATTTTTTTTCTGAGGGCGGGTGCAGATGAGCCCGGGAGCAGAAAATCCACATCCCACTATACTAATTATATATTACTAGATGACACCCCGCGCGTTGCTGCGGAAATTTTGAACACACAAAGTTTAAATAAAATTTGATACAACCATGGTTCTCAACTGTTCAATAGTAATAATCCAAAATAAATAGTGGAAATTAATTAATTAAAAACAAATAGAATCATACCAATTGACCATGGGGTAGTACGGACTAATGGAAATTTGAACATATCTTGTTCGGAAATAGCAAGTATTTAGTGCAAGTAAAAAAGGGTGTGTCTAATTGTACAAACCAAATTGTGTCTAATGAGCTTTTACGCAAAAGAATACTCTACATGGCCTTATAAATAAGCAAAGTGGTGTCAAACATAACAAATATTTTTAATGGCACCTAACAGTACAAACGAAAATATTTAAATAAATGATACTAAGCATTTGGTCTTTACCTAATATAATTTGTGGCTGAATAGCTTCTCTGTTTATCAGATAGCCAAGATCTATATATCTGTTGTCATAAGAAATACCCATGGCCAACAGTTCAGTAATCACTATGGATTTATCAACGAATAAACATTGGCATCATACACAGGGAAATATCTTTCAAGATGATAGTACATTCTTGGCCTCTAAGGATGAAAGGTAGAGAGAAGACATTGATTTATGATTCCATGGATTGGTCCATAGATGGAGTTATAACCTCGATAAGCAAAATGTGTGTCTTTGTATATTCCAATTCGTGCTTCAACAGCAAATAGAATAAAATTTGTCTAGTGCTGAAGGCAAACTGAAGGTTGCTTAATGACCAAATAGAAGTCGTCGCTCAATCTGTCATCTCTTGAATTTTAATGATTTCAAGTTTTAGAATCAGAACACACCCAGATCAGATTACCCCATAGAATATATATTTTCTAGTGCTGAAGGCAAACTGAAGTTTTATGAATGATGACAACATAATAAATAGAGTACACGTTACCTCAAACACATGTTACTCGCCCAGACCAATTCTCTTCTGTTGGCAATTCGATCGAGTGGCGACAACATGGGTGGCCTTTGAGAGCGGTTCGATCCAGGAGATAGGGGGGATGGTCGTGCTCCGTAGGAAGGGAGACCATCTCAAAGATTGCCACATGAGAGCTTTGGTTTGGTTGAGCAAGATGAGGACCGGCCATTATGTACCATCCTATTCAAAGAGAGAGAGAGAGAGAGAGAGAGAGCCCAAAATCAATATTTCTGTGACCAACCAACAGTCTGGGGGCAGAATCCCATGTGAATCCAATGACTGGAGAAAGAATGGAGCCAAAGATTATGGGTTCATGGCGACGCAGAAACTCCTAATACACAATCCACAGAGCCATCGATGATTAATTGGGTGCGAGTAAAACACCATCGATCTTGAGTGGCGATGCACAATCAAATCTTTGTACCTGCAGAGCTGAAAATACGAAATTAGATAAGGAAAAAGGATGAAATCAGATTGATTTGGAGCTACACACGATCAAACTGAGATGGTTCTGGAATGAGGAGCGATAAGAGGAAGAAGATTCAAGTCAGGAAGAAGAGAATACGAAGAGGAAGAGTAAACGGGGACAAAATCATCTGGTTGATTTGCTGCAATGAAGAGGCGACTTTTTTTATTTAGGGAATAACTAGCAAAAGAGCCCGTGCGTTGCAACGGGAGAAAAAAATAGCAGACACTCTTAACCCAATAACCATAATATGTTCATGCCCTTTATTTTAGCGAGGCATCATTTTTGTGTTGCCGCTTATCCTCCTTCTCACCTTCAGTGGCCTCAGTGTTCACACAAACCAAAGTGTGTTTAAATGTTGTTTTTCCCCTGCCAGTTTATTCAGAGGTGCTCATGTGTGGTTATCGATATTTTCTTTCGTCTCTTTATGATTTTAGTGGTTGTTTATTTGCAATCCAGATCGTCGCGGTATGAAAGAAAAACGGACGTGCCCTATAGGTTACAAGTTTGCTTTTAAAATATTTAATAGGAAAAAATAACATTATATTCAAATTCTACATATTTTTCTATTCAAATTTCATATATAACATGTTAAAATCAGAGTTACGGTTTAATAGATATGGATAATTAAGAAAATATTTGTTTGACTTAAATATCTTCCAAAATAATATTTTAAAAATATTTAACAAACAAAATAACATCATATTCAGATTCTACACATTTTTCTAATCTATTTTCATATATAACATGTTAAAATCGGAGTTACGATTTAAAAGATATGTATAATTTAGAAAAAACATGTGTTTGACTTATATATAATCGGCGGGTGAATTATCTAATACGTCAGGGGGGGTTTCGTAAAAATGTAAAATAACGGTTCGGTTTGACTTAAGTGTGTACTGCGGGTTAATTCATAAAAATTGCAGGAGGATTTCTGCAAAAGTGCGTGACGGACCGCCGAAACCCAATTTGCTTTATTATTAGGTAGAGATAAAGAGGCGAGGTCAAACGAAACGCTCAGGTAAATTTGTGGTGGGCCACAGGGATCTACTCTCAAGCCCACGTACACAAACTTGGCTGGAGTAGATGAGAAGTCGCTTCCATAGCCCACATGCAGAAAGGAGAATTAAACACCCCTCAAAAAAGGAAGGAGAAATAAACAATCCGTAGCATGTGCAACAACCGATGGGGAAAAAGGGGTGACGTGGCTGCACTTAACATTGATGTGGCACCATGATGATGTGGACAACGTGCATGGTGAGAGAATAAGGTGTAGTGGGGAGCAACTTCTTAAGAATGGTAGATTCCAAATTTAGCATGGTTGATACGCAGGTTGCTGAACAAAGCTTCAGAAATGAACAATGTGAAGATTTTTCAGATGCAAGAGATGTTCTTTCTCAACCAAATCTTAGGTTCGAAACAAGTATATTTATGTTCACATAATATAGATATCTGAATTATTACATAACCTTGTACCTGATGTACACGTTTTTTTAAAGGATCGATTTCGACGAATACAATGATGAACATGAAGAGGTTCAATCCAAATATGGTAAAGGTGGAACAAATCATGTTCATGAAGAACTTTTTAACACTAAAAATCCTTCTCTAGATGAAAAGTTAAAGATAATCAAGGTTTTTTTTGCCGCTTTAGGGTTACAAGCAGCAACACTTTCGCATACTGAATCTATATACTAACATGGAAGAACTTGAACCAACTTGGAGCAAGATTTGTGGTATGAACAACTCCGCCGCGATTCAGCTTCAATCCATGGTAGTCAGAAAAAAAGAGGATTGAGGAAGCTGCAACAGGAGCGTTGACCACCGTGACCACAGGCTGGATCGTAGACCGCCGCGACCACTAAGCTGGCTCGCCTGGGTCAGCCTGGAGACACCATGGGTGGGCACGGACCCTCCCTGCAACGACATTGACCGGCGGCTCTTCGAGGATTGCACAAAGGTTACAGTGCACGATGGCCGACGGGCAATCTTCTGGCGCTCAAATTGGTTGCCTACGGGGCCGCTCTACAGGCGTTTCCACGCGCTCTTCCAGCACGTCAGGAGGAAAAATAGGATGGTGGCTGAGGCCCTACTCGATGACTGATGGATTGCCGATCTCCGCCATGGCAATCATGTCGCCCTGGTGGTGGAATTCGTCGGCCTTTGGTGGGCTCTTGGTTCGGCAGGCATCGCTCTGGAGCCTGGGGTCCCGGACGCCTTTCAGTGGACGGCGTCAAGCTCTGGTACTTACACCATGACCTCCGCCTACCTATCTCAATGACATGTCCAGAAGGCCGGGCTTCATACAACTTTTCTAGAAGGCGTGGGCGCCGGCAAAAACGAAGATGTTCTCTTGGCTGCTCCACCAAGATAGCCTATGGTGCAATGATAAGCTGCAAAGAAGAGGATGGCCGAACAGCTACTTCTGCGGCCTGTGTGCAAGGCACCTGGAATCATCTCTGCACTTGTTTTGGGAACGCACCGTTTCCAGGTCGGTCTGACTTGCTGCGGCCGCCTGGACCGGCTGCGACGCCCTCCACCTGGACAACTGGAGACCTGGCAGCAGCACCACCACTACGGTGAGGGAGATCATCGCACGGTCTTTGGGTGAGGCGCGGAGGGGGATCAGGTCCATGACCGTGTTGATCACCTGTGAGATATGGCAGGAGAGAAACGAGGCGATCTTCAGAGGCAAGATTCCATCGGCCCCTCACATTCTTGCTGCTGTGCGGTGTGCCCTGGATCAATGGAGATTGGCTGGCACCAAACAACTCATGAGCCCCTTCGGGGATAGTCGGGAAATTGTAACCTAGAGGCTTTTCTTAGGACCTCTGCTAGTTCCTGACCAGGCGATGCCTTCTCTTTCTTTTTCTTTGGGTCCTATTCTAACTGCCCACCTGATCACTTGATCACAATGTTTCCCGCCTTCTTCGTTCTAAATCAACGAAATGCCAACAACGTCGGGTCTTTCAAACAAATTGAGGGAATAACAGGATGGATGAAGAAGGAAGAGAAGGGGGAAACAGAGCGGGAGGAAGGTCCCCGTTACAGCGGCGCAGTAAATGTAAATCTGGCACAAAGTGGTTTGTGGGGCCGGCCACTTTCCTAGCTTATTACAAATACGGGCAGTTTCACACGCAATAAAGATGATATACATGGACGTGGGCCAGCACTACACGAATCGCGGAGTAAACGGCCGGTGTAGGATCTATCGGTACATCACAGAACCGCTCAATATGACTTTGCGACTAGTCCCTCTGTTCACTTCCATAAGACCCTGTAGAGATTTAAGACAGCATGCAAAACAATTTAATTTCAGTTGTCTAAAACGACTTGTAAAAATGAAAGGAGGAAGAATGAAATAATGAACACGCATCTCGTTTAGACTCCTCCAATATATGAAAATATATAATGAAGGCGCGTCTAGGTTGGTCTCCTCAAATTTATGGGAACAATGAATGCGTGCGGTTAATGTTTGACAAACAATGACGGAGGAAAATTACCTAAATGCTAAGAGCAACTTCAACGCGCAGATTCAAACAAATCGCGCGTTTTGTCCGCTTTTCGTCCATTTGGATCGGCCATTGCGCCCAACGCACGGACCCATTTTTGTCCTCGCGACCGGTTTACGGCCTTTTTTTTGCACTTTTTGCAACATACCAATAGAATTTGGCCCAAGTTAACATAATTCAAACAAAATACGATTATCTCATAGTTTGACAACCAAATAAATATACCCAGAAAAGACAACCAAATAAACAATGCATAATTTACAAGCCAAATAAAAATGTAATAGTCCCAATAGCCTTGCTTCCTTCCGTCCTCCTATCTAGTCTCACCCCCTCGCGTCGCCTCCCCTGGGCGATGCAAAGGGACCCAAACCCTAGCGCCGCCAGCCCCCTCACGTCTCTTCCCTTGTCGTCACTGTAGCCGGCCAAGTCCGCAGTGGCGGGGGGCCTGACACCAAAGCGCTAGGTTGGGCGGTGTGTTGCGGGATCTCTCGGAGGCGGCAGGGGCGACTCCGGTGCTGGATCTGCGAGCAGCAGGTATGGCGGCGCCCCTTCCGTGTAAGGCGGGGGCCTGATCCCCTCGTGGAATTTGTGTCTAGAGATGGGTAGCGGCGGAAGCCGTGGATCTAGCGTCACGTCCAGGTCCGCCTCGACATGGTTTTGTCCAACCGGGGGTGCATGGAGGGACCGGTGAGGGGCGGCTGGAGGTTCCTTGTGGGCGTGCTGACAGTGGCTTTCATCTTCACGGCAAGACTATACAGGTCCAGTCAACTGCGGGACCAGGGGGACGTGACTTCTGGTGAAAATCGCGTCGACTACGGTCATGGCAGACGATGGAGGCATCTGTGACGTCATTCCCTTCTTGAGGCATCGTTGTTGCAGGTCACAACACCGCACTTGGGATGCTCCGGGGGAAATCCTAGATCTAGGTCTTCCCGGATCGGATGATGACGGCATCTTTGATGTCCTTCTCTCTCTTGGGGGCATCATTTTGGAGCAGGTGCTAATTGAAAGAGCCTAGTGGTGGAGCGGGGTTTCATCCTCCGCATTGATGACGGCGGATCTCGGCTGCATGGCATGGTGGAGTCTCGGCGTCTGATGCGGGTTGACGGACTCGCGCAGGAGGACGACGCTGTCTGGCTCATGGTGCGTCGACGGCACGCCTAGCAAGTGATACGTCTCCAACATATCTATCATTTATGAAGTATTCATGCCATGTTTGTAACAATTAAATATGGTTTTGTTGCAATTTTATATGATTTGAATGAAACTAACCTGGACCAGTGTTGTTTTCAGCAGAACTATCATGCTGTTATTTTTGTGCAGAAATAAAAGTTCTTGGAGTGGGCTGGAACTTTACGCTGATTTTTTATGGACAAGAAGAGACCCCCAAAGCCTGAGAGGTGGGTGAGACGAAGTTCAGGGGAGCGACTAGCTCATGGGGCATGCCCTGGGGGGTAGGCCTCACCGTCTGAGCTTCTCGGTCCCTCGTGGGCCCCCAATGTGAAACTGACTCCAAAATTTCCTATTAATATAGAAAATCCCAGAAAGAAACCTAGAACTTCAACGCCGCCGCCGCAAGCCTCTGTTCCGAAGCGATCTCATCTGGAGGCCTTCTCTGGCACCCTACCGGAGGGCGAAATCATCACCGGTGGCCATCTTCATCATTCCTGCAATCTCCATGATGAGAGGGAGCAGTTCACCCTCGGGGCTGAGGGTATGTGCTACTACTTGAGCTTGCGTTGTTATTCTTGAAGAGGAAAGGGTGATGCAGCAAAGTAGAGATAAGTATTTCCCTCAGTTAAGAACCTAGGTATCAATCTAGTAGGAGGAACAAGCAAGTCTCCAATAGATGCACCTGCACAAACTAACAAACACTTGCACACAACGCGAAAAATGGGTTGTCAATCCCTTCACGGTCACGAGCAAAAGTGAGATCTTATAGAGATAAATATAAAACATGAAATAAAACTCAGCGAGGTATTTTTGTATTTTTGGTTTATAGACTTGAAAATACATAATGGAAAATAGACCCGGGGCCATAGGTTTCACTAGAGGCTTCTCTCTTGAAAGAAAACATATGGTGAGTGAACAAATTACCGTTGAGCAATTGATAGAAAAGCGCATAGTTATAACGATATCTAAGGCAATGATCATGAATATAGGCATCACGTCCGTGACAAGTAGACCAACTCCTTCCTGCATCTAGAGTATTAAGTTCAAAAGAACAGAGTAGCGCATTAAGCAAGATGACATGATGTAGAGGGATAAACTCAAGCAATATGATATAAACCCCATCTTTTTACCCTTAATGGCAACAATACAATACATGCCTCGCTACCCCTACTTTGTCACTAGGTGAGGACACCACAAGATTGAACCCATCACATAGCACCTCTCCCATGGCAAGATAGGTCAATCTAGTTGGCCAAACCGAATCAATAGATCGGAGAGAAATTCAAAGCTATTTAAGTCATGCATATACGAATTTAGAGAAGACTCAAATAATATTCATAGATAATCTGATCATAGATCCACAATTCATCGAATCTCAACAAACACACCGCAAAAGAAGATTACATCGGATAGAACTCCAAGAACATGGAGGAGAACATGGTATTGAAGATCAAAGAGAGAGAAGAAGCCATCTAGCTACTAGTTATGGACCCATAGGTCTGTGGTAAACTACTCACACATCATCGGTAGGGAAACAAGGTTGATGTAGAGGCCCTCCATGATCGAATCACCCTCCAGCAGAGTACCGGAAAAGGCCCCAAGATGAGATCTCACAAGGTCAGAGGCTTGCGGCGGCGGAAAAGTATTTTTCTGGACGCTTATGATGTAGATGGAATATTTGGGTATTTATGGAGCAATAATTAGGTTTAGGGGAGTCCCGAGGGACCCACAAGCCTGGGGGTCCCTGGGGCGCGCCCTGAGGGCTTGTGGCCCTCTCGTGGCTGCTCCGGCCTCCTCTCCAAGTCTCCTGGGTTTCTTTTGGTCCAAGAAAAATCATCATAAAGTTTTAATCCGTTTGGTATTCCTTTCTGAAAAAGTCAAAAACAAGGAAAAACAACAACTGGCACTAGGCACTAGATTAATAAGTTAGTCCCAGAAAATGATATAAAATAGTACCAAATGCATATAAAACATCCTAGATGGATAATATAATAGCATTGAACATAATAAAAAAATATTGATACATTGGAGATGTATCAGTATGTACCAGTAGCTATGTGTTTGATCTCTCTCTCTTTCTCTCATGTTCTTGATCCGACATGATCTTGATGTACCACGGGCTTTGTTAATATAGTCGGTCCTTTGGTGTTCTTACCTCTCTATCTTTGTTGTGATGAATTGAGTCTTGCTCTCTGAGGTTTCGTTATGTTGGATTGAATATTTTGGATTTGGGAACACTTGATGTATGTCTTGCATATGGATACCCTTGGTGACAATGGGGTATTATATTGACTCACTTGATATATGTTTTAGTAATCAACTTGCGGATTCCCGTGGTGATATTGGGGTGATCTAGGCACATAGGTTGATACACGGTTTCGTCCTACATTCTCTGATAGAAACTTCAGAGTGACTCTTTGTCGCACGTTGAGGGATTGTTATATGATTCAATTATGTTAGCACTATTGAGAGATTGCACTAGTGAAAGTATGAACCCTAGGCCATGTTTCTAAGCATCGCAATACCGCATGTGCTCAGTTTTGTTACTTGCTACCACTACAAAAAAAATACACTTCCGTGATGATACGTGTTTGTCACAGTAGGTCGCGTTTTCTGTCATGCATGTACATCCATGACGATTTTATGACAGAATCAAGATAGTCATACCTGTGCTGTCATAGAAGTGTTCCATGACATTACCAAAATTATCATCATGGAAGTGTCCACTTCCATGATGATAAATCGCGCGTCATAGAAGTGCTTTCGTCAAGGGTGACCGACATGTGGCATCCACCATAACGGAACGCCGTTAAGATATCGGGTCCGGTTTTGGATCCGATAACCCGTTAACAGCCCAGACCAATGGGAAATTTCCACGCATAAAATTCTGATTGGCCGGAGGAAACACGTGTCAGCTCGTCAGTGGGCCAGATGTCGCCCGTCCATTGGAGGATACATGCCTATGATACATCGACACGTGGCAGGGCCCAACAGAGGCCCATATAGGTTAAAAAGGCTGGCCCAGTCAAAGGCCAGTAGTACTTACTCAGGTACTAGTGGGCCAGTCCAATAAAGACCTGTTTAATAAAGGCCCATTTACGGCCCGAAGCCAGATCTGGCCTGTTAATTGTTTGCCAAATATTTGGGCCCAATTACAGCCCAGTGACTTTTGGCCTGTTAGAGGCCCGATGTAGACATGGGCCCATTTCATCCCGGTGTGTATTTGGGCCTAGGAATGGCCCGTGCTGCCCATGGGCCATATATGGTCCGACGCGACATCCGACCCACTAACGACCCGTGATAAAGGTGGCAATAGTTCAGCTCAACATGACTTTGGGCCTGTTAAAGGTCTGTCATATAATTCGGCCCGTTGATGCCTACACTAAGCTTTCGGCCTCTTAAAGGTCCATGATATCAATGGGCCAACTAAGGCCCGAGATATGTTTCATCCTGATAACGATCCGTCATATAACGGCCCGAGATACATTTCAGCCTGCTGAAGGCCCGTTGACGACTAGTGAAAACTGAGACCCAACATGCATTTCGGCCTGCTAAAGGCCCATGGTTTCATCTGGGCCGTAATAGGCCATTAGAATATTCAGCCTGTTAATGGCCCAACACTACCTGGGCCTAACTAAGCGCTGGGTCCACAAAAGGCCCAACTAAAATTTGGGCCAAATATAGGCCGGAGTAAGTTGTGGGCCTGGCGCAAAGTGTGACGACCATAATCATTCGGGCCCAAGAAAGTTGCGGGTTGGCCTAATTGTGGCCTGCTAAAAACCAGGCCCATTAGAGGTGAATGTTTCAGCCCGGTCGACTACATCAGCTTTTTTCAGATAGCGAATGACGGCAGTAACTAGTAGGAATTAAGAACAAACCTACACTATACAATAAAGAAATTATGGCATAGTAACTAAGAATAAACCTACACTATACAATAAAGGATTTATGGTATATTACATCCACCGGGCATCGAAGTTCGCCACCAGTGATCATAAAGTGCAACGAAGAAGCATATTAAAAAACTGGGCACCATTGCAGCGTAACAAAATAATACTGAACCGAGACCACTTCCAAGATAGTTCAAGAAAGGTTAGCCTTGCGCGGGAACTGCTGCACAAGCTTCTGAGCAAGGCTGTGAGACCGGCCTAGCATGTCGGTCATAGCTTCCAGGTGTAGCTGTTTAGCAATGAGGTTCTCATTGGTGTTCTCCGCAATCTTTCTTAGAGATAGGACTTCAAGTCGAAGTTGAGTTGCAGAATGCCTTTCTGCTAGAACTTGGGACTAAAGAAGTCGAACTGATTCAGACAAAAAATTCTATGAGCTTGTCTGACTGCTAGTCTCAAGTAACTTGAACACTGCATCAAGACAAGAATTTGGGGTTGTCTCGCTATCTTCAAGATGTTTTGCATTCTTTGCTGCAATATATGTTAGGTTTGTCTCACAGCCTTCAGCAGACTTGTGCATGCCACCAGGCATATCACCCTGAAACAAGCAGAGAGATGACAAGTTTTGCATGTGTATAAACAAAGATGATAACTGTGTTGTCAATTCCATCCAATTTCAAATTAGAAAATAAAGAGTAAGTTCAAAACATCAATAGCATAATTTGGCATTGTTCATAATGCGGGGAGCTTCACCACACTACTGGATTACCATGTCAACATAACAAGCATAGATGAAGGGCAAAGACAATCATTGTATCTATTTTGGTTAATGTGCATGGCATGTTGTTCATATCATCAGCCAAATCAATAAGATAAAACAGGAGATGACAAGGTGCAAACGTGGGCTGCTTCACCACACACTGGATTATAGATCCACAAAAACAAGCATACATATAGGGAGTATTGAGTAATGTGCATGGTATGAATAAGGAATTTGGTTTTACAAGTAAAACTTAGAACTTACGGTTCTTGAGAACATGCATTTTGATAGAAACAGCAAACTAAACAACAGTAAACGATAGGGAGTTTGAGCAAATTAAACAGCTATTGAGGATAAAGGCTTTAGAAGGACTGACTTACATTAACAGTTAACACCGGCTTATAATGCCCTTCTCCATGTCAAGGGAAGGATAACTCAAGAATTTCAGCACAGAATCTTCGTCATAAGCATTGCATGTACCCTACATTTTGTAGAGAGTAATTATAGATATGATAATACTAGAAGGGATGGAGGATAATGAAGATAAGATGCAGATTGATGCTACATAATCAACTACCAATCCCTGGAATTACAAGCGTTACAGGACAAAATGTACTGACAAGAGCAATGGGCTACACTTCTGCACTAGCATTGTCTGTGTATTCTACTTTTTGGTAAGATTAAATATAGATCCGATCTTTTTTAGTAAATGGTGGGCGAGGGAGATAAGATGCAGAATGCTACACAATGAACCAATCCCTCTTCCCATAATACAAGAGTGTTTTGAACACTTGTGAACTGTACAAAACATTCTTATATTATGGGACGGAGGGAGTAGCTGTTAATGTAAGTACAGTGATAGATGACATCAGTCCTTACAAGAGGACTGCAGAGCTAAACCTCTTCAAAAGCATTGGGTTGATCCTAAATTTATGTAAGAGTCCATACGGATCTTATAATGTCCACCAAATGGACGATAACAAGGCTAACATGTGCAGTGATGCTACATGATCAAACAACTATGAAAGTAAGTATGGTCATACAGGGCAAGAGGTACTCACAAGAGCAATGCAGTGTGCAGTATAGTTGCGAGATTCTATGGTCCCTTGAGAATGAATGTTCTTTTGCAAACAGTTTTCGTACAAGTGAGACATTAAGGCAATGCAGAAATGTAGTTCAAATTGTGATGTGATATCATAGACAATACCTTACGCTCCAGACGAGACCAATGTGTAACAAGATTATTCCAGTCACCGTTGGATAAATGTAGCACCGGAGACTTTACATCAATTTTGTTTAGAGGCTTGCGATCAAAGTGCGCTTGCCTCAGGTAGGAACGATACTTCATCAATGAGTGCTTGAAAGGTGCAACCAACCCTTGCTCGTCTTCACAATCCAGTTTGGTCCTCGCCTATTTAAAAGAATGAAATATTGTGTCTTCTGTCAACAGAAACATATGCAGTAATTACCATGAATAACATTAGTACAATACTTACGCGTAAGTTGCGGAGGAAGACTGGAAATTGTTCTGTGTCTGTGGTATAACCTTTCCATGAAGGAAAGATGCGCACAAAGTTCCCGACAACAATATAAGCTTCCTCTTCTAAACTGGGAAGAAATGAGCAAGGGTCCTATTTGCTGCAATTGGGGCTCTCTCTCGTTCGAAAAGGGATTTGGCAACTGGATTTGGTGTACTCTTTGCTGGAATGGGGGTTTTGCGTTGTAGAGCTGGTGTTATGTCAACTGGCATCATCTTGCTGCAGTTGGCGTCAGCTGAGTTGGGGCATCAGAAATGACCAGTGTAGTAGGGCAAGAGTCTGCTAGAGTTGCGGTGTTTTGTGGGTCACGTGATATTGCAACTACACCTAATGGGCTATTTGATTTATCAGGTGTCACTACCTTTTCCAAATACTTTGCTTGTGCTCCTCCACGATCAGCAATCGCCCTCTTCCTTTTGAATGTCAGATACACAAGAACAACATTTGAATGGATAAATATGGTATGATGACAGATGGAATATGTACTGAAAATGGATAGGCAGGGCGTATTCGCATACACGATGTGCAAACTAAGCTAACACTACTAGGGAAAAGCCTAGCAGCAGCGCGGGTTTTGGGCCTATTAGTAGCGCGGGGGCCGACGCTACTAATAAGGCGCTACAGCTAACGTATAGCAGTAGCGCGGGTGCGACCCGCGCTACTACTACGTACTTTAGCAGTAGCGCGGGTGCCAACCCGCGCTACTACTAATCTCTAATCTCTGATTTTTTTTGAATTTTTTCAAAATTTTTTTCGATTTTTCCCCTAATTTTGAAATTTCTGAATTATTTTAACCTCAAATCTCTAATCACCCCTCATCGCTGCTCAATTTAATCTCTAATCACCCCTCATCATTCCAAATCATCTAACTTCCCGGACGGTCACCCATCCTCTCACTACTCCAGCCTGAGCACGCTTAACTTCCGGGTTCTATTCTCCCTCGTTTCCAAGTCTGCACTTGTTGTTTTCCTGACAATAATAAGACGTCAATCCTATTAACCTCAGGAATTTAGCTTGAGCATGAAGTCACACATTTCACAGTTTGAGTTTGAAACTATTGTTCTAAAAAATTAGTAACACTAATATTTCTTGAATAATTAGTTTGACCACAGTTTGACCAGATTTGACCACAGTTTGACCATAGTTTGACCAGATTTGACCAAAATTCAAAAAAACTAAAATAATTATTTAGTAACACTAATATTCTTGAATAATTAGTTTGACCATAGTTTGACTAGATTTAACAAAAATTAAAAAAAAACTGATTTTTTTTGAATTTTTTTGCCTCCTGATCTTAAAAGCCCCGTAACTTTTTTCTGTTAGGTTTTTGAGGATTTTAAAAATGTTTAATGAGGTTCCCCCGGTTAAATTCGGATGTAACTTTTCGAGTAGATGATTTTTCATATAAAAAACTTTTTCATCCGAGTTAGTATGCAAAAGTTATGCCCATTTTTACAAATTCTCGAGAGATTTTGCAAATAAAGTCGAAATTCATATTTGCAAATTTTCCCAACAACTAGACCACATATCACATGGGAAACTTATTTTCTTTTATTTTTTTGACATTTTCATCATTTTCTTTTATTTTTTTTAAAACTGAAAAGGCGATCCACCAAGGGGAGGGGGAGGGGTAGAGTAAAATGGGACCTTTAGTAGTAGCGCGGGTTTTTAACCCTCGCTACTGCTATGGCACCACTTAGTAGTAGCGAGGGCTAAAAACCAGCGCTACTGCTATCTCCCTTAGTAGTAGCGAGGGTTAAAAACCCGCGCTACTACTATGGCATGTCCCGGGGGGCACAGTAGAGACTGCTTAGTAGTAGCGAGTGTTAAAAACCCGCGCTACTGCTATCTACTTAGTAGTAGTGAGGTTTAAAAACCTGCGCTACTAGTAAGTAGCAGTAGCGAGGGTTTTTAACCCTCGCTACTAGTAAGATTCTGTGTATAGGCTTTTCCCTAGTAGTGTAATGGCAGTGCAACAAAGTATAGAAGCAATGCAAAGCATCAGTTGCAAGTTATGTGCGACCAATATAACCTTGGAAAGTTAGAGCAAGCACCTTGATGGGTGAATAAGATAGGGCATCTGCCTCTGACTCCTCCACTATAGAGCTACATTGACTTAGGTCTCCCTCTAGCTTAGAATCACTGTTAGGATCATATTCTGAGCATGAATCTGTAGGTGGAGAGCGTTTGCATTGCATTGCATCCAGACTTGATTTCAGTCCCTTAATGCCAAGTTTTACAGCCATGGCATTGTTCTGCTTTATTCTTTTCATGCACGCAAGCTCATAATCATTATGATGCTGTTCAGTATCTGAGATTCATGAAAACATAAAAAGTAGTCAGATTATCTATGGAATGCATTGTGGATTCAACTCAAAGAGTGTCTCCCTATAAACCTCTGCGTATGCAAAGTTCACCCCCCAACCGTGCTGACTAGACCACACACAAAAATACAAACCCCTTATGTCTCTATAACAGGCAGACACACATTTCAAAACTGAAGTAGGAACATTAGAATCATATCAAATTCGTATTTGAACAAATAAACTAAGGAATTTATGAGTGGCATAATGTTTAGCTTCAAGGGTGGAGTATTGGTAGTGCGACATAAAGCAAGTAGGCAGATTATATTCCATGTAAAAGATTGAAGCCTATGTAAAAGCTGGAAATGACACTTTCTTTCTATACAATGTAGTGTTCGTTGCCCACACATGATGGAAGAGATCACACGGAGAAATACTATTCACTCATGTCTACGGTTCCAGTATTTTGAAACAGGGTGGTCCACCCTATTGACAACAAATATGACAAGGCAAGCATAGATGCAGTGAATCAATCATTTACTTGTGAGCTTACTACGACAAGTATGTAGAATTGTAACTGCAGTAAGAGACCGTCCAAAATCTGAATCAAGAAGTTTGTCTAACACTTATTGTTTGCAACTAATCCATGTGAATAATTGAATATTATATCAAATGAGTAAGAAAGACAAGTAAAATTGTCAACAAACCTGGCTTGCAATAGTAATCTGGGTCAATGTCACTATGACCAACAATCCAAAATGACTAGTGTTTGTTCCTAGGGACGGAATTTTGAAACCCTGTGAACTTTACAGGTACTAAAGATTACTGAAATACATCTGAACCATTAAGTGTAGGTAGCACTCAGCACACAACAAACCCTAATGACACTCCTGCCTAATGAATAATGAATCAATTAGAAAATGGGTGATCAGGAGTGGCTGCTGAGTGTTGAGGACGTATCTCAGGATAAATCGGGTTGGATTAGTGGGTGCTACACGCCTGAGCCCTGAACGGACTGGGAAGGTAGGCACGGCGGCGTGCCCGGGCAACGGTGACGCTGTTGGGCGAGCTCCTGACCTCCTATTAGTCCGATGTCTCCTCCTAAAGTCATGCCATCCGGGGACGGCAAGTCGCCAGCGAGGTAGGCGGCTGGGGGTGAGTAGAGATCAGAAGCGCGCAACAGAATAGAGGGGAATCGAGGCCTGGGACGACCCAAAATCCCAGGGTGGGCCGCGGCCTACCGTGGGCACCCAATAGAGATACACACCCGAGCGGCGAACATGCATTTTCGAAACTAAATTAGGAACATTTAGCTGACCAATTAAACGACTATTTTAATAATATCATATTTGTATTTGAACAACTAAGCTTGTTTAGCTTGATGGGTGGAGCAGTGCTATTATGACACGAAGCACATATTCTGATCGTATAGTGATCATAAAAGGGGGAAACCCTAAGCATATGTTTTTTTAGCAAATGAGGGTTTCCCCTCCGGTTTCTATTAAAGAAACCATGACAGAACCAACATGATCAATTAAACCCTAAGCATGATCAATTAAACCGTATTAGGACTGTGCCGTGGCAGATTTGAAGCTTCAAACCGGGGAAATGATATTTAGCATCCATTGTTTGCTTCAAACTAAGAACTAAATTCTAAGAGCTGAAAAGAAAGTAGAGTAACCAAATTACAATCTATTTTCTGGTTGAGATCAAAAAGTTGAAGAGATATGAAGTATCACCTCTCTTGCGGCGTCGTGTAGGCATTGGGGGTGCGATGGATGTCGGTGGCATTGAAGCAGATCTGCAACGATGGACGGGTGCATCGGTGGATAAGTCCCGTTGCAGTGGACGGGAAGGTCGTGTGAGCGGCCCCGGCAAAGAGGACGACGGCGCCGATGAAGCGAGAGGACGCGATGCAAGGCTCTTGGTCCGTGGCTGTGGATGAGAAACGTCCATCTCTAGTAGTGGACGACGCAGTCTTGGTAGGTGCTCCGGCATGGTGGAGGACGATGGTGATGGATGGGGTGGAGGACGACGACGATGGATGGGGTGGCGGGCGGAGGAGGCTGGTGTGGGGATGGTGCTTTAGCGCGGACGGTGTATGAATGGTAAAATGGAGGGAGAGGTATGGGGAACCATGTTTTTGGGGCGCGCTTGTCTGAAATATGGGAAAGTTACGAACTTAGCCCCCGTTTAAAATTTGGACGTCTCGTCGGTTGGGGATAGGATGGTAATCTCGCATCTCGCCAATATTTGCCCAGAGCGATTTTGGGGGAGGAGAGGGTGCTTGGCGCCCATGGTTGGCGCCCACGGTGTATGAACGGGGCTGACAGGTAAGGTGGTTGTGTCACGTCTGAGTGAAGTTACAAACCTACTCCTGTTGAAAATATTTGCCTACATTGATTTCGGCCGAGTCGAGTTTGTTTTGCTGCCCACCGTGTATGAAGGGGAAATGGAGGGAGAAACAGAGGTCTTTCGGACGAGCTTGAATCAAATGTGTTTTGCCACCCATGTTTGTCACCCACCATGTCGGAATGGGCTCAGAGGAGGTCGTGTCACGTCTAATTGAAGTTACTAACCTACCCCTATTGAGAGCAGTGGAAATCGGGCCGATGGATTTTTTGTGTAATGGGTAGACAGTAATTTCCATCTCCCAAACACTTGGCTTCAGGCAGCCGACGTGGGAGTGGACATTTTGCCGCTTCTTTCGAATTTGGGACAATAAGCATCCATGTTTACCCTGGCAGCTAAATTCGAATCCATTTTGTATTCCTATACGAATCTTTATAAATCATTCTATGTGTTTTTATATATCTTCAAAAGCACGACAAAGATGTATTCCACTGTCATATATGAATATGATTTACAAATGTCGATACTCAAATTCAGAAGCTAGAATCCAGTTTAAGGTGAATTCGAATATTTGGAACACTTTATGTCCAACTCAAATGTCACACGCAGCATAATGTGTACTCCCATTTAGATATGTACACAAGCGATGTATCAGGATTCAAATACCGAGTCAATCAACCAAGAATGTACATAACTAACAGACATATAAACACTTATAGAATATATGGATCAATAATATCAACTAACATACATAAGCCAGACCGCTGTACTTTTTTTTTGCTAGAACAACATCCGTTTTTTAGCCAAGCTACTACAACATCTTGGCCCTTTCCGATGCGTGCCACTTATGGTCCATCTATACTATTATTATTGCTGAATGCACATTCATCCAACATATTTGTAGGTCTGGCACAACAATCAAAATGAAATGTCTCCGAGTCTTATCAATTAATACAGACTTGTGCTCAAATAAAATTACAAACCAAAAAACAAAAAACAATTATTACATGATCTCTAAAACAAATGGTTTGATTGATTACATGAACAAACAACACAAAGGTTATTCAACGATGGAAAGAACATTTCACCTATGATTTACCAAGTGGGAATTTAATTTCCTTTTTTTCCTTCAGGACGTTAACAATGCGGTCAGTCTCAGCTTGCTTCGTTTTGAAATCCACCAAATATTTAATGGTTGTCTTGAGTACTGCTTGTGATTGTGCTGTTTGCTTCCTCAACATGTCAACTTCATCTCTAAGTGCAGAAGCAGAATCTCTTTCTACCACTAGTTTAGCCTCTAGAGCATCAGCAGTTGGCAATTCATAATGCACGATTGGGCCGGTGCCACTGTTGTGGGATGATACAACGTCCATGGGGACCTCGTTCTTTGATCTTGGGCTAACCTGTTTTGCCATTAAAGTTTCGATTGGATTCAGAAAAGTTGAAGTTAGCAAAACATCTCAACTGGGAGTTATAACAGCAAACCGGTTAAACAAACAAGGAATTAAAGAGTTTCAATTGGATGCTGAAAAGTAGTTATTAACATCGTTGTAACCAGTTGTTGCAGCAGCAAAGTAGTTAAACAAACAAGTAGCTATTTAAGTTCAGGCAAACAAGTAATTCTTAACAGTAAGTATCAAACACATAGATAGGCGCAGTCTATAATAGGATTAACAGGCTATGGCATTATGTAATTAGTAGCAAACTAAATTAAGCCAAACAACGTAATTGAACAATTTTGCAATAAGTGGCTAACTAAAATTCCGAGAAGCAGGTAACTAAACTTACGCTAGCTCTTTGTACAGGCACACTGCAACTTCTTTTTCACTTACAAGGTTCTACGAAGGAGTCTATCGCATCAATTGCTTGGATACGCAATCCCAATACTTCTTTCTTCCCACACTGCATTGGTAAGTCGAATGGTTAATCTGGTAAGATGGTGCGTCCTTGATATGTTATGTGAGGACGTATAGTCAAACTAGTTGTAGCCACACACATCACACTGGCTTTTACTGTATATTTCATGCGATTACATTTTTCATATCAAGATCTAAGCAATCTACGATAGGATGAAAAGACCGGCATCCTTCACATTATGGCGAACTCAGTTCATAGAAACAAGCAATTCAACCATTCTGTGGGTAAATCAAAAGCGCCACTAGAATATTCTTCACTACCCCAATCATACATGCAAAAAGGGGCGACGCCACCATAGGGGCTGGTATGGGCGGCCGCCTCGGGTGGCTGGAAAGTGTGCACCTAGTTTGAGTCGTCCAGGTTGGCCCGGGCTAGTTTTGTTCGTCCCAACGCACGAGCAGTCAATGTAAAAAATGAAAAAAAATGTTTCAATTTGGATGCGCCAATAACATAAGTGCAAGGAAGGCCCTATAGCAGGCTCGCGGCCCAAACGAGTGCCTCCCATATCGATCGACAGCAGGAAAAATCCCAATTCATTCGCTCCAGCCTACAGTCTGATTCGCTCCTAACCTAGCCGCTACTGGATAGACCACCATAGCACTTCCGCGTGCCCTCATTGGAGGGCGGTCGCTGGGCTTCAAGGGAACAGAAGGACAAGAAGATGAAGATCCAACCCTGGGTGTAGTCTACATGGGAGGCAGCGGTAGCAGCACGGGCATGGCATCGAGCTTGTGCAAACCGACAGTCGCAGCTTGCAAGAATAGCATGTGCAACGAGCAGGTACATCACATCCCTGATTATATCTAATTCAACTGTTCAATCTCTGGACAATAGTTAAACCTGACGGTGTTGTAAAACTGCTTGTAAGTAGTGAATCTATGAGAAAATGAAACCAATTTCTGCTTATTTTATAACTTCCCCAATCAATATTGAACTGAGTGAATCTGATGTATCTAATCAAGTTTCCAGTGCAAACATACTGTAGGACCTTGAAGTATGTCTAGAGGGGGGGTGATTAGACTACTTGACCAATAAAAACTTAACCTTTTCCCAATTTTAGAGTTTGGCAGATTTTAGCTACTTTAGGACAAGTCAAGCAATCATCACACAATTCAAGCAAGCAAGCAAAGAGTATATAGGCAGCGGAAATTAAAGCATGCAACTTGCAAGAAAGTAAAGGGAAGGGTTTGGAGGATTCAAACGCAATTGGAGACACAGATGTTTTTGGCGTGGTTCCGATAGGTGGTGCTATCGAACATCCACGTTGATGGAGACTTCAACCCACGATGGGTAACGGCTGCGCGAGTCCACGGAGGGCTCCACCCAAGAAGGGTCCACGAAGAAGCAACCTTGTCTATCCCACCATGGCCGTTGCCCACGAAGGACTTGCCTCACCAGCGGTAGATCTTCATGAAGTAGGCGATCTCCTTGCCCTTACAAACTCCTTGGTTCAACTCCACAATCTTGTCGGAGGCTCCCAAGTGACACCTAGCCAATCTAGGAGACACCACTCTCCAAGAAGTAACAAATGGTGCGTTGATGATGAACTCCTTGCTCTTGTGCTTCAAATGATAGTCTCCCCAACACTCAACTCTCTCTCAATGGGTTTGGATCTGGTGGAAAGAAGATTTGAGTGGAAAGCAACTTGGGAAGGCTAGAGATCAAGATTCATATGGTAGGAATGGAATATCTTGGCCTCAACACATGAGTATGTGGTTCTCTCTCAGAAATGGTAAGTTGGAAGTGTAGGTTCGTTCTGATGGCTCTCTCCACGAATGAAGAGGAGGTGGAGGGGTATATATAGCCTCCACACAAAATCTAACCGTTACACACAATTTACCAAACTCGGTGGGACCGAATTGTTAAACTCGGTCGGACTGATTTAGTAAACCTAGTGACCGTTAGTGATTTTCGGTGGGACCGACATGCATCTCGGTGAGACCGATTCAGTTAGGGTTAGGGCATAACGTAATCTCGGTAAGACCGATTACACAAACTCGGTGAGACCGATTTGGTAATAAGCTTTCGAGAGAGTTGGTCAGGTAAACTCGGTGGGACCGATTTGCTCTTTTCGGTGAGACTGAAATGTTACAAAAAGGAAACAGAGAGTTTACATTGCAATCTCGGTGGGACCGATCGCTCACTTCGGTTAGACCAAAACATTACAAAGGGAAATAGAGAGATTGCAACCCCATCTTGGTGAGACCGAGATCCCTATCGGTAAGACCGATTTGCTTAGGGTTTGTGGCAGTGGCTATGAATTTTGGAATCGGTGGCGCCGGATAGGAAGTTTCGGTGTGACCGATTTTTGGCATTTGGTTTAGGTCATTTGTGGATGTGGGAAAGTAGTTGAGGGTTTTGGAGCATATCACTAAGCACATTGAAGCAAGAGGCTCATCAAGCAACACCTCATCCCTCCTTGATAGTATTGGCTTTTCCTATAGACTCAATGTGATCTTGGATCACTAAAATATAAAATGAAGAGTCTTGAGCTTTTGAGCTTGAGCAAATCCTTTGTCCTTAGTATTTTGAGGGATCCACTTTCATCATCCATGCCATGCCATTCATTGAGCTTTCCTGAAATAATAGTCTTGGAATAGTATTAGCTTAATGAGCTATATGTTGTTATTAATTACCAAAACCACCTAGGGATAGTTGCACTTTCAATCTCCCCCTTTTTGGTAATTGATGACAACATATATATCAAAGCTTCGACAAATGATAATAAGATTGAATAACATCGTCGCTTTGAGAAGTATGTGATAAGCAAGAGCTCCCCCTAAATTTGTGTATAGTTTAAGATTTGCTTTGGAATGCAAATTCACAATGAATTAGGCTCATGGGTTACTCTTCCATGTCACATACATCTTGGTGGAGCGCTCAAAATAATAAACAATGAATACATGCACTCATCACCAAGCATAGTGAGTGATCACATAGGATAGATAGGATAATATCAGGCATGCATAAGTGTAGCTTATGATCAAACACATGATCATCAATGTCTCACAAGCATAGTATCTCAACCAAAAGCAAACAAAGTTTGAAAAACCACCAAATAAAGAAAGAGAGAATAAAAGCAACACTCTCTCTCGAAGCCTATGATCTATACATTTTTCCCCCTTTGGCAACAAGTTACCAAAAAGTTCATAGAAAATGCATAGTGCTAGATCGTCTCTCAGGCTTGATCTTCTGGTGGTGGTGTAGAGATGGCTCCTTGGACGAAGGCTTCAGTTGAAGTAGAGGGTGCTGTAGGAGTTGGTGCTGGAGCTGGTTGCACTGGAACTGTTGGGGCAGTAGCTAGTGCTGAAGTTGTAGCTCTAGTGTCTTGCACTGGCACTGCAACTGACCTCTGGGCTCTGGGCACTCTGGCAAACACATTGGTGGTTGTCTTGCCCTTCCTCTCCTGCATGTCATCCTGCAGCTGCTCTACAACTGACTGAATCTCAGTTACCTTGACATCTAGATCATAGAACTTTTGTTCCATGATTCTCTCCAGGCTCTCCTGGTTTTGAGTTAGGGTGGCCAACCCCTTCTCAATCCTCAAAGTTGATGCTATCAAGTAACCAAGCTGCTCTTGTTTGGTCTTCAAGAAATACTCAGATGCCTCCTCTTGAGTTGGCATCTTGGCAGCCTTCTCCTTCTTTGCCTTCTCCTTCTTCTCCTGAGCTTGGATAGATTGTGGATCATCTTCATTCATTACAACCTCATTGTCCTCAAAGTCTGGATAAATTGGAAAATGTTCCTTATCCAACTGGTATTTCCCTATGCCCATCTTGGAGTTGATCAATTCTTGAATTTGAGGTGCATATCCACAGCTCCTCTTCTGATCTGCTGCAGTCCTCTTGATTGTCTCAATGATCAGGTGTAACGCCCCGGATCCGATGCGCCAGGTGTCCGCCAGTTATTCGCGTCGTTGCCATGTCATTTTCTTGCGTGTTGCATTTTGCCATGTCATCATCTGCATTTCATATCATGTCATCATGTGCATCGCATTGGCATACATGTTCATTTCATGCATCCGAGCTTTTTCCCCGTTGTCCGTTTTGCAATCCGGCGCTCCTATGTCATCCGGCGTTCTTCTTTTGTCTCTCGTTGTGAGTGGGTGTTAAACATTCTCGGAATGGCCCGAGGTTTGCCAAGCGGCCTTGGTATAGCACCGGTAGACCGCCTGTCAAGTTTCGTGCCATTTGGAGGTCGTTTGATACTCCAACGGTTAACCGGGTAATCGCAAAAGCCTCTTTTGTGTGCAGCCCAACACCCCTTCCAAAGTGGCCCAAAGCCCAGCAAACTCCCCTCCATGCTCTCGGTCGTTCGATCACGATCGCGTGGCCGAAAACCGCTCCTCATTTGGACTCTCCTAGCTCCCTCTACCTATAAATACACCTTCCCCTCCGAAATTCGCGGTGCAAACCCTAGCCTCTTCCACCTCCACGCGCCGGACATGTCCACTCCGCCGCCGGACACGTCCGCCGCCGCCGCCCGCGCCAATCAGATTGCGACACCTGTCCGTCCCCGTCCCGCGCGCCGCGGCGGCCCGCCGGGCCCGCCGCGGGCCCGCGCGAGCCCGCGCCCCCGCCGCCGTCTGCCTCCCCGGCCCGCGCCCGAGCGCCGCCGCGCCAGCGCGCCGCGCCCGCGGCTCCGCCTGCCGGCGACCCCGCCGCCCGGCGCCGGCCGCCCGCCCCCGCGGCCCCGCTCCGTCCCGCGCCGGCGAGCGCCTCCCTCCGCGTCGTCCGGCCTCGCCGCCGCGCGCCAGGGCCGCGCCCGGCCTCGCCGGGGCGCGCCCCCGCGCCGCCCGCAGCCCGCAACTGCCGTCGTCGCGCCCCGTCGGCCCGAGCTCCGGCCGCTCCTCGGGGTCCGCGCCCGGATCCGGCCAGATCCGGCCGGACCCGCCTCGGATCTGCCTCCCCGACCATCTCCGGCGTCCCACACGCCCAACTCCGGCGAACTCCGGCGAGCCCGTTTCAGTTCCTCACGAGGTTGACTTTTCCCCCGAGGTTGTTTTTCCACTAAGTCCCCGAATGTGTGACATTATCATGCCATGTTCATCGCATCATAACTCTGTGCATACTGCTCCGTTTCATGCGTGTAATATGTCAAATTGTTCGCCTCAACGAGTACTTCATTTCATTCCATTGCAACATTTTCATTTGAGCTCATCTTGACGCCCGAAATGCTGTTGGAAGAGTGCATGTTGATGTTAATCTGCTGGAACTGTTATAACTTGCTCATTTATCATTTTGCCATGATTGATGGGTGCATCCTATGAGTATGAGCCCTACATGTGTTTTGATCTATGCCATGCCATCTTTCCAGTGGTGCTACCCATGTATTTTTGTGAGTTGTGTGCTGAGTGCATCAAGCTTGTTAAGGAGGGTACTTGCTGTTGCTGTTTTCCTGACAGATTCTGTTATATTTTGTTGCTATGTTAACATGTTGCTACTAAACATTCTATGCATAATCTGGAGATGTTCTATAAACATGTTTTGATCTACATGTCATGCTCTATCTATTCATGCCCTTGGTTGCAATTATAGCCTGCTGGAACATGTTGTTATCTTGCTCCAAAGTTGCTTGATGATGTTGCTGTCAACCTGTTAACATTAAGTTCAATGTTTCCATGATTGTTTGCTAGTGATCCGTGCACCCTATGAACTTGTTCTTGCCATGCTTAGCTTCATAAACATGCCTTATTACTGTTGGTTGCCTTGCCATGCCATGTTTTGCTCTGTGGTGAGTGGTTCAAGCTCACGAACATGCCTACTTATTGTTGTTTCTGCCATGTATGAATCTGTAATATAACTTGCCATGTTTACATGGGTGCCATCATATTTTCTGTGCCTTTTTGGCTCATAGTCAGTAAGGGACTTTTGATCTATGCAATTAGTAGATTCATTCCATGCCTTTGTTTGCCATGATAAGTTCCTGTAACTTGTTTTTTGATAGCTCTAAACATTGCAACCTGATGTAATTTCTGCAAAGTCTGAAACTGTTATTATTTGTAATCTTTCCATGTGTGTTTGAGCATGTTCTAGTGATTTCTGGAGATAGCTCAGTGTTCATGTTTTGTTGTGATTTACCTGTACATCATGCTCATGCCTTTTGTTCTTATGTTGGGGTGCTGTAGCATGTTGTTTTGATGCTTGTAAGATGCCTAGTTGCTGTTATGGACAGATTGTTGCTATAACTTGTATAGAGTGTATGTGTTGCACCGTTGCTCCGTTTTGAGTGTGCTCTATATGAAACTTGCTTGATTTTGCATGTAGCTTCATATTATCATGTTGCATCCATGTTTTGAGGTGTTTGCTTGATGTTTGTATGCATTTTGCATCAATGCCATGTTTAACTTGTTTTGCTCATATCTTCTAGGCCGTAGCTCCAAATCTAATGAACTTTATATGTAATTTGACTAGAATTTCGTGTAGATCACCTTGGTGTATCTTAACTTGCTGTTTAACAACGTGAACATAATGTTTATTCAGTTCTGGACCAATTTCGAAATTTGCATATGAGGACTTACCGGAATTGTTATATGTTGTTCCCGGCCTCATTTAAACTTGCCTTGATGTGTTGTTCTTGTTTGCATCATCTCTTGCCATGAGTAGCTTCATGTAGCTTGGTCATGCATCATGCTTGTTGTGCATCATGCCTTGTTCATGTGTGGTGTGTTTACCATATTGTGTGCTTCTTCTCGATAGTTCCTGTTTCGTTGTGATCGTGAGGATGCGTTCGTCTACGCTTGGTTCGTCTTCGTGGCTTCATCTTCTTCATGGACTCATTTCTTCTTCCTTGCGGGATTTCAGGCAAGATCACCGCTACCCTGGATCTCACTACTATCATTGCTATGCTAGTTGCTTCGTTCTTTCGCTATGCTGCGCTTCCTATAACTTGTTCTTCAAGCCTCCCAAATTGCCACGAACCTCTAACCTTTGACACCTTTCCTAGCAAACCATTGTATGGCTATGTTACCGCTTTGCTCAGCCCCTCTTATAGCGTTGTTAGTTGCAGGTGAAGTTGAAGATTGCTCCATGATGGACAGGGTTATGTTGGGATATCACAATATCTCTTATATTATTAATGCATCTATATACTTGGTAAAGGCTGGAAGGCTCGGCCTTATGCCTGGTGTTTTGTTCCACTCTTGCCGCCCTAGTTTTCATCATACCGGTGTTATGTTCCCGGATTTTGCGTTCCTAACGCGGTCGGGTGATTTATGGGACCCCCATAACAGTTCGCTTTGAATAAAACTTGTCCAGCAAGGCCCAACCTTGGTTTTACCATTTGCCTCACCACCACCTACCTTTTCCCTTGGGAGTAATTAACCCAAGGGTCATATTTATTTTAGCCCCCCCGGGCCAGTGCTTGTCTAAGTGTTAGTCCGAACCGAGCAGCCTACGGGGCCACCTCGGGGAAACTCGAAGTCTGGTTTTACTCGTAGCTTGAATTATCCGGTGTTGCCCTGAGAACAAGATATGTGCAGCTCCTATCGGGATGTCGGCGCATCGGGCGGCTTTGCTGGTCTTGTTTTACCATTGTCGAAATGTCTTGTAAACCGGGATTCCGAGACTGATTGGGTCTTCCTGGGAGAAGGAATATCCTTCGTTGATCGCGAGCACTTATCATGGGCTAAGTTGGGACACCCCTGCAGGGTTTAAACTTTCAAGAGCCGTGCCCGCGGTTATGTGGCAGATGGGAATTTGTTAATGTCCGGTTGTAGATAACTTGACACCAGATCCGAATTAAAATGCATCAACCGAGTGTGTAGCCGTGATGGTCTCTTCTCGGCGGAGTCCAGGAAGTGAACACGGTTATCTGTGTTATGTTTGACGTAAGTAGGAGTTCAGGATCACCTCTTGATCATTGCTAGCTTCACGACCGTTCCGCTTGCTCTCTTCTTGCTCTTCTTTGCGTATGTTAGCCACCATATATGCTTAGTCGCTGCTGCAACCTCACCACTTTACCCCTTCCTTTCCCATTAAGCTTTGCTAGTCTTGATACCCATGGTAATGGGATTGCTGAGTCCTCGTGGCTCACAGATTACTACAACAACAGTTGCAGGTACAGGTTATGCGATGTTCATGACGCGAGAGCGATGTTTGCTTGTTTGGAGTTCTTCTTCTGCTTCTTCTTCGAGGGGATAGATTCTAGGTCGGCATCCTGGGCTAGCAGGGTGGATGTCGTTTGAGCTTCTGTTTGTGTTTCATCCGTAGTCGGATGGTGCTCTTATGTAAGATGATGTTGTATTCATGTGGCCTTGTATGCCTTATGTATGTATCCCTACCTATTATGTAATGTTGATGTAATGATATCCACCTTGCAAAAGCGTTCCAATATGCGGGTCTATCCTTGGTGGGACCTTCGAGTTCCTTTTGGATAGGGTCGCATATTGGGCGTGACAAGTTGGTATCAGAGCCTCGACCGACCTTAGGAGCCCCCTTGTTTGATCGTGTAGTTTGGCCGTTGTTGAGTCTAGAAGAAAATTGATTTCTGAGTCTAGTTATATCGGAGAGTAGGAATTCTTTTTACTCCTCTGCCCCTTCGTCGCTCTGGTGAGGATTCTTGACGTAGGTGTTTTGAACTACTCCTCTTCCCGTTCAAATTTTTCTTTAGGATCACGTGGTTAGTTTTCATTCGTTGTTCCGCAGCTCTTTTATCCGGTGCATTTCTCGTCAAGTTGACTCGAGCCTCTTCATCTTTGCCAAGTTTAATCCTCAGTTGTTTTCTTTTCCCACCCGCCCACCCTTCTTCCTCTCGGACCCGGAGTCCATAATCGAGTATCCTTCCTACTCGTGCGAATTCTTTGCTTTCTTTCCTCAATGATTTTAACCGGTGTTTTCTCTTCAAAATATTCGTCGGTTCCCCTTCCAAGTTTCCTTTGTTTTCCCGCCCTCCCACCCTCTTCTTCCCGGAGCCTAAGCCTCTTTCGAGCATCAATTACCTTCGTACGGAGCCTCTTCAGTCTTCCCTCAATTATTTCAACCGGTGAATTCTCGTTTTGTTCATCATTCTTCATCTATTTTTTTCTTTCCGGTGGACTTAATTCAAGTTTTTCGGGTTGATCATATTCTTTTTCCTCGGCTCAAGTGTTTTCCCTGCTCGTTCGCCTCTCGCCAGTTTATCCTTCCGGAGTGTTCAAGACATCACAGGAGATTCGTCTGTGTTCCAATTAATTGGAGGTTGTCACCTCATTCAAATATTTCAATCATTCCGGTGCATCATCTACCTGTTCAACATCCCTTTCCAACGGTGTTTTTTCTTTTAGTGGGCCCTAACCCACAGGTCTTTTTCCAGGATCTTACCTGACTCTTCTAATTATTCCGGAGCCATCACTAATTCTTTTCAAATGTGATGTAAGAATGGATTTCATCAGTCACATGCCTTTTCCAAGATCGTTTTCAAATTCTTTTCATCCTTCATTCTATCTCTTCATCCTTTTGTCACCGGAGTTCTTCATGGTCGTTCTTCATGATTTAATTCATTCTTCAAGTGTTCATCAAGATTTTGTTGGTGGAGTTCAAGTATCTTTTCTTCTCGCATCTCGAAGCGCAATTAATTCTCCGTATTCTTTTGAAGTGGAGTTTTGCATTTATTCGTTCTTCTCAGCTATCCAATCATTTCCGCTTGTGGTCGGAGATCACCTCATAATTTTGAGATGTTATCCATAAGTCCACGACAAGCTTATTCTTTTCGTTGTTGATTTTTCTCAACAACTCCGTTCAATCCTTTCTTCCAAGGTTGCTTTCTATTTCATTCATGGCACAAGTTGTCATTTCCTTCTCCATTCTTTTCATTCAACTCTTTCAATTCTTTCCGGAGATTTTGTGTCATGTCTTCATCAAGTACCATTCCATCCTCTCAAGTTCGTTCTAATCCTCCCATTTTCAGCCGGAGTGCTGCCTAAATTCTTTCATTCTTATTCGTTTCTTTTCTCATTCTAACCACTCCGGTTAGAACGAGTGATTTATTAGTCTATCTGATTTCGTGAGCTTTCGATTCTCGTCATTCTCATCGTTCCTCTCTTCTTCTCGAGTGCTCTCGATTCTTTGCTTCTTCTCTTGAGTTCTTGTTTTACCTCACCTTTTTCTCTTCCGTCTCGGTCCTAAGATCTCGGGACGAGATCTCTTGTTAGTGGAGGAGTGTTGTAACGCCCCGGATCCGATGCGCCAGGTGTCCGCCAGTTATTCGCGTCGTTGCCATGTCATTTGCTTGCGTGTTGCATTTTGCCATGTCATCATCTACATTTCATATCATGTCATCATGTGCATCGCATTGGCATACGTGTTCGTTTCATGCATCCGAGCTTTTTCCCCGTTGTCCGTTTTGCAATCCGGCACTCCTATGTCATCCGGCGTTCTCCTTTTGTCTCTCGTTGTGAGTGGGTGTTAAACATTCTCGGAATGGCCCGAGGTTTGCCAAGCGGCCTTGGTATAGCACCGGTAGACCGCCTATCAAGTTTCGTGCCATTTAAAGGTCGTTTGATACTCCAACGATTAACCGGGCAATCGCAAAAGCCTCTTTTGTGTGCAGCCCAACACCCCATCCAAAGTGGCCCAAAGCCCAACAAACTCCCCTCCATGCTCTCGGTCGTTCGATCACGATCGCGTGGCCGAAAACCGCTCCTCATTTGGACTCTCCAAGCTCCCTCTACCTATAAATACACCTTCCCCTCCGAAATTCGCGGTGCAAACCCTAGCCTCTTCCACCTCCGCGCGCCGGACATGTCCACTCCGCTGCCGGACACGTCCACCGCCGCCGCCCGCGCCAATCAGATCGCGACACCTGTCCGTCCCCGTCCCGCGCGCCGCCGCGGCCCGCCAGGCCGCCGCGGGCAAGCGTGAGCCCGCGCCCCCGCCGCCGTCTGCCTCCCCGGCCCGTGCCCGAGCGCCGCCGCGCCCGCGGCTCCGCCCGCCGGCGACCCCGCCGCCCGGCGCCGGCCGCCCGCTGCCGCGGCCCCGCTCCGCCCCGCGCCGGCGAGCGCCTCCCTCCGCGTCGTCCGGCCTCGCCGCCGCGCGCCAGGGCTGCGCCCGGCCTCGCCGCCACCTCGCCGGGGCACGCCCCCGCGCCGCCCGCAGCCCGCAACCGCCGCCGTCGCACCCCGTCGGCCCGAGCTCCGGCCGCTCCTCGGGGTCCGTGCCCGGATCCGGCGAGATCCGGCCGGACCCGCCTCGGATCTGCCTCCCCGACCATCTCCGGCGTCCCCCACGCCCAACTCCGGCGAACTCCGGCGAGCCCGTTTCAGTTCCAGACGAGGTTGACTTTCCCCCCGAGGTTGTTTTTCCACTAAGTCCCCGAATCTGTGACATTATCATGCCATGTTCATCGCATCATAACTCTGTGCATACTGCTCCGTTTCATGCGTGTAATATGTCAAATTGTTCGTCTCAACGAGTACTTCATTTCATTCCATTGCATCATTTTCATTGGAGCTCATCTTGATGCCCTAAATGCTGTTGGAAGAGTGCATGTTGATGTTAATCTGCTGGAACTGTTATAACTTGCTCATTTATCATTTTTGCCATGATTGATGGGTGCAACCTGATGTTATTTCTGCAAAGTCTGAAACTGTTATTATTTGTAATCTTTCCATGTGTGTTTGAGCATGTTCTAGTGATTTCTGGAGATAGCTCAGTGTTCATGTTTTGTTGTGATTTACCTGTACATCCTGCTCATGCCTTTTGTTCTTATGTTGGGGTGCTGTAGCATGTTGTTTTGATGCTTGTAAGATGCCTAGTTGCTGTTATGGACAGATTGTTGCTATAACTTGTATAGAGTGTATGTGTTGCACTGTTGCTCCGTTTTGAGTGTGCTCTATATGAAACTTGCTTGATTTTGCATGTAGCTTCATATTATCATGTTGCATCCATGTTTTGAGGTGTTTGCTTGATGTTTGTATGCATTTTGCATCAATGCCATGTTTAACTTGTTTTGCTCATATCTTCTAGGCCGTAGCTCCAAATCTAATGAACTTTATATGTAACTTGACTAGAATTTCGTGTAGATCATCTTGGTGTATCTTAACTTGCTGTTTAACAACGTGAACATAATGTTTATTCAGTTCTGGACCAATTTCGAAATTTGCATATGAGGACTTACCGGAATTGTTATATGTTGTTCCCGGCCTCATTTAAACTTGCCTTGATGTGTTGTTCTTGTTTGCATCATCTCTTGCCATGAGTAGCTTCATGTAGCTTGGTCATGCATCATGCTTGTTGTGCATCATGCCTTGTTCATGTGTGGTGTGTTTACCATGTTGTGTGCTTCTTCTCGATAGTTCCCGTTTCGTTGTGATCGTGAGGATGCGTTCGTCTATGCTTGGTTCGTCTTCGTGGCTTCATCTTCTTCATGGACTCGTTTCTTCTTCCATGCGGGATTTCAGGCAAGATCACCGCTACCCTGGATCTCACTACTATCATTGCTATGCTAGTTGCTTCGTTCTTTCACTATGCCGCGCTTCCTATAACTTCTTCTTCAAGCCTCCCAAATTGCCATGAACCTCTAACCTTTGACACCTTTCCTAGCAAACCATTGTATGGCTTTGTTACCACTTTGCTCAGCCCCTCTTATAGCTTTGTTAGTTGCAGGTGAAGTTGAAGATTGCTCCATGATGGACAGGGTTATGTTGGGATATCACAATATCTCTTATATTATTAATGCATCTATATACTTGGTAAAGGGTGGAAGGCTCGGCCTTATGCCTGGTGTTTTGTTCCACTCTTGCTGCCCTAGTTTCCGTCATACCGGTGTTATGTTCCCGGATTTTGCGTTCCTAACGCGGTTGGGTGATTTATGGGACCCCCCTAACAGTTCGCTTTGAATAAAACTTGTCCAGCAAGGCCCAACCTTGGTTTTACCATTTGCCTCACCACCACCTACCTTTTCCCTTGGGAGTAATTAACCCAAGGGTCATCTTTATTTTAGCCCCCTGGGCCAGTGCTTGTCTAAGTGTTGGTCCGAACCGAGCAGCCTGCGGGGCCACCTCAGGGAAACTCGAAGTCTGGTTTTACTCGTAGCTTGACTTATCCGGTGTTGCCCTGAGAACGAGATATGTGCAGCTCCTATTGGGATGTCGGCGCATCGGGCGGCTTTGCTGGTCTTGTTTTACCATTGTTGAAATGTCTTGTAAACCGGGATTCCGAGACTGATCGGGTCTTCCTGGGAGAAGGAATATCCTTCGTTGATCGCGAGGGCTTATCATGGGCTAAGTTGGGACACCCCTGCAGGGTTTAAACTTTCAAGAGCCGTGCCCGCGGTTATGTGGCAGATGGGAATTTGTTAATGTCCGATTGTAGATAACTTGACACCAGATCCAAATTAAAACGCATCAACCGAGTGTGTAGCCGTGATGGTCTCTTCTCAGCGGAGTCCGGGAAGTGAACACAGTTTCTGTGTTATGTTTGACGTAAGTAGGAGTTCAGGATCACCTCTTGATCATTGCTAGCTTCACGACCGTTCCGCTTGCTCTCTTCTCGCTCTTCTTTGCGTATGTTAGCCACCATATATGCTTAGTCGCTGCTGCAACCTCACCACTTTACCCCTTCCTTTCCCATTAAGCTTTGCTAGTCTTGATACCCATGGTAATGGGATTGCTGAGTCCTCGTGGCTCACAGATTACTACAACAACAGTTGCAGGTACAGGTTATGCGATGTTCATGACGCGAGAGCGATGTTTGCTTGTTTGGAGTTCTTCTTCTGCTTCTTCTTCGATAAGGGGATAGGTTCCAGGTCGGCAGCCTGGGCTAGCAGGGTGGATGTCGTTTGAGCTTCTGTTTGTGTTTCATCCGTAGTCGGATGGTGCTCTTATGTAAGATGATGTTGTATTCATGTGGCCTTGTATGCCTTATGTATGTATCCCTACCTATTATATAATGTTGATGTAATGATATCCACCTTGCAAAAGCGTTCCAATATGCGGGTCTATCCTTGGTGGGACCTTCGAGTTCCTTTTGGATAGGGTCGCATATTGGGCGTGACATCAGGCTCATGACTTTGAACTTCTGGGGCACATCAAACACATGCAGCATGTTGATGGCATGCCCTCGGATCATGTTGTGGTCACCTGACTTGGGCAACAAAGTGTGCCTTAGGATCCAATTGATGGTTGCCAATCCTGACAGCAAAAAATGAACCGATCCCAACTTGTGAGTCTCTACAGCCTTGTCAGGAATTTCCTTGTACATGTGAGCCATTGAATTGTGACCCAACTTCTTCTTGGCATATATGTCCAAGTCATCTTCTTCTTCCTTGGGGGCATTGATCAAACTTTCCCATTCTTCAATAGTGGATTGGTACCTAGTACCCTCAGACATCCACACAATTCTACCATCTGGATAAAAGTGTGCTTTGGAGTAGAACCACTGTTGCAAAAGGCAGTGCCTAGGAGGCGCTTAGGCATGCCTAGGCGCTAGGCGATGGCCAAACGCCTCGCCTAGGGCATAAATGGTAGTCTAGGCAGTGCATGCAACAAATTGTTTACCCAAGCGAGAAATCATGTCATATTGCACTGAAATGCCAAACATCACATATTCAAATGGTAGTAGATGGTAGTTAACTTATTTATCTGCCCTAAATTAACATCAGTGCACATATAATAACCACAAATATACCCTGATAGTAGAATCTATATTACTGCCTAGGCTGCGCCTAGGGCGCTTAAGCACCGCCTAGGCACTAGGCGAAGGCCAACCGCCTCGCTTACGCCTACCGCTTTTTCCAACCTTGAGTAGAACTGCATGATAAGCTCATCATTCCAGTTGGTGAACTTCTGTCCAACAAAATCTGCTACTCCACAAGCAATAAAGCTCTCCTCCACTCCAGGGTAGTGCTGCTCATTCTCCCTGATGAATTTCCAGTCGACCCACCTCATATCACAGACAATGGGCTTCTTGTCCAACAGAATGGTCTCATAAAAGTCCTGCTATTCCTTTGTGTGGAACCTGTAGTCAACAGCAGTTCTTCTTCTTTAAGCATATGGGTCTTCCATCCTCCACAGCCTCGGCCCTGAATCCTTCCTAATTCTCATGTCCTCAGCCACAGGATGGGCATCATTGTGGTATGGTATCTTGGGCTTGAGCTTTCTGAGGACTTGTCCTTCTTCATCTTCATCTTCTGCAACATTTGGCACTGGGGCCTTGTTCTTTTCAGCAGCTGGAATTCTCCTAGTATTCCTCTTTGGAGCTTGCTTGGCCTTGGAGGCAGCTTTGGGTGCATCTTTGGGCTTGGATGTTGCAGCCCCTGACCTTATTGCATCTCCCATAAGCTTAGCTGCCTTAGGAGCTGGTGCAGCATCCTCTCCCTCTTCATCAGAATCCCTTCTCATTGAGGGCTTTCCAAGGATCTTGGCAGTTGTGGTTCTAGCTCTCTTCTTTTTCTTGTCCTGATCACCATCATCCTCTGATTCAATTGTGAACTTCATGGTTGCACCAGTGGGGACTTTCTGAGGTTTTGATGGTGCCTCTTTCCTTGCAGGTGCCTGTTTGGGTTGAGCTTGAGCTGGCACTTGAGTGGACTTCCTGGCCTTTGGCATTGGAGTTCTCTTGGCAGGAACTTTCTTCTTTAGGCCTGGCTTTGTGCTTTGTGCAGAGCCATACTCTTTCTTGAGCACCACCTTTTTGGAAGTGGCCTCATCCTCCTCAGCTTTGTAATCCTCATCTTCTGAGTCTGAGGTTCTCTTCCTCCTTTGCCTAGTTGCAGCCTTAGGCAAGTTGCTAGGAGTGCTTCTGCTCCCATCATCTGAAGTTGAGGGACTAGTGCCCTCACTCAAGTCCATGTGCTCTTCAGACCTGTTCTAGCGGTCACTCTGATCAGACATACTGCAAAAGCTGACTACTGACCCTGTGAAGAGTTATAGATGAGATAGAATAGATGAGCATCACAAAATGCAGAGATTTTTGCAAAAGAATGATTCAAAAGTTCAGTTTTAGTTTTCCACAGAAAGCATTTCGGATCGACCGATTTTCAAACTCGGTGATACCGAAGCAGTTTTGGAACCTAAACTGATGATCTCGGTTGGACCGAGTTTCAGTTCGGTGGCACCGAGACTGCTAGGGTTTCACAGAATCTTAAAATCGGTCGCACCGATTAGTAATTCTCGGTCAGACCGAGAGTCACTAGTGCAATGGCATACGCCAAATCGGTGAGACCGATTTTTTCAACTTGGTGGGTCCGAGATAGTTTCGGCGGAACCCTAACCCTAAAAATTTGAATCGCATCTAAACTACAGACTGTTTTGGTTGGATAGAAGAATCTCAATCGTGGCAAGAATCAATATGTAAACAATGTGCTAGGAATCAGACGTGGATAGCACAAAGATCAAGTCCATACCCTAACTTGGCGGTGGACTTGCTACGGCGGCAACGGCAGGGACGATTTCCATTGACGGTGATGAAGACCAGCGACAGGAGGCTGCTGGCGGCGAGGAGACGATCTGGAGACCACGATGGTAGAGCGAGCTATTGCGCGGGCGAAGGGTTTCGGAGAAATTTCCAAACTTTTGCCCGTGGCTATATATAGCCCGACCCTGTCGGTGTGACCGAGTGGAACAACTCGATGGCACCGAGATGCATAACTGTGTTCAGTTATAACGAATCGGTGAGACCGAAAAGTTCAAATCGGTTGCACCGAGATTGAAAACTCAGATCAACTTGGTGATCTCGGTAGGACCGAAATGGAAGAATCGGTCAGACCGAGAATCACAAAGAGGTTTTGGAAGTTTAAGTCTATGACGAATCGGGGACTCTGAGTGCTCCTCACACAGAGTGGTTCAAATCTGACTTGATCAAATTTTGTGATGTAGCATGAATAGAGTTTGAGATGAGAAAAGCATAGATATCTAAAGAAGGTTCTTAGGCATTCTTGTCCATCCACTTGGCACAAAGAAAATAATCCAAACAATCAAAACAACAAGTGGATGTCCTTGAATGAGTAAAATATGCACCAACATGCTCACACAATAAGATAGCAAATGGAATATGTGGCAAAGCATGCACAACCAATTTTAGCATCTATCAAACAATTGGCGATGACTAGGTCATCTATATATGAGTATATTGACTTAGGAGTCAAATGAGAACATTTGATCATAGGTCATACTCATCGTTTAAGCTCAAGTGGGGTTACCACTTTTACATAATGCATTAATGTGTTCACACCATTAGAGTTGCTTTGACTCAATTCTTAGAGTTAGGCTCCCCCTAGATGTGAGATCCCCCCTTAGAGGGATGAACTAACCTTGGGTTTTGTCGATGATGACTTCATGTAGGTGTTGAAGATGTAGATGCTCAATGTTGATGAAGATCATTTGGAGCAATCCTTTGGAGTGAGTTGCACTTTCAACTTACCTACATGGGTTAGTCCCACAAGGAACAAACAAGAATATCCATAGACATAGAGTGATGCACACACACACACACAAGATGATGTCCATGAAATCATTAGGTTACCTTGTCCCTTGTCTTACCAACATGAGGGTTTGTGACTCCTTGAACTAGTGCAAGATGTGAAGTTGATTGCACTTGTTCTTGCCAAAATGATAAGAGTGAAAAATGTTGGCGGAGTCACCCTCAAGAACTCTCTAGTTCTTCTTCTTCAGGATCCACATCATCTTGATGGGAATCCTTGGAGTTGTAGTTGTACTTGATGAAGTAGAACTTGGCGTAGTCCTGGGGACCCACTTGAACGAGGCTTTGGGTGCTTCTTCAAATGCATCAATCTCTTCTTGAAGCTTGTCCTTGCCTTTGTTCTTGTGGTCTTGTGGTGGAAGATCATCTTGAGCTTGTGTTCCCTTGAAGGAAGTAGGATCATACTTCTCTTGTTGAGGAAAAAACTTCGTCTTGGGGTATTGATCTTCTTCCCACTCAACTCCATTGGCATTGAACTTTCGTTCAAAACCAACACCTTGATTCTTCCGGTGCCTTCCTTGCTTGCGTACAATTTCCTCGAATTGCTTACTCCCAGCAAGGCTCTTGTAATCACCTTTCTCTATAATTCCCTTCAATAAGCTATTTTCTTGCTCAAGTGTAACTTGGCTAAGAGAATCATTAGTGGAATCAAGAGAACTACTAGAAGCAACAATATTGGATTTAACATTATTATTGTTACTACTAGAGGAAGTATCTTTCTTGTGCTTGTTATTAGACTTGACTTGAGGCATGTAAGTAGATAAGAGTAAACGCTTCGCAATGTAAGAAGAACTTTTCTTGCAAAGATCATCATTGATTGCTTTTAAGAACTCATGCTCTTGCTCAAGATTGAGCTTTTCAAAGCGTAACTTCTCATGAGCCCTTAAAAGTTCTCGATGATCTTCGTAGATAGTTTCATGAGCTAACTTAAGAGAGTTTAATTCTTTAGTTAGAAGCTCAATCTTCTCCTTATCATTGTCATTTGTTTTAGCATGATTAATTGACGTTTCATCATAGTATTCATCACTAGAGTTGTCAACAAGTAAATCATCATCCACAAGCAAGTCATCTTCATCACTATTGAAATCAACATACTCGGGATGTGTTACCTTTGGACCTTTGGCCATGAAGCATCTTCCAACACCTTCATTTGGTGAATCAAATATGTCATAGGAGTTGGTTGACACAAGTGCTAATCCGGCAACACCTTCATCTTGAGTATATTCGGAGTCGGAGTGATAGCTTCTCTCTGAGTGATTGTCGGAGTCGGAGCCGGATACCCATTCACCAACATGAGCTTGATGTCTTCGTTTTGTGTAGCTCCTTGATGACTTGTCCTTCCTTTCCGAATCCTTGCTTCTCCATGAGGGTCTTCGTTCATAACGATCATCTCTACTCCTCCTCTCTCTCGGTGGTGATTCTTCTCTTTTGCTCCTTCTTCTTGGAGAATCTTCTCTTCTTTTGTAGGGTGTCGTACACTCATTGGAGTAGTATCCGGGTCTCCCACAATTGTAGCAATTGCGCTCTCGACTAGAAGATCTCTTGTCATTGTAAGACCTTGATTTGGAGCTTCTTTCTTTGCTTCTACTCTTGTAGAATTTGTTGAAGTTCTTCACCATTAAGCTCAATTCTTCATTGAAGGTTGGTTTCTCACTTGATGATGTGGGGGCTTCACTTGAGGCTTTGTAAGCACCACTTGTCTTATTGCGAAGTTCCTCCTTATCCTTGAGTGACATCTCATGAGCAACAATCCTTCCAATGACTTCCGTTGGCTTGAGATCTTTGTAGTTTGGCATCATTTGAATCAATGTGCACACGGTATCATACTTTCCACCAATGCTCTTAAGATCTTCTTGATGATGAATTTGTCGGTCATCTCTTCACTCCCTAAGCCGGCAATCTCATTTGTGATAAGAGCAAGCCTAGAGTACATTTCAGCGACACCTTCACCATCCTTCATTTTGAACTTGTCAAGCTGACTTTGGAGCACATCCAACTTGGATTCCTTGACGGACTCGGTACCTTCATGCATATCAATCAAAGTATCCCAAATTTCCTTTGCATTCTCAAGACGACTGATTTTGTTGAATTCTTCGGGGCACAATCCGTTGAAGATGATATCACAAGCTTGAGCGTTGTATTGCAGCATCTTCAATTCTTCCGCATTAGCTTCACGGTTTGGTTTTCTTCCATCGAAAAATTCACCTTGCAAGCCAATACAAATAATTGCCCAAACGGCGGGGTTATGTCCAAGAATATGCATTTTCATCTTATGCTTCCAACTAGCAAAATTAGTACCATCAAAGTAAGGACCTCTACGGTGATAATTTCCCTCGCTAGACGCCATACTCTCCAAGGTTGTGAAACCAAGGCTATGACCACCAAAAGCTATGGAAATCAAAGCAAATGGAGACCAAAGCTCTGATACCACTTGTAGGACCTTGAAGTATGTCTAGAGGGGGGGTGATTAGACTACTTGACCAATAAAAACTTAACCTTTTCCCAATTTTAGAGTTTGGCAGATTTTAGCTACTTTAGGACAAGTCAAGCAATCATCACACAATTCAAGCAAGCATGCAAAGAGTATACAGGCAGTGGAAATTAAAGCATGCAACTTGCAAGAAAGTAAAGGGAAGGGTTTGGAGGATTCAAACACAATTGGAGACACGGATGATTTTGGTGTGGTTCCGATAGGTGGTGCTATCGTACATTCACGTTGATGGAGACTTCAACCCACGAAGGGTAACGGCTGCGCGAGTCTATGGAGGGCTCCACCCAAGAAGGGTCCACGAAGAAGCAACCTTGTCTATCCCACCATGGCCGTCGCCCACGAAGGACTTGCCTCACCAGCGGTAGATCTTCACGAAGTAGGTGATCTCCTTGCCCTTACAAACTCCTTGGTTCAACTCCACAATCTTGTCGGAGGCTCCCAAGTGACACCTAGCCAATCTAGGAGACACCACTCTCCAAGAAGTAACAAATTGTGCGTTGATGATGAACTCCTTGCTCTTGTGCTTCAAATGATAGTCTCCCCAACACTCAACTCTCTCTCAATGGGTTTGGATCTGGTGGAAAGAAGATTTGAGTGGAAAGCAACTTGGGAAGGCTAGAGATCAAGATTCATATGGTAGGAATGGAATATCTTGGCCTCAACACATGAGTAGGTGGTTCTCTCTCAGAAATGGTAAGTTGGAAGTGTAGGTTCGTTCTGATGGCTCTCTCCACGAATGAAGAGGAGGTGGAGGGGTATATATAGCCTCCACACAAAATCTAACCGTTACACACAATTTACCAAACTCGGTGGGACCAAATTGTTAAACTCGGTCGGACCGATTTAGTAAACCTAGTGACCATTAGTGATTTTCGGTGGGACCGACATGCATCTCGGTGAGACCGATTCAGTTAGGGTTAGGGCATAACGTAATCTCAGTAAGACCGATTACACAAACTCGGTGAGACCGATTTGGTAATAAGCTTTCCAGAGAGTTGGTCAGGTAAAGTCGGTGGGACCGATTTGCTCTTTTGGGTGAGACCGAAATGTTACAAAAAGGAAACAGAGAGTTTACATTGCAATCTCGGTGGGACCGATCGCTCACTTCGGTTAGACCGAAACATTACGAAGGGAAACAGAGAGATTGCAACCCCATCTCGGTGAGACCGAGATCCCTATAGGTAAGGCCGATTTGCTTAGGGTTTGTGGCAGTGGCTACGACTTTTGGAATCGGTGGCGCCGGATAGGAAGTTTCGGTGTGACCGATTTTTGGCATTGGGTTTAGGTCATTTGTGGATGTGGGAAAGTAGTTGAGGGTTTTGGAGCATATCACTAAGCACATTGAAGCAAGAGGCTCATCAAGCAACACCTCATCCCTCCTTGAGAGTATTGGCTTTTCCTATAGACTCAATGTGATCTTGGATCACTAAAATATAAAATGAAGAGTCTTGAGCTTTTGAGCTTGAGGCAATCCTTTGTCATTAGTATTTTGAGGGATCCACTTTCATCATCCATGCCATGCCATTCATTGAGCTTTCCTGAAATAATAGTATTGGAATAGTATTAGCTCAATGAGCTATATGTTGTTATTAATTACCAAAACCACCTAGGGATAGTTGCACTTTCACATACAAGCTCATGTTGTTCTTGAGCCTGATGTGTCTAATGAACAGACTGCTAATGAAGGATTTGATGCAAACATTTTACATGCTCCTGGTGATGAACATATAGTGTTTAATGAGGGATCTAATGCAAGCATTTTGCAAGCTCCCTTTGAAGGATTTAGTGTCTAACGATGATCTGCTATGTTGAGAGAGTCATAGAGATTTGTAGGCATTGACGACAAGAAAATTATAGTACATTTTCATGGCTTGAGGAAACGTCGTGGCCATCTACCAAAAAGTCCTCGTATCATGACAGCGTAGCATAAATACTTTTCTAATCTGTTGTTTGAAACTATTGGCATACTTGTGTAGGATAGATATATTGGTATGCAGTTTGCGCACTGGTTATAGGTGCAATTACACTTCGATATTTTTAGCCAGAGAACAAATAATTCAAGCAGGTACAGACCATGTTTGTAGTCCTTGTACACCATGTTGCATTTTGTGTTTTTTGGTGCTTGCATCATTTAGTGTTTTATAATCTGAACTACTTTGGATCATTAGCTGGTTTTCAACGTGCATGTAGCTTCACATTTCTCAAGTTATGTTGATTTCCGGAGTGCAAGTGCCTTCGTATTTTTTAAGTTAAATGTTCGCCCCTGGTAACTTGAATTCGTGGATCCGCCACCACACACAAATCATACACGCATGCCAGTATGAATTAAATGAAATGCAGGGACTTACGCTAGCTCATTGTACAGGCTCACTGCAGCTCTGCTTGCGCTTGGGATGTTCCATGTACAAGTCCATGTTACCACTTGCTTGGATGTGCAGGCCTTGTGCTCCTTGCATCCCCCTCTGCATTTTTGACACGGCGAATGGTTGATCAAATAAGAGGAATCGACCTTTCTGTTGTACCGAAGGACATATACTTACAAGGTTATACGGGTGTCCAGGATGTGTACCAGATCCCGTAGCGCCATCATGCTTCGCTAAAAAATGGTTTTGCTTGTTTAGATGATATCTCGAGAAGAAATAAGAGTTAAAGTCAAAGTTGCATAGGCGTGTAAGATCAGAGAGCAGTGAAAGGATATCCAAACATTGTCGAAACAGTGCACAAGGGAGTGATGTGTGGATACCTAGTTCGGGCCGGCATTTGGGCATGCTCGCCTAGCTAGAGTGCGGGTAATTTTAGAGCCGTTGAGGGTGATGCGCTGGCGTTGGCTGGCCCCACACGAATGCAGATCTTGAGTGGCAGCGGAGCGCTACGTTGCGGTGGACGAGACCGTTGGTGAAGCCCCAACGGCCTCAGGGGGCGGAGGTGCGACGATGTGCTTGGTGAAGTAGCCCCAGTGAGATGGGAGACGACGTCGGTGAAGCGCACCTGATGCGGTGGAAGTCGGTGTCTGTGAGGCACGTTGGTTGCAATGGCCGACGTTGTCGGTGGACCACCCGGTGCGGTGGACGAGGGCATAGATGAGGTAGCTCCGGTGCAGTGGTGAAGCGCGACCATCGTCTTCGTCGTCGTCGTCCGGCACAGAGGTGGGGAAAGAGACGAGATGAGGGGCAATTCAAACTTTGCTTGGGTTATCAGCGAATTAGGGATTTGAGCAATCTGGGCGCGAAAGGGGATGATGGAGAAGGGAGATTTTGCAGGGCTGGAATTGGGGCCGCCAGATATTTCAACCCGAAACATGGAAGCGCGAACTTATTTTGTCGTTGTCCTTTTTTGGGGGAGGGGGAGGGAGGGACGGGGGTGGGTGGCTGGGTGCTAAGCGTCCGTCCGACACACGCGACCACCACGACACGACCTTGGTCTGCCCGGCGCACCTACATTTGAGAATGCAAATGAATCTTCTTTCATTTGCAAACGAATATGTATGTATTACCATGCCCGTGGTTTCCTTGCAAATAATTAGTCATTGAAACGAGATACTATAAATTAATTAATGAGTAGTTACTTGAAAAAAACGAAACGGTATCCACGCTAACATGGATTAGAGTGTGTGTCACATAAGTAGTTATCTAAATCAGAGTGTGTGTCACATAGCGATCTCCAGTTCTAACGTAGATTTCACATTTCACTGTATCCACGCTACCTTTTAATACAAATTCATATGTATATAATGAACACCATGGTAGTGAGAAAACTTTTGGATGGATTCAAACATATGACCTACAAAATAGCACAACAATCGAGCCAATGTCAACTTTTCCAAACCTAGTATGGCACGAATTCGAAATAATTACCCATATGCATGGTCCTCAGTTCAAATCTTACAATGTACACCAAATTGAAACATCGATATTAAGTCTCGTACTATATACATTCAAATGTTGTTTTTAGGCCCCCCCCCGCCCCCCCCCCCCCGGCACACACGCTACATACTTCCTGTATCGGTCAATCTTCCTCTCCTAACCACCTTATGAAGCTATCGGTTTCTGACACACGTTCATTCTTTCTCTCCATGTTTTGATCTCTAACTCTCTCAACTACACAACCCCGTTTTTCCACTCTGTTACCAAATGTATTTACCTCACACACCCGCCATTGCACCCCATGCCGAGCTCTCTCTCTCTCTCTCTCTCTAGATACATGCATTGCCTATCTAGCCCCCCAACCTCTCGTGCGCACGCACACATGTTGTCTATCTAGGTCACTCCCTCGAGACTGTCTCACTCTTTCTTCCACACGGCGGGCCACACTCGCTCAATCTCGCTCTCTTTATCCGAGTCTCGATTAACCTCGTTTTCTTCACACACAAATGATATATCTCCCTGTTCGGGCCTTGATCGACACATCTATACTCTCTCATGCAGATTGTCTATCTAGGTCAGTCCATCCAAGCCTCCCCCACTCTTTCGACCTCATGGCAGGCCACGCTCGCTCAATCTCTCTCTCTCTCCCTCCTCCTCCTCCTCTCTCTCTCTCTCTCCATGTCTCGATTGACCTCCCTATTTCTCGGACACAAACGATATATCTCCATGTTTGAGCCCAATTCAACATATTCATATTGTATACTCTCTCATGCACATTGTCTCTGTAGGTCACTCTCGCCAACTCGTCTTACTCTTTCGATCGCACGATGACCCACACTCGCTCAATCTCTCTCCCTTTATATATGTAATCGATTGACCTTGCTTCCTCCCACAATCAAAATATATCTACATGTCTATGACTAGATCATCTCTCAAGCTCTATCTTATAGCCCTCACCCTTCCCAAAAGCTGAATCGGACAATATCTCTCTAGAGCATATATATCTTTTCAATGAATGTTGGACCACACTCACTTTGTCTCTCTATCTATATGTCTCTCGATTGACCTTGCTTTCTCACGCCGTATCTTCCACACATTGAAGCTACCTCTCCATCCCTCGCAAAGCCAGAGCTATTTACATTGCGTGGGGGACTCCAACCTTGGATTAATTTGTGTAGGCATTTATTCCGGTGGGTTTAGATTATATTTTTGTAGCATTCGGCCCACAACTACTCCAAACACCATTGCAACCCCCGCACCTCCCCCAGTTGATTTCCCTATGGCTCGGTCATCGCTCTCTCGCACGTCCTTTCTCGCCTTCAACGTTGCACCATGGTATTATTGCAAAAAACTCTGTTGTTCTCTTTAGTTATTACAAATAAGCTACAAAACTACACACCGATAGTCCACTTGGAATGGAACAAATTTCGACCCACAAATTAAAGCGCTACAAACTACACACCGAGGGGCCCACCTATCATGAAAAAAATTTGGACCCATATACAAATTAAAAAATAAAGGACGAGGATTGAACATGCGACCAGGGCCTTCAAGCTGCACGTCAATAGGCAACATACATAGAACAACAATGTTTGTTGTACCCCCTTTATTCATATAATGTTTTTATATTACCACAGCCTATTTAATGGATAACATGTAATATTATTTTTAGTACATTAGTGGGACCGGCTAGTTAGCACGTGCTATTCGCCTTCACTTACTGGTGGGTTCCATGTGTGCTCTCTTTCTCTCTCCTCCCCTTCTGCGTTTAGACGCACGGGCAAACACGAAGAACTCGCGGGCGATGTTGCCGTTGACCATATCTGGACGCGTTCACAAGTTACGGCACCAGTTTCATGTACTAGTAGCACTAGTCAACTAGATAATACCCCGCGCGTTGCTGCGGCATTCATAGTGCAAGCAATTTGGATTCAGTATTAATAAATATAATTCAAATATAATATCAAGAATAGATGTACATGTATGTATACATTATTAGCTAATCATATAAGTTCACTATTAGAAGAAAAGGGTATAGAGGCAGAAATGTTCGTATTTAATAAATAAGCACAAGCTGATATGTTTGGTTATGTTAGGTTTAATACTTAGACAACATATGGAAAGTTAATCAATGTGTCAAATGACTTGAGATGATTATCTGAGCACAACAAAAAAAGGGAAATACATGATAGTACATATATATAAGCTGACAACATAATTCCATGTTTAGATATATCAAGCAATCAAGTGTCTTCCCTCTGCATACTTCGTTGAAATGCTCAGATAATCATGTGAAAGAAAATAGCCATCTCAGCTCTAAATTAGGCCTGCAGGAACAAAAATAGTCATCAAGTCTAAATGGGATATGTAAGAATTTCATGAATTACATGTGTTGACCCAATCCAGTTAGGAATTAGAATGGCAGGTGCATGTGTTAAAAATAAAGTTCAGATTTTCTTAGGTGGGGGTTTGATCTGAACTAACCTAATACATGAGAGCGTTCCAGATTCGTCTCATCTAGCTTCATGCGCTAAAAGCAGGCTATGAGATTGGGACCTGCCAGCATGTTGACTTCCATATGGTGGAACTTACAAATCAAAAACTAAACTCATGTTGGAGATAGGTGTCATAGAGAAGCTGGAAAAGATGAAAGGGATGGCTCACCGATGGCTTTTGAGATTAAGAACGGAGCACAGGCGAGTCCACCCAGCTATAGCCTCTGTTGATTAATGCTGAGAGCAGCTTGCCTCCTTGGCTCCATTAGTTTCTCTTGCCTGCAGAATACAAAAAGGCAGAAGGAAGACCACGGTTCCTATCATTACCATACTCTAAAGTTTTTCGTCCTTACGTGCAAACCCATCGCAGATACAAAAGTGTGCCCTGGATGGCTGCCCTTCCCAGTTGTAGGAACTATGCTTGGAAAAAAGGCTACCATTGCTACAGTAATCAGCTACGACAGTAGACTGTTGAACGCTCACCGGAGGAGGTGGATGCAGAGTTCCTCCAAACATCGCTGTCAACAGAGGCTTGTCCAGTCTTTCTAGGCCAAGCCAGGTTCGGACACCAATCTCCCAAGCGACCGGTCCGGTTCTGATGGAACCAACCTCACAAGCAGCGTTGGAGCCATCTTGGCCGGAACAGAGGCAGAGATGGACGGGAGGACCAAGCACTGCAGCCTCCGGCTCGACGATGCAGGGCACCACACCAGCAACGCAAATGTAACCTGCTAGAAGATCGAAGAGCCGCCGAGGCCAGCCCGACCGACGATCGTGCCGGAGAAGATCGGCACCCATCGGTCGTCGCGCCGGTCGCCGCTGTAGGCAGAGGAAAAGATTGGTATTTGAGGCAGTGAGGGAGTGAGGGACTGAGGGGTCGTTGTTTAATGAGCCCGTGATTTATGGCCGGAAACGGGCGAAGGTAAACAGAGCGTCGTGTGTTTGTTTCGTTCGAGAGGAGTCTGTTGTTTACGGCCTAGATGGCACGTACTGCTTGTGTTGGGACTTGGGAGTCAATCGTGAGGTGCACTTGCAAAGCTGCTTGGGCTGTCGATTAATTCGTGCACACGTGCGATGGAAGGGTGTGGGATGGTAGCGTTTTGTACGCTGGTAATGGCAGGATGACATGGCATGATGCATGTTAAAAATTAGACATATGTGAACGCTGACGTGGCATGAAGCTAATGTGGATAGTGCACATGTTGAGAAAATTGATTGTAGTGGCGAGTAACTTCTTAAGAATGTAAGATGTGTACGTGCAATGCATGTTAATTTAGAAGTATATTAAGTGTATGTGGATATTAAGTAAGATATTATTTGCGTGTTATTATGTGATTAGCACTATTTTTGACATGAAATTAACTGCACGCTAAACGTGTTGAGCGCTCGACATTGAAGCAGTCTAGGTCGTTGGATGATAAGGAATACATGTGGCTTGATGATGTTTTATATTTAATTTGATACGGCTCTAGCAGAACATTCAATCGATCAAACCATAGATTTCATTCAGTCTGACTCCGACTTTACATTCATATGACGATCAATCTAAAATAAATGGAAATGATAAACGTTCGGATTTTAAGCATGGCAATCCGAACATTTTTCATGGCAAATTTATATTACGCGGCGGCGGCAGTGGCGTCTTACGGTGGGAAGCGGCTCCTCTGCCGTGCTCTGTGTGTTGTCGGGCCATTGACCAACGGCGACGACAACGACGGTGTCTTGCGCTGTTGTTGGCGTACTCCTGGGCGTTGGCCCTAGCTTCAAGGAAGGCCACAATGTTCTGGACTTGGGTCTCCAGGAGCGAGTCAACTGGCGGGAGGAGGTGACTGGCATTGGTGCAAGGAAGCGGTCGACGGCAGCCATCCATGCCGCTGAGGGGGGCACTGGCACCCGCACGGGACAGGCGCTGGCAACAGCGCAGCCGAGACATTCGTGTGAACGGGCACCGGCACGGGCGCTCATGTCAGTGCACGCGTAGGCACATGTGCTGGCAGGTGCACGGGCATCGGCACGGGCGTGCGCGTCAGTGCATGCGCAGGCGCATGCGCTGGCAGGTGCACGGGCGTGTGAAAGTTGGCGGGGACCTCGTGGAACCCCGTGGCATCAAGCTCGGCGACAATTTGCGGCTCCCAGCCCATCAATGCCACGGGGATGGGAGCTGGCACAGTCAGGGCGACAGTAGCTGGAACGGGAGCGGGGACAGGCGACATGTCTTCTCGCAAGGCCGGTTCAAGCTCGTCCCAAAGCGCCTTATGTTCTTGAGACTCCGGCTGGGTGTCTTCCTTAGGAAACTGGAAGACTAAGGGCAGAACATCGTGATGCGGCATGGCGTATGTTTAGGTCAGGCTGGTTGGAGGTAGATGACAGGAGAATCGGAGAGGAAGAGAGAAGATTGTAGCGATACCTGGTAGTGCGGGGTTGATTTTAAACTGCGGCGCTGGCGACATTAAAAGTGGGAGCAGTTGGGACAAAGGTGGGCGATGGAGCCTGGTCAAAGGGCTCGCCTCCTAGTGAGCCTGCGCAGCGGTCTGCTCGCACGCCTCCCGTCGACTCACACGCTTGCTCGGACGGCACCTGCCGATGAGAAGCATGACTCACGGCGGCACATAAACGCCCACGGTTTCAATAGTGAAAGCGTTCGCCTTAACATGACAGGTCTTTGTTCCAAAATACCTTGGCTCTTTGTTTGTGCAACTTGCCATAAGCAGCTTGTCTCAAATTGAAGAAAAAAATTACGAAGGAATATTTGTGCCATATCATGTGACCATGCTCAGTTTCATGAATTTCTGGTCACTTTTGGATTTTCTAAAATTTAAAATCCAGGATTCGAAACAATATCATAACCTGCATCATGCAATAAATTTTCAAGCCATACATCTGTCCTGTTGTATTTCTTAAGAAAGGGTTTGGTCAAACATTTTGCTTAGTTAGACTTCAGACAAGTTATATACGCAGAGTAAAAGGATAATCCCTCTGTACTAGTGCATTGCCTGATATATTAACTCAAGTACTAGGCACGAACAAACAGGCTCAATTTTGTGCTCATCCTAGTGTAGTAGTAGTAGTAGTACTAGGCAATGCAGTTGACGGTTGACCTTGGGGAGCGGCGATCGAGGGAATTGAATCGTGCTCGACACGGTAGGTAACGTTGTCTAGTTACTAAAGCATCCCTCCATTGTTCATCGCTAGTCATTATGGACTGGGGACATGAGGGGAATTTCCTAGGGCTGGAATTTTGGCCGCCAGATATTTTGACTCGAAACGCGGAGGCTCGACTGGTTGGGGTTGCCTAATGTGCGTAGGACACGAGCCCGTTTTTTTAGGATCAACATGAGCCAAGGTCTGGCTGGTACGCCGTTGGGTCCTACCATTTGAGAATATGAAAGGAATCTTTTAAATTGCCGAACGAATCTATGTGTATTACAATGCCGATATTTTCCTTGCAAATAGTAATCTCAACGTGGTAATTGATTTATGACGAGTTATTGAATTAGAGTGAGTTTGTGATATAGTGATCTCAACGTGGATTTCACATTTCATGGTATCCCTAGTATGTTTTTCATTGCAAATTCAAATTTAAAAGATGAACAATATGGTGGTGAGAAACCTTTGTATGTATCAAGCATATGACCACACAGAGACACACACGCACACACACACACACACGAACACAACAATAATCCAATAAGTATATTGCATCTATTTTTCCAAACCATGCATGTATGACACGAATTCAAAAGTACTCCTTCTATTTCTAAATATTAGTCTTTTAGAGATTTCAACAAGTGACTACATACGGAGCAAAATGAGTGAATCTACACTCTAAAATATGTCTATATACATCCATATGTGCCAGTCCATTTGAAATCTCTAAAAAGACTAATATTTAGGAATGAAGGGAGTAGAATGTAAGACATGCATGGTCCTCAGTTCAATATTTAAAATGAACAGGAAATTGCAACATGAATATTAAGTCTAGTACTATAGTACATGCAAATGTTGTGTTTAGGAGGAGCTATGTAGAGTGTCGGGGGTTAACCCCTCGACCTTAGATAAAATTATGAAGCTCTGTTTAGGATTTTTTAGATTATATTTGTACCCACCCTCCCAAACACCGATTGGTTGTGCACCCCCCTCCTCCCCGGGAGAATATCATGTGCCCCCATACCTTAGATGCTATATGCCGATACGAGTTGCTTGGAGCTTGTAGATCTAAGATATAGCAGCTCACATGATGTCTTAATATTTTTACAGGAAACCTTGATGAGTTTGAGAATTGCACACAATTTGTACAAAAACTACTCAGATGCCCTTGGATCCCATATCCAACGACCTCGAAGCTCGTATCACCGTAACATCTGAGATGAAGGAGGACATCATATTCTCCTGTATGTAAGAATATCATGTGCTACCACACCTTAGATGCTTTGGTGATACAAGCTCTCCGGAGCCGTTGGATTTGTGACCCAACAATTCCTCGGTGGTTCGAATGGTTTTTGTAGAAAAGCCCCCAAAGAGTTCGGCCACTGCTTACAAGCACAAAAACTGCTCAGATGCCATTGGATACCAGATCAAACGACCTCGAAGCTCGTATCACCATAGCATCCAAGCTGCGAGAGCACCTTATGTTTTCTCGCACGGGAGAATATGAGGTGCTCCCACACCATAGATTCTATGGTGATACGAGTTCACGGAGATCTAACTGCCCACAGTAGGAGGTTTGAATGTTTTTGCAATATACAACTGAGAGAGTTTGGGAATTGTGCAAAAAGTACAAGTACTACGCATGTGTCATCTGATCACTGATCATACGACCTAGATGCTCGTATCACCATAGCGGCTAATTAAGCTGCGGGGAGCACCTAATATGAGCAACGAGGAGCCGTTGGATCCAAGATGCAGCGGCACACACGAGGCCTGAATGTTTTATTTGCAAAAAAACCTTTGTAGAGTTTGGAAATTGCGCATAATTACAAAGACTACTCCCAAGACATTGGATCTCACTTCCAACAATGTAAAAACTCGTATCACCATAGCATCCAAGCTGCGGGGTGGATGTGATATTCTATGCCGCTGTCATTTCTATTCGTCAACTTGCAAAATACGTGTAACTCGTGCCATTACTTGTCTAGCAGCGCAAAGTGTTTGTTCAAGAAAACCATCCTACACTGAAATATCGGAACAACACACGGGGGTCCCTGTCGGTGTAAAAACCGGCGGATCTCGGGTAGGGGGTCCCGATCTGTGCGTCTCAGGCTGATGGTACAGGAAGCGAGGGACACAATGTTTACCCAGGTTCGGGCCCTCTCGACGGAGGTAAAACCCTACTTCCTGCTTGATTAATATTGAAGATATGGGTAGTACAAGAGTAGATCTACCACGAGATCGTAGAGGCTAAACCCTAAGAGCTAGCCTATGATGGTATGATTGTAATTGTGATCGGCCTTCTAAGGACCAACCTCTCCGGTTTATATAGACATCGGAGAGGGCTAGGGTTTACATGGAGTCGGTTACAAGGAAGGAAACATAATATCCGGATCGCCAAGCTTGTCTTCCAAGCAAAGGAGAGTCCCATCCGGACACGGGCCGAAGTCTTGAGTCTTGTATCCTCACGCTTCAATAGTCCGGACGTTGTACACAGTCCGGCTGTCCGGATACCCCCTAATCTAAGACTCCCTCAGTAGCCCCTGAACCAGGCTTCAATGACGATGAGTCCGGCGCGCAGTCTTGTCTTTGGCATTGCAAGGCGGGTTCCTTCTCCGAATACTCCAATGTACCTACTACGACGAATAGTGTCCGGTCTCCCATCAATGTCGCACTCCTTGGCTTCAGTGCCTCAATAATGACCATCTCCACGTGTCAAGCGAATGCAAGGAGACGAGGCATTTTTGCATTTGCCACCCGCGATCCTTCCGGCGGGCCGTCTATTTGAAGAGACGGGAATTCTCAGATCCAAACCTCACTCTCCCCCCTCGAGCAAGCATCCCACAGAGCGCTCCGGAAAAAACCATTCCAACATGGCCGGTCGTCGCAGCTCTTCTGCTCGCTCTCCTCGCTCCAAGTCGGGAGATTGGGAAGAGTGTTCAGTTCCTTATAGCCGTTTGATAATGTTACAAACCCAAGGGTTTCTCCCACCGGCTTTTATGGTCCCCGTTCGAGCCGGAATAGCCACCTATAATGGGGGGGAACAAGCGGAGGTATCTCCCAATCCATCTCCAGAGGAGCGAATATGCTTTATCCCGCATCTGCTAAGGGGCGTCGGGTTTCCCATCCACCCGTTTCTTCACGGGCTCCTAGAGTTCTATGGTCTCCAGTTGCACAACCTTACGCTTGCCTCCGAACTACATATAGCGGGGTACGCTGCCCTTTGCGAGCTGTTTTTAGGCTGCGAACCTCACTTTGGGTTATGGAAGAAGCTGTTCTGCCTTGTCCCCCACACCGAGGGAGAATCCCTATGTCAAGTGGGCGGGGCCGAAGTATGGCGCATTGCCGAGACTGGATACCTATCCGGCACTCCAAGAAGGCACCAGAGAACTGGCCTTCAGAGTGGTTTTACATCGATGACGTTCCCCTTCCGGATCCAGTCCGGACAGGTCTCCCCAAGTCCAGTAACGCCCCGCCGAGGGCACGTCTAAGCTGGCATCCTCTGGGCCCCCAAGAGGAGGATACCAGGGAAATACATTTCCTGATGAGCAGGATAAAGTTACTGGCCAAATCCGGACTGACGATAGTCGAGGTCATGGCAATATGCATGATGCGGGGAGTGCAACCGCTTCAATATCGAGGGAAGCCCATGTGGCACTTCAATGGGGAAGACGACGCCACCCGCTGCGGCCATAAGGGTCCGGACTCCGCCGCTGCTCTGGCAAGGATATTGTCTGATTTATACAAAGGGGAAGAGGAAGAATTACTTCGCATTAAACCGCGGGACGGATTCTCCATGTACAACCCCCCAGAGTGGGTAAGTCGTCATTCCTTTCCCTGCTTCACTTACTTTAGCGTTCTCTGCTAAGTTTACCTGCATCGATGTTTCCGAGCAGGGACTGAGGAGGGCTGTAGAAGGAATCTTCAGCCCCTCCCCGCAGCCAGAGGACCCCGGAAGGGCCCTAGATCCAGGACTCGAAGAAGATCCGGATATTACTGTGGAGCTTGTCAACGGGGTATTTGATCAAGCGAGCTGTGATGGTGCCTCAGTGGCCATTATTGCCGACTATCCCGGACTGCTCCCTGTGTCGCGTGTAAGCCAAACTAAAAACCCTATCCTCTGAAGAGGACTCCCCTCAGGTATCATGCCTTACCCTTGAGGCGTCGTGCTGTTTGCAGAGATGACGGTCGGAGCGCAGGGCCGAGCCCCTAGGGACTCATCGAACACGGGCGTCCGGATCGGGTAGGCTTAAGAGGAAGGCGGTGAGGGTCGACACACCCTGCAGAGGTAAAGCAAAAACCTGTCCTGCGATTATGGTATTTGAAGTATAACAGCGCCCTTCGTGTCCTGGCAGGAAAAGGAGCAGCCGGACTATATCCGGGGATCCCGCCAATCATGCCTCCACCAGCCGGTTTCTAGAACCGGTTTTGAGAGTGGAGGCGGACACGGGGCCAGTGCCGCATAGTTCTCTGACAGAGGGCGCGGATATGCTATCGGCCACGAACTCCGAAGTAGAGAGCTCCATGAATCACCGGCGCCGGAGGGCCGTGCTTCGGAACAACATCTTCTCCGAAGAGGCTTTCAATGCCTTCAATTCGGGGGACGCATACATCTGAGCAGCTCAAGGCGGGCTTGCCCAAGCAACGGACCAGTATACCAAAGAGATACGGGTAAGAAATTTTGATAAGCATGTATAACAGTAGCCCCTAAGACTTGAAACGGTTGGAACAACGGTTTTAAGGATCAATTTATGCACAGGTCCTTGTAGATAAGAATGAACAATTAGCTCGGGAGCTGGAGGAATGCAAGGCCCAGCTGAGGGACACGGTTGTAGAGGAATCCCAGAAGGCCTCATCTGGTAACATTTGTCTCAATTGTACGAAGATGCACCAGTTATTAAACGGCTGGTATGACTAGTCTAACAGAAAATTCTGCAGACAATCCCCGGGTAAATCCGGAGGGAGTAACGGATGACGACTCGCATCTCAAAAGGCAGCTAAAGGCTGGCAAGCGCATTCTTACGCAAGTTAGGCAGGAGAAGAACAATCTTCAAGATGCCAATATCTGGCTGGACGTGGAATTAAAAGACGTCCGCGCTCAGCTGGCGGACTCCATGAAGGAGAACAAAAGGTTGTTGGGATCTATGGTAGGATGCGTCGACTGCAATTTAAAATTTCCTACATGCAGAACAACCAAGAACATGCTACGGGAGATGGATCACAGATCGTTACCACTAGACGCGCAGTGCCGTGCAGCGGAAGAAGAATTGGGGCAGCGCGTCCGCGTGGATCGTCTCCTCCTCGTCCGATCTCCCTCGAACAGCCGGTCATCTGATCCCACGTACAAGTTCGCCAGAGCGGCGCAAGTGCACCGCCTCTAACGGTATCCGCGCGTGCAGGAGGAACACCGTGCGGTGGACTGCTAGGTTCGATCACACAGTTGGCGGTGAGTGGAGGTGGCTATTCGCAACACATGCAAACCCTAGTCATAGCGCCGAAGCGATCAACCGCATGAGTGTGCCGCACCTCAACTTTATATAGGCGTTCGTCGCGGGCTCAACACTTGGGCCTCGCACGGACCCTAAAGCCCACAAGTCTACTCGGCCACAATCCGAATACAGATCGGATCACATCCGACCAGTGTCCTCGTATCCGACCTCATAGGTTCCTTTCCTTAAGCGCGCGACCCCTTAGGTTCAAGTCGGCTTGGTCGCAGTTTGGATCACCTCCGACCTGCGTGGTTGGTAGCGGCCTCTAGCAAGGCATGCCGACCACCAAGCAGACTATGAAGCTGGTTAGGCGAACCTGTACAACGTGTCACACTTCTGTTCCCTTTGCCTCACGATATATGTTGTCGGGCTCAAGGCGAGACTGTCATCCTTGTGCTAGCCCGACCTCTTTCTCGTTCCAGTGATACCGACCACAATCCAGATTATCTCATAATCCTTGTCGCATGGCCATGCTTCTCTTGGTCGGATCACACGAGGGGCCCAGAGTATATCTCTCCTGATCGGAGGGGCAAATCCCATCTTGCTCGACCACGTCTCGCAGCATGGGTCTGGACAAGCCCGAAACCTACCTTTGTAACTACCCAGTCACGGAGTAGCATTTGGTCGTCCCAAAGCAAGTCTATCACCATCCCGAGTACATGCGTCAGCTCAGGTCTTAGGACATAGAACGTATGTTGTACTAGAGACTCACAGATGACATATCGCTGCGTCTCATAGTTGGGTCTGTCCGACTTGGACCTTATCTCGACTCGGATCTGACTACGTCAAATCCGACCTAACCTTTCCAAGTCCATATTATCCGGTTAGCATCCAATGCTCCATGGCTAGTGAGACCAAGCCATCGACTGTGTCATATGCTAGTCTAGTCGGCTGCGCGTCCACACAGCCCTTTCGACTAGGGACCTTTTAGGACAGTAATCATACAATGCATAGTCTCACAAACAAGTCATGCACTTGCTGATACACATAATTGATAATGTCCAAGGACTATCTTTATTCATAAACACATAGGAAATATCATCATACATGATTGCCTCTAGGGCATATCTCCAACAAAGGCTTCGATGCGGTATTTACGGTGAGTGCCCAGACGAACTATATTACAGTTCGGCGAGGAAGTGTATTGAAAGAATTTTGCTTGTAGGAATGTTAACGGGTCGCCCCGAGGAGGAGATGCCCTCATCTACGGGCGAGGTACTACAAGAACTTTCATAGTTGCACGAGCGAGCTCGGCGGGTGATGCACGGCGTTGCTCAGGCCTTGTGGCCAGCAAGCTTCCTGCCGAATGGCATGGGGGAGCTTGTGGATCTGCTTCAAGGAGCCCGGTGGCGCTTCCGATTGTGGAAGATATCAGCTTGCCGACAAGGTGCAAGAGAAGCCTGGGGAATGGTGAAGACGCACTACACCAAGCTGGGCCCGAACCATATGGCCGAAGTAGGACCGGCGGGCCAGGTGGGCAAGAAATTCCCGTTAGTCTAGTATATGACCAGGTAGCGTTAGCCGCCAAGTATTCTCAACAGGATTGTAAGCTAGATAGCCTGTTGGATGGTATAGAAGAGGAATATAGTCAGTCTAAGTGACAGTGTAATTCAATGGACATAAGTAGTCCCTAGCCGGATTAAAATCATTTGTCATGACAAACCTTTTCGCTTCAGCCCCCGGATCCTACAGTCCAGGGTGTGTCCGAATACCCGCTCAGTTATACAAAACCGGGGTATGCATGGAAACTAGGCGTAGGGGTCATAAGTGCTTGAACAGACAAGTACCCAACTAGTTATGTTATATTACATGGATAGTAAGAAACATCTTCCAGGGAGAATAGTTCCGTTAGGGGTTCCTTTCCCTGGGTACGCATGCGACGATGCACATGTCCGGACTGTGAATGATGGCACAGGATATAAGACTTCTGGGGATTTACGTTGTAATAAACGAATACATCTTTTGTTCACTGATCGAATATACTCTTAAGGAAACTACCTTTCGGCTTCACCCAGTCTGAGGTGCACATCCGGCTGAACCGGCAGTAACAATCGCAGAGGTGCTCCCCTTATGCCCTAGCTGAATTAACGGGAACGTAGGGCATAAACACAAGATCCAGGCAACCCAGCTTGGCCACATCTTAAGTCATATTGATGCATATAATGGTGAAGAAAAGGCACATATGGAAAAAGAAATGCATATGTGATGGGCGAAAATCCATTAGAGTATTTATTTTCAGCTTCCGTATAGGAAGCCCCCAGGTATTGCTTACACACATAGGGCGGTCAGAGTAATCCGAAAGTCCGTACTGTATTAAATACTTTTTGTGAAGAGGAAGAAAAGGTCAAGAAAGGAGAGGGGATGGAGCATAAATAAAAGGGAGGGAGTAAGGAAACGAACATTGGGTTCGGCGTTTAGGCATAGAATCTCTGGAGTCTGGCCGCGTTCCATGGGTTCGGCTCGAGCCTATTATCGGATGCATTACGTAAGCGGTACGCTCCTCCAGTGAGAACTTTGTCGATGACAAAGGGACCTTCCCACTTGGGTTTGAGCCTGTCCTTCTTCTTCTCCGGTAGGTGTAGAACGAGTTCGCCAATATTGTAAGTTTTGGCCCGTACTTCTCTGCTTCGGTATCGTCGAGCCTGCTGTTGATAGAATGCAGAGCGGGCCTTTGCGATGTCGCGCTCCTCCTCCAGGGCATCCAAGTTATCCTGCCGATCTAGCTCGGCTTCCTTCTCTTCGTACATGCGTACGCATGGCGAATCATGTATTATGTCGCAGGGTAAAACTGCTTCCGCGCCGTACACCATAAAAAATGGTGTATATCCGGTGGTGCGATTCGGCGTGGTCCGCAGCCCCCAGAGTACGGAGTCGAGCTCCTCGACCAGTGCGTATCTGATTCTGTCAATGATCGCACTAGTCTGGGTTTGATGCCGCTCATGATAAGACCGTTTGCCCATTCGACCTGGCCGTTTGTTTGGGGATGGTAGACGAAAGCGTAGTCGAGCTTAATGCCCATTTTGCCGCACCAAGTTTTCACCTCATCGGCTGTGAAATTGGAGCCGTTATCAGTGATGATGCTGTGGGGGACACCGTATCGGTGTACGACCCCGGATACGAAGTCTATGACTAGTCCGGATTCGGCCGTTTTGACTGGTTTGGCTTCTATCCATTTGGTGAACTTGTCCACCATGACCAATAAGTATATTTTCTTATGGCTTCCCCCTTTAAGAGGTCCGACCATATCCATCCCCCAGACCGCGAAGGGCCAAGTTATGGGGATTGTTTGGAGAGCGGTAGGGGGCATATGACTCTGATTGGCAAAGAGCTGGCAACCGACACAATGTTGGACAAGGTCCTGTGCGTCTGCTCGGGCCGTCGGCCAATAGAAACATGTACGGAAGGACTTGCTGACTAGTGCTCGAGCCGCGGTATGGTGCCCGCCCAGTCCAGCATGGATTTCAGCCAAGAGCTGCCGCCCTTCCTCTTCGGAGATGCATCTTTGGAGTACTCCGGTAGCACTTTTCTCGTAGAGTTCCCCTTCATATACTTTGTAAGCTTTAGAGCGCCGGACGATGCAGTGTGCTTCATTGTGGTCTTTAGGGAGCTCCTGCCTATTTAGGTAGGCCAAGAAAGGCTCAGTCCACAGGGCGATTACAACCATGATTTCGTGGGCCGAGGATGTCATTTCGGTGGTAGAACCTCCGATTATGTCTGATAGTTCAGAATCTGGGGGTGTATTCGGATCAATGCTAGTATTGTTGGACTCCCCTTCCCATACTACGAAGGGCTTGAACAGCCTTTCCAGGAATATATTAGGTGGGACAGGGTCGCGTTTAGCGCTGATGCAGGCGAGGACGTCCGCCGCTTGATTGTATTCTCGAGCCACATGGTGGAATTCGAGCCCCTCGAACCGAGCTGACATTTTGAGGACGGCATTATGGTAAGCCGCCATTTTCGGGTCCTTGGCATCAAAGTCTCCGTTTATTTGTGATATTGCGAGGTTTGAATCCCCGCGCACTTCTAGGCATTGAATGCCCATAGAGACTACCATCTGAAGACCGTGCAACAGAGCCTCATATTCGGCTGCATTGTTGGAGTCTGTGTATAATATTTGGAGGACGTACTGGACCGTGTCTCCAGTGGGAGACGTCAGGACTACCCCTGCTCCCAATCCGGCCAGCATTTTAGAGCCATCAAAGTGCATGATCCAGTTTGAGTATGCGCCGTACTCTTTAGGGAGTTCGGCTTCTGTCCATTCGGTGACAAAGTCAGCCAATACTTGCGATTTAATGGCCCGCCGTGGTTTGTATGTTATGTCGAACGGAAGGAGCTCGATGGCCCATTTTGCAATCCGGCCCGTAGCGTCGCGGTTGTTTATTATGTCGCTGAGTGGTACTTCGGAGTGTCCACCATGTATATATCGTATGAGGAGGTGGCCGTCCACCGCCCTGTGAGCGGTGGCTCCTGTAATTCTCCTGCATCATCGTCCATACCGTCGATGTCGTTAGAGTCGAAGCCAAGCATGTCGGTTAAATCATCGACGGTGGCAATGAAGTGGGTGGTGGGTTTGCAGCGAATTCCTTCGTCGCCTGCTTCCCACTCAAGCCGGACATAGTTCGGCCCAGAGCCTCCTGACAAAGAGAGAGACTTTAATGAGTTCAGCATGTTGCCAAGGGGTGAGTGCTGGAAGATGTCCGCAGCGGTAAACTCCATGACCGGAGCCCAGCCTGGCTCGACTGGCTCGAGGGTGTGCGGACCGGAGCCAACAACTGAATACGAGCCCGGGGGCCCGGGGTTACAGGATTCCACAGAGGTGAGACCTGTGTTAGGCTCCACCGCCGATGAGTATGAGGCCTACAGGGCGGGGTTCACCCCTCCGTCCTTAGGCAACGCAACCTGCTCCGGATTTAGATCTAAGGCTACTGTAGGGGTGATATCCCGAGCTTCGTCCCACAACAGGTATAAGCCGTGCTCATCGTGGCTGTTCGGTGCTCCTGGCGCAGGCCCAAATCCGTCGTAGATCAAGTCTCCGCAAATATCCGCTGTGTAGTTCAATTTTCCGAACCTGACCTGGTGGCCGGGGGCGTAGCTATCGATCTGCTCCAGATGGCCAAGCGAATTGGCCCGCCGCGCGAAGCCGCCGAACACGAAGATCTGTCCGGGGAGAAAAGTCTCCCCCTGGACCATGTTGTTGATGATTGAAGGTGCCATCAAGCCCTGCAGCGACGACACAGAGGAACTCTCAATGAAAGCACCAATGTCGGTGTCAAAACCGGCGGATCTCGGGTAGGGGGTCCCGATCTATGCATTTCAGGCTGATGGTAACAGGAAGCGAGGGACACAACATTTACCCAGGTTCGGGCCCTCTCGATGGAGGTAAAACCCTACTTCCTGCTTGATTAATATTGAAGATATGGGTAGTACAACAGTAGATCTACCACGAGATCGTAGAGGCTAAACCCTAATATCTAGCCTATGATGGTATGATTGTAATTGTGATCGGCCTTCTAAGGACCAACCTCTCCGGTTTATATAGACACCGGAGAGGGCTAGGGTTTACATGGAGTCGGTTACAAGGAAGGAAACACAATATCCAGATCGCCAAGCTTGTCTTCCATGCAAAGGAGAGTCCCATCCGGACACGGTCCGAAGTCTTGAGTCTTGTATCTTCACGCTTCAATAGTCCGGACATTGTACACAGTCCGGCTCTCCGGATACCCCCTAATCCAGGACTCCCTCAGTCCTACTTGTCATTAATCAAATTTGGACCTAAACCTAACAAGTCTGAAAGACGAGATTCGAACTAGCAACCTGGACTACAAAGTGTAAGTCGATAACCTGAAACAATAACAGTTGTTGGCTTTGTCCCATAACATGATTATGTACAGTATTACATTGAGTAGAGTAGAGGGAGTGACTCGTCAACACGTGCATGACCGTTGACTCACTTACTGGTGGGTCCCAGGTCTGCGATCTCTCTCCTCCCCATCATCTAACCTTTGCACGGGCACACACGAAGAGCGACGCTAGCTTGCTGTGGTGTTATTATAACTAAAAAAAGCTTGGAAAATAGAAGAATCGCCCAGAACAAGAGATGTTGTGGCTGGTCGAGATGGAGCTAACCACACCTATCCTTCGCGCCACATTAGCATGATGAAGCTGCGTGGCTAGTGGGGTGTTTTCGACCGACTAGCTGGGTCCCGAGGTCGAACCATAGGTACTACGTCTGATACATTATATTTTTACACACGCATTTTTCCTCTGTGCCGAGACGTGGCACACCCTACCGCACGGTTTTGGGGTCCTCTTGGGTCATGCACACATATATTCTTCCTTTCCGAGATGTGGGACGCCCTACCGCGCGTTTTTTGGGTCCTCCTCGGTCGTAGCGCCAAAGCAAGTAAATGAGTCGTTAAATCACGAAAGTCCACCTTTCCCGTCGAGTACATCAGTAAAGCACAGTGGTTAGCTAGTTGGGCTAGTGCGGCCGATTAGCCAAGCCGCCGCCACATTTTTTCACCCTTTTTTTTATCTCCTTGCCGACAAGTAAATTTAAATATCCACTGCGGCGTTGCTCTGGTGTTTTGGTGCGGTAGGATTTTTAATTTTTTGATCGACGGGAGCAAGCGCGGCAGGTTTTCTAATTTTTTGATTGATGGGAGTAGGCGCGGCAGCAATTAGTCACGATGACTCCGCCTGTAAAACCCACTCCTCCCTGATGTGAGAAGTCGTCTACTAGTGTTTTCCCATGGCGAAAACCAAAAGATTCCCCGCTTCTCAGCTGGCTCCCTCCGCCTTTCCATAGATTGCATTGCCTTTTAGCCGTTTCACCCCCTTTGCTTCCTCTCCCCATTGCTTCTACCTGGTGCCATGGCGGTGCAGCAAATCACGGAGTCCGAGGTGAGGCGCCTGACACAGGAGCTCCAGGCCAAGGATGCGGAGCTCATGGCCAAGGACGTGGAGCTCTGTGAGCTCAAGGAGGAGAGGAGTGCCATGCTCCTCCGTTATGTGCGGGAGTTCATGGAGCTTCAAAAGTGATAGGCGTCCACCACAAAGATGCTCGAGGCGTTGGCGGTGTTGCTGAAGAAAGCGGGAGATACGATACGCCATTAGGGGAGCCGGCTGGAGCGCGAGCGGGCCGATCGTGACGAGGTCCAGGATCGCCTCAGCCACTTGGTGGACCAAGTTGCCACACACGTGTTGCGGCTCCGCGATGCCTACCGTCGTGCCAGCGTGACCATGCCGGTCGTCGGGCTAAACCCGTTCGACCACCCTGTCAACTTCAACGAGCTGCAGCTTCCTGACCCAGTCTCCTTCTTCACCTATATCTCCAAGGAGCTGAGCCGTCTCCGTGCGATGGTGGGTGCCGAGCTGGACAAGGAGGGGTTGCGGGTTGCCGTCGCTGCTGTCAGGCGAATCCTCTCAGGCTCCATCACCGGAATCCATTAGTGCCATTGGACGTCGTTGAGGGAGTCCTGGATTAGGGGGTATCCGGACTGCCGGACTATATACTTTGGCCGGACTATTGAAGCGTGAAGATACAAGACTCAAGACTTCGCCCCGTGTCCGGATGGGACTCTCCTTTGCGTGGAAGACAAGCTTGGCGATCTGGTTAATAGATTTCCTTCTTTGTAACCGACTCTACCCTAGCCTCCTCCGGTGTCTATATAAATCGGAGGGTTTAGTCCTTAGGGACACAATCATAATCATCATAGGCTAGCTCCTAGGGTTTAGCCTCTATGATCTCGTGGTAGATCAACTCTTGTAATACTCATATCATCAAGATCAATCAAGCAGGAAGTAGGGTTTTACCTCCATCAAGAGGGCCCGAACCTGGGTAAAACATCTTGTCCCTTGCCTCCTGTTACCATTAGCCTTAGACGCACAGATCGGGACCCCCTACCCGAGATCCGCCGGTTTTGACACCGACATTGGTGCTTTCATTGAGAGTTCCTCTGTGTCATCGCCGCAAGGCTCGATGGCCCGCCTTGTTGTCAAGGACAACATCACCTCTGGGGGAGCACTGGCAGTAGGCCAAACTCTCCGACTAGGTGGCTTCGTCATGGCCGCCCGTTCGGCTTTCGCGTCGACGATGACCTCTCAGGTCATCAAAAATAGCCTCCACATCAATTCGGAACTCGCCGAACTGATGAATCCGATAGAGCTCTCCTCCCTTAATGAGCTCTTGGATCGCATCGCCGCTTTGGGGGTCACTACAGACTATGATCGGATCGGGCTTAAACCCGACCAGAGGGATATTAAAACCCCACCGGTCACCCACGAGATAGCAGTAGTGGAAGAGCCACACATGGATTATCCCTCTACTTTGAGGACGAATTATGTCTGGAACACCGAGCTCTCTGAGCCGGATACCCGTTCGCGGGAGGACATGACCCAGACCCCGGACTTAGAATCAGGTGTCGGGTCGGAAAAACCGGGCAGCACCCTGGATGAGTTGTCAAGCCCGAAAGCTCCTCTGCCCCTGGGAGTTAGGTCGGATCAGAATCCAGATTCAGCTACGCCCACCCACCCAGACTTAAACCATCTCTCCCGTATCAGACAAGTGCCCCAAGAGACAGTACATCGCTACTGGGCCAGATTCCTCCTTGTGCTAAATAGGGTTAAGGACTGTCGTGAGGAAGACGCAATCTCACTTTTCTGCAAAAATTGCACGAACAAAGGAATCCTTAATGCTATAAGTCGCCGTGGCATAGTACACTTTGACGACTTAGCAGCCATAGTACAGAAGTACTATGCGATGGAGAGCACCTGGACAACCCAAACAGACTTCTGGGATAATCTGGCTCTCATTAAACCCTTTGTCCGAACTAAAAGGGTAAACTATCGTAAGTTACCCGATCCAATTCCCAAAAAACCAAAGCCCACTCCAAGGCATGGAACCGTATTGGAAGAATGGCTCAATGGGCCATGCAAAATTCACAGCACACCGGATACTACGCCAACGCATAGCCTTAGAGCATGTTGGATACTCCGGCAGGTGGCAAAAAGCAGTGAGGATCTTCTTGTAAGACATAGAGCAGATCAACTATCCGCCGAAGAGAACAATGCGGTACTTACGTCTTCGAGACTTTCGCCTCGAATAATAGGTGCAAGAGAGCTCATCGAAACTTCGCTGAAATCTGCCACGTTGCAAAAATAAATCCGTGGAACGACACTGCTATAACTTTCAGTGCCAGTGACGAACGTCAATTCCAGATAGGCCGGGCACCAGCCGCTTTGGTCCTTAGTCCAATCGTGGACGGCTTTCGGCTCACTAAAGTACTCATGGAAGGCGGAAGCGGATTAAACTTGATCTACGAAGAAACACTCAACAAGATGGAAATTGATAAAGGCCACATTGAGCAAAGTGGCACAACCTTCAGGGGAATCATCCCTAGTCGGGAGGCACGGTGTGCGGGAAAAATCACACTCGGCGTGGTATTCGGCACTTCAGAGAATTACAAGTCCAAAGAAATCACATTCCAAGTGGCTCCCTTCAGCAGCGGATACCACGCCCTTTTAGGGCGGGATGCATTCACAAGCTTTCAAGCTATACCCCATTACGGGTACATGAAGCTTAAAATGCCCGGGCCCAATGGAATCATCACTCTAGCTAGTGATCCGGACGTCACACTCCGCGCCGAAAATAAAACTGTAGCACTAGCCCTGGAAGCATTATCCGAAGCCCTAGCGGCCGAAGAATTAACAACGCTGCACGCCACAGTGGACAGGGACGACGTGATACTCGACAAACAACCCAAGTCCACCTCATTCAAACCCGCAGACGAGATAGTCAAATTCCAGGTCCATCCAACGGACCCCACGAAGACAGCTTCCATCGGGACACAGTTGAGCCCCACAATGGATGCCGCACTACGAGACTTCCTACGTGAGAATTGGGACATTTTCTCCTGGCATCCTTCAAACATGCCGTACATCCCATGCAGACTGGCCGAACACAGCCTCAATATACTGAAAGGATACAAGCCAGTCAAACAGAGTCTTAGGCGTTTCTCAGAGCCTAAACGGCAAGCCATGGGAGAAGAGCTAGCCAAACTACTCGAGGCCGGATTCATCAGAGATATCAAACATCCGGATTGGCTGGCAAACCTGGTAATGGTACCAAAGAAGGAAAAATCCTGGCGCCTCTGTGTCGATTTCAAAGACCTCAACAAGGCCTGCCCCAAGGATCCCTTCCCCCTCCCCCGCATCGACCAAATCATCGACGCCACCGCAGGACATGACTCACTGTGTTTCCTCGACGCATACTCCGGATACCATCAAATAAAGATGGCAGAATCCGACCAAGCCGCAACGGCCTTCATAACACCATATGATCCTTTCTGCTTCAACACTATGCCTTTCGGGCTTAAAAACGCCGTCGCAACCTATCAACGCATGATTCAAACATGCCTGGAAAAGCAAATTGGCAAAACAGTGGAGGCATATGTGGATGACGTGGTTATAAAAACAAGACATGTCGAAACTCTAATAGATGACTTGAGGCTTACGTTCGATAACCTCTGAACATACGACATCAAGCAAAACCCAGAAAAATGTGTTTTCGGCGTACCCTCCGGGAAGTTGCTCGGCTTCATCATTTCCAATAGAGGAATTGAAGCAAACCCGGCAAAAATCCGAGCTCTGCCGTAGTTGGCTATCCCAACAGACCTCAAGCATATCCAGAAACTAGCTGGATGCGTGGCTGCTTTAAGCCGCTTTATCTCCCGATTAGGAGAAAAGGCACTACCTCTTTACCGCCTTCTTCGACGCACCAAACACTTCGTGTGGACGGATGCAGCCACGGCCGGACTGGATGAAATAAAGACCTTATTGGCCAGTAATCCAGTCCTGACAGCGCCAAATATTGGCGAACCTATGCTATTATACATAGCTGCAACACATCAAGTTGTAAGCGCAGTGCTCGTCGTCAAACGAGAAGCAGGCGGACACAAATTCCCGCTCCAAAAGCCGGTATATTACGTGTCCACGGTCCTCACCCCATGCAAATCCCAATTCCCACATTATCAAAAGATAGCATACGCGGTCTTCATGGCATCGGGCAAGCAACGGCACTACTTCCAAGAGTGTTTGATTACGGTGGCCTCCGAAGTACCACTCAACGACATAATAAAAAACCGGGATGCCACAGGATGGATTGCTAAATGGGCCATCGAGCTCCTCCCGTTTGACATAACATACAAACCACGGCGGGCCATTAAGTCGCAAGTATTGGCTGACTTCGTCGCCGAATGGAAAGAAGCCGAACTCCCTAAAGAGTACGGCGCGTACTCCAATTGGATCATGCACTTCGATGGCTCTAAAATGCTGGCGGGATTGGGGGCAGGTGTAGTCCTGACTTCCCCCACCGGAGACACGGTCCAGTACGTACTCCAAATATTATACACAGGCTCCAACAACGCAGCCAAATACGAGGCTCTGTTGCATGGTCTTCGGATGGCAGTCTCTATGGAAATTCAACGCCTGGAGGTGCGCGGGGATTCAAACCTCGCAATATCACAAATCAACGAAGACTTTGATGCCAAGGATCCGAAAATGGTGGCCTACCGCAATGCCGTCCTCAAAATGTCAGCTCGGTTCGAGGGGCTCGAATTCCACCATGTGGCTCGAGAAAACAATCAAGCGGCGGATATCCTCGCCCGCATCGGCGCTAAACGCGACCCCGTCCCACCTAACATATTCCTGGAAAGGCTGTTCAAGCCATCCGTGGTATGGGAAGGGAAGTCCGACGACACTAGCATAGATCCGAATACACACCCAGATTCTGAACCATCGGACGTAATCGGAGGTTCCGCCACCGAAATAACACCTTCGGCCCCCGAAATCATGGCCGTAATAGCCTCGTGGACCGAGCCTTTCTTGGCCTACCTAAATAGGCAGGAGCTCCCCGAGGACCAAAATGAAGCACGTTGTATTGTGCGGCGTTCCAAGGCCTACAAAGTCCATGAGGGAGAACTCTATATGAAAAGTGCGACCGGAGTGCTCCAAAGATGCATCTCTGAAGAGGAAGGACGGCAGCTCTTGGCTGAAATCCATGCTGGACTCAGCGAGCACCACACTGCGGCTCGGGCACTTGTCAGCAAGGCTTTTCGTACAGGATTTCATTGGCCTACAGCCCGAGCAGATGTACAGGACCTTGTCCAACACTGCGTCGGTTGCCAGTTCTTTGCCAATCAGAGCCACATGCCCCCTACCGCTCTACAATCAATCCCCATTACTTGGCCCTTCGCGGTCTGGGGGCTGGATATGGTTGGACCTCTTAAAGGGGGAAGCCATAAGAAAAAATACTTATTGGTCATGGTGGACAAGTTCACCAAATAGATAGAACCCAAACCAGTTAAAATGGCCGAATCCGGACCAATGATAGACTTTATATCCGAGGTTGTACACCGTTACAGCATCCCCCACAACATCATCACTGACAATAGCTCAAACTTCATAGCCGATGAAGTGAAAACTTGGTGCGGCAACATGGGCATAAAGCTTGATTACACCTCCGTCTACCATCCCCAAACAAATGGCTAGGACGAACGTGCAAACGGTCTCATCATGAGCGGCATCAAACCCAGACTAGTGTGGTCCTTGACAGAATCAGACATGCACTGGGTTGAGGAGCTCGACTCCGTACTCTGGGGGCTGCGGACCACGCCAAATCGTACCACCGGATACACACCATTTTTATGGTGTACGGCGCAGAAGCAGTACTACCCTGCGACATAATCCATGACTCACCTCGCGTGCACATGTACGAAGAGAAGGAAGCCGAGTTAGATCGGCAGGACAACTTAGACGCCCTGGAGGAGGAGCGCGACATCGCAAAGGCTCGTTCCGCCTTCTATCAGCAGCAGGCTTGACGGTATCAAAGCAGAGAAGTGCGGGCGAAAACTTATAATATTAGCGAACTCGTTCTACGCCTACCGGAGAAGAAGAAGGACAAGCTCAAACCTAAGTGGGAGGGTCCCTTCATTATTGATAAAGTTCTCACCAGAGGAGCGTACCACCTGTGTAATGCATCCGATAACAGACTCGAGCCGAACCCATGGAACGCGGCCAGACTCCGGAGATTCTACGCCTAGCGCCGAACTCAGTGTTCGTCTCCTTACCCCCACCCTTTTAATTATGTTCCTCCCCTTTTTCCTTTCTCGCCCCTTTTTTCTTCTTCACACAAAGTACTCAGTATAGTACGGATGCTCGGATCACTCCGGCCGCACTATGTGTGTAAACCATACCTGGGGGCTTCCTATACGGAAGCTAAATATAATTACTTTCAGGGCTTCTTGCCTATCACATATGCGTTCTTTTTTCCATATGTACCTTTTCTTCTCCATTATATGCATCGATATGACTTAAGATGTGGCCATGCTGGGTTGCCTGGCTCTTGTGTTTATGCCCTACGTTCCCGTTAATTCGGCTAGGGCATAAGGGGAGCACCTCTGCAATTGTTATTGCCGGTTGAGCCGGATGTGTACCTCAGACTGGGTGAAGCCAAAAGCTAGCGTTCTTAAGGGAATATTCGGTCGGGGAACAAAAGACGTTTCTTTCGTTTATTACAACATGAACCCCCAGAAGTTTTGTATCATGCGTCTCTATTTGCAGTCCAGACATGTACATCGATGCATGCATACCCAGGGAAAGGAACCCCTAACGGAACTATTCTCCCTGGAAGATGGTTCTTACTATCCATGTAATATAGCATAACTAGTTGGGTACTTGTCTGTTCAAGCACTTATGACCCCTATGCCTGGTTTCCACGCATACCCCGGTTCTGTATAACTAAGTGGGTATTCGGATACACCCCGGACTGTCGGATCCGAGGGCTGAAGCGAAAAGGTCCGCCATGACAAATGATCTTTAATCCGGCTAGGGACTACATATGTCCATTGAATTACATAGTCACTTGGACTGACTGTATTCTTCCTCTATACCATCCAACAGGCTATCTAGCTTACAATCCTGTTGGGAGTACTTTGCGGCTAATGCTACCTGGTCATACACCAGACTCACGGGAATTTCTTGCCCATCTGGCCCCGCCGGTCTGACTTCGGCCATATGGTTTGGGTCAAGCTTGGTGTAGCGGGTCTTCACCATGGCCCAGGCTTCTCTTGCACCTTGTCGCAGGCTGGCATCTTCAACAATCGGAAGCGCCGCCGTGCTCCTTGGAGCACATCCACGAGCTCCCCCATGCCTTTTGGAAGGGAGGTGGATGGCCACAAGGCCTGGGCAATACCCTGAATCACCTGCCCGGCTCGCTCATGCAGCTGTGAGAGTTCTTGCAGTAAATCACCTGCATACGCGAGCATCTCCTCTTCAGGGCAGCCCGTCAACATACCTAGATAAAAACTCTTTCAATATGCTTCCTCGCCGAGCTGTATTACAGTTCGTCTAGGCACTTACCATAAATGTCGCGACGAAGCCTTCTGTTCTCCTTCACGGAGTCCACCAGCTGAGCGTGAACGTCTCCTAATTCGACGCCCAGCCGGACATTGGCACATTGAAGATCGTTCTTCTCCCGCCTAACTTGCGTAAGAACACGCTCGCCAACTTTTAATTGCCTTTGAAGATATGACTCGCTCTCTCCTATGATCTCCGGATTCTCTCCGGGATTGTCTGCAGATTTTTTTTAGATTTATCAAACAAGCCAATTACTAACTGGTACATTTCAATAAAATTTCTCTATCGAGACATATGTTACCAGATGAGGCCTTCTGGGACTCCTCTAGTTAGGCAACAGCGGCCCTCAGCTGGGTCTTGCACTCCTCCAGCTCTTGAGGCAATTGGGTATTCTTATCTACAAGGACCTGCGCATAAAATGATCCTTAAAACAATTGTTCCAACTGTTTCAAGTCTCAGGGGCTACTGCTATATATGGCTATCAAATTTTCTTACCCGTATATCTTTGGCATACTGGTCCGTCGCTTGGGCGAGCCCGCCTTGAGCATCTCGGATGTACGCGCCCCCGAATTGAAAGCATTAAAAGCCTCTTCGGAAAAGATGTTATTGCGAAGTACGGCCCGTCGGTGCCGATGGTTCATGGCACTCTCTACTTCTAAATTCGTGGCGGAGAGCATTTCCGCATCCTCTGTCGGAAGGCAATTCGGCACCGGCCCCGCATGGGCCTCCTCTCTCGAAGCCGGTTCTGGAATCCGGCTAGTGGAGGCGTGATCGGTAGGGTCTCCGGATATAGTCCGGCGACTCCTCTTTCTGCCAGAACACGAAGGACGCTGTTACATTTCAAACACAAATAATGACAGGGCAGGTTTTTACCATACCTCTGTAACGGCGTTTCGGCCCTAGCCGCCTTCCTCTTAAGCCTGCCCGATCTGGACGCCCTTTGCCGACGAGCCCCCAGGGGCTCGGCGCCGCGTTCCGATGGTCGTCTCTACAGAAATACAATACTTTAAGCATAAGGCATGGCATCAGAAAGGAATCCTCTTCAGACGACAGGGTTTCGGCTTTGCTTACATGCGATGCAGGTAGCAGTCCGGGATAGTCGGTGACAATAGCCATCGAGGCGCCTTCGTAGCTGGCCTGATAAAATATCCCGTTGACGAGCTCCACAGTAATATCCGGATCTTCTTCAAGTCCTGGATTTAAGGCCCTTCCGGGGTCCTCTGGCTGCAGGGAGGGGCTGTCGAATCCTTCTACGGCCCTCCTCAGTTCCTGCTTAGAAATATCGAGTTAAATAATCATAACGAAGGACGCCAGAATGAATGGAGCGGGGGAAAGAGTGACGATTTACCCATCTTGGGGGTTGAACATGGAAAACCCATCCCACGGTTTAATATGAAGAAATTCTTCTTCTCCTCCTTTATACAAATCGGACAATATCCTCGCCAGAGCAGTGGCGGAGTCCGGACCTTTACGACCACAACAGGTGGCATCGTCTTCCACGTTGTAATGCCACATGGGCTTCCCCCGATATTGAAGTGGCTGCACTCCCCGCATTATGCATATTGCTATAACCTCGACTATTGTCAGCCCTGATTTGGCCAGTATCTTTATCCTGCTCATCCGGAAGTGTACTTCTCCGCTATCCTCCTCTTGGGGGCCCTGAGGGCGCCAACTTCGGCGTGCCTTCGGCGGAGCATCACTAAACTCAGGGAGACCCGTCCGGACTGGATCCGGAAGGGGAACGTCATCAACATAAAACCACTCCGAGGGCCAGTTTTCAGGTGCCTTCTTGGGAGTACCGGACAGGGATCCGGTCTCGGCGATGCGCCATACTTCGGCTCCGCCCACTTGACATATGGATTCCGCCTGGTTGCGAGGGACGAGGCAGAACAACTTCTTCCATAAACCAAAGTGAGCCTCGCAACCCAGAAATAGTTCACAAAGGGCAACGTATCCCGCTATGTGCAGCACTGAAGCAGGGGTGAAGTTGTGCAGCTGCAGGCCATAAAACTCCAGGAGCCCGTGAAGGAATGGGTGGATTGGAAACCCGACGCCTCTTAATAGATGCGGGATGAGGCATATTCGCCCTCCCGGGGATAGATTAGGAGATCTCTCCGCTTGCTCCCCGCCATTATAGGTGGCTAGTCCGGCTCGGACGGGAACCATGAACGCCAGTGGAAGAAACCCTTGGGTCTGTAACTCTATCAAACGGATTTGAGGAACTGAACACCCTTCCCAGTTGCCTGGCTTGGAGCGAAGGGAACGAGAAGAAGAGCTGCGGCGGCTAGCCATGTTGGAATGGTTTTTTCCGGAATGCTCTGTTGGATGCTTGCTCAAAGGAAGAGGGTGAGGTTTTGGATCTGAAGATCCCCGTCCCTTCAAATAGACGGTTCGCCTGCAGGGCCAAGGTGGCAAATGAAAAATGCCCTGGCTCCTCGTATTCGCTCGACACATAGAGATGGCCATTATTGAAGCACAGAAGCCAAGGAGTACAACATTGATGGGAAGCCGAACACTGTTCGTTGCAACAGGTACATTGGAGTATTCGGAGATGGAACCCGCCTTGCAATGCCGAAGACAAACTGCGCGCCGGACTCATTGTCATTGAAGCCTGGTTCAGGGGCTACTGAGGGAGTCCTGGATTAGGGGGTATCCGGACTGCCGGACTATATACTTTGGCCAGACTATTGAAGCGTGAAGATACAAGACTCAAGACTTCGCCCCGTGTCCGGATGGGACTCTCCTTTGCGTGGAGACAAGCTAAGCGATCCGGATAATAGATTTCCTTCTTTGTAACCGACTATGTGTAAACCCTAGCCCCCTCCAGTGTTTATATAAACCGGAGGGTTTAGTCCTTAGAGACACAATCATAATCATCATAGGCTAGCTCCTAGGGTTTAGCCTCTACGATCTCGTGGTAGATCAACTCTTGTAATACTCATATCATCAAGATCAATCAAGCAGGAAGTAGGGTTTTACCTCCATCAAGAGGGCCCGAACCTGGGTAAAACATCGTGTCCCTTGCCTCTTGTTACCATTAGCCTTAGACGCATAGATCGGGACCCCCTACCCGAGATCCGCCGGTTTTTACACCGACAGCCGTCTTTGAGGAGCTGGCTCCCGTCGGACGGGAGCGGGCTCTGTGGGCAGTTGCACCCTGCATCACCAACGTCGTGCGCCTCGAGAAGTATAGGGACTTCGGTGGTGTTTAGGCGCCCTCTGTATGGGCATGTCCATGTCTCGATGCAACATGACTGTTGGATCAAACTCAGACGATGCAGATCAGTCATTGTAGCACAAAGCGTGTGGGTGTGTTTGGTTGCATTCTCATCTCAATATAGTTGTTCCCTCTTCGTGTATTTGTGTTAACCTACTAGTGTGCACTCATGCACCCTTCATGCACTCTGCCCAAACACCCAAAAGTGGGTCGAGAAGGGAATTTTTGCTCCCATCCCGTGCGCCCTTCATACACCCTGCTTAACACTTTTTCGTGCTTCATATGGTTCATGTTTCATGGAGTACTGTAGCACCATAATCTCCGTGCGTTGTAGACCTAGTTCTGTTAACATTGATCTGACCGTTCATTCTCGACCGTACACTCGAAAAAGCGGTACTATGTTACTACATTACTGTTCATATAGTTGACATGTGCACAACATCTTTTGTTATCGTCATATCTTACTACACTAGCAACAAGATTATGTAGTACTGACGTATGAATCACTGCACATGCCTAGTAGTAGGAGCACTGTGTATGTTCAAGTGGCTGCTGTGTTTCGCACTCCTCCGTCGTAAGAGTGGAAACGCTTGCTGTAATCATTTTTTTCTTCAGAAAAATAGTGGACATGCTCTACCGTGCGGATCCTCCTCCAGCCCCATGCACTAAATTACTCACTTTCGCTGACGTGTGGGATAGCCAGCATCGGGGTCCACCAGCCATGCACTAAATTACTCTGTAGTAGAGTGACGGTGGACTACCCTGATCGAAGCGCCGCAGTAATGCCCAATGAGCCGTCAAATCACAAAAACCCCTCCTTTCCAGCTGTAAGTTGGACGGACAAAGCAACCATCATTTCGCTCTTCTCTCCCAGCTTCCTCTCTTGAAGAAAACCCCCACTCGCTTCGCTTCTCCCTCATCTCGTTCCTCATTTCACTCTTCTCTCTCAGCTTCCTCTCTCAGCTTCCTCTCTCAGCTTCCTCTCTCAGCTTCCTCTCTCGGATGGACGCTGGAGCACCGGCCAACGTGATGTCTATGGCTCTGGCCAAAACCATCGAGGCTCATGGTACGAAGAAGCGCAAGCACCCCGCCGAGAATACCGCAGACAAGCTCAAAGCCATCGCCCTGTCCAAGTCCCCCTCTCCGGGATCCCTCATTAAGCAAGTCCAGGTAATATCTCTTCTTGACAATCTATTTCTCGATCCTGATCGTGTTTTTTCATCTAACACGCAGTACTAGTACTAGTAGTACAACTTTCTGGGTGATCTTGCATGTGATTTTTGTGTGCCAAATGACGGTTCTAAATTCCTCTTTTGACCAAAACATGCGAGAGGTTGACACTGATTTCTTATAGATTACTTTCAACTACTCCCTCTGTCCCAAAATTCTTGTCTTAGATTTGTCTAGATACATATGTATCTAATACTAAAATGTGACTTGATACATCCGTATCTAGACAAATATAAGACAAGAATTTTGGGATGGATAGAGTACTTTATGAACATCAATGCTACCTTTGAAGAGGGTATATTTGCCTCAGTAACTTGTGTTATGGATATTGCAAGTAATCCCTCTGCTCTCATGCCTTTGAAGATATGTTCTAGTGTCTTTGTTCACTCATTTCTGTGCGTATATGTAGTCATATATGGAGTATAATATCCAAAATCATCTTATATTTCTAAACGGAGGTAGTAATAAAATATGGTTTCTATTTGAATTAGAACCAGGTCCGCTGTGGAGATGAAGTTCTCAAAGTCATGTCGTGTGAACTGGAAGACCCAAGGATGAGTTGTACTGCTAAATTATCGAGCTGTTGTGTCATTGTCACCACGTGTCCTGAACTAGTGTTTTCCTGTAGCATTGTTGTCAGGCGTGTTCTCGAGGCTATACTTGACCACAACAATTTCCTGGTTGTGCCTTCGATTACGAAGGGTGTGGTTCTTGTAAAGGTTTGCAACAAATCTGATGAGGCCTGTCTTCATCATCATGTTTATGAGTGGAAATACCACTCTGTTAGGTTCTCCAAGGTTGACGAGATGGTGATGGTGCAGGTAGACATCTCTCACGAAGTCAATGGCATAGTCAGTTATGCGGGGTTCACCCCGTAGGTCGATGGCAAGAAATAGTCTTAGAGTTTAATTAGTGCAACTTTGCTTGTTTGTAGTAAGTACTATTGTTTAGTACCTGATTTGGGTTTGTGAACCCTGTATTGTTTAGTACTGCCGCTTTTGGTGTGTGGTGAGTCCTGAGAACAATATATGTTAATGTCTGCCCACTCAATTCAGTCTGTATATTTTGAAGTATCTAGATCATCTTTTTGTGAGGACGGTTTATCAATTATGGTTACACTCCAATATCTGTATGAATTGCACGGTTTATCGCACCCACCAGGATTTCCAGTCCCATGGATGTTCGGTCCACACGATTTGTCACGACCTTTGGACTATGCTGCCTGTGGGAGTAGGCGGGGGCCCTGCATGCCACCCGTACTTGGACGATCAATCTTCTGTTTAGTACTTCAACATAGTGATTTCCTGGTAAGGATTCACTCGTGTCACATCAAGTTAATCTTATTGATTTACGGTCTAAATCCTATTGATTTAATGTCATGTTTTCTTTCTTTTCCTGCAATTTTACGATGCGGGTTTTGCCATCTGACATTCATCACAGAATAAACCGTTTGGTTTGCTCTATGATGGCTATCTTTTCAGGTTTCACTTCTTATGTCGTGTCAGTAACGAAGGCACTCTCCATCACTTATATTACTGGAAAAAATTGGATCAGTCTGTTGTCTGAGTACAAGCTGAATCCCGATGATGAACTGCAGTTTGGTTTAACAAAAACGCCATAATTAGTCCTTCTCGCGTTTAAAAGAAATGAAGAAAAAAACTGGATCACGGTCACGGAGCCTAGTCAAGTTAGAAAGCTGATCATAGCAGACCAGACACGATCACCACTGTCTCGCACATCATTACCACCTTCAACAACGGATCAGGCACCAGCAGTTGCTCTAGCACTGGCAGCGGCAGTAGCTCAGTCTAATCCAGCTGAGGATTGGGCACCGACCGCGTCAACGGATCAGGCTAATCTACCGGAGGATCGGGCATCGACACTGGCACCTACTCCGACACCGGCACCAGCTCTACAAGGAGCACCATCTCTGGCAGTGGCAGTGGCACTACCAGTCGCACCGGCACGGGCACCAGCAACGTCTTTAGCACCTGCACCAACACTTGCACTTGCATCTACTCCGGCCAGTGCAGCGGCAAACGAACGAGAAGTTGCACCGGCAACAGACTGGGCTGCAGTTCACACTTCGTATATCAAAGTCCTTACAAGAACCGACATGTCCACCTTCTTGGTAAGCATTGGCCGCCCAAGTGCTTCGTTCTTTTTTCTTTCCATGTTGTCTCACATGATTCACTGTGTTGATCGAAGTGTTTGTGTATGTCTTCTTGTTTGCAAACAGAGAATTCTTAGAGCAATGAGGGAGTCGTTCAACAATCTGGGCGATCGTGACCAAGTTTCTCTTACCATGCGCAGCCCTGGTGTGAATGAACCTGCTCAATATACCGTATGTACAAAGGATGGTCGCATGATGATTGATGCTAAAGGATGGTCAAGGTTCAAATCTAAATCATATCTTGCGGTAGGGGATGATGTCAAAATCGAACTTTCTCGGCAAGGAGAGCTGGTCCAAATCAACTTTGAAATTCTTCAGTAGCAGCACGCAATTGCCGAACTGATCTATCCTCTGAGAGATTTTGATGTAATAATTTGGCATGGTGAAACAAGTGTCCTGTGTGTATAAGTAGTACGACAGTATTATTTATCACATGGTATATTGTTCATAGAATTGCACCTCTGATTGCTGGTTAGGAACTGTCGTTCGATTTCATTCCAACAACTGTCGTGCTTTATTAAATTTTGTGCATTCGCCTTGCGACAACATCTAAAACCTCACTATCAGAAGCTTGTTTATGGGATTTACCTGACCACGAAGAAGGTTGCACACTATTTCTCTGGCCACTCAGTTTCAGTCGTCAGTGATGCTCCATTGTCAGAAATTCTGAATAACAGAGATGCAACTGGTCGAGTGGCAAAATGGGTGATTGAACTTCTTCCTTTAGATATCAAGTTTGAGGCAAAGAAGGCCATCAAGTCTCAAGCAATTGCAGATTTCCTCACAGAGTGGATAGAACAACAGCAGGCGACTCAGATTCAGTTGGAACATTGGACCATGTTCTTTGATGGATCCAAGATGTTGAATGGCTCTAGTGTAGGAGTGGTTTTAGTGTCCCCACAAGGAGACAAGCTCAGTTATGTCCTCCAGATTCACTTTGATTCTTCAAACAATGAAGCTGAGTATGAGGCACTATTGTATGGGTTGCGTATGGCCATTTCACCCGGCGTCCGGCGCTTGATGGTCTATGGTGACTCAGACTTAGTGGTTAATCAAGTAATGAAGGAATGGGACGTCAGGAGTACCTCAATGACCGGTTATTGCAATGTAGTGAGAAATCTAGAGAAGAAGTTTGAGGGGTTAGAGCTCCACCACATACCACGAATCAAGAATCAAGCTGCTGATGATCTGGCGAAGATAGGTTCCACTCGGAAGCCTATCCCCAGCAACATGTTCTTGGAGCATCTCCATACCCCGTCAGTACAAGAAGATCCCTTCAAGGAAGAGCTTCTGCAACCAATAAGTTCAACTGACCCGACTGAGATTGAGGTTCCAGCCATGGTCGACTTGATCATGGAAGTCTTGGTGATCACGCCCGATTGGACGGTACCGTACATTGCATACATTCTCAGGCAGGAGCTCCCAGAGGATGAGGATGAAGCTCGCCATATAGTCCGTGATCCAAAGCCTTCACAGTGATAAAAGGACAGCTTTACAGAGAAAGTGTCACGGGAGTGGCTCAGCGATGCATCACCCCGGAAGAAGGTTGAATGATCCTGATATCCACTCGGGGACCTGTGGTCACCATGCGCCCTCTCGGACCATCATTGCCAAAGCATACCGAGCGGGATTCTATTGGCCTCGAGCAAATGAGATGGCAAAGGATATAGTTGACAAGTGTGTAGGTTGCCAATTCTATGTCCCACAAGCCTGCGTTTGCCTTGAAGACTATTCCACTCGTCTAGCCGTTTGCAGTTTGGGGATTGGATATGGTTGGACCCTTCAATATAGGCAGAAGTGGTTTAACCCATTTTCTTGTAACAGTCAACAAGTTCAACAAGTGGATCGAAGCCAAGCCCATCAAAAACCTTGACGCAGGCACTGCCGTCAGTTTCATCAAGGAGTTGATATTCAGATACGGAGTCCCTCACAGCATTACCACAGATAACGGCTCCAACTTTGATTCTGGTGAGTTGAAGGCGTTATGTGCGTCCCAAGGCACTCGGGTCAACTATGCGTCCGTTGCACACCCATAGTTTAATGGGCAAGCAGAAAGGGTGAATGGTTTGATCCTTCAAGGGTTAAAACCCCGACTAATGCGTGACCTCAAGCACACTGCTGGAGCTTGGGTGACTGAATTACCGTCCGTCCTATGGGGGATGAGAACGACACCGAACCGGTCCACTAACCGAACCCCTTTCTTCTTGGTGTACGGCGCCGAGGTTGTGCTTCCGAGTGACTTGCTGCACAATGCCCCCCAAGTGGAACTCTTCTCAGAAGCTGAAGCAGAGCAGGCACGCAAAGACGCAGTTGATCTCCTGGAAGAGGAACGCGAGATGGCTTTGATTCGGTCGACCATTTATCAGCAAAATCTGCGTCGATTCCATGCTCGCAATGTCAGAGGTCGAGCATTTCAGGAAGGAGACCTTGTGCTCCAAGTGGATCAGAAACGGCCTCACAAGCTTGCTACGGCCTGGGAAGGTCCCTTCATCATCACCAAGGTGCTTCACAATGGAGCGTACCACATTTACAATGTAGCCAAGAACATGGACGAGCCACGTGCATGGAACGCAGAGCTGCTTCATCCTTTCTATACCTAAAATCACTTGACCTGATGAGTTGTAATAAGAGTACTTCAGTTTGCTTTCCAAAGACAAGATTTTTATAGTATCTTAATGATTGATTCCCCGTAATCATTTGTGTCTGAATCCCCCAGTGGGTGGCTTAGCCACGAACCTGATTTGCCTAAGTTAAAAAACATTCTGAGTGGAGAGCAATCCTCCCACTCAGAGGCTTATCTGTGACCCCGTACTCTCCTAAGTTAAAAAACATTCCGAGTGGAGAGAAATCTTCCCACTCGGGGGCTTAGCTGCGACCCCGTACTCGCCTAAGTTAAAAAAACATTCCGAGTGGAGAGCAATCCTCCCACTCAGGGGCTTAGCTGCGACCCCGTACTCTCCTAAGTTAAAAAACGTTCTGAGTGGAGAGCAATCCTCCCACTCGGGGGCTTAGCTGCGACCCCGTACTCGCCTAAGTTAAAAAAAACATTCCGAGTGGAGAGCAATCCTCCCACTCGGGGGCTTAGCTGCAACCCCGTACTCGCCTAAGTTAAAACACATTCTGAGTGGAGAGCAATCCTCCCACTCGGGGGCTTAGCTGCGACCCCGTACTTGCCTAAGTTAAAAAACATTCCGAGTGGAGAGCAATCCTCTCACTCGAGGGCTTAGCTGCGACCCCATACTCGACTAAGTTAAAAAAACATTCCGAGTGGAGAGCAATCCTCCCACTCGGGGGCTTAGCTGCGACCCCGTACTCACCTAAGTTAAAAAACATTTCGAGTGAAGAGCAACCCTCCCACTCGGAGGCTTAGCTGCGACGCCGTACTCGCCTAAGTTAAAAAACATTCCGAGTGGAGAGCAATCCTCCCACTCGGGGGCTTAGCGGCGACCCCGTACTCGCCTAAGTCGCAAAGATCCTTTGAGATACATCACAAATACAACATACGCTCCATCCCGATCCGCAAGGATGACAAGGTGTGGACTGAACACTGCATCTGAGCTGCGCCACAAGTACAATGTACTCTCCATCCTGATCCGCAAGGATGAAGAGGTGTCGAATAAGCACATCGTCAGACCCACTCGTGAAAAGATCTAGTTCACTTGGAATCGAAAGACATTCAAAAGCGATAAAGGCAAAAGCCATGGTATTCAAAGGAAACCAAGTTCAAATGAATCCCGCAAAAGTTCAGAACCACAATGGGCAGAAGTACTTAGGCACCAAGCCTGAAAGAGTTTAATGATTACATAACCACTTGGCATTCCGAGGAAAGTAAAGGTGGGGCATAATGTTTGTTCACTTGGCAGGAGGAGGACTTGCTGGATCGCAAAAGCTGTCAAGGTCGATCCTATCTGTGATGCGAGTGGCGGTGTCAAGGAAGGTGTCCATAAAAGACTGGAAGCTGGGCTTCTTGGTGTTGGCAACCTTGAGAGCCGCTAGCTTGTCTTCTCTAACATCCTTGCAGTGCACTCGGACCAATGACGGAGCGACATCGGCACCACAACGAGAAGATGACTTCTTCCATTCCTGCACTCGACCAGGGATTTGATTCAGTTGAGTCATTAGAGACTCGAGATCCTGTGAGAGTTCCGTCTGAGGCTAGAGTTCAGCATCAATCCTCGTCATTGCCGCCTTCAGACGAGCAAGATAATCCATAGCACTGTCCAGGCAAGACTCCAACCGCAACACATTCATCGCAACATCATCTTTGACAGGAGAGTTTATGGGGTCAAGACATGTCTCGACCCGCCCAGTTTCTGCCTCGAAGTCTTGACAAAGTTCTGCACAGTCGGAGAAGCAGTGAGTCGACAGCTTAACAAGACGTGTCGGTCAACATCAACAAATCAGTCGAACAAGAGGAAATACCTTCAAGCTTCAAGACCAACTTCGCAGCAAGCTGCCCCAGATAAGACTCCAATTCGCTCTTCTTGGCAGTGAGACTTCCAACTTCGTCAGTCAAGCTTTCCTTGTCCTTCTTCAGTCGTGCAACCTCCTGGTTGGCTTCAGAAATGGCAGTCTTCAACTTGGAGTTCTCCCCTTCGAACTTGTTGACTGAGGCCAACTTCTTGTCCGCAAGTGTCGTTTTCTCTCGCACCTCCTTCTGGGCTGCGGCAAGATCTTGATCCTTCTTCTCCAGAGCCTACTTCATTTTCTCTAAAGAAATAACATTCTTCAGACAATCTTGGATTTGATGGTTTTCACTACGCACATCTATTCGAGTGGAGTCACTCGGTTCAAAGAGACTAAAAGAAAAAAAGGGAGACAGAATCATAAGGTGGACAGTCGACGAATGGTTACCTACCATGGTAGCTGCTTCGTCCTGGGCCTTCTTGAGGTTCTTCTTGGCCAGTTCCAGATCAAGGTTGAGGCTGATCTGCTTCTTCTCCAGTTCAGAAAATTGGGCTCCAAGATCACAAGACTTCTGCATTCAGCAAATAAGATATGTCAGCCGACGAAAACAAAAGTCAATCACAGCGAAAGTTGCTCTAAGACTACCGCTGAATCAAACATTCAACAGTAGTCTCGGGGACTACACCCAGTGGGTGCACTTGGCGTGCCCCCACTGGTCCGGTTTTACACTCGGCATGGTCTGCCCATCATGAGTAAAAAAAGGGATTCTCATACCCCAGCTAACTACCAGTAGTCGACCGCGGTCTCGGGGACTACACCCAGTGGGTGCACTCTGTGTGCCCCCACTGGTTCAGAAAAACACTCGACTCAACCTGGTCGACTCAAGTGGAAGAACTATTCAGCTCTAAGTCAGAAACACCCTAGTGGGTGATTGGATGCGAAATGCAGACCCGTGATAGATGCACATAAAAGGTTCCAGAACGCTCACCCAAGGACACCGTATGGGTAGTGAAGCAACAGTCGCAACTATCACTACTCAAGAGACCAGTCGGAAACCAACTAACCTTGACGTTGGCTTGCAAAGCGGTGCTGGCGTTGTACAACCTGGCTGGCCTCATGCACCACCTTCATCTGCTGCATCACGAGGTTTGCCTGGAGAAGGGCCTCCCTGGCGGCACTCGGCGGGTCGTCTGGAGTCTGGTATGAAGCGAAGAGCGATGATGGCAGTACAGTCAGAGCAGTCACAGGGTCGAAAGCATGGAGTTGTAGTGGAGCGGCAGAGGCTTGAACAGTCGACCCCGAAGGATGGTCAGTCGACAGTGGATTGGCAAAGGTAACATTGGTCCGAGCCGGATCTCCGGATCGCTGGACCACTGTCTCAAGCATTGATGTCGACTGAGGCACCTGACCCTCGTTCGTTTTCCTGCTTGAGGCCCTGCCCATCCTTCTCCTCTCTCTCAGAGGCACTTCTTCATCATCATCTGGAAGCTCAATGACATCCCGCGGAGCTGCAACAAAAAGCAACCTTGAAAGTTCAATTGACCAATAACCCAGTCGGCAGAATAAATTCAAGTTGGAAAGAACATACCAACTCTGGAAGTGGCTGCGTCATCAGCCTCCTCATCACCTGGGGCCTTGTCAACATCCATGGAAGTCGCAGAGGTTGCAGCGCTGAAAAAGCTCATAATCCACTCGGTCAGAGCAGAAGTATGAATCGGTAGAAGAAAACACAGAAAGATAGAGCACTCACCCAGAGGTGACAGGAACGTCCATCTTGATCTTGGGCAAGGTCTTTCAAGCCTTCAAAGGGGCGACCTTGGGTTGCTTGGCGATCTTCTCCGTCGGCTCCGGAGTAGAAGTTCGAGTGCGCTTGTGTACTTGGTACTCGGAGCCACGGTCTTGCCGCGCCCGCCCGCCGGATTTTGGAGTCGCTTGGATCGACGCTCTGAGCAGGTGGTGAGTCGACTACCTCTTCATCGTCCGACTCATCACTTTCTTCCTCGTTGTCATCTTCTGGAGATTGCTAGTCATCGTTCTCTTCTGCGCTGTCCTCTCCCTCCTGGTCTTTCTCCAGGGCTTGTTCACCATTGGGCATTGAGTACATCTCAGTATAAACCTACAAGACAAGAAGTCAACCAAATATCAGTCGGATTCAGAAACATTGCAAGACAGATTGAAGTACACTCGGTAGCGAAGATCGGACCTTGTCTGGCTGGTTTTTGGTGTCAAATGGATCGACTCTCCTGGCTCCCCTGGGGTTATCCTTGTTTCTTGTAATGCCCTTCAGCCATACGGCCACCATCTCATCTGTAACATCCTCTGGGTGAACTCGAGCGGTGTCGTTGGCTCCTAAGTACATCCACATCGAGTGGTCACGAGCTTGGAGCGGCTGGATGCGTCGACTGAGAAACGCCTTCAACAAATCCATGTCAGCTACACCCTGATGGACCAACCGGACCACCCTCTCGACCAACATGTTCGTTTCCACCCTCTCCACGGCGGTCACTTTTAGTGAAGAAGGTTGCTGGGCACGATCTAAGGAAAAAGGGGGAAGACCGGTCGACTGACTAGGAGTCGCAATATCCTGGCAGTAGAACTAGGTCGACTGCCAGCCCCTGACCGACTCAGGAAGTGTCATGGGAGGGAAAGCGCTCCTCTTCCTCATCTGGATCCCCAGACCCCCGCACATCTGGATCACGTGCGTCCTCTCGTCACTCGAATTCGCCTTCTTCACGGTCTGAGAGCGGATTGTGAAGATGTGTTTGAAAAGACCCCAGTGCGGTCGACAACCCAAGAAAATCTCACACATGGACACAAACGCGGCGAGGTACGTGATGGTGTTGGGAGAGAAGTGGTGGAGCTGAGCACCGAAAAAGTTCAAGAAGCCCCGAAAAAAGGATGCGGAGGAAGGGAGAAACCATGGTCGATGTGGGTAGCAAGGAGGACGCACTCACCTGACCGCGGCTGAGGCTCCGTCTCCCCCTCCGGCAGCCTCACGGCCCCGACAGCAATCAAACCGTAGTCGGCCAGCTCCTCCAAATCCTCTGGCCGGATCGGAGATCGGATCCAATCGCCCTAGATCCAGCCCGGCGGCAGCACGGACCTCGACGACGACCCCCGACTCGTCTTCTTGCCTTTCGCCGCCCCCGTCGCCTTCTTCACGCGCTCCAGTGCCGCCATCTTGTCCTTCACAATGGTGGCAGGGCGGCGGCGTCGAAGGCGGAGGAAAAAGATGCAGTGGAGAAGCAGAGAAGGAAGAGGGAGAATGAATGCGCACAGTGCAGACGCCTCGGCCCCGACGCCTTTTAAGGATCCACTTCCGAGTGGCTAACGGATGGGCCTGAGCGATCCTGTCAAATCCCACAACAGCCACGTGCTGGATACGTGGCGAAAAAGGTGGCGCAGAAATCGAGGCGCCCCTGTCTATCCGTCCTGCTTATTGCGGCACGCTCCGCCTCATGAGCTTCCCAAAATTTTGAATCCCGTGAGATTCGGGATACGTAGCAACCAATCGCACCCAAGATTTTGCACCAAAGTAGCACTCGATGAGTGCTAGTATAAATCTACTTGACAACTTCTGAATCGATCAAGGCGACTGAAACAAAGCCGAAGTTCCAGTATGGGCCTTCAATCCAGCATGGGTACTTGTGAAGCACAAGAGTCAAGGCAAGGCTAACTTCAACCTTCTTTTCACTCGGACTTCAATCCATTCGGGGGCTAATGATGATGCATAGACCCAGGGTAGGGTCATAGGCCTGACCTATACGCCCTACCAAGGTCACTACCCTGGAAGCAAAGACATTCAAAGGATAACAGAGAGTACCAATTGAAGTCATCGAGTGCAATCCACTCGACTAATCATCTCACTCGGGTACCCCTCCCTCCTGGTATCACTCGACCAAGACGAAGCCATTCGACTACACAAGAAACCACTCGACCTGTAGAAGACCAGGAGTCCCTCAGGACAACAACGGTCAGGTGTTCACTCCGTAGTCTTAAAGGTCATTAAATACACTTTATAGCTGGCGTTACTAGTAATGCCCTATCTTTATGTACATTGAACCCCTGTAACGGAGGTGGGCTGGGGTCCTGGCGCACTCTATATAAGCCACCCCCTCCTCTGGGACAAGGGTTCGCACCCCTGTAACACACACTCCCATTCTAGTCGACCGCCTCAGGGCACCGAGACGTAGGGCTTTTACCTCCTCCGAGAGGGGCCTAAACTCGTAAACCTCGTGTGTACAATCTCGACGTAGCTAGGGCCTTGCCTCCTCATACGTACTCCCTATTCTTACTGTCAGACTTAGTACAACGACAAGCGGGTCGCAGCCAGCGGTGGAGTCCACAATCTTATCAATCTGCGACAAAGGGAAGGGGTCCTTCAGGCATGCTTTGTTTATGTCGGTGAAGTCAATACAAAGTCTCCACTTCCCATTTGCCTTATGAACAACCACAGGATTTGCCAACGAAGTTGGGTGTAGCACTCCTCTAACCAAGCCTGATGTATCTAGTTTTTGGATTTATTGGGCAATGAACTCTTGCCACTCCAAAGCCTGCTTTCTGACCTTCTGCTGACAGGTCTCGCATTAGGGCAGAAGACAAGGTGGTGCTCAATCACCTCCCTGGGAACGTCGGGGATATTTGATGGTTGCCATGCAAACACATCAATATTCCCCCGTTGGAAGCCAACAAGCGCGCTTTTCTATTAGCCATCAGGGTAGCACTCATGGTAAAGGTACCTACAGTGCCATCCTCCCTTGTAGATACTTGCTTCGTAGCAGGTGGTGAGACCTTGATCTTCTTGCTCTTGCCGGTAGAGCTCTCTGGCATGTCCTCAATAGGTGTGCAATGCTCCGAAGAGGTGCGCTTCTCGGAGTCCTTATCAGAGGTCTTGTCGGTCTTCTTCTTCTTTCCTCCCCTGGAGGCTTTGCCGGTAGGAGCATGTGCCTTGATGGCAGACGCTATGACTGCTTCCCAGTAGAGCTTGTCGGCGCAGATAACTGCGCCCTTCTTGTCGGAGTGGATGGTGATGATGCTCATCGGGCCCCACATCGTCAAAGTGTTATAGGCGTAATGTAACGCTGCCATCAACTTTGCCAGAGCCGGACGACCAAGAATCCCATTGTAGGGCAATGGTATCTAGATGATGCTAAAAACGACCTTCTCGGTCCGATAGTTTGGTTCAGTTCCAAAAGTGACCGACAATGTGATCTCGCCGGTGGGCTGGCTCCTCCCCTAATTGACCCTTGAAACGTCCCTGTTTCTTGGATATCTCCATCAGAGATTTGCAGCCTCCTGATCACATTGGGAGGGATCAGGTTCAAGCTGGCCCCACCATCAACCAACACTTTCGTCACCTTGAGGTTGCGAATTGTTGGAGAAACCAACAACGGCAAACACGCCCGACCATAGTAGTGCGGCTAGGGTGGTCCTCGGTGTCGAAAACGATGGGTGTGTCAGACCACTTGAGCGGCTTTTGCGCCTCTATTGTTGGCTCGGCCACATTGACCTCACGTGCCCACTGCTTGAGCTGGCAGTCAGAGGAGTGCAAAGATACACCTCATCAACATACATGGCCCCCACAACCTTCTGGAATTCCTGTCCATCAGATTCTTCGTCATTGTCATCGTCGTCATCCTCACCCTCCTTCTTATCACGGCCGCAAGCAGGTTTCTCCTTCTGCTGTTGAACCTTGGCGCGGTGTCCCCCACGGCCACCGCGGTTCTTATTGCTGGATCCACCAACACCATCCTGGCCCTTGTCCTTGTCATGCTTCTCGTACTCTTGCTTTTGCTTTTCGGCAAGCTGCTCCACTTGCCAGCAGTCATTGGGATCATGGCTCTTGGTGCGTGGATCTTGTAGTATTGCTTGTCGGAACCCCCCATCTTCTCGCCTGCCACAGCCTCTTGACAACCAGCGCATCCGGAAAGCTCCTTGCCGGGGCTGCCAGTCTTGGGATTCTTGGTGGCATCTGAGTTGCCGAAACTCTCGACTGGCATCACTGCCTTGCCTTTGCGCTTGCGATTGCACTTTCGGCCTGTCTTCTTCGAGGTGGATGTGTCATCGTCCTCGGAATCAATCTCGGCTCTGGCCTCCTCCCTGGGAAGTATCCACCCCTCTTCAGCATGCGTGCACTTGTCCACCAAAGCGTACAAGTCGTTGACAGTCTTCACTCGCTCGATGTTCAACTCATCCCGCATCCGACATTGCGAACATCCGTGTGGAATGAAGCAATCACAGCAGCAGGGTGCACATCGGGTGTGCTATGGTGCACACGCCTGAACTGTTGGACATATTTGCGAAGGGATTTGCCATCCTTCTATAAAATCAAGTGGAGGTAACAAGGCTGACCCAGAGGCTCATGGCCCCCGATGTAGGCCCCAACAAACGCATGACACAAGTCCGACAAAGAAGAGATGGAGCCCTATGATAAGTTCATCAGCCAAGATCTCACGTTGGGCTTGAGCACCAATGGGAAATAGTTGGTGAGAACCTTGTCTTCTCTGCCACCGGCATCTTGCACTACGATGGTGTAGATTTTGGGAAAGTCGGTCGGATTAAGCTTGACATCGTATTCTCCTACAAGTTAGGCTTGAAACCTCGGGCGTGGGGCCATTGAACTTGCCGCAGCTCACAGGTAAACGCTGGGCAACCCACATCGTAGGGCAGGAACCTCGGTGCATGCTCATTCACCATTGTCCCTCCTCGCACGTCTGATCGATGGTGCATGATGTCGCTTGAAACTGTGTTAGTATTTCCCCAAAGAGGAAGGGGTGATGCAGCACAGCTACGGTAGGTATTTCCCTCAGTTATGAAACCAAGGTATCAATCCATTAGGAGAACCAAGCAACATTATGTAAATGGTACCTGCACACAAAGAACAAATACTTGCAACCCGACGCCCAAGAGGGGTTGTTAATCCCCCCACGATAAAAGATAGATAGATTTGTGGTAGATTGGATAAATAGCTCTCTATAAAACACGAAATAAAATAAGTAATAAAAATGCAGCAAGGTATTTTTGGATTTTTGGAATAGTATATCTGAAAATAAAAGCGAATAAAAATAGATCTCAAAGAAAATATGATAAAGAATAGACCCGGGGGCTGTAGATTTCACTAGTGGCTTCTCTCAAGAAAATAGCACACGGTGGGTAAACAAATTAATATTGGGAAATTGATAGAAGATCGAATAATTATGACGATATCCAGGCAATGATCATTATATAGGCATCACATCCAAGATTAGTAGACCGACTCTTGCCTTCATCTACTACTATTACTCCACACATCAACCGCTATCCAGCATGCATCTAGTGTATTAAGTTCATGGAGAAACAGAGTAATGCAATAAGAACGATGACATGATGTAGACGAGATCTATTCATGTAGGAATAGCCCCCATCTTGTTATCCTTAATAGCAATGATACATGCGTGTCTTACTGCCCCTTCTGTCACTGGGAAAGAACACCGCACAATCGAACCCATCATGAAGCACCTCTTCCCATGGCAACAAAAATAGATCTAGTTGGCCTAAATAAACCAAAGATTCGAAGAAGAAATACGAGGCTATAAGTAATCATGCATATAAGAGATCAAAGAAAACTCAAATAACTTTCATGGATATAGATCTGATCATAAACTCAAACTTCATCGGATCCCAACAAACACACCGCAAAAAAGAGTTACATCAAATAGATCTCCAACAGACCATTGTATTGAGAATCAAAAAGAGAGAGAGGAAGCCATCTAACTACTGCCTACGGACCCGTAGGTCTATGATGAACTACTCATGAATCATCGGCGAGGCACCAATGAGGATGATGAACCCCTCCGTGATGGTGTCTAGATTGGATCTCATGGTTCTGGAACTTGTGGTGGCTGGAATTGCTTTCCGTCGACTCCCTTAGGGTTTCTGGAATATTGGGGTATTTATAGGGTGAAGAGGCGATGCAGGGAGGCTCCGAGGTGGGCACAACCCCCCTGGGCGCACCCTGGTGGGTTGTGCTCCCCTCGGGCCTCCCCTCTGGTTCTTCTTTAGCCCACTGGGTGTCTTCTGGTCCAGAAAAATTCTCCAAAAAGTTTTGCTACGTTTGGACTCCGTTTGGTACTGATATTCTGCGAAATAAAAAAACAAATAAAAAACAGCAACTAGCACTGGGCACTATGTCAATAGGTTAGTCCCAAAAATGATATAAAGTTTCTATAAAATGATTGTAAAACATCCAAGAATGATAATATAACAGCATGGAAGAAGCAAAAATTATAGATACGTTGGAGACATATCAGTGCGCTTCCCGGTGCTGCTTGATGGTGGTTCGAGCATCCTCAGCACGCCGGTCATGGAGGACCTGGCGTTGGTCTAGGTGGCGATTCCGGAGGCATGGCGGATTGGACGATGCCATAGACATATCGTCATAGGTGTCGACCCACTGGATCTGTCGTACTTGCCAAGGAGGGGACTGCACCATTGGTGCACCATTCCCGGTACATGCACCAGCCCCTCGTACTGGCGTTGTTGGCTGCCATTGAGAGGGCCCTCTCAGTCGCGCCCCATCAGTGTTGGTGAAGCCCACAAGGCTTTGGATGGTGGCACGCCACTCATCCATCTTCTCCAGAGCCGGGGGAAAGTTCAATAGTAGTTTGACCTATGTCAGTGCCTCCGCCGGTGACGTGGGCATGACTGGGCGCAAGGACTGAGATGCAACTCGACTTCTGTGCGGGCCAGAAGGAACTCCATCTCTGTCTTGCTGCACCGATCGATGCTCGTCGGCAGTTTGATGTGACAGTAGGCCATGCGCACCATGGGATGGGTGCACATGCTCCTTGCCTGGACGCTGACCAGGGTCACGTGCTGCGGGGAGGCGCCTCGTTTCCATCTTGCGATGGCCTTAGCGTGTGCCCCATCATTCTGTTGTTCTTGGACCCCGCGGCGTCATCCTTCGACATAGCCACAGTGAGTGGGCCGCAGCGTCACCTTTTGATGTAGCGACACGTGGATCCTAGCTCCAAGCCGAGTGGCCACTCCCGTCACCGGTACGACGTGCAGAGTGCTCGCCGCCACCCCCTCCCACCGGAGACATCTCGGCCGACAGCTTAGAGCCAGACGGTGCACCCACCATCACGCTCATCTTCTTAGGCGCCATGGATGAAGAAGATGTCGAAACTTGCACATGACTGTTGGAGTAGATCTGCACAAGCGATCCCCCTGCCTGGCGTGCCAAAGACGGGGTACGGCAATCTATGGGACCATCTTGACCCCTTTGCAGTTCGGCTGGGGTGATCGATGAGCATAGAGAGCAAATCCAACAAGTTCACACGCGAGATTTTTCCCAGGTTCGGGCCGCCATAGAGGCGTAAACCCTACTCCTGCTGTGGGTGGATTGACTTGGGGCTCAAGTTACAAGCGTAGCTTGCCACAAAACTACGAGCAAGGTGTAGCTACTGTGTAAGCGTGAGCAAAGTGTCGACCCGGGCCAAGGTAGCCATAGTGGCAACATGGTCATTGCATCTTATGAATAGTGGTCTCGATGCTATCCAACCAAATCCTGCCGGACTAGGATAAGGGCATTTAATGCACCATGAACGGATACCCATCCTTTAGCAAAAGGTGTCTCTCCTTCTGTGTCGTCGACGTGGACGAGCCTATCTTGACACATCCACCAGAAGGGTGTCAATAAAGTTGGCCTGCATGCGACGTGTTGACATGCGTCCCCATAATCCTCTTCAAGTTGATTTCCCGCTCGACACCTAATCTTGACAAGCCATCAGTTGATCGATGAGGTGGAGCGGTCGAAAAGGGCGAAGGAGGAACTTCCCGGCAAGGAGCTTGCTGGGTCTTGGCTTGCCGGTGCGAAGCTTGCCGGCAACTTCTCGATGACCTGTCGGGAGGTCTTCTTCACGGCCTTGTATATCAGTGACTTGAGTCTTGTATGCAGTAGCCCTCCGGCAAGCCTTGCCGGCGGGAAGGCTACAACTGCTTGTGCACAAGTCAGGGTACTAAGATACCTATATCTTGGTACACCGACACCCATGTTGGGTAAAAATATCCCTGGCCGGTTGCTCCAACCTGTCATGGGAAACGAACACCTATGGGACCGGAGCCCCTTTCGGTCCGGCGGGGGGCGGAGATGGCACGAAGAGCGGATCGAGGCGAAGCACACGAGCGGTTTACCCAGCTTCGGAGCTCTCCGGAGAGATAATACTCCTACTGCTGCTTTGTGGATTGTATTGTGTTCTTGCTCAAGAGCGATGAGTGCTACAGTTCACACTAGCTGCGAGATCGAGCGTGAGTGTTTTCTCCTTTCGAACCCCCCTCTACGTTGCGCATGGGCCTCCTTTTATATGCTCAAAGGGGTCACTGACAGGTGGCAACGCATGCAAGGGTAAAAATGGAAAAGGAGTTGCGGTTGGTACAACTACCTGAACAGTGTATCCTACCTAACCCTGACGGCAGGGGACAAGGGCATTAAATGCCCGTCTGTGTCGCCCAAACAGTGCAGAAAAGGGACCGTCAGGGATGCCACCGCTCGCCGCGATGGCAATCTTGTCAGCGTTGCTTGCCACCTCGCACCGCTAGCTGCACAGCCTCTCACCACGCGTGCTTGGAAAGGCCCCAGGGCGACACGTTGGTGGATGTGCTGGAGCGCCGGTACAGAGTGGTAGCTTGTCGCGGCAAGCGCCTTGCCGCGGTTGTTGCCTTGCCGCGCCCGGAAGCTTGTCGCACACCGGGCCTTGCCGGGACGCGTGGCGTGTCGCGGCAAGTTCCTTGATATGCCTTGGTTGGCCTTCCCGGCAAGCTCCTCTTGCCGGGGTCTTGTCGCCTTGGCTTAAACACTTTGTTCTTGAATGGCTCCAAAGGAACCACGGAGGACCTTGGCGGTCACCGGGCAAGCCTTGCCGCGGGACGCTGCGACTGCCCATGCACAAGTTCGGGATACTAAGGTACCCCTACTTTAGTACACCGACAGGAGCCCCCGGGCCTGGGCCACACACAGTGCCGAGCGCTGTTGGGCCAGGCCCAAAACAGGGCACGGGCACGCGCGGCCTGGGTTACGCCGTATCTTACTCCGTATCCACCGTGCCCTCCCCTAACGGCACACGTTGAATGCGGCGTCGTGGGAGAGATTGTGGGTGGTTCTTTATTCAGAAAAGCGGAACGTCCGCCCCGTCCCTCTTTATAAGCAGGGGAAACAGGGGCAGTTCCCCCATCTCGCCAGTTGCTACTTCCAATCTCAGAAATCTCCGCCGCTCCCCCCTTCTTCTAAAGCCGAGAGAGAGCAGCGCTCCGCCCCCCATCGCTGCCGGTGCCACCAACGCCTTTGATCTCCCCCACTACCTCCGCCATGGCTCCGAAAGCCGGGAAGGCCGCGAAGTCGGCCGAGGCGCTGCGGCTCGAGGCGCTGCGAAAGGAGCGGGCAACTTTCCCCCCCGAGCTCGCCGCGAAGGAGCTGAGGGAGTGGTACTACCTCTTCTGGTCGACGGAGACGCGAGAGCATCCGCGCACGAAGGTACTCTCCGCCGCTGCTTCCGAACGGATACCCTTTCTTCGCGTTGTTCTTCTACTGCGGGCTCTGCCCGCCTTTCTCTAAGTTCTTCTGCGATATCATGAACACCTACGGGTTCCACCTCCTTGATTTCACCCCCAATGCTGTTCTGACCATGGCAGTTTTCGCACATCTCTGCGAAAACTTTGTCGGAGTCCACCCAAACGTAGCTCTTTTCCGCCATTTCTTCATGCCCCGGGTCGAGAGAGGAGAGCCCCTAGCCGGCGGAATCGCCTGGATCTCGAGAGCCGGCAAGAAGGAGGCCTATCTGGAGGGGGAGCTCCGCAGCAAATGGGAGGAGTGGAGAGCGGAATGGTGCTGGATCGTCGAGGAGAACCCGCAGCCGTTTACTGCCCTGCGCCAAGCCCCAGCAGTGCGCGGCAATGATTGGAGTGCCCTGGCCGCGGACGACGATAAGCTGAAGATTGCCATCACCCGGATCTTGCGGCTCAGGCTTGCCGGGCTCACTGTAGGTGCTGTTGGCGCGGATTTTCTTCGCCGCCATATCGCCCCCCTGCAAGAAAGGAGGAGACCCGCCTGGGAGTTCGGGGGTCCGGCGGACATCATGAGGCTGCGCCCGGGCCTCAACTTCAACTTCACCGTCCTGGAGCTGGACGCGATGCTCAAGGAGCTGTTCAAGCACGACCCTCAGCATCCCGAATGGTTCAGGCTGCCGCAGGGCGTCGTCCCATTGTGCAACAATTCCTCGCTCGATCGCATCCGCGCAATGATGCCGCAGTGCGATTCGCATGGAATTGTCCCAACTTGGCAAGAGCCTGCAGACGACGTCGTGCAGCAATTCTTCGACGGCTTGGTGGAGGTGGCGGTCCGCGCCGATGAACAGAAGAGCCTCACCCGCAACACCACCGATGCGGAGATGCGGCGCGTCGCCACTAGGGCGGAAGAGGCGGCGGCAGCCGCTGCCGCGGGTGAGTTTGGATTCACCGTGGAGGAGGCAGAGGCAGCAGAGGCGGCAAGCCTTGCCGATCGAGATGAGCTTGCCAGAGAGCTTGCCGGCGAGGGAGAGCTTGCCGAGCCTGAAGCCGAGTCGAGCGAGCCCGCCGAGGGTGCGAGCGGCCCGCCATCTTCAAGCAGCTTGCCGCAAGCGGAGCCCCCAGCGCAGCCCCCAGCTCCACCAAGAAGGCGCCTTCGCAAGGTCGGGGACGTAGCAGGGCGGCAGACGAGTCAACAGCCGTCGCGCCGCGGGACACGCTCCACCGCGGCAAGCACCGTTGCCGCGGGAGCGTCTCACGCTGCTGCGGCCACCGGAGCGGGGTGCTCCCGGACCGCCGCTTCAGATCCTGCCACTGCCCCCGCCAAGCGATCAAGAGAGCCTACTCCTCCGCCTCGTCGCGCTGAAAGAGGGCCAGACTTCGACCTCTCCGCGCTCAGCTCCGACGAGGAAGAAGAAGAGTAAGATCCTTTGTTGTACTTGTAGTTCTTCAATTTTTGCTGTTTTGTCTTGTGTCTGATTTGCTTTACTCTGAACTCATTCCTTTTCAGGACCTTGGCCCGGAGAGGGGCAAAGAGAGCCAAGGCTCCGGTGATTATCATCGAGGACGAGCCCACCGCGATAGCGGGGGGGCGCGCCCGAGACCACCTTGCCGGACCCGGCAACTACTCCCCGAAGCAGACCACAGCGCAGCCCCCAGCGTAAGTATCTGTTTACTTCCCGTTGTTGGGCGCGCATGGGTGCTCTTTATTTGCTGATATCTGCCTATTGGTTTGTATAGGAGCAGAACAGCCTCACTAGGAGCAACTGGAAGCCGCCCCCGAGATGCTATCTGCTTCAACTATGCCGCCAAGGGAGGATTCCCCGGCAAGGGAGCGTTCTCCGGCAAGGGAGAAGTCTCCGGCAAGGGACAGTTCTCCAGCAAGGGATGGCACCAACGACCCCCCGGTGGTGGAGCCCATGACTGCAGATCCCAGTACAGGTACCCCTTCTTGCTTGAAAACTTCCCTTGTGTTCTTCTTCTGGTTTTCTTTTTGGATATTTGCCTGACTTTTCTCCCTCTTCCGGCCTTCAGATCCACCTTCCACGGAGCCGATGGAGACCGAGGCCACCGGCGAGGAGAACGTGTGCGGCAACACCGACGACGCCGCTGCCACCGAAGAAGGAGCTGGCGCTGATGAGCCCGCCGGTGAAGAGGCCGCCAAAGCTGCCGCCGCGGGAGCTGGCGAGGGATCTGGCGATCGCACTGATGACCCCGAGGCCGCAGGAGCGCAAGGCGCTACGCCGACTGCCGATCCCTCCGCCGCTGCCGTAGCGCCAGGCTCCGAAGAGCCCCAGCCCGGCGCCTATTTGAAGGCCGGCGATGGCGTCTTCATCAAGCTCCCCTGGGCGTCAAGCTCCAGGGCGCCGGTCGAAGGAGAAGTCTTTGACGGAGAAGTGCTCGCCTCCGCTGAGCTGACGCTGGTTGACGCGCTGAGCAGCAGCAACGGGGAGCCTGAGGAGGAACAGCTGCTGCGGAGGCTGCTGTCACTCTACCGCGCCCGACAAGCCAAGGTGGAATCCCGGGAAGCGCTTGTCGCGCAGGCGGGAGTGGATATTGAGAAGCATGCGGAGGAGCTCCGGAGTCGCAACCAGGAAGCCCTCCGGTCCATTGCAGAGGAACGGGCACAGCTCATCGAGGCACGGAAAGCCTTCCTTCTCGAGAAGGCTGAAGCTGAAGAGCAACAGCGGCTTGCCGCCGTGGAGTTGTTCGCGCGGGAAGGTGAGTTGGCGCAGCGGAAGGTCAATCTGGACAGCCACGAGGAAGAGCTTGCCGCGCGCGAGGAAGCATTTGGCGGGGCTCTCAAGGAAGCGAAGGACGCTGCCGTAGCTGCCGAGGCCGCCAAGAAGGAGCTGGAGGCGAAGGTGGCGCAGCTAGAGGCCGATCTCAAGGCGAGGGATGAAGAGCTTGCCGCGCTCCAGCGTGAGCGCGAGAAGGACGCCCATGCCCATGGCGAGCCGCAGGGTCGTCTCGTCGAGAAGGGCAAGGAGCTGAGCGCCGCCAAGGACTCCAACGCTGATCTTGAGTTGAAGCTGGCTACTTTGACCGAGACGCTGGACGGCGCCAAGGAGCGGGAGGTGGCCTTGAAGGAGGAGATCAAGGCCAATGAAGCGCTGCTGACGAGGGCCGCCGAAACCCAGAACACTTTTAGGGAGACTGTGGAGCTCTAGACAAAGGGTCTCGTAAATATCGCCGCAGTCATCGACGAGGAGCTGGCGCAGCTGGGGATGGAGGATTTCGGGTATTCCTCTGATGAGAACCTCCAGCCTAGCGCCAAGCTCACTCTGTTCTTCAAGGGCGTGGCGATGGCCCTCCAGCGACTCCGGGAGAGGATCCCAAAGCAGCTGGCCGACGAGTCGCGCACGATCTGCGCGAGGGTTCTTCAAAAGGTGTTGGTGAAGGTGGCCTTCCGCAACCCAGGCCTCAACCTCACCAATGTCCTCAAGAAGCTGCCTCCGAATGCTGATCTGGAAGAGCTCAAGGCCCTTGTCGCACCCATTGTGGACAAGGTGAATGAAGTCAAGAGAGTTGACGGCGATCGCGTAGATTAGGCCGCCCGTTTTCTCCTTTTCTTGTCGCTGCTGATCATGTTACGAGAACAATCTATTAGAGCTGCGACAAGCTATCTTGTAATATAACTTTTATTTTGGGTATCGATTGCTATGTTATTCCCTTTACTTGATTCCTTCCTTTGTATGTTTTTGCCCTACTCTTTTAGGGAACTTGCCGGCGCAGGCACCTTTGCCGCGAGCGCTGAGTGCGGAACGTCAGCAGCCTGCTGACGGTGCCGCCACCGACAAGAAACCTTGTCGCAGCTAGTCGCAGCTCACTTAAGTTGTTGAGCGGACTCGAAACAAAGTAAGGGCGCAACTAGCTCGAGTTGGTTCCTCCGCGCACAGGTTTTCCATACAAAGCACGGTCGTTCGAGGAAGATAACTTAAAAATTTTAAACTGATTGCTCAAACTTTGGCAACTTAGCTTTTCTGTCGTTTGCTTCCCGGTAAGGCAAAACTTTCTTGAACGACGCCTGGTCCACACCATTATCTCCTCCTCCCCCCCCCCCCCCGGCAAACTTGTGGGTGAGAGAACCTTCCTTTTGAGAAAAAGAAAGAAGAGAAAATAAAGATATGGAGCCTTAAGGCTCGTTATTGCTTACCGGGGGTAGGTGCTGCACAAAGTGTCAGATAACACATGCAAAAAATAGAAAGCATGAAATTGACAAGATGTGCGGAGCACATGAACTTTATTTATGCACGGGGTCTGCGCCCGGCTTTGTACAAAGGATTACATGCAACAGCGGCAAGACTTGTACAAAAGGTGGTTGCCGGAACGGGTTCCGGCAACCGCGCCTTACGGGTAAAACTTACGAAGATGCTCAATGTTCCAGGAGTTGCTCACTGGAAAGCCATCTTCGGTCTCAAGGCGGACAGCGCCAGGCCTAGTGACTCGTTTCACCCGGTAAGGGCCTTCCCACTTCGGCGTCAACTTGTTGGAATTCTTGGCGGATTGAACGCGCCGAAGAACAAGGTCGCCTTCCTCGAGACTTCTGGCATTAACTTTGCGGCTATGGTAGCGGCGCAAAGCTTGCTGGTATCGAGCAGCTCGTACAGCAGCCTGAAGACGGTCTTCCTCAAGGAGCAGCGCGTCATCTTGTCGCAGCTGCTCTTGCTCAAGCTCATCATAAGCGAGTACTCGAGGCGACCCGTATACGAGTTCTGTGGGGAGAATTGCCTCTGCTCCATAGACTAGAGCGAAAGGTGTCTGGCCAGTGGCTCGATTTGGCGTCGTCCTGATCGACCAAAGAACCACCGGCAGCTCCTCGATCTAGTTCTTTCCGCACTTGTGCAGCCTGTCAAAAGTTCTGGTCTTGAGCCCGCGCAGCACTCCAGCATTTGCCCTCTCCGCTTGACCGTTGCTTCTCGGGTGAGCAACAGAAGCGAAGCAGACCTTGGCGCCAAGATCTTGGACGTACTGCATGAAGGTGCGGCTCATGAATTGCGTGCCGTTGTCGGTGATGATCCTGTTAGGGACTCCGAAACGGCAAACAATCGACCTGAAGAACTTGACTGCTGATTGTGCTGTCACCTTCCTCACTGCTTCCACTTCCGGCCACTTTGTGAACTTGTCGATTGCAACGTACAAGTACTCAAAGCCCCCGACAGCTCGGGGAAAGGGGCCGAGGATGTCGAGCCCCCAGACCGAAAATGGCCAGGATAAAGTGGATCATCTGGAGAGCTTGAGCTGGTTGGTGTATATGCTTGGAATGGAACTGGCACGCTTCACACTTGGTTACTTGTGCAGTTGCATCCTGGAGGGCTGTCGGCCAAAAGAAACCTTGCCGGAATGCTTTGCCGGCAAGTGCTCTTGCGCCAATGTGGTGACCACATATACCTCCATGTATCTCTGCCAACAGCTTCTGTCCATCTTCCCGGTGAATACACTTCAATTTCACACCGTTGAATCTTCTTCTGTATAGTGTGTTGTCGACAAACTGGTACATACTTGACTGCCGGGCTACTCTTTCCGCTTCTTCTTGCTCTTCGGGAAGTTCTCCTGTCTGAAGGAAACGGACAATCTGCTGTGCCCATGCTGGAGCTTGCGGCTCAACAACAAGGACTAAAGGCACATATATTGCTGCGGGAACATCCGCTTCTACGGCGAGAACTTGTGGCTGAGCCGGAGCTTGATGTTCCCCGGCAAGCTTGCCGGAGCAAAACTTGTCGGGAGTGTCTGCTTCAACGGAACAAACCTTAGGGCTTGTCGGAGCAGACTGCTCCTCAGCACTCTTGGTGTTGATCTTGGGGACCTTCTTGGCAGCGGCTTCAGGGAGCTCTGCCGGAAGATAGTCACCGGAAATCAACTTCCTCTTCTTGCTCTGTCCAGTTGATGGTGTTACAGACGGTTGAGTCAGTTTGAGCACAAAGATCCCTGGTTCCACAGGTAACTTTAGTGCGGCGCACTTTGACAGGCCATCAGCAATGTCGTTCTGAGCTCTCAGAACATGTTCCATCTGTAGGCCGTCAAAGTGCTCTTCTAACTTTCTCACTTCGTCAACGTAGGCCTCCATCAATGGACTCTGATAATTCTTGTTGACTTGGCGGACGACAAGCTGCGAGTCACCCCTGACAATGAGCTTTTTGATCCCAAGGTCAGCTGCGATCCTGAGACCGGCAAGCAAACCTTCATACTCTGCAGTATTGTTTGTTGCTTGCTCCTTGGGAAAGTGCATCTGGACTACGTACTTGAGGTGCTCTCCGGTGGGCGCGACAAGTAGCACGCCCGCACCGGCGCCTTGCAGCGAAAAGGCACCATCAAAGTACATCAGCCACTCTTTGTTCGCTTCCTTGACGGGGATGCTCGTCTCTGGGATTTCTTCATCTGGTGTTGGCGTCCACTCTGCTATGAATTCTGCCAATGCCCGGCTCTGGATAGTTGAAGTGCTCTCAAATTTAAGGCCAAAGCTTGACAGTTCCAGTGCCCACTCGACAATCCTGCCTGTTGCTTCTGGATTCTGCAGTATCCTCTTCAGCGGAAAGCGAGTGACAACTGTGATCTCATGTGCTTGGAAGTAATGGCACAGCTTTCTCGAGGCCATGAGAAGGCCGAAAAGCAACTTCTGCACACCAGAGTACCTTGACCTAGCCCCTGCAGAAGGGAACTGACAAAGTAAACTGGGCGCTGCACCATTTTCTTCTATTTCTCCTCCTGTGCCTGCGCAGATCCATCCTTGTCGGGACCAGAGCTTGTCGGGGAAGCCCCCTGCTTGTCGCTGGATGCATCTGCCGTGGTCGCTGGCTCATCATCTGCCTCCCTCTCCGCTACTAATGCAGCACTAACCACTTGATTGGTTGCCGCTAAATACAGCAGCAACTTCACTTGTGGCTTAGGTGCGACAAGTATTGGAGTGGAGGACAGGTATCTTTTCAAGTCCTGCAGCGCAGCCTCCGCTTCCGGAGTTCATTTCATTGGACCTGCCTTTTTCCGTGGGAAACGAACACCTATGGGACCGGAGCCCCTTTCGGTCCGGCGGGGGGCGGAGATGGCACGAAGGGCGGATCGAGGCGAAGCACACGAGCGGTTTACCCAGCTTCGGAGCTCTCCGGAGAGATAATACTCCTACTGCTGCTTTGTGGATTGTATTGTGTTCTTGCTCGAGAGCGATGAGCGCTACAGTTCACACTAGCTGCGAGACCGAGCGTGAGTGTTTTCTCCTTTCGAACCCCCCTCTACGTTGCGCATGGGCCTCCTTTTATATGCTCAAAGGGGTCACCGACAGGTGGCAACGCATGCAAGGGTAAAAATGGAAAAGGAGTTGCGGTTGGTACAACTACCTGAACAGTGTATCCTACCTAACCCTGACGGCAGGGGACAAGGGCATTAAATGCCCGTCTGTGTCGCCCAAACAGTGCAGAAAAGGGACCGTCAGGGGCGCCACCGCTCGCCACGATGGCAATCTTGTCAGCGTTGCTTGCCACCTCGCACTGCTAGCTGCACAGCCTCTCGCCACGTGTGCCTGGAAAGGCCCCAGGGCGACACGTTGGTGGATGTGCTGGAGCGCCGGTACAGAGTGGTAGCTTGTCGCGGCAAGCGCCTTGCCGCGGTCGTTGCCTTGCCGCACCCGGAAGCTTGTCGCACACCGGGCCTTGCCCGGACGCGTGGCGCGTCGCGGCAAGTTCCTTGATATGCCTTGGTTGACCTTCCCGGCAAGCTCCTCTTGCCGGGGTCTTGTCGCCTTGGCTTAAACACTTTGTTCTTGAATGGCTCCAAAGGAACCACGGAGGACCTTGGCGGTCACCCGGCAAGCCTTGCCGCGGGACGCTGCGACTGCCCGTGCACAAGTTCGGGATACTAAGGTACCCCTACTTTAGTGCACCGACACAACCCGTACACACAAACCATAAACAATAGTTGTTGTTCCACTAGCTAAACATTTGATCTGGACTTCACTGTCATGCTTAAATCACATCAAGGAATATTCTGTCAAGGTTGTCAGATTTATGTGAAGCGTCTCAAACCCCCATACATGGGGGCCCTCATATTTATGCATTGATATTGACTTGAGGTACAAGACGCTGTTGTTGGAGATCAACCTTGAGAGAGAGATTTACATGGAGGAGATCGAGAGAGATGGAGATAAGAGTACAAAGATAAAATACAATGTCTATCTCCTAACTACTCCTGGATGCCCGCATAAGGTGGTTGGCCAGACCTATTTAAGACGTGACATACTGCATGTTTAACACCCTCCCATAATCATAACTTTACCAAGTTAAGGTTACGTTTAAACTCCTCAAATGGTCGTGTAGACAATGCTTTTGTAAACCCATCTGCAACCTGATATTCTAAATGCACAAACCAAATTTCTAGTTCTTTGCTGGCACCTCTTTCTCTGACAAAGTGGTAATCAATCTCAATATGCTTTGTTCTTGCATGGAAAACAGGATTAGCTGACAAATAGGTGGCACCAAGATTATCACACCAAAAGCATGGAGTTTGTATATGACTTATCCCAAGTTCTTTTAGCATAGATTTGACCCAGATAATCTCTGTTGTGGCATTTGCTAATGCCTTGTATTCTGCTTCAGTGCTTGATCTTGAAACTGTAGCATGTTTCCTTGCACACCATGATATTAAGTTTGGCCCAAAAAATACTGCAAAACCACCTGTTGATCGTCTATCATCCAAACATCCTGCCCAGTCAGAGTCGGAGAAAGCACTGACAAGAGTGGATGAAGACTTATTAAAAGTTATACCAATACTCAAAGTATTCTTCACATATCTCAGTATACGTTTTGCAGTAGTACAATGTGATGAAGTGGGAACATGAAGAAACTGACATACTTTATTTACAGCGAAATAAATATTAGTCCTGGTTAATGTCAAATACTGAAGGGCACCTACCAAACTCCTATATTTGGTGCCATCTTCCTGATTCAGGATCTCACCTTCCGCAAGAGACAATTTTTTTGTGTTGGATAATGGTGTAGGTGACGGTTTACAACCCTGCATACCTACTCTATTCAAAAGATCAGTTGCATACTTTTCCTGAGAGAGATGAAGATGACGTTCTCTAGTTTTCTTAACCTCAATTCCAAGAAAGAAATGAAGGTCTCCTAGATCCTTGAGAGCAAATTCTAAGTTCAGATCTTTCAATAAAGTTGTGACTGCATCATTTGATGAACTTGTAACAATGATGTCATCAACATATATAAGCACAAATATGGACGTATTTTGACTTATTATAAATGAACAATGATGTCCCAGATCAAGAAGGAGTAAAACCAAGTGTTTGCGGTTTTGAACTCAAACAAGAGTACCATGCCCTAGGAACCTGCTTCAGTCCATACACAGATTTATCAAGTCTGCATACATGAAACGATTTATGCTTATCCTCAAAACCAGGAGGTTGTTTCATATATACTTCCTCTTCCAGAACACCATGAAGAAACGCATTCTGTACATCTAGCTGTCTGAGACACCATCCTCTCGATACAGCAATGGACAAAACAAGACGAACAGTAGCAACCTTGACAACAGGACTAAATGTTTCCTCATAATATATGCCATACCTTTGCTTGAACCCTTTCACAACAAGTCTGGCTTTATAGCGGTCTATCGTGCCATCTGACTTTTTCTTTATCCTAAACACCCACTTGCAATCAATTAGATTTTTACCTCGGTGTGCAGGAACTAGGTGCCAAGTTTTAGTTCTCTGAAGTGCCTGAAACTCTTCCTCCATGGCCTTTCTCCACTTTGAATCAATACATGCTTCACGAGAAGTACTTGGTTCTCATGTTGAGCAAGTTAAACCAAACTTCATTTTATAATTTACTGGTCCAATTACCCCTGCGCGAAGATGTGTGCGTGCTGGAGAAATCTGCTGCCGAGTCACTGCATAAGGATCAGGCACAGAAGATCCGAGATGCTGCTTAGGAGGAGCAAATCCGGGCAGTCTTGAGGACGCCCTACCGTCTACAAGACTCACCGGATCGTCTACGACCGGAGGAGAAGTTGGAGACGTGATGCGTGCCATAGAGGATCCGAGCGAGGCGACCGGGTCCGGGTCAGCAGCAGCCGACTGGCACAGGGTCTGACGGACGTACACCCGTGGCTCGGTGGAGAACCGCATGGGTGGCTGCTCCCCAGGCCGTGATTGGCCCAGTGGAGGCGCGTCGTGATGCGTTGGTTCGCCCGAGGTGCACACGTGGGTCACTTGGGCCGACCGTGGCGCAGGCTGGTGTGGTGCATCCGGCGCAGGTTCGCTGTCCATGCCCTCCTGGCATGGATGCGATCCAAGGAGGATCATGCTAGGTCTGGTGTCCCCGATCCCAACGAAGGTCTGGAGTAGGTATGCGACCGCTCGGGGAACACATAAATTATGACCCATTTGGAGGTATTGCTTGATCATTTGTTGTCGAATTTTTTTGCTGCATCACTATCATGTCATGTAACATGAGTCTTACAGGCATGGTCAGATGGGTTAGTCAAGTGATCATTCAAATTATCATCCCCATGATCAATACTAGATAAGTGTGACAGAAGAAGAAGAATTTCCTTGCAGAGTAGGGCACCGACATTAGGATGAAGATGAGCAAAGGGAAAGATGGTTTCATCAAAGACAACATCACGGGATATGTAGACTTGGCCAGTGGGAACATCAAGACACTTAACACCCTTATGTTGTGCACTGTAACCAAGAAATACACATTGTTTCAAATGGAACATAAGTTTACGAGTTGTAGGGGCGAAGATTAGGCCAACAAGCACAACCAAAAACACGAAGGGGGGTATAATTAGGGCGAGTATGAAAGAGTCGTTGCATGGGTGTTTCATTGTTGATAACACAAATGAGAAGCATATTAATGAGATGGACAGCGGTAAGAAACGCCTCATCCCAAAACTTGAGGGGCATAGAGGTGCTAGCAAGAAGGGCAAGGCCTACTTCAACAATATGCCTATGCTTACGTTCAGCAGAACTGTTTTGTTGGTGTGCATGTGGGCATGAGACATGATGAGAAATTCCAACAGTTTGAAAAAACAAGTCTAATTTCTCATATTCACCACCCCAGTCAGACTGGACGGCAAGAATCTTGCTATCAAATTGACATTCAACAAGTGCTTGAAAGTTCTGAAAAACTTGCAAAACATTGAAGCGTTTTTTAAGAAGGTAAATCCAAGTGAATTTGTTGTAATCATCAATGAAGCTAACATAGTAGGTGTGTCTACCAACAGAGGAGGGGGCTGGACCCCAGACATCGGAGAAAGTGAGTTGCAAATCTTTGGTAGAAACACTAGTGGAAACTGGATGGTAATTGATGATACTTTGCTTTTTGACAGGAATGATAAATAGGTTCGGAACTATGCTCACCAACACATGAGAGCTTATTATTTCTAAGCACTTGTATAACAATAAAAAATACGGTGTCCTAATCGTGCATGCCACCGTTCCGAGGAGAGTTTGATGACACTGCGAACTTGTTTATTGAATCTTCAAAACTGAGGGATCAATGGATATAGCCCATGCATGCATCTACGTCCGTAGAGAACTTGCCTCGTGACCTGATCCTTAATTAAAAAGAAATAAGGGTGAAATTCTAGAAACACTTCGTTGTCAACGGCAATGCAATGAATGGAAAGGATATTTTTTGATGTTTTTGGAAATGCAAAATATTTCTAAGGTGAATATCACGGTGTGGGGTTTTGATAATTGAATGACCAACATGATCTATGCTCATACCTTCACCATTTGCATTATGGATTTGATCATTGCCACCATATTTCTCGTACATCGTCACCTTCTCAAGTTCATGGGTGATGTGGTTGGTGGCGCTAGAGTCAGTATACCAGTTGGTATCAACCCCATATGAGTTGTCCATGGCTGCTGCTGCTGCAACTTTCTTGCGGGAGTTGTCTTTGGCATAGAGCCAGTCACAGTCCTTAGCAATATGTTTAGTCTTTTTGCACATCTGACATTTATTTTCATAGCCATCATACCCCTGAAACGCACCCTGATGCCCCCTGTTGTTGTTGTTGTTGTTGTTGTTGTTGTTGTTGTTGTTGTTGTTGTTGTAGAAGGGGCGCTGCCTAGGGTTGTTGTTGCCGCCAGAGTTCTGGTAGCCGCCACCAGCACCTCCGGAGTTCTGGTAGTGGCTGCCACAACCACAACCGATGCTATTGTAGTGACCGGCGCCACCACCGCCGTTGTGGTAGCCGCCGCCACCACCTTGATTTCCGCCATTGCGAGATCCGCTCCCGCCGTTCTTGGGAGAGTAGTGGTTCCCCTTAGAGGTACCACTACGACCCCGAGAGGCAATGTTAGCGAGGATTTGAAGGCGCCGGCCCCAGTGCAGTGGAACATCTCAACACGCTGATCGAAGTTGGACACCATCCCGAAGAGATCATCGACAAAAACTGGGTCGGTTCGGACATCTAGGGCAGAGATGATGGGCTAATAATCCATATCAAGCCCGTCTATGATGAAAGAAACGAGCTCATCCTCGCCTATAGGTTTGTCGGCGGCTGCTAACTCATCTACAAGGGATCGCATGTGGCCAAAGAAGACAACGGCGGGCTGGGTTCCCTTTTGGGCATTGGAGAGAGCAACGCGGCAATTGTTGACACGGGACCTAGATTGCGCAGTGCAGGATTGGGAACGACCTGGTCCTTCCCATCTGAGTTTTTTGTGATGATGGTTTTGGATGGCTCGAGAGTTGTTTGATCGATATACCCATATAGCCCTGCCCCCATGATCTGGGAACGAGCTTGGGCTTGCCAAAGAACATAATTGGTTCTGGTAAGGGGTTCGAAGGTTGTGTAGTTTAGGCCAAGGAGACAGATTGGCTTGAGGAAGACATGGAGGCTCGATGTGAAAGATGATGGCTTAGGAGGGTTGCGGCAGGGAGGATGGAAGCTAGATGTAGGGAAGAGGTAGGCTCTATATACCATGAAAAATTTGCGTGAAGCGTCTCAAACCCCCATACATGGGAGCTCGTATATTTATGTATTAATATTGATTTGAGGTACAAGACTCGGCTGTTGGAGATCAACCGTGAGAGAGAGATTTACATGGAGGAGATCGAGAGAGATAGAGATAAGAGTACAAAGATAAAATACAATATCTATCTCCTAACAACTCGTGGATCCTCACGTAAGGTGGTTGGCCGCACCTATCTTATACATGACATACTACATGTTTAACAAAGGTTTGACATGAAAATCAATAGAGATTTGACATGAATATCAATAGAAACCAACAGCTAGACAATAAACAATTTGACATATTTTTTGATGGATCTCTCAATTCTAATAGCAATTAAATAGAACGTGTTCATCTAGTTGGTCAGGTTAAGCCAAATCTTAAACTCACAATGGAATCAATACAATTTCTGAAATTGCATGTAATGTTGCATAAAAGAAAGGTTAAAACTTACAATAAATGTATGATGTGATCATTTTCCTTGAGAAAGCATGTACTGGCTGGTAGAACCTAGGGCCAGGGTCCTACCGGGCCTGCTCCTTAGGTTGTAGGGGAGGGCCGGGGGCTGAGAGGGGCGAGGGCGCGGCGGCCGGCGCATAGGCGCCGTCGCGAGATGGGAGGAAGGAGGCGGCGGCTGAGAGAGGGAGGCGGCTAGGGTTAGGGTCCGGTTCCTCTGGGAGCCGGGCAATAGAATTCTTCTTATTGCTTAAATCTCAAAATAGTCTTATAGCTAGTATATATAACCACGATCTAGAAAATAGGATAACTTGTGGGCCAAGCCCCTAACTAAACCTGCCCGGTGGGCCTCCTATGGGCATAAGTCTGCCCGGTCATAACATCTCTCCCCGCCTGCGCAAACAGCTCGTCCTTGAGCTGAAACTCTGGATAATGTTGGCAGAACTCCTCGCGCTGCTCCCAAGTGGCATCCTCCGCTGGAAGTCCAGCCCACTGAATCAGCACGTACCACACTCCTCGACGTAGCTGGGCCTGCAAGACCTTCTCCGATCCAGGAAGAAGACGCCCATCGGCGGTCGGAGGAAGCGCGGGAGGAGCCGTGGGTGGCTCCCCACGAAAGGGCTTGAGCAGCCCCACATGAAATACGTCGTGGATGCAAGCACCCGCCGGAAGCTGAAGGCGGTAAGCCACCTTCCCAATGCGCTCTAGGACAGCAAAGGGCCCAGCATAGCGAGGACCCAGCTTCTTCTTCGTGTGTGGGTCTAGTGACTGCATAGAGCGGTGAAGAAGACGCAGCCACACCCAATCGCCCACCGCGAACTCCGCCTCGCGATGATGACTGTCGTAGTAGTGCTTGGCCAACTGCTGGGCCTGAAGGAGGCGTTGCTGGACCTCCGCCAGCATCCCGTCACGGCTCCACAGAAGGTCCTCGGCTGCCTCGGTCCGAGCCATGGTCGGATCAACAGGGAGAATCGCCGGGGGCGGGCGGCCGTAAACCACCTCAAAAGGCGTGGCGCGTAGGGCGAAGTGATAGGAGGTGTTGTAGCAGTACTCCGCTCACGAGAGCCAGTCCACCCATGCATGAGGACGATCACCTATGACACAACGCAAATACATGGCAATCACCTTGTTGACGACCTCGGCTAGCCATCCGTCTGAGGGTGGAAGGTCGTGCTCAGGCGGAGCTTCACGCCCGCCATCCGAAAGAGATCGCGCCACACATGCCCCGTGAACACGGGGTCCCGATTGCTGACGATCGAAGAAGGAAACCCATGGAGGCGGACGATACCGTCGAAGAAGGCCCGGGCCACGGACGCCGCCGTGTAGGGATGACCGAGCACGATGAAGTGAGCATATTTGGAGAAGCGGTCGACCACCGTGAGAATGACCGATTTGCCGCCCACCTTGGGGAGGCCCTCGATGAAGTCCATGGAGATATCCGCCCAGACCTGAGACGGCACCTCCAAGGGCTGGAGTAGACCAGCTGGCCGTAGTGTCTCCGTCTTGTTGCGCTGACATGTCACACAACACCGAACCCAGTCACGGACCAGGGCTCGATCACTAGGGATGTAGAAGTCGATGCGAAGACGGTGGAGAGTTTTCTGCACACCCTCATCGCCCGCCGAGTGGGCCAGCAGCAGCACCTGGTGACGAAGATCGTCATGCGCCGACACGAAGACCCGGCGCCCATGGAGGAGCAGGCCATCGGTGAAGGCCAAGGCTCCTCCAGCTCGCCCGCAACCAGCTGCTGCCGAAGAAGACGTGCGTCGGCCGCCGTCACTGTCGCCCGGCGAATGTCGGTGAAGAGGCCGAAGTTCGGCCCGGAGCGGATGCAGAGCGCCGCCCCCTTAAAGTCGGCGACAGTGGTGTCGTGGTCGGCGTCTCGGCGAGACAAGGCGTCAGCCACGGTGTTAAGACGACCCGGGCGATACTCGACTTAGAAGTCAAAGCCGAAGAGCTTGCTGATCCATTGGTGCTGCGGCACGGTCGAGAGCCTCTGGTCCAACAAGAACTTGAGGTTGTAGTGGTTCGTGCGAATCTGGAAAGACCGACCCCACAGATAGGGCCGCTAGTGGTGCACCGCCTGCACCAAGCCAATGAGCTCCCGCTCATACGCCGCGAGCTTAAGATGGCGCGGAGCGAAAGGCCTACTGAAGAAGGCGAGAGGGCCATCACCCTGATGAAGCACAGTGCCGAACCCTGCACCGGAGGCGTCACAGTCCGCCATGAATGGGCGGTCAAAATCCGACATGTGAAGAACAGGCCCCGTCGTGAGGGCCCCCTTGAGGGCCTCAAATGCCGTCGTCGCCTCGTCGTCCCATGCGAAGGCGTTGCGGCGTAGTAAACACGTGAGTGGCGATGCGATGAGGCCGAACTTCCGGATAAACTTCCGGGAGTATCCCGCGAGGCCCAGAAAACCGCGAAGAGCCCGCGGTGAGTGCAGCGTCGGCCAAGCTGCAACGGCCGCCACCTTGTCGGCATCCATAGCAACCCCGTCGGCCGAGATGACGTGGTCGAGGTAGGCGACTGACGGCGTCCCAAACGAGCACTTCGAGCGCTTAAGATGAAGATGGTGCGCCCGAAGCTCATTGAAGACGATGGCGACGTGCTGAAGGTGCTCCGCCCAAGAGACGTTGTAGATAAGAATGTCATCAAAGAAAATGAGCACAAACCGACATAGGTAGGGCCGGAGGACGTCGTTCATCAAAGCCTGGAAGGTCGTCGGGGCATTGGAGAGGCCAAAGGGCATCACCAAGAACTCGAAGTGGCTGTTATGAGTCTGAAACATCGTCTTGGCGATGTGGTCCGGGTGCATGCGTACCTGGTGGTACCCCGACCGGAGATCGAGCTTGGTGAAGAAGCGCGCCCCATGTAGCTCACCCAGGAGCTCATCGACCACCGGAATAGAAAACTTGTCCTTAAGTGTGACAGCATTAAGGGCGCGGTAGTCGATGCAGAAGCGCCACGTGTCATCCGAATTGCGGACAAGGAGGACCGACACGGTGAACGGCGATGTGGAGATCCGGATGATGCCTGCAGCGAGCATCAGTGCGCACTGCCGCTCCAACTCGTCATTCTGCAGCTGCGGGTAGCGGTAAGGACAAACTGCCACCGGGGCCGAGCCCGGCATGAGGTGAATACGGTGATCATAAGCCCGGGCTGGCAGAAGGCCTTGCGGCTCAGTGAAGAGGTCGCCATGCTGCTGCAGAAGGTGATCCAATAGTGGGTGCTCGGCCTTGGAGGTAGCCGCTGCCAGCTGAAGCTGCGGCGTCACCTGTGAGGCGCTCCCAACGCCATCCCATCGGATGCGGCGGCCCAGCCGCGGGAAAGTCATCGTCAGAGCGTCGAAGTCCTAAAGGATGGGACCGAGGGTCTGCAGAAAGTCGACGCCAAGGATGAAGTCGAAACAGCCCAAGTCAATGCCCGCACACATGATGGAGAAGTGTTCGTCGCTGTCGGCGTTCTGGGAACGGGGGTCCCCAGACTTGCCTGCCTGCGGCGTGGCTCAAGGGGTGGCCCAGCACGGCCCGTCTTCGCCAACCCAAGCTCAAGACCCTCGCGAGAGGCCAAACCTCACGGGGCGGACGACGCAAGGCTTCCTCAAGGGGAGGCCTCACCAGGCAGGCTCGCGAGAAGGCAGAGAGATCAAGGCAAGGAGTACCTCGGGAGGTGCTCATGACGCAAGCCATGACGAACGAGACCCGGCGGGTGCCAGGCGGGCCAGCCTGTGTAGTGTCCTCGTTTCCTCTTTGGTGCAAAGGGAGCAAGCGCAGGAGCGGAGTACCGAGGCATCCAGCAAAGGTCACCATATCAGTGCAACGAGACCAAGACCAGCAGAGCGGCAGGACGGAGGTCACTGTGGAGCCAAGACGGCGTCATCGCCAGTGCCTTTGGCAGTCGAAGACCAACTTTAGTCAGGATAACTTGTACTAGCTGTCCTCCTTCAAAATGGTCGTTGTTAGCTCCCTTCCCGCTCAATATTTGGGAAGAGGACCAGGGCCTCTATAAATAGAGATAGCCACCATAGTAGGAGGGGATCGAATCCATCCCAAGTAGAACACCGCACCAGCCCAAGAACATCCCTCGCGAGGCGGTTCTTCCTCTATACTGTTCATCATCAGCCCAGAGGCAATCCTCCACACCACACACTAGAGTAGGGTATTACACCACAACGGTGGCCCGAACTAGTATGAACCTTGTGTCCCTTGGGTTGTTCATCGTGTAGCTTAGATTCACGGCGAAGCGTGGGACGTGGATCGATAGGGAGTAGATCTTCGTGCGCAGCCTAGAGTTCGAACCTTAAGGGTTTTGCCGGAACCCGATATCCGACATTTGGCGCGCCAAGTAGGGGTGCGCCGAAATCTTTCTTCCATTGTCCCGCGTTCCATCATTCGTCGCATCCATGGCAGACGCTCGCCGAGCTCGCGCCGAGCGCCGGGCCGCTCTCACCGCCCTCGTCGCCCAGACGGCTCCCGTCGGTGGGCCTCCTCGTCGTTCTCCGTCGCTTATCGCCAACGCCGCCACCGGCCCGGTGGGGAACGAGCAGCAAGCGTCATCGTTGCATCCCTCAGTACGGCGAGAAGGCCGCACCGCCAGTGCTTCGCTAACTCCAGCTAGTTCGTCGTCTCACGCTCGTCGCACTCCCACGGACGCGCAGGCCGTGTTGCTCCTGGCACGTGAGCTCCTGCACTACCGCCCGTCGACGACCTCTACGAGGAGGGGCTCGCTCGCATCACCAAGCTCGTCAGCGCCGCAGGGGGCTCTCCTGCGCCGTCCCTCTCACTGCCTCGCCCTTCGTCCTGCGTGGGTGATGCAGCTCAGGAGGCGCCTCCGCCACCTCCTCCCCAAGAAGGCGCTCTGGCTCCAAGGCGCGCGGCCCCTGGACGAGACCCACCGCGTCCAACGCCCGCGCGACAAGAAAGGAGCTGCCAAGAGATCCCTCGGCCTCAAGAAGGCGCTCGCGTGCTCCCCGCTCCAGCACGTCATGACCGCATCCCCGCGTCGGCACGTCAAGACCCTGCGCTGCCCCTGGCGGCGGCGCGCGGAATCTCCAAGAGCAAGCCCCGCGTCTGCAAAGGGCTCCGGTGGCCACCGCAGGCTGCCGCGCCTTCACCACCGAGCTACGCAGTGTCGCCTGGCCAGGCAAGTTCAAGCCAGATCTGCCTCTCCGCTATGACGGCACCGCAGACCCCGCGGAGTTCATGCAGCTCTACGAGCTGGGCATTGAGGCGGCCAACGAAGACGAAAAGGTCATGGCGAACTGGTTTCCCATGGCGCTCAAAGATGGTGCCCGCACTTGGCTCCTGAACCTGCCTCCCGGCTCGATCTTCTCTTGGGACAAGATGCACGCCCGCTTCATCGCCAACTTCCTGGGCACTCGCGACCGTCCTCCAGTCGTGGGTGACATGCGCCGCATCACGCAGCAACCTGGAGAGACCTTGCAAAAGTACATCCAGCGCTTCAACAGCGCTCGCCTCAAGATTCCCAAGGTAACCGAGGATGCCATCGTCTCAGCGTTCTCTGACGGCGTCCGCGACGTCAAGATGAAGGAGCTGGCTATCCACGAGGATCTGTGCACATCCCTCGAGCTGTTCAACCTGGCGACCAAGTGCACAAGAGCTGAGGAGGGGCGCCTCTCCCTCCTCGAGCTTCCAGCTGCTGACCCGGAAGAGAAGAAAGCCAAGGCCAAGGACATGAAGCGCAAAGGAGCAGTTGTGCTCGCAGCAGAACCAGACATGAAGCGCGGCAGAGACCAGCCGGAGTCGTCCCAAGGGCAACCGATTCTGCGCCTACCACAACCTCTACACCCACAACACCAACGAATGCCAAGAGCTCAGGGCCATTCGGGAAGGACGCATTGGTCGATGCCCCAAGCGCAGAAACTGGGGCTACGGCCGAGGAGGAGGAAGAGGTGGAGGACAATGGGACGACCGAGGCCCTCGCTAGGAGTGGCGTGACCGCCCTCGCGAGGATCGCTGGCAGGACCAGCCTCGCGAGGATCGCTGGCAGGACCAGCCTCGCGAGGGAGCTTAGAGGGATCAGCCTCGTGAGGACCGCCCTCAGGGCAACGCAGGCCTTCCTCCTCTGCCACCACCGCCAAAAAGGAATGACGACCCCCACCAGGACGAGGGGGCTGGGGGCTTCCAGGAGCCGCGTGCTATCGCTTCCATCTTGGGCGGTGCCCAAGCCCCAGCCTCTCAGTGCATCTTCAAGTAGTTTGCTCGCGAGGTGAACGCAGTCCTCCCCAAGCTCGAGGCCATGCACCCTCTCAGGTGGTCCACGTGCGCCATCACGTTCAGCTCAGTGGATCAGCTCAAGTGTGCGGCTACAGCTGGCGTCCTCCCAATGCTTTGTTCCCCAGTCATCAGCAATGTGCAAGTTACCAGGACCCTCATCGATGGCGGCGCAGGGCTCAATGTTCTGTCCGTCGAGACGTTCAACAACCTCCAAGTGCCATATGATCAACTTCAGCCAACCAAGCCTTTCTCAGGAGTCACTGACGGCTCCACCACTCCGATAGGGCAGGTTCGCTCCCTGTCACTTTCGGACAGCGCAAGAACTACCGTACCGAGCTCATCGACTTCGACGTTGCCCACATTCGCCTGCCATACAATGCTATCCTCGGGTATCCAGCCCTGGCCAAGTTCATGGCGGTGACTCACCATGGTTACAATGTCCTCAAGATGCCAAGAAGCGGCGAAATCATCACAGTCCCCTGCGAAGAGAAGGATGCGGTGTGCTCCCTCGAGTGTGCCTTCCAAGCTGCATCAGTTGAGGACTCAGATAGCAAGAGCGGGAACCCTCCCGAGGCAGTTCCCAAGAAGAAGAAGACATCACCCAGCTCAAGGCCTCAGGAGGTAGGCATCTTCGGAGGCGCCGCGTCAGGATCTGCGCCCATGCAAGGGGCGCCTCCCTCCATCGCATAGGAAGGCGCGCCTAGCGCCCTCCTCGGGCAAGGCTCGAGGGCTCTCTCCTGGAGGACCTCAGACTTTGCCGGGATCACGACGGAGGCGCTCAGGCACCACTTGGAGGCGTGCTTCGCGGCACTTTTCCTCAGGAAGGCACGGGGCAAGGAGGGCCCAACCCTCAGGAGTTCATCATCAAGGCCACTCAGGAGCTTCAAGAATCAAGATTCGTACGCGGCAATCGCCGCCTGCACGGCGTGGCTCCCCATCCAGGCGAGGATGGCGGGCTGCGCGTCTGCATCGACTACCCAGGGCTCAGCCGAGTCGCGTCTCAGGAGCGCCTCTGGCCTTCGCGCGTGGGACGCTGCGAGGGTCCACCGCACAGCTATGTCCGCATGCCTTTCGGCCTGCCAAACGCGGCTGCTGCTCACCAGTGTCTTATGCGGAGCATTCTGGCAGCTCAGGAGGCCAGGCACCACGCGGTCCTGGCAGAGATGGAGATGGTCCTCAAGGAGCCACCCGGACCCCAGAGCCTCTCGAGGCTCAGGGCTTTGGTGGCTCGTGAGGATCAGGCTCTTCACCGCGCATCGTCAGCTACCTCAACACCCGCTCTACAATGATATCAGGTGACATCTTTTGAGTTCATTTCAGCTGGGAGCGCCCTCTGGACAGCATTATTCATAGGTCGCATGGGTCAGTCCCTGCGGCATGTATCCCTTTTGCTTATGTCTTCAGTTTACCTTGCTGGCGGCGCCCCTCGGGCTACATCATCCCCAACCCGCTCGGGCCTGACCCAGTGGCATGTATCCTTCATGCATCTATCTAAGCTAATTTGCCTTTCATGCTTAACCTGCCTATGATTATCATTTCCCGCCTGCCGCGGCCCCCTTTTTCTCCCTCATGCAAATCGCTTGCACGTTAAAAGGGGGGCGCCTGAGCATCGCGACTCAGGAGCTCTTACTGGCTCTCCAGCCCTCACCCCCTGGCCTTGTCCACGACATCGCGACCTGGCATACCAGCGGCGGCTGAGCTCGCTCGAGGGCCGGGACCTGAGAACGTAGAGCATTTGTATCTAACCACTTTGCAGGAACACTCAGCCGCCGAAGGCTCAAGATCAAGCGCAACCCGCCTTGAGGTAGGGCCTCGTGAGTCCCGCGCTGGCTCACGAGTGCCCAGATACACATTGTCTAGCCCTACCGTGCCGGCCACGTGTCAGGGCGGGGCTGTACACGCCCGGGAGGGCTCCTCCCGGAGGGGGGGGGCCCTCCCACGTACCAATGGAAGCACCATGCTCCGCGCTGGCTGACGACACTGCCGAGGAGCGGCTATGCTCGTACACATACGAAAGCTCTATGCTCCGCGCTGGTGATAAACAACTGAGGGCAGCCCACAGCTGTATCAACCTCAGGGAGCCCAGAGCTCGGTGTCTGGCCTCATCGCAATGCCTCCCCTCAGGAGCGCCACGCGAGGGGGCTGGACACGGGGGCTGCGCCCGGGTCACGCCCGAGCATACGCCACCCAGCCAGGTCCCTCGGACCTGGTCGTTGCGCGCCTCTCCCCGAGCAGAGCCAAGGTATGAAGACCGTTTGAGCGTCAAGGGGGACTCCTGAACATCGCGACTCAGGAGCCTAACTGGTCACATAGCCCCTCACTCCTTAGTTCCGCAAGGCTAACAACGGTTGAGGTATGCGCGGGGCCGGCCCCTGCCGACGTAGAACGACAGATCCACGCCTACACCCCCCTCCCTATTTGTTGTTTGCGCGTCAAGGGGGACTCCTGAGCATCGCGACTCATGAGCCTAACTTGTCACGTAGCCCCTCACTCATTGGTCCCGTCCTGGTGATCCGGTCAGGGCTAACGGTGGCTGAGGTATGCGCGGGGCCGGGCCCTGCCAACGTAGAACACAAAGCAAATAGGAAGGAAGCCGCAAAATCTCGCAAATTCAGAAGCAAATATTACAAACCATAAATTGTCCTCACGATACCAAACACAAGTTAAACGCCTCCATGAGGCACGGTGCGTGTTGCAGGAGTTGAAACAGGAAAGAAGCCGCGAGGAGATCACTCTTGAGCAGCGCCGTCATTCGCCAGGAGCCCCGACTCCGTGGCGGAGCTGCGCCTGTCAGCTCCACCTCCCGAGGCCGCGAAACCAGCAGCACCTGCCTTGGGCGCAGCGACGAAGGCGCGGATTTCGCCAGCAAGGCTTCCGCTCGGCCCTTCACGGCTTCAGCAGCAGCGGCGAAGCACTCGACGTCCACAGGCTCCAGCAGATCGTCAAGGTTGGCGTCGGGGTTGCGAAGGTAGACGTGGCTGAGGACCCGGGTCAGCGCCGCAGAAGAAAGGATGTGAGCTTCAACCTCGGCCATGGGGCCGATGCCGATCACGACCTCCTCAAGCGCTTCGACCAGGAAGGGAAGCAGCTTGGCGGGGCCATCCGTGGCTCCGGCCAGTGGCTTCTCTAGACCATCATCGTAAAGCGACTTCAGTGCCTTGCAAGATCTCTCCTCATAATCCGCGAAGGCCACGCGATCCTCGGCCAAGACCTTTGCCTTGGCGTCCAGCTCAGTCCTCTCCGCCTTCAGTTTCTGCTCCAGAGTTTTCAGTCGGCTGCGATCAGCGGTCAGTTCGGCGTTGCGGTCCCCGATGGCGGCCTCCGAGCCTTCATCTCTTCCTCCTTTGCCTGGCGGTCGCGAGCCTCCTTGGCAAGCTCATCGCGCAGGCCCCGCAGCTCGTCCTCCAGCGCCTTGCAACGGGTCTAGACAATTGAAGCATCCTTCAACGCCGCGTCGCGGGCGGCTATGGCCTGGGTGGCGACTTGCTTCTCCTCCTCAGAGGCCGCCACAGTCTGGCTCAACGCCGCTCGAACGGAGGTTTCAGAGTTAACCCAGCCAGAGATCAGCTCCAGGCGCCCGGCCACCAGGCGGGGGTTGGCGCCCTGGAGGTCTTCCCGCAGCCGCCCTAGCTCAGCAGCGGCACGGTCCAAGGCAGCGGAGGAGGCAGAGGAGTCAGGAACCAGTGGAGTAGGAGGAGGAGACGGCAGCATGATCACGGCTTGGGAGACTGGGAGCTCCTGAGCCTTGGCAACCCCAACAACAACATCAAGTGCCGGCGGCTCCAGGGCCAGCGGGGCCACGGGGGCTGACACCCCGCCAGGGCGCTCCTCCTGGCCTCGCGAGGACGACCGGGCAGGGGAGGTGCAAGCTCCACTGCCTCCCCTTCCCACAGACGAAGGCACGGCCACAATGGGTGAGCTTGCCCCAAGCGGAGCCACCGTGTCCCCCTTCAGCCTCTTCGCCGCAGATGGCAGCCTACCCAAGTGATGGAGGATGTCAAGCCCTGACAGCGAAAACAAGAGCAAAGCAGAGTTCAAGTACTTACTGGTCAATCGCGGCATGTTCCGGCAGCCTCCTGCCGAGCTTAAAGCCCGAGAGCCTCTTGCGGGGTGCAGCCTCGGGAGGTCCAAAGGCAGAGGAGGGCGCACCAGAAGGGCTGGAGCTAGCTTCGAGCAGTGCCGGGGCCAGAGTAACCCCTCGGGAGATCAGCCCCGACCTGTCCTTCTTCGGGATCAGGGCGGGTCCCCTCCCCCTTGCCTGGCGTCGGTCTCGTCGTCGTCGGCAGGGTGCGGAGGATGTTGGCTCTGCGCCAAGGGGAAGTCTCCCCCGTCCCCTCAGTGGTCTCCTCCGAGTCGCGCTCCTCTTCTTCCTCGTCTTCCTCCTCTCCTCCGTGGGAATCATCGGAGGACAACTCCACCGGCGCCGCCGCCTCCTGGCCCTCAGGAGGCACCTCCGGCACCAGGCCACTCCCATCGAAGGTGGGCATGGCGTCCACCACCTGTTGCTAGTCGTTGCGGAGGAACAAGGGGACAGGAGCGCCCTGCAAACCTTCCACGTCCTCTCCAACCAGGAAGCGGAGAGCTGCGGCCAGATCTTCATCAGCCAGGGCCTCCGAGTTCAGGCGGAGATCGCCGTCCGCATCTCCAAGCCTCCACAACGGGCGCGAGTGTGCCTGAAGTGGAGCCACCCAATGTGCCAGGAACTCCCTCAGGAGCGTGGCCCCGGTCAGCTTCGCCGCCTTCATGTTGCCCGGCCTCAGGTCGGCGTTCACCTTCTCCAGCATCAGCTTCGCCCGTCGGTCGTCAAGCTTCACACTGGACCACGCCTCATCAGCCTGGGGCTGCTCCGTGGGTAGCACCAACCGAGAGTGGATGCATCCGGCATCCAGCATAACCCACTTGCTCCGGAAGCCATCGGCCCTCTTCCCGGCCTTCGAGATTGCGTTAGCTTTGGAGTACGCGACAAAGCTGGCGCACGCCGAGGTATGGGCGCCGGTGACTCGGAGGGAGAAGAAGTGGCGCAGCAAGGCCACGGAAGGCATCACCCCGACGTGCACCTCACAGTAGTAAGCAAAAATCGCCAGGAGGAGAACAGAGTTGGGATGGAGGTGCAGAGCCTGCAGCTTGTAGTGGCGGAGGACGGCATAGAAGAATTCGGAGAATGGAGGCACCAGACCGGCGATGACGGTGCTCATGAAGAAGGGGTAGAAGGTACTCCCCTTGGCCTCCGGCTGGGCGGAGCCGGCTCGGAGCGCAGTCTCCCCAATCTTGTTGCCTTGCGCCGCCGTCATCAGGCGCGTGAAGGCGAGATTCTTCTCTGTCATGTTGGGGGGTCCAGAGCCGGCGAGTACCAGGCCGATGGAGCCTCGGCCGTGGCCTTACGGGGCGTCATTGCTCGCTGGAGGAGGAAGGATGAGGCGGATCTGGAGATTTCAAAAGCAAGGGAGCAAGAGCAAGAAAGGGGATTTGGAGCAAGGCGAATGAGAGCAATGAAGGTAAGCCTAACCCAGGCCAGCCTTTTGTCAGTGGGGCAGTTGCCGAGGCAGCGTGGGGAAGCGGAGACGCCCACGTCCAATCAACCGCCACGCGGCGACCAAGGTCGCAGGCTGTTGGGGCCCGTGGCGCTCCACACTTGCCCTTTCGCTTCGCTGCTAAGCTAAGCCCGGGGGCTACTGTCGGCGTTCTGGGAACGGGGGTCCCCAGACTTGCCTACCTGCGGCGTGGCTCAAGGGTTGGCCTAGCACGGCCTGCTTCGCCAACCCAAGCTCAAGACCCTCGCGAGGGGCCAAGCCTCGCGGAGCGGACGACGCAAGGCTTCCTTAAGAGGCGGCCTCACCAGGCAGGCTCGCGAGGAGGCAGGGAGATCAAGGCAAGGAGTACCTCGCGAGGTGCTCATGACGTAAGCCATGACGAACGAGACCCGGCGGGTGCCAAGCGGGCGCCAGCCTGTGCAGTGTCCTCGTTTTCTCTTTGGTGCAAAGTGAGCAAGCGCAGGCGCGGAGTACCGAGGCATCCAGCAAAGGTTACCATATCAGTGCAACGAGACCAAGACCAGCAGAGCGGCAGGACGGAGGTCACTGTGGAGCCCAAGACGGCGTCATCGCCAGTGCCTTTGGTAGTCGAAGACCAACTTTAGTCAGGATAACTTGTACTAGCGGTCCCCCTTCAAAATGGCCGTTGTTGGCTCCCTTCCCGCTCAATATTTGGGAAGAGGACCAGGGCCTCTATAAATAGAGATAGCCACCATAGTAGGAGGGGATCGAATCCATCCCAAGTAGAACACCGCACCAGCCCAAGAACATCCCTCGCGAGGCTGTTTTTCGTCTGTACTGTTCATCATCACCCCAGAGGCAATTCTCCACACCACACACTAGAGTAGGGTATTACACCACAACGGTGGCCCGAACTAGTATGAACCTTGTGTCCCTTGGGTTGTTCATCGTGTAGCTTAGATTCACGGCAAAGCGTGGGACGTGGATCGGTAGGGAGTAGATCTTCGCGCGCACCCTAGAGTTCGAACCTTAAGGGTTTTGCCGGAACCCGATATCCGACAGTCGCCGATGGTGATGGGCACGTTCCGTGCGAGCCCATGACGCCGGAGACGATCGTCGTTGGCCACCGTGACCCGAAGTTGCTCCCCGCCCGTCGGCTGAAGCGCTAAGCGACGCATGGTAGCCTCGGGCAGGAAGTTATGGGTGGAGCCTGTATCCACCAAGGCCACCAGGCGCTCGCCGTGGATCATCACCGCTAAAAGCATGGTCCGCTCGTCACGGATGCCAGCGAGCGCATGGAGAGAGACCACGAGTGCCGTCGCCGGGGCGGCCGCGGGTGCGGCGTCAGCAGCTGCTGGGGGCGGCAGTGCGTCGGCCCCGTCGGCCAGGGTGTCCTCCTCGATGTAGTCGGTCGTCTACAAGTAGAAGAGGTGCGGGCAGACATGGCTCGACGTATAGGGCTCATCGCAGTTATAGCAGAGGCCATGGCGCCGCCGCTCCATCTGCTCCGCCGGAGAGAGCCGACAGAAGGGTCGCGTCGCGACCGGAGTGGTAGTCGTCAGAGCGGCCGGGCATGGCTGGCCCGGCGCCGGGGGCTGCCGGGCGGCCTGTCGGCCTCCTCGAGTCGGGGCTGTCGGCTGCATGGCCTGTGCGCGAAAGCGCGGGCGTAATACATGGCCGTCTGGAGATCCTGAGGTCCACGAAGCTCCACGTCCACGCGGATGTGATCCGGAAGTCCACCGATGAAGAGGTCGGCCCGCTGCTGCGCCGTCACGCCCGACACGTGGCACGCCAAGGCCTGGAAACGGCCAACGAAGTCTTGCACCGTTGAGGTGAAGGGAAGGCGGCCGAGCTCCGCCAAGCGGCTCCCGCGGATCGGAGGCCCAAAGCGAAGGAGGCAGAGCTCGCGGAAGCGCTCCCAAGGGGGCATATGCTGCCCTCGTCCTGCTCGAGGGCGTAATACCATGTCTGCGCCGCGCCACGGAGGTGGTAGGAGGCGAGCCAGGTACGCTCCGATGCGAGGGTGCGCTGCCCGCGAAAGAACTGGTCGCACTGGTTGAGCCAGTTGAGGGGGTCCTCCGTGCCGTCATATGTGGCGAAGTCGATTTTGGCGAACCGTGGCGGTGTCTAGGTCGGAGCGCCGGGTCGAACTGGCTCGGCGGAGCGGAGCAGGGAGGCAGGTGGCGCTTGGTCGGAGTACTCCGGGTAGTGACCCGTGGAGCCGGATGGCCCGCCGAAATATGGGAACGGGGTCGGCTGTTCGGGAGCCGTGGTGTAGACCGGTGATGGCGAAGACCCAGCCGCCCACGCTGGTAGTGGCGACGGGGAGGGCGGGAACCGCACCTGATGGATTGGCAGGCAGGCCGACGAGGGCGCCCCCGAGCTGGGCAAAGGTGGCGCCGGTGGTTGCAGCGCCTGCTGTGGACGGTGGGCGGGTGCGACGAGTGCTGCGGGGGCCGTAGTTGGCCACTGCGGCCAGAAAGGAGCCGCGACTGGGGGCTGATGATGATGCAGCAGTGGCGATGGTGGGCCGCTGGGGTGCCCCGCCTGGAACGGCAGCATCGGGGGGGGGGGGGGCGCCGCCTGCAGGCGCGCTCTGGGACGGCCACGGCAGCGCGGGGTGGCCGTAGGCAGCGATCGGCGCCGCCGGCGGTGGTGCGTACGGCCCTGCCAGGTACAGATGGAGTCCCTGGACGACCGTTACGAGATCCCGCAACGTGGTGGTGACCTGTTCCGGCATGAAGACGGCGGTCGTCGGCGGCGCGGAGGTGACTGGGGTCGGTGGTGTTGGGGACTCCACAGTGGTGATCGGCCAGCATGGGGGCCCCGGTGGTGGTGACCATGGGCAGCGACGGTGAGGGTGTTGATGAAGACATGATCGAACCCGAGTCTCTGGATACCAAATTGGTAGAACCCAGGGTCCTACCGGGCCTGCTCCTTAGGTTGTAGGGGAGGACCGGGAGCTGAGAGGGGCGAGGGCGCGGCGGCCGGCGCACAGGCGCCGTCGCGAGATGGGAGGAAGGAGGCGGCGACTGAGAGAGGGAGGCGGCTAGGGTTAGGGTCCGGCTCCTCTGGGAGCCAGGCAATAGAAATCTTCTTATTGCTTAAATCTCAAAATAGTCTTACAGCTAGTATATATAACCACGATGCTAGAAAATAAGAAAACTTGTGGGCCAAGCCCCTAACTAAACCTGCCCGGTGGGCCTCCTACGGGCATAAGTCTGCCCGGTCATAACACTGGCCTGCTGCGGAAAATACTCCCAACATGTGAGTAGCAAATACTTCCTCCTATGCAGTTCACCAAATTGATATCAGATTTCATTGATGGCTACAACCAATAAGAAGATATGGTTTCACAATTAAAATGAACTAGAACAATTTCTAGTTTTACAGTATTAGCAGCTGATTAACCAAAAGTTTGCTATATATTCCTAGCAAAACCCTTCTGCTTTTATTGAAGCCCTGGCGAGATAACAATTCATCAAAACGCCCACGGTCCATTGCCCAATGGTAAGAAATCAGGAGCGGAGTGAGCAAGGGGAGAAGATTGAACTTGTGCAGACAAAAGGTAAAATTGGTGCATATCTTGTCGCAGGAAGGACATCGTAGCGCAAAGGAAATGAGAACGGTTCCTCTTAGGACAATGTTTTTGCTGTAGGAACCTACAGCAGGAAATAGCTGTCCATAACCATTTTCAGGGCAGAAAAAAATTCAAAGGCGAGAATTTAACAAGCAATCATGAGGCCATTAAAGTTATTATGACTACACTATGCTTACATGTTCTGATCCTTGATGACTTCTTATTTGATCCAGCAGTGACTTCCGAGATTTTAATTTTCCCCGTGAATTTGATCAGCTGAACTTGCACTGGAACTTATTTCCCAAATCAGAGAACTTAAACTTGAGCAGTCTATTTTCAAGTCTTTTCTCTCCGACCTACTGTAATTGTGTATAGATTTCTTTTTTGCGAAAGTAACTATGTAGAGCATCGTGGTTTCTAGATCTTCACATGCAGAATTCTGAGATGCAGGATCCTTATCAATTTGACCTGAGATGCGTATATGTGTGCATTAAGTAAGAGCTTATGTGGAAGAAAAGTGAAACTGGTCAAGCAAACCTATAGTTGAGAACATAAATCCATCCCCACCCACCCCCACCCCCCCCCCCCCCCCCCCCCCTTCCGTACCCGGAAAGACTCTTTTATCCAAGTAGATATAGGAACAAAAATTATCCTGATTTACATGGAGGAGATCGAAATAGAGATAACTCAGATAAGAGTACAAAGATAAAATACAATGTCTATCTCCTAACAACTCCTGGATCCTCACATAAGGTGGTTGGCCGCACCTATCTGAGACGTGACATACTACATGTTTAACAAAGGTTTGACATGAAAATCGAGATTTGACATGAATATCAATAGAAACCAATTCTAATAGCAATTAAAAAGAACGTGTTCCTCTAGTTGGTCCGGTTAAGACAAATCTTAAACTCACAAGGGAATCAATACAATTTCTGAAATGTAGTGCATGTAACGCTGCATAAAAGAAAGGTTAAAACTTACAATAAATGTATGATGTGATCATTTTCCTTGAGAAAGCATGTATTGGCCTGCTGCGAAAAATACTCCCAACATGTGAGTAGCAAATACTTCCTCCTATGCAGTTCACCAAATTGATATCAGATTTCATTGATGGCTACAACCAATAAGAAGATATGGTTTCACAATTAAAATGAACTAGAACAATTTCTAGTTTTACAGTATTAGCAGCTGATTGACCAAGAGTTTGCTATATATTCCTAGGAAAACCCCTTCTGCTTTTACTGAAGCCCTGGCAAGATAACAATTCATCAAAACGCCTACTGTCCATTGCCCAACGGTAGGAAATCAGGAGCGGAGTGAGCAAGGGAAGAAGATTGAACTTGTGCAGACAAAAGGTAAAATTGGTGCATATCTTGCCGCGGGAAGGACATCATAACGCAAAGGAAATGAGAACGGTTCCTCTTAGGACAATGTTTTAGCTGTAGGAACCTACAGCAGCTGTCCTGAACCATTTTCAGGGCAGAAAAAATTTCAAAGGCGAGAATTTAACAAGCAATCATGAGGCCAGCAGTGAATTCTGAGATTTTAATTTCCCCCGTGAATTTGATCAATTGAACTTGCACTAGAATTTATTTCCCAAATCAGAGAACTTTAACTTGAGCGGTCTATTTTCAAGTCTTTTCTCTCTGACCTACTGTAATTATGTAGAGCATTTCTTTTGCGAAAGTAACTATGTAGAGCATCGTGGTTTCTAAGTCTTCACATGCAAAATTCTAAGATGCAGGATGCCTATCAATTTGACCTGAGAGGCGTATATGTGTGCATTAAGTAAGAGCTTATGTGGAAAAAAAGTTAAACTGCTCAAGCAAACCTACAGTTGAGAAAATAAATTCACCCCCCACCCCCCTCTGTTTTTCGTACCCGAAAAGCCTCTTATCCACGTAGATGTAGGAACAAAAATTATCCTGATTTACGGGGAAATCTATGTAAATAGAAAGAAATATTTATGGTAAACACCGGACGTATGTTGTCGGAACCCAAACACCATATGTATCGAGTAAACTGCATACATGACAAATCAAAGGCAAGAATTTAATGGGCCCATCAGACTCAACTGCATAGAAAAAAAAAACATGGGCACCCATGTTTATATTCCATTTTACATTAAAAATAACATCAGAAGGCCATTAAAATTATTATGACTTCACTATGTATAGAAAAGGAACATCGAAAAAATATCAAGAAAAACCGCAGCCCAAGATATCACTTAAACCGCATCCCAACGAAAAAAGAGATGAACTATAGCATGCTAAACCACATCATTAATTTTTTCAGACGGCGGTGCTTCAAAAAAAGGAGGGAAATATATCAATGTTTTGTTTAGTTCAAAGAACTGGGCCCCATATTGCTAGATTATTCTCTGTCAAGATTCCGTCGCACACAATTTGAAATCAACATTCATTGTGCGCTTTTGGGTACTGCAGAGAATGATCTAATGAAAGCGATCACCTTAAGTCTGATTTAAAGCTAATAAATATCAGAATAGCATAACACAACATAAGTTAGAGTGCCTCTGATTAACTTAGAAACAAACCTCAATGACCAGATCCAGTTTTATATTTGTAGTACAGTAATAGCCACAGCACAAACACCAAAAAGAGTGGTTCTGGAAGGATTTCTAAGAATCAGAATTGTTTTGGAAACACCAAAATCATTTTTTTGGGGGGCTGAAAAAAATCTCAAATCTTAATAGACATGTACTATTCACTTTTTTAAGGAATTCATATTTGCAGTACAGCAGTAGTCACAGTCAAACACCAAAGGGCCAACCATTATCAAAATATTCAGTCTTACAAATACTTTGCGGAAGCAAAATTTCACCCATTTGGTAAATCACCATTTACCTGAAAGGCTGAACCTATCGCAACCTTTTATGTCGTGATGAAGAACTACATTATATCTTGTGCAGACAAAAGGTAAAATTGGTGCATATCTTGCCGCGGGAAGGACATCGTAACGCAAAGGAAATGAGAACGGATCCTCTTAGGACAATGTTTTTGCCGTAGGAACCTACAGCAGGAAATAGCTGTCCTGAACCATTTACAGGGCAGAAAAAAATTCAAAGGCGAGAATTTAACAAGGAATCATGAGGCCAGCAGTGAGTTCGAGATTTTTATTTTTGCGAAAGTAACTATGTAGAGCATCGCGGTTTCTAAGCCTTCACATGCAAAATTCTAAGATGCAGGATGCCTATCAATTTGACCTGAGAGGCGTATATGTGTGCATTAAGTAAGAGCTTATGTGGAAGAAAAGTTAAACTGCTCAAGGAAACATACAGTTGAGAAAACAAATTCACTCCCCCCCCCCCCCCCCCCCCTTTTCGTACCCGGAAAGACTCTTTTATCCAAGTAGATGTAGGAACAAAAATTATCCTGATTTATGGGGAAATCTATGTAAATAGAAAGAAATATTTATGGTAAACACCGAATACATGTTGTCGGAACCCAGACACCATATGTATCCAGTAAAGTGCATACATGACAAATCAAAGGCAAGAATCTAATGGGCCATCAAACTCAACTTCATAGAAAAAAAAAACATGGGTACCCATGTTTATATTCCATTGAACATTAAAAATAGCATCAGGAGGCCATTAAAATTATTATGACTTCACTATGTATAGAAAAGGAACATCGAAAAAATATCAAGATAAACCGCAGCCCAAGATATCACTTAAACCGCATCCCAACCAAAAAAGAGATGAACTGTAGCATGCTAAACCTCCACATCATTAATTTGTTCAGAGGCGGTGCTTCAGAAAAAGGAGGGAAATATATCCATGCTTTGTTTAGTTCACAGAACTTGGCACCATATTGCTAGATTATTCTCTGTCAAGATTCCGTCGCACACAATTTGAAATCAACATTCATTGTGCATCTTTGGGTACTGCAGAGAATGATCTAACGAAAGCGATCACCTTAAGTCTGATTTAAAGCTAATAAATATCAGAATAGCATAACACAACATAGAGTGCCTCTAATTAACTTAGAAACAAACCTCAATGACCAGATCCAGTTTTATATTTGTAGTACAGTAATAGCCACAGCACAAACACCAAAAAGAGTAGTTCTGTAAGGATTTCTAAGAATCCGAATTGTTTTGGAAACACCAAAATCATTTTTTTGGGCTGAAAAAAATCTCAAATCTTAATAGACATGTACTTTTCACTTTTTTAAGGAATTCATATTTGCAGTACAGCAGTAGTCACAGCCAAACACTAAAAGAGCCAACCATTATCAAAATATTCAGTCTTACACTACTTTGTGGAAGCAAAATTTCACCCATTTGGTAAATCACCATTTACCTGAACGGCTGAACCTATGGCAACCTTTTATGTTGTGAAGAAATACATCATATGCTGTCAAACCATTGAGTTGCAAGACACTTATAGTCACACCACAAAACAGTAAACCGATGTGAGCACATTTCGAACTCAGCATATATTATATTCAATTTATTTATCAAACGAGCCAATTACATTCTAACTTGTGGACTTTAATACATGAATTGGACTCTGTCCTACAAGAACATGGCCCATCACTTGGCATAAACACATCGAAATAGTTCTGGGCTGATTCGACTCGAACCGGAAGATAAACAGAGGAGAGGAGGAACTCTTTCTACAAGACTTGGAAGATTCAACTAGATGACAGCGAGGTAGAAGAACTCCTGGCCATCAGCACCTCATCTTCCCTGGCTTCGCCTTCCATGTGTGATTTAGCAAGAGTCGAGCGAAGGATCTGGTGTTTACAGAGCGGACAAGGTGAAAGGAGAGGTTTTTCGGTCTGCCGATGAACTGTTCATATCGTGGCAAAGCGCAAAGACGAGAGCAGAACACATAAAGCTAAGGAAAGCCTTTAGTCCCAAACAAGTTGGGGTAGGCTAGAGGTGAAACCCATAAGGTCTCGCAACCAACTCGTGGTTCTGGAAACAATGCAAGATAGGGAAAACTATGGTTTTATTCATATCGTGCCGCCCTCCACCCACTCTCCGGCTTACATACTGCCGTGAGCCACGATATTACAGGAAACAACTATAGTACTAAGTAGTACTCCCTCCGTCCTAAAATTCTTGTCTTAGATTTATCTAAATACGGATGTATCAAGTCATGTTTTAGTATTAGATACATCCGTATCTAGACAAATCTAAGACAAGAGTTTTGAGAGGGAGGGAGTAACTGAAAATGACCAGGCTAGCTAACTGAAGAAACTGACTGACACGACCAGGCTAGCTAACTGAAGAAAGTGTCTGACATTCCGGCACATCCCGCCTTGACTTCTGACTTGATTACTTGTGGTAGCGTTGCCTCCTCGATACCGCGGTGTTCCGACATTACCAGAAAAAGGAAGAGAGAACAGGTTATTCATATGATCTAGAAAGAATACTCTGCAATCCAATAGACACAAACAGGCTGACCTTCTTCAGAGACTTGGGCAAGCAGGCCTCAGGATTTAGCATCGATGGACTAGAAGATGGTGAAGTAAACCAGCTCCTCGACAGACAAAGCCTCGCGCTCCAGAATGCCTTCGTCTTCTTCCGCGGCAACCTGCTGAACCGCCTCCTCGGCACGGCAGTCCGGCGCCTCCGTCATCACGATGCAGCCGCGGCGGCAGGAAGAGGAAGCCGGACCTCGCCGGCGGCGCAGGGCGAGCCTGCGGTCGGAGACCGCCGACGACCATCCACGGGCCTCGGACTCGTCGGCGAGGACGAGATCCTCGTCGGCGGATCTCTTCTTCCCGGCGAGCGAGAGCTGGTCCACCAACGTGAGCGTCACGCTCATGCCATGGATGTCGACGCACGCCATATCCGGCACCGGCGGATGAATCGGCGAAATCGAAATCAAAAGTGGATCTTTGGAGCAGCAAAGGGCGCGGGAGGAAGAAAGAGCGAGGGAAAGGGGATTAGGTCAGGGGATTTGGGATTTATCGATCTGAAATACGCCTCTTGCGTAGAATACAAGCTAATACGACTTCGTTATGCCGTATAAATTACGCGTCGAATACGACTTTGTTATACGGGTACGCGCGTGAGGCTTATCCGCGGCCCGTACTTGGGCCAGCCGGCCCATATCGGATAGGTTGTTTCTTCGGTTTTTCTTTTTCTTCGTTTCCTTTTCCCTTTCTTTTTTATTTTTATTTTCTTTTTATACTATACTAAATAAAAGTTCACCATGTGTTACGAAAATGTTTATAGTATATTAAGAAAATGTTCACCATATATTAAAAAAAGTTCATGTGCATCATAAAAGTATTCATCATATGCTAAAAATTTCTTGAACATATTCTACAAAAAAGTTCAATATGTATTTTGAAAATGCTCAGCATACACTAAAAGATTGTCGGTGTATTTTTAAAAAGGTTCAAAGCATATTTTCAAAATGTTCAGCGCACATTATGTATTGAAAACCGTTCACCGTACATGTTTAACAGGTCTTTGGAATGTATGCTCTGATGTCTACTTTTTCATATACATTGTACATGATTCATATACACCTGATATATTTTTTTATGCCCATTAAATATTTTTCAATACCTGATTAACATTTTTCTTCAAACACATGGTTTTAAGTTCACCGTACATGTTTAACAGTTCTTTGGAACGTATGCTCTGATGTCTACTTTTTTCATATACATTGTACATGTTTCATATACACTTGAAACATTTTTTATGCACATTAAATATTTTCCCTTACATGATTGACATTTTTCTTCAAACACATGTTTTTAAATTTTTGTTTGAATACAATTATTTTCAAATACATGTTATATTTTTGAACGATATCAAGATTTTAGACTATCCTAACAGTTTTTATTGCATTAACATTTTTTAAATACAAGATAAACATTTTTTTCAAATATATTGTTTGATGTCTACTTTTTTCACATAGGCTATACATTTTTTGTATACATCTGAAACAGCTTTACATACATGTTTAACATTTTTTCAAATGCACGATTAACATTTTTTTGCAAAATATATATATTTGAACTTTTTGAATATGTGTTAATTTTTTTCTTCAAATTCACGGTTTTATTTATTTTAAGTAATTTTATGTTTAAAAAAATACTAAAAAAGAAAAAATATCTTGTAGCTGCACACCTGATGTATACATGCGTTGACTTGGATTTAGCTATGCATTGGAGGAGGGCGAGCCGCGAGTGAGGGAGCTGCCAGCGTTCTTGAACTGGGGTTATGTGTTGTACAGTCCAGGCGGGCGCCTCTTTCCAACTCACGTGAAGCGATATAGAGGCATGTCCATACCTGTGCCACTCTACGATTTCTCAACCGGGAGAGACGGGCTGGCAAGATAGGCCGCGACTGGGCCAAGATGCAACACGAGCAAAAAAGGTAGAAAAACAGATTGGGCATCCGCCCGTCATGGACCTTTCAGCCGGACTGCCTGGGTCAGGTCGTCCGGGCAAATCGGACGACCCAAAGCTGCCCCGAGAGGCTCCCACGGCTAGCCATCCGGCAACAGACGACCAGGATGCTCTGCTCGCGAGTGAAGAGCCCAGAGAAACTGGCACTCCACCATCCTTTATAGGAGTAATGTCTTTCTGTTACAAGGTTCATAAGTTGAATAGAACATGATACTACATGATTCAGGAGTACAAGAGATACTGCACAAGGCTAATCTTGATTTTAGCCTACTGTTGTGATAATTCTATAGGGGGTTTATTTCTAAGATAAAGCTTTTAGCCTACTCTTGTGATAATTCTATAGGGGTTTTATTTCTAAGATAAAGCTTGTGAAGAGGAGATAAAAGGATATGATAAGAACATATGTTACTAAGAGCAACTGTAGCCGATCTCTAAAAAATAGAGGAGGATCCAACCGAGTGAAGTTATTAATGCAGTAAACGTTTACTCCGTTATAGGTGGCCGCATCTAGCCAATTCCCTAAATTTAGTGGAGTAAAAAATTGCATAGGTCAAATACTTCACAATATATAGAGACAGATGACGAAATAAAAATAATATAGGGCGAAGTCTTAAGCAAAGATTTTTTATACAAATCAAAAGAGTCAATATACACTAACAATGCACATTACAAACAAAAACTAAATGCAATGAAAATGTAGACATGTTTCAATAAAAAAACTAACATAACGATAATGAAGCTTTCAATGACGTCTAGGAGACGCAAGCAATGACAGTGCGCTACCCTCCTAAAAATATCCAGTGAGAAAACAAAAGAAGACCAAAGTTTAGCAAAGTAAAAACAAAACAAATAAAACCATGAAGCAATAAAGAAAACCAGAAGAAAAAATAAAAGAAAGGAAAATAAATGAAGCGAACCAATGAGCAAAAAAAACATAGTAATGGGCCGGCACATTTGCTACGCGAGGAAAAAAATCCGCACTAAGCAAGAAATAGCGAGAAAAATGCTCTGACTTGTCGCTAGGGGGAATAGGGAACTAAATGAAACTGGGGCCTGGTCGCTGGTAGGTTTGGGCAGCATCATTTGGTCCTGGTTCTATTGTTGGGCTATCCATCGTTCCCTAATCGCTACGCCTTCACCTGGTCGTCCTCCTCAATGGATATGCACAACCTTGATCTCTTTTGAGTGGTCTCCACAACTCCCTTTATCCACTTCTCGTTTTTGCAAAGCTCTTTGTAGCAATGATGCAACGCGAAGAGCGTGTGGCCAAACTTCTTATTCCTATGCTTAAAATTCTTTGGATGCATGGGTGTTACTCGTGACTTGCACACCTGGTGGTGCATGATTCACTTGCTTGATGCAACCAGACCATCAGTTGCATTGGCCATGAAATGGTGCCCCAACGATGCCCAAGAGACCGTTGCATACGGCTTGATTGCACCTCCACGGAGTTCTTGTAGTACTCAGCAATTCTCTCCCATCCACGGAGATGTTCATTCAGGCATAACATAGAGCAGCATCTTCAACTTGATCGTAGTTGTGAATTTGTGACCTTAACGACCTCGTGCTTGCTTCGGTCACCTCCTCAAGTTCGTCGCCATCGGCCACCTCCTCAAGTTCGTCGCCATCGGCCACCTCCTCTTTCGCCACCTCCTCTTATTCTCCCATCTCCTCTTCGGCCACCTCCTCTTCTTCGGCCACCTCCGAATGATCCCAAATTGAATCATAATTGAGATCATCTAGCCCCATCCTGGTCGAGGACTCTAAAGACGCCAAGATTTCGACCGTGCTCATCTCCACACTACAACAAGAAAACCAACAAGACCCATCATCATCGGCCACCAACAATCACCATCAAATTCATTGGCCGAAATGTAAACGATGTTTTATTACCTTGTTGGCATTTCCTCCACCACTTGGCAGTCACGACCCTTCTTGCCGATTGCGGCGCCCGGATGCGCCATAGCAATTACCATAGAGGTGACCGGGGACACGACACGAGGCATTGGACATGGCTGGGGCACTGGAGTGGCCTTCTTCTTATTCTTTGCGGCCTCCTCGGCAAGGATTGACGTCGCAACCGTCGGTTTTCTATCTCTCTTGCCACCGACAGGAGCAGTGGGAGGGTGAGAGACCGTCGTCGGGGAGGCATTCACCACCCTAGCATCCTTTGTTGCGGTTGGAGCTGGTGCTTGTGGCCGATGGAGCCTTTTCATCCCGAACCTCTTTTTTGCCGCGAGCCCGTGGTGCTAGCCGACGGGTGGTGGAAGGCTCTTGGCTATCCATTCTAGCGATGGGGCCGGTCATCGGTGGCGACGTCGACGCGTGGGGGCGGCAGCGGCGGGAAGGATGCTGGCGTGAGGACGGGAGAAAGAGGCACATAACTTTACTCGGCCGCGCAAGCGCCGAATATATTTAGGCAGCTTGGGGGGATTTTCTGTGAAATAGTAAAAGTTATACCCCCTTATAGATTTTAGGAGTTCGGTTAGGGCGGCATAGAGGAGTAAAACCAAAATTGTACTCCCTTGTATACTTTTAGGGTAACGGCTACAGTTGTCCTAAGTTGTTACCTAAAATCCGATGAAGAGAGATCCTACTCTGAAGGTTGTTATACTTATATTGAAGGAAATATGCCCTAGAGGCAATAATAAAGTTGTTATTTTATATTTCCTTATTAATGATAAATGTTTATTATTCATGCTAGAATTGTATTAACCGGAAACTTGATACATGTGTGAATACATAGACAAAACACCGTATCCCTAGTATGCCTCTACTAGACTAGCTCGTTGATCAAAGATGGTTAAGTTTCCTAGCCATGGACATGAGTTGTCATTTGAAAATCGGGATCACATCATTAGTGGAATAATGTGATGGACAAGACCCATCCGTTAATTTAGTATAATGATCGTTCAGTTTTATTGCTACTGCTTTCTTCGTGTCAAATATATATTCCTCCGACTATGAGATTATGCAACTCCCGGATACAGGAGGAATGCCTTGTGCGCTATCAAATGTCACAACGTAATTGGGTGATTATAAAGATGCTCTATAGGTATCTCCAAAGGTGTTTGTTGGGTTGGCATAGATCGAGATTAGGATTTGTCACTCTGAGTATCGGAGAGGTATCTCCGGGCCCTCTCGGTAATGCGCATCATATGAAGCCTGGCAAGCAATGTGACTAATGATTTATTTACGGGATGATGCACTATGTAATGAGTAAAGAGACTTGTCGGTAATGAGATTGAACCAGGTATGAAGATACCGATGATCGAATCTCGGGCAAGTAACATACCGACGACAAAGGGAATAACGTATGTTGACATTACGGTTCGACCAATAAAGATCTTCGTAGAATATGTGGGAACCAATATGAGCAACCAGGTTCGGCTATTGGTTATTGACCGGAGATGTGCCTCGGTCATGTCTACATAGTTCTCGAACCCGTAGGGTCCGCACGCTTAACGTTCGATGATGATATTTATTATATGAGTTATGTGTTTTGGTGATCGAAGGTTGTTCGGAGTCCCGGATGAGATCACAGACATGACAAGGAGTCTCAAAATGGTCGAGAGGTAAACATTGATATATTGGAAGGTTATATTCGGACACCGGAATGGTTCCGGAATGTTTCGGGGATTTTTCAGAGTACCAAGGGGTTACCGGAACCCCCCGAGAAAGTTAATGAGCCTCATGGGCCATAGGGGAGAGGAGGAGGTAGGCCACAGGAGGTGCCCCCCAAGGGAGTCCGAATTGGACTAGGGGAAGGGGCGCCCCCCTTTCCTTCCCCCCCTCTCTCTCCATTCCTCCTTTTTCCCCTCCGAAAAGGAAGGGGGGTCCGAATTGGACTGGGAGTCCTAGTAGGACTCCCCCCTTGGGGGGCGCCCTGGCCGGCCCTCTTCCCTCTCCCTCCTTTATATACAGGGCAGGGGGGACACCCCAAAGCCCTGGTCCGAATTGGACTGGGAGTCCTAGTAGGACTCCCCCCTTGGGGGGCGCCCTGGCCGGCCCTCTTCCCTCTCCCTCCTTTATATACAGGGCAGGGGGGACACCCCAAAGCACAACCGTTGTTTCTTAGCCGTGTGCGGTGCCCCCTCCACCATTTACTCCTCCGGTCATATTGTCGTAGTGCTTGGGCGAAGCCCTGCGTGGATCACATCACCATCACCGTCACCACGCCGTCGTGCTGACGGAACTCATCTCCTTCGTACCTCTACTGGATCAAGAGTTTGAGGGATGTCATCGAGCTGAACGTGTGCAGAACTCGGAGGTGCCATGTGTTCGATACTTGATCGGTTGATTTGAGAAGACGTTCGACTACATCAACCGCGTTAAGTTAACGCTTCCGCTTTTGATCTACGAGGGTACGTGGACACACTCTCCCCCTCTGGTTGTTATGCATCTCCTAGATAGATCTTGCATGAGCGTAGGAATTTTTTTGAAATTGCATGCTATGTTTCCCAATAGTGGCATCCGAGCCAGGTCTATGCGTAGATGTTATGCACGAGTAGAACACAAAGAGTTGTGGGCGGTTGTAACACCCCAAAAAATTTAACCAGGTTTTAGTTATTAAAATTTTGCCAAGAGTTTAAAATTTTTGCCTGCAAGAATATCTCTGTTGATTTCAAAACTTTTCTTTTAATATTAAGGAGTTTTTCCAAAGTGGATCCTTCCAAAACATTTTGGACTTATTTTCCCTCTCATTTAAAAACATCTCTCAATCAGTAGATTTATTTATTAAATTATTTCACCCTGAGCTTTATTCATTAAATGACTTGATTTGAATTTTGGAGCTCTTTTTGTACTACAACCAGTTGATAGATTTATCTAAAAATCCAACCAAAATTTGGAGATGTCATGTGATGTTTTTAAATCACTTTTATACAAAAATATCTTTTATTCTTGAAATGTTTTGAGCTCTACACCCAATTTTCTTCTCTGGTCCAGAGAGCAATTTTGCACTACAACCCTTTTAAATAATTCTTTCTAGCCTCCACCAAAATTATGGGATGTTAGTAATAGCCTATGATTCAACTTTATGCAAAAACCTAGTGGTGTTATTTGCAAGTTTTGAGTGGACCAACCTCTTCTTCATTCTGGCCCAACATGATGGTTTGTACAGCAACCACATTTTTAGTTGCTCCTTTATCCATGATTCCTTTTCCTACTTGTAGCCCTCCCTACTAAACCCCTAAGTCCAGGAGCATGCACTTATTGGATCATTTTTAGTTCATGAAATGATGCCATCCATCTCCTGTCCAGAACTGAAGTTCATCAAAACCTGCACTAGCAAGTTTCTCTTTTTGCCAAACTAACCTTACCACCTTCTCTTGCTTCTAAAGAGACACCGATCTGGAGAATTTGGCCACTCCAAGAAATGCCTAAGTGCCCTTAGCATTTTGTCAAACACCTTATGAGCATGATCTGTTTTGACATGACTTTTGACATTGCACTGGGAACTTGCACCCCTAATAGAACTAACATGTCCACTAGACTCCCAGTGGCTCCTGGCCTGGATCTGTTAAGTGCCAGCCTCACCCAAGCTCTGCAGCATGCACTGGCATTTCTTCAAGCACGTCCCGTGCACGCCCAGAGCGCGAGCAGAGCGTGCATTTGGCGCACGCATGCAACCGAGCCGCCGCGTCTCACCCCGCACCCGTTCCGACTCGTGACCACCTGCAGCTAGCTGCCACGCACTCCCCGCCTCACCACTACACGCCTGCCCGCCCTGGCACCCTACAGCGCCACCGCCAGAGCACTTTTGGCGGCACGCCGGCGTCGGCCGACAGCCTCTGCTCCGTTCAGCGCCGCCCAAGCCACCCCGGCTCGCCACCTGGCCCCTGGCACAGCCCGAACTCATCCGCAAGCGTGTCCGCTAGCGTTCGTCGCCGCCACGACGCCATGCAAGCTACAGAGGGGCGGTTCGCCGGCGTCCTCATCCACCGCCGCGGAACCGACCTCGTCGCGCTATAAAAGGACGCCCCGAAACCTTCCGAGCACGCAGGCGACTCTTAAGCCATCCCCTAGGACCCCTTAGGGCAGCCAATCGACCCGGGGAGGTCAGCTTCCCCACCTCCGGCAGCAGCGGCCGCCGCCATGGCCCCAGCTCTCCCAGCGCCACCAGGGCCTCTCCCTCCCATTTATCTTCACCAAGAACACCTCCTTCCTTCCAGGAACCCAACCCCCTACTCGATTTTGATCGGGAACCACATTCGCCCCAAAATCACTTCGCCCCCGACACCTCCTCCGCCGCGAAGCTCGCCACCGGCAGCTCACTCCGTCCCCGCCGACCTAAAGACTATCGGGAGGACCGCCCAGTCTGGTGGATCCATCCCCGCCCTCCAGAGCCCGCGAGGAGCCGCCTAACGCCGGCGACGATCGCTGGAGCCCCCGCCTCTGTTCGGCCAGAGGAAGGAGAGGGAAGGGAGAATAGTGAAACCTGACCAGTGGGTTCCCCGGGCCCACTGTTAGTGACAACCCGCGCGTCCACGCTGGATAAGTGGAGGCGTAAAGGTTCAAGTATGTCTCCTCTGTGCGAAAGCGTAATCCCGCTCGAACCGTTTTCTTTTCTGATTTTATTTTAAAAACAGATTTTGACCAAACTTTGACTGGTTATATCTTTTTAAATATAACTCCAAATGAAATGATTCTATCTCCTACCTCTCTCAAATATTGTCTAGTTTATTTTAAGATTTATTTGAAAAAAATTCAGTACAACTTTTTGTGCTTTTTTATTTTGTGTGTTAATTCATTTATATTGCTAAAATAGGATTTTTGAAGAGAGGAGAAATATTTCAAGAGTTTGAAATGCACCCTGCCTTCTCGTGACCTGAAGGCAAGCATTCTGAACCCCGGCATAATATTTTTGTGCGTTCGATGACACGTTTATAACATCACCTCACTTTGGAGAAACTTGTTATTTCATGTGATGTGATCATATGCATGGGTGCATGTTAGTGATTTCCATGCTGTTGGAAATGAACACACTTGTGATGATAATCACCCTCATGTGCCTTGCATGCATACCGGAAGGAATCCGGGAAAACCTCTGCCTTGGGTAGGCATGAGTTTGTCGCCGGTATCCGTCGGGACGGTTATGTCTGGTATGGCATGGTAAGGTGATATGAGCGGTGACTCTGTTGGTTGAAATATATTCGTTATGCTAATCATGCAGGGAATACTTAAACCTCCTGAGTCGATCGTAGATTGAGTCTTGTTCCAGTAACCCCCATACTTGTTTCGTACTACCACTCGTCTCTACAGCAAGTAGAGTACGGTTCAGTAAGTTGTCAACCTCATTCTAGCACACATCATACAGAGAGGCCAGGGTGGAAGATACCGGTTGTAGCTGGTAGGCAGCCCACCTGGTCCGGGGGCATGGGTGTTTCCGGTTGGGACCGAGAGGGGAGGCCACCCCTTAGAGCGCGCGATATAAATTTGATCCCATGCTACGCGAGGTTGTAGCCTCCCCACTTAGAGTTTGCTTGACAGGTGTCGTGGGTGATTCCAGACACGTGTGGGTTAAGCTGGTGTGTGCAAGTTAGGTGTGTTTTCAACTAAAAGGCCGTAGACGGAATTAGTCTTGATGGACTAAAGGAATCCGTTACTCGTGGGTAAAGAGTACACCCTCTGCAGAGATTAAACCTATTCGAATAGCCGTGTCCATGGTTAAGGACTACAGTCTGGGATGGGTCAAGTGTCGGTCTTAGTGTCGGTCTTCGGAGGTGAAGCTGTTAACCAGAACTGAAATTACTACTTGTGACTTGTGATAATTATGATTATTATTATTGTTGACTAACCCGTGATATTATTGTTATCATCGAGTATCTCTAGGATGGTTCTACCTCTGGGATATTCACTATGATTGTTTATTTTAAAGCCCTTTATGTGGTGTCGCTCAGACGCCCGACTGTGGCATTTCTTTTAAAGCCCTTTATGTGGTGTCGCTCAGACGCCCGACTGTGGCATTTCTTTTAAAGCCCTTTATGTGGTGTCGCTCAGACGCCCGACTGTGGCATTTCTTTTAAAGACCTTTATGTGCTGTCGCTCAGACGCCCGACTGCGGCATTTCTTTTAAAGCCCTTTATGTGGTGTCGCTCAGACGCCCGACTGTGGCATTTCTTTTAAAGCCCTTTATGTGGTGTCGCTCAGACGCCCGACTGCGGCATTTCTTTTAAAGCCCTTTATGTGGTGTCGCTCAGACGCCCGACTGTGGCATTTCTTTTAAAGCCCTTTATGTGGTGTCGCTAAGATGCCCGACTGTGGCATTGTTTGTTATTTATTTCATAAATTTTAATACTAGTATGTTAATGCATTTTCATAAATAACCGCCTGCATGCATCAGAATGTTATTTATTTATTTTGACTGACATCATGAGCATAAAATATTTTCAGCACACCATCGTTATGTTATACCTGTGTTCATAATGTTTGCGAGTACATTCAAAGTACTCACTGGCTTGTCCCTGGCTATTGTCTTGGCCAGATTTTCTTGCATGGAGAGGAGCAGCGCGATGCCAGCCCCGGAACCTAAGCAACCGTGATAGCAGCCTCATGAAGATAGGAGTTAACCTGGTCAGCTGTTCCTGTTGGAAAATGGAGTCCCATAGACACTGATGATCCACAAACCGCTTCCGCCATTAACCACTAGAACCAATTGTTGTACTCACAGGCCAGAATGGTCTTGTACTACATGTTTTTTTTGTATGTTTTGCTTGGAATTTTTGTATCAAGTTGGAGTCTCATCAGCTAACAGTAATCCTGGGGCTGATGAGCACGACGGTCTTTTCTGGAAATTTATACCCGGAAAACCGGTCGTGACAGACTTGGTATCAGAGCCAGGCTGACCATTGGCTAATCCTATCTTAGCCAGGTCGAAAAACTTAGGCAAACCAACCCACCAGACCTTAACCAAACCCCAGCCAAGCTTCTCGTGCAAGATAGCCACACAGTGACCCCGACACTTTTGGCAGTCGGTGCCCAACCTATCAACCTAGCTTGTCTATCACGCACCAGTGACCAACACCCAAGATGTCTCATTCGCAAGCGTGCGAAGGAAGACTCCGTCCCCTTTTTCTATAAAAAGGGCACGCTAGCCTCAACCCAGCACAACACAGCCTCTTCCCCAACCAGCCACAATGCCCGGCCCCGTCGTGCACAATGAGACCACAGCAACCAATCTTGGAGGTTTTGTGACCATACTCGCAAACCTCACCCATCGTGCCTACGCGTTAGAAGAGCCACCTGAATATGTTGTGTACCAAGGACCCATGAGCGGTGAAGACCGCCAATTTTGGGCCACTGTGCACATCTAGGGTAGGGGTCTGTCGCCCGAACGCCCCTACAGGTTCACCAGAAGAACAACTTCCTTCGAGCCACAAGCCATCCAGCTAGCTGCTCGAGAGGCTATAGTTCAACTTCGGCTGTTGTCGCCCAGAGTTAACTGTCGCTCGTTCTACTACTACCCTAGGCGTGAAGGGTATGGTAGACCACCCCAAGTTGCCAACGGAGATCACGAGACAGATCCCGCATTGTTGCACCTAGTGCGCTATGTAAGTGCACTAGAGGCACTGTTCGACCAGATCACCATTGATCTGATCGCAGCTCGAGGAGAGCTGGTTCGTTGAACCCCAGCTAGAAGAGAAGACGAGCCCGACGCCGACAACCCAGTCGTGCTGTTCGGACACCCGATCGAGACCCTGAGATCAGCTCCAGCCAGCGGCCAAGGTGCCTTGATGACCCCAGAAGTGCTTCGTCACCTTTTGGGAGCACACTCCAACGGGATTGTGGCCAACAATCCCCGCGATGGTCATCATCGCTACCCCGACCCTGCAGTTCCTCCGCCATCTCCGACTAATCCCGGCAATGAGACACGTGGAGAAGCCTCGACATCTACCAGGCACGCCCGTTTAGACATAAACGAGGTAGACTAAGCCGTACGAGTAGTACCGAGTCTCAGTGTATCCTCGCTTTGTAGTCGTGTGACTGTGTATATTAACGCAGCCTGTCGTTGTGCCTCTGCTTTAATGGTAGCCTTGCGTATTTTCTTTGTCAGCGCACAATTGCATAATTTCCGGGCACAGCTACCAAAACCAACCCGACGACAACTACAGTGACACGTCTCTTTATGAGATATGTGTATCTCTGACACTAACCCGACCTTTGGAGCTAAGCTGGCGAATTTATTACCTTCCACCATGGTAAATAAACCAGCCCAGATGCTATATAAGAAGGCCACCTTGTGACCTTACCCAGCAACCCTCACCTCGTGCACCACTCTCACAACCATTTCTTGCCATGCTGAGCCCTAGTATTTATCGGAGAACCCCAGATGCCACCCCAGGTAGCTTTGTCAAAATATTGCGGGACTTTACCTGCAGTACCATGGGTTCTACCCAGCCACCCCAGTACGAGCTGTTCAAATCAAGGATCACCCCTTCCACCTCGGAACATTGGGCAGCAGTGCACATCCCTCCCGTAGACTCCAATCAAGATCCAACGGAAGTTTCCTTCGTGGGGAAATCTATGCCAACCCCACACCTGGCCATAGAAGCTGCTGCGAAAGAAGCGATTGCTCGTCTTCGATCCGCAGTACCTTATGCCCGCGAACGAGGATATTATTATTTTCTGAGCCGTGCAACACCCGGAGGAGTGACATCTTTTCCCGGTGGACGGATTGAGAGAGACCCAGTTCTAGCCAACCTTATCCAGTACATCATCGCTCAAGAGCATTTGAACCAGCGAGTGATGGAATATCTCCAGAGTCTCGCTGATTTAAATCCTCAGATTGCCATCGGCAGACCATTGAGGCCCGACCCGGAGAGACGCATACATCGACTGGTCAATCCACTTCCTTCGATAGAAGAGGGGTGTATTCCATTGCGAGAGACATTTTATCAGGACCCCGGCCAGTTACCATTTTTATTTTAGACGTCACTACTATATTTGTTTTTGCAGCATTTATATTTGTGTTGTAACTTATGCATGGTACCTCAAATTTGTGCGATGAGTCGTGTATTTAGTCCCTACTAGTATGAGTAGTTTTCTTCGTGATTAACTTGTGTAACCGCGAAAATCCTGGAATGAGATTTCTTTTTCCAGAATTGCTACATCTTTTATCCTCTCACGGCATGGATTATTTTTATTCACGCAGCACCACGGCAGCAGACTCACAACCGCTCGTACACATATGGAGTACTTATTTTTCACAACGGCTCTTAGCAAATCTCGAGGACGAGATTTTTTCTTAAGGGGGGTAGTATTGTAATACCCCAAAAATTTAACCAGGTTTTGGTTATTAAAATTTTGCCAAGATTTTAAATTTTTTGCCTCCAAGAATATCTCTGTTGATTTCAAAACTTTTCTTTTAATATTAAGGAGTTTTTCCCAAGAGGATCCTTCCAAAACATTTTGGACTTATTTTCCCTCTCATTTAAAAACATCTCTCAATCAGTAGATTTATTTATTAAATTATTTCACCCTGAGCTTTATTCATTAAATGACTTGATTTGAATTTTGGAGCTCTTTTTGTACTACAACCAGTTGATAGATTTATCTAAAAATCCAACCAAAATTTGGAGATGTCATGTGATGTTTTTAAATCACTTTTATACAAAAACATCTTTTATTCTTGAAATGTTTTGAGCTCTACACCCAATTTTCTTCTCTGGTCCAGAGAGCAATTTTGCACTACAACCCTTTTAAATAATTCTTTCTAGCCTCCACCAAAATTATGGGATGTTGGCAATAGCCTATGATTCAACTTTATGCAAAAACCTAGTGGTGTTATTTGCAAGTTTTGAGTGGACCAACCTCTTCTTCATTCTGGCCCAACATGATGGTTTGTACAGCAACCACATTTTTAGTTGCTCCTTTATCCATGATTCCTTTTCCTACTTGTAGCCCTCCCTACTAAACCCCTAAGTCCAGGGGCATGCACTTATTGGACCATTTTTAGTTCATGAAATGATGCCATCCATCTCCTGTCCAGAACTGAAGTTCATCAAAACCTGCACTAGCAAGTTTCTCTTTTTGCCAAACCAACCTTACCACCTTCTCTTGCTTCTAAAGAGACACTGATCTGGAGAATTTGGCCACTCCAAGAAATGCCTAAGTGCCCTTAGCATTTTGTCAAACACCTTATGAGCATGATCTGTTTTGACATGACTTTTGACATTGCACTCGGAGCTTGCACCCCTAATAGAACTAACATGTCCACTAGACTCCCAGTGGCTCCTGGCCTGGATCTGTTAAGTGCCAGCCTCACCCAAGCTCTGCAGCATGCACTGGCATTTCTTCAAGCACGTCCCGTGCATGCCCAGAGCGTGAGCAGAGCGTGCGTTTGGCGCACGCGTGCAACCGAGCCGCCGCGTCTCACCCCGCACCCGTTCCGACTCGTGACCACCTGCAGCTAGCTGCCACGCACTCCCCGCCTCACCACTACACGCCAGCCCGCCCTGGCACCCTACAGCGCCACCGCCAGAGCACTTTTGGCGGCACGCCGGCGTCGGCCGACAGCCTCTGCTCCGTTCAGCGCCGCCCAAGCCACCCCGGCTCGCCACCTGGCCCCTGGCACAGCCCGAACTCATCCGCAAGCGTGTCCGCTAGCGTTCGTCGCCGCCACGACGCCATGCAAGCTACAGAGGGGCGGTTCGCCGGCGTCCTCATCCACCGCTGCGGAACCGACCTCGTCGCGCTATAAAAGGACGCCCCGAAACCTTCCGAGCACGCAGGCGACTCTTAAGCCATCCCCTAGGACCCCTTAGGGCAGCCAATCGACCCGGGGAGGTCATCTTCCCCACCTCCCACAGCAGCGGCCGCCGCCATGGCCCCAGCTCTCCCGGCGCCACTAGGGCCTCTCCCTCCCATTTCTCTTCACCAAGAACACCTCCTTCTTTCCAGGAACCCAACCCCCTACTCGATTTTGATCGGGAACCACATTCGCCCCAAAATCACTTCGCCCCCGACACCTCCTCCGCCGCGAAGCTCGCCGCCAGCAGCTCACTCCGTCCCCGCCGACCTAAAGACTACCGGGAGGACCGCCCCAGTCTGGTGGATCCATCCCCGCCCTCTAGAGCCCGCGAGGAGCCGCCTAACACCGGCGACGATCGCCGGAGCCCCCGCCTCTGTTCGGCCAGAGGAAGGAGAGGGAAGGGAGAATAGTCAAACCTGACCAGTGGGTCCCCCGGGCCCACTGTCAGTGATACCCCGCGCGTCCACGCTGGATAAGTGGAGGCATAAAGGTTCAAGTACGTCTCCTCTGTGCGAAAGCGTAATCCCACTCGAACCGTTTTCTTTTCTGATTTTATTTTAAAAACAGATTCTGACCAAACTTTGACTGGTTATATCTTTTTAAATATAACTCCGAATGAAATGATTCTTTCTCCTACCTCTCTCAAATATTGTCTAGTTTATTTTAAGATTTATTTGAAAAAAATTTCAGAACAACTTTTTGTGCTTTTTTATTTTGTGTGTTAATTCATTTATATTGCTAAAATAGGATTTTTGAAGAGAGGAGAAATATTTCAAGAGTTTGAAATGCACCCTGCCTTCCCGTGACCTGAAGGCAAGCATTCTGAACCCCGGCATAATATTTTTGTGCGTTCGATGACACATTTATAACATCACCTCACTTTGGAGAAACTTGTTATTTCATGTGATATGATCATATGCATGGGTGCATGTTAGTGATTTCCATGCTGTTGGAAATGAACACACTTGTGATGATAATCACCCTCATGTGCCTTGCATGCATACCGGAAGGAATCCGGGAAAACCTCTCCCTTGGGTAGGCATGAGTTTGTCGCCGGTATCCGTCGGGACGGTTATGTCTGGTATGGCATGGTAAGGTGATATGAGCGATGACTCTGTTGGTTGAAATATATTCGTTATGCTAATCATGCAGGGAATACTTAAACCTCCTGAGTCGACCGTAGATCGAGTCTTGTTCCAGTAACCCCATACTTGTTTCGTACTACCACTCGTCTCTACAACAAGTAGAGTACGGTTCAGTAAGTTGTCAACCTCTTTCTAGCACACATCGTACAGAGAGGCCAGGGTGGAAGATACCGGTTGTAGCTGGTAGGCAGCCCACCTAGTCCGGGGGCATGGGTGTTTCCGGTTGGGACCGAGAGGGGAGGCCACCCCTTAGAGCGCGCGATATAAATTTGATCCCATGCTACGCGAGGTTGTAGCCTCCCCACTTAGAGTTTGCTTGACAGGTGTCGTGGGTGATTCCAGACACGTGTGGGTTAAGCTGGTGTGTGCAAGTTAGGTGTGTTTTCAACTAAAAGGCCGTAGACGGAATTAGTCTTGATGGACTAAAGGAATCCGTTACTCGTGGGTAAAGAGTACACCCTCTGCAGAGATTAAACCTATTCGAATAGCCGTGTCCATGGTTAAGGACTACAGTCTGGGATGGGTCAAGTGTCGGTCTTAGTGTCGGTCTTCGGAGGTGAAGCTGTTAACCAGAACTGAAATTACTACTTGTGACTTGTGATAATTATGATTATTATTATTGTTGACTATCCCGTGATATTATTGTTATCATCGAGTATCTCTAGGATGGTTCTACCTCCGGGATATTCACTATGATTGTTTATTTTAAAGCCCTTTATGTGGTGTCGCTCAGACGCCCGACTGTGGCATTTCTTTTAAAGCCCTTTATGTGGTGTCGCTCAGACGCCCGACTATGGCATTTCTTTTAAAGCCCTTTATGTGGTGTCGCTCAGATGCCCGACTGTGGCATTTCTTTTAAAGCCCTTTATGTGGTGTCGCTCAGACGCCCGACTGCGGCATTTCTTTTAAAGCCCTTTATGTGGTGTCGCTCAGACGCCCGACTGTGGCATTTCTTTTAAAGCCCTTTATGTGGTGTCGCTCAGACGCCCGACTGCGGCATTTCTTTTAAAGCCCTTTATGTGGTGTCGCTCAGACGCCCGACTATGGCATTTCTTTTAAAGCCCTTTATGTGGTGTCGCTAAGACGCCCGACTGTGGCATTGTTTGTTATTTATTTCATAAATTTTAATACTACTATGTTAATGCATTTTCATAAATAACCGCCTGCACGCATCAGAATGTTATTTATTTATTTTGACTGACGTCATGAGCATAAAATATTTTCAGCACACCATTGTTATGTTATACCTGTGTTCATAATGTTTGCGAGTACATTCAAAGTACTCACTGGCTTGTCCCTGGCTATTGTCTTGGCCAAATTTTCTTGCACGGAGAGGAGCGGCGCGATGCCAGCCCCGGAACCTAAGCAACCGTGATAGCAGCCTCGTGAAGATAGGAGTTAACCTGGTCAACTGTTCCTGTTGGGAAATGGAGTCCCATAGACACTGATGATCCACAAACCGCTTCCGCCATTAACCACTAGAACCAATTGTTGTACTCACAGGCCAGAATGGTCTTGTACTACATGTTTTTTTTGTATTTTTTGCTTGGAATTTCTGTATCAAGTTGGAGCCTCATCAGCTAACAGTAATCCTGGGGCTGATGAGCATGACGGTCTTTTCTGGAAATTTATACCCGGAAAACCGGTCGTGACAGCGGTGATCGTCATACTTCTTACCACCAATGTATTATTTTGATTCGGTGGTATTGTGGGATGAAGAAGCCTGTGTTGGAAATATGCCCTAGAGGCAATAATAAAATGGTTATTATTATATTTCCTTGTTCATGATAATTGTCTATTGTTCATGCTATAATTGTATTAACCGGAAACCGTAATACATGTGTGAATACATAGACCACAACATGTCCCTAGTGAGCCTCTAGTTGACTAGCTCGTTGAACAATAGATGGTTATGGATTCCTGACCATGGACATTGGATGTCATTGATAACGAGATCACATCATTAGGAGAATGATGTGATGGACAAGACCCAATCCTAAGCATAGCACAAGATCGTTTAGTTCGTTTGCTAGAGCTTCTCCAATGTCAAGTATCTTTCCTTAGACCATGAGATTGTGCAACTCCCGAATGCCGTAGGAATGGTTTGGGGTATCAAACATCACAACTTAACTGGGTGACAATAAAGGTGCACTACAGGTATCTCTGAAAGAGTCTGTTGGGTTGGCACGAATCGAGACTGGGATTTGTCACTTCGTATGACGGAGAGGTATCTCTAGGCCCACTCGGTAATGCATTATCATAATGAGCTCAATGTGACTAAGGAGTTAGCCACGGGATCATGCATTACGGAACGAGTAAAGAGACTTGCTGGTAACGAGATTGAACGAGGTATGGGGATACCGATGATCAAATATCGGGCAAGTAACATACCAATGGACAAAGGGAATTGTATACGGGATTGATTGAATCCCCGACATTGTGGTTCATCTAATGAGATCATCGTGGAACATGTGGGAGCCACTATGGGTATCTAGATCGCGCTATTGGTTATTGGCCGGAGAGATGTCTCGGTCATGTCTGCATGGTTCCCAAACCCGTAGGGTCTACACACTTAAGGTTCGGTGACGCTAGAGTTGTAACGGGAAATTGTATGTGGTTACTAAAAGTTGTTAGGAGTCTCGGATGAGATCCCGGACGTCACGAGGAGTTGCGGAATGGTCCGGAGGTGAAGATTTATGTATGGGAAGTCCAGTTTCAGCCGCCGGAAGGTTTCGGGGTTATCGATATTGTATCGGGGCCACCGAAAGGTGTCCGGGGGTTCACCGGGTGGGGCCACTTACCCCGGAGGGGGCCAAGTGGGCTGAATACGGGTGGGAACCAGCCCATAGTGGGCTGGTGCGCCCCCCCCCCCCAAGGGCCCAAGGCGCCTAGGGTTGGAAACCCTAGGGGGTGGGGGCGCCTCCCACCTGCTTGGGGGGCAAGTCTCCCCCCTTGGCCGCCCCCCTCTAGATGCATCTAGGGGGCCCGGCCCCCTCTGCCCTTCCCCTATTAATAGTGAGGGGTGGGAGGGCAGCCGCACCCTTCCCCTGGCGCAGCCCTTCCCCCCTTCCAACTCTTCCTCCTCCTCCATAGTGCTTAGCAAAGCTCTGCTAGAGAACCACAAGCTCCACCACCACGCTGTCGTGCTGCCGGAGTTCTCCCTCAACTTCTCCTTCCCCTTGCTGGATCAAGAAGGAGGAGACGTCCCGGGCTGTACGTGTGTTGAATGCGGAGGCGCCATCCGTTCGACGCTTGGATCGGATCTTCCGCGATTTGAATCGCCACCAGTACGACTCCATCAACCACGTTCTTGTAATGCTTCTGCTTAGCGATCTTAAAGGGTATGAAGATGCACTCCCTCTTTCTCGTTGCTAGCATCTCCTAGATTGATCTTGGTGACACGTAGGAATTTTTTGAATTATTACTGCGTTCCCCAATAGTGGTATCAGAGCTAGGTCTATGCGTAGATTCTATGCACGAGTAGAACACAAGTAGGGCGATGATTTGGTCAATTTGCTTACCGTTACTAGTCCTATCTTGATTCGGCAGCATTGTGGGATGAAGCGGCCCGGACCGACCTTACATGTACGCTTACGTGAGACAGGTTCCACCGATTGACATGCACTTGTTGCATAAGGTGGCTAGCGGGTGTCTGTCTCTCCCAATTTAGTCGGATCGGATTCGATGAAGAGGGTCCTTATGAAGGGTAAATAGCAATTGGCATATCCCCGTTGTGGCTTTTGTGTAGGTAAGAAACGTTTTTGCTAGAAACCCATAGCAGCCATGTAAAACATGCAACAACAATTAGAGAACGTCTAACTTGTTTTTGCAGGATATGCTATGTGATGTGATATGGCCAAAAGGATGTGATGAATTATATATGTGATGTATGAGATTGATCATGTTCTTGTAATAGGAATCACGACTTGCATGTCGATGAGTATGACAACCGGCAGGAGCCATAGGAGTTGTCTTAATTTATTGTATGACCTGCGAGTCAATATAAGCACCATGTAATTACTTCACTTTATTGCTAACTGTTAGCCATAGTAGTAGAAGTAATAGTTGGCAAGACAACTTCATGAAGACACGATGATGGAGATCATGATGATGGAGATCATGGTGTCATGCTGGTGGCGATGGTGATCATGCCGTTCCTCGAAGATGGAGATCAAAAGCGTAAGATGATATTGGCCATATCATGTCACTTTATGATTTGGATGTGATGTTTTTCATGTTTACATCTTATTTGCTTAGAACAACAGTAGCATAAATAAGATGATCCCTCACTAAAATTTCAAGAAATGTGCTCCCCCTAACTACGCACCGTTGGGAAGGTTTGTTGTTTCTAAGCACCACATGATGATCTGGTGTGATAGACTATAACGTACGCAAACAACGGGTGTAAGCCGGATTTACACATGCGAAACACTTAGGTTGACTTGACGAGCCTAGCATGTACAGACATGGCCTCGGAACATGAGAGACCAAAAGGTCGAACATGAGTTGTATAGTAGATACGATCAACATGGAGATGTTCACCATTGATGACTAGTTCATCTCACGTGATGATCGGACACGGCCTAGTCAATTCAGATCATGTATCACTTAGATGACTAGAGGGATGTCTATCTGAGTGGGAGTTCATTAAACAATTTGATTAGATGAACTTAATTATCATGAACTTAGTCTAAAATTGTCTTTACAATCTATCCTGTAGATCCAATGGCCCACGCTAATGTTCCCCTCAACTTCAACGCGTTCCTAGAGAAAACCAAGCTGAAAGGCGATGGAATCAACTATATGGACTGGGTCCGTAACTTGAGGATCATCCTCATAGCTGCCAAGAAAGCATATGTCCTTGAAGCAACGCTAGGTGATGCACCCATTTTCCCAGCAACTCAAGATGTTATGAACGTCTGGCAGCTGCGTAGTGATGATTACTCCCTGGTTCAGTGCGGCATGATTTACAGCTTAGAATCAGGGCTCCAAAAGTGTTTTGAGCAACACGAAGCATATGAGATGTTCCAAGAGCTGAAAATGGTTTTCCAAGCTCATGCCCGGGTCGAGAGATATGAAGTCTCAAGTTCTATAGTTGTAAGCTGGAGGAAAACAGTTCTGTCAACGAGCATATACTCAAAATGTCTGGGTTGCACAACCGCTTGTCTCAGCTGGGAGTTAATCTTCTAGATGACTCGGTCATTGACAGAATCCTCCAGTCGCTCCCACCTAGCTACAAGAGCTTTGTGATGAACTACAATATGAAAGGGATGGAGAAGTCCATTCCTGAGTTATTCGATGCTTAAATCAACGGAGGTGGGGATCAAAAAGGAACATCAAATGATGATGGCGAATAATACCACTAGTTTCAAGAAAGGCAATGGAAAGAAGAACTTCAAGAAGGACAACAAGGGAGTTGCCGTGCCCGGTAAGTCAGTTTTTTGAGGGTTAAATGACAGTGGGAGAGGCTCCCACTGACCTTGTATTAACTCATAGCACAAGATTACATACTTACAGGGGTGGGGTTAAGGCCCCCAAGCCATGTCTAAGGCTAACATAAAACCAAGCAAGAGTACAACTAAAAGTGGATAGCACAAAAATGGATTACAAGTTTTGGAGGAACGTAGAAAAGAAGGGGTGCAACTCATGTTTACAGTTGTGTGCAAGCAGCTCCATCAGAACCTTGAAGCGCGCCAGCCAAGAGTCAAAGGAGTGTGGCACCCCCTATAATGTTCATTGTTTCGTTCCTTCCAAATACTCCAGGATGACAGCATGAAAATGTCCATAAAGAGAGGCTGGCTCCACTGCTGTTTCCCAGCATGTATCAACCTGAGGCGGTTGTCATAGTTAGGCCAGTGGATCCCCAACTTGGCCCAACATTGTACACTGAAAGGGCAATGAAAGAAGAGGTGCTCCACCGTCTCTTCTGGTGGTTGATTGCACAACAGGCAGGCATAATTTTTGTTCGCGATGTTATAATGATGACGCTTGAGCATGTTCCTGGTGTTCAGTCGGTCCACCATCAAGAGCTAGCAGAACACTTTGAATTTGATGGGGGTTTTGGCTTTCCACAGCCAAACGAAGGCCTCGTCGACTTCCACCTCTTTGAAGCAGTGCTCATAGTATACACTAGAAGAGAATCTATTAGCAATGGAGCAGGCCCAAACATCATTCTCCTCCACGTCTAGTAGAACATGAGCTGACCGTGCCTATATCTCTCTAATCTCCTGACGGGCCTACGCAGAGAGTGGGAGGTGGAACAGCTCGTTGGGGTCACTGGCATGCAAGACGACGTTAACATGCGCGTCCTCATCCGTGCTGAAGGAGAAGGCTCTAGGGAAAGACTGCATCAGAGGGTGATCTTCATCACCGAGCCACAAATCCTTCAAGAAAAGGGTCTAGGAGCCATTCCCAATCTCCACCGACGTGATCCCTCTGAATATGTCACTGTGCATCATAAGATCACGCCACCAAAACGAGCCAACTGCACTGCATGTGTGTGGTACCTTGTCAGGGTAGTATGCGTTCCAAACTAGGGAAACCCAAGGTACATCCTCTTTGTTGTAGAACTTGAAGAGGTGCTTGAGAAGGAGTGCCACGTTTTGAGTCTTGACGTCGATTATGCCAGGACTCCCTTCTTCTTTGGTCTACAAAACAGATCCCATGCCTCTAAGGAGTTTGATTTGACACCATCATCAGTGTTTTTTGCCCAGAGGTAGTATCTACGTAGCTTGTCCAGTGTTGGGGAACGCGGTAATTTCAAAAAAATTCCTACAATCACGCAAGATATATCTAGATGATGCATAGCAACGAGGGGAAGAGTGTGTCCACGTAACCTCATAGACCCGAAAGCGGAAGCGTTGTGTAACGCGGTTGATGTAGTCAAACGTCTTCGCGATCCAATCGATCAAGTACCAAACGCACGACACCTCCGTGATCTGCACACGTTCAGCTCGGTGACGTCCCTCGAACTCTAGATCCAGCTGAGGCCAAGGGAGAGTTCCATCAGCACGACGGCATGGTGACGGTGATGATGAAGTTACTGGCGCAGGGCTTTGCCTAAGCACAACGACAATATGACCGACGTGTGGAACTGTGCAGGGGGGCACCGCACACGGCTGAAGGATCAACTTGTGTGTCTATGGGGTGCCCCCCTCCCCCATATATAAAGGAGGAGAGGGGAGGCCGGCCGGCCCTCCTTGGCGCGCCCCCAAGAGGGGAATCCTACTAGGACTCCAAGTCCTAGTAGGTTTCCACCAAAAGGGAGAGATGGGGAAGGAAGGAGAGGGAGAGGAAGAAGGAAAGGGGGGCGCTGCCCCCCTTCCTTGTTCTATTCGGACTCAAGGGGGAGGGGGCGCGCGGCCTGCCCTGGCCGCCCCTCTCTCTCTCCACTAAGGCCCATCGAGGCCCATTAGTTCCCCCGTGGGTTACGATAACCCTCCGGCACTCCGGTTTTATCTGAAACTTCTCCGGAACACTTCCAGTGTCCGAATATAGTCATCAAACATATCAATCTTTATGTGTCGACCATTTCGAGACTCCTCGTCTTGTTCGTGATCACATCTGGGACTTCGAACAATCTTCGGTACATCAAATCACATAAACTCATAATACCAATCGTCATCGAACGTTAAGCGTGCGGACCCTACGGGTTCGAGAACTATGTAGACATGACTGAGACTCATCTCCGGTTAATAACCAATAGTGGAACCTGGATGCTCATATTGGTTCCTACATATTCTACGAAGATCTTTATTGGTCAAACTGCATAAGAACATACGTTGTTCCCTTTGTCATCGGTATGTTACCTGCCCGAGATTCGATCATCGGTATCATAATACCTAGTTCAATCTCGTTACCGGCAAGTCTCTTTACTCATTCCGTAATACTTCATCCCGCAACTAACTCATTAGTCTCAATGCTTGCAAGGCTTATAGTGATGAGTATTACCGAGAGGGCCCAGAGATACCTCTTCGAAACACGGAGTGACAAATCCTAATCTCGATCTATGACAAACCAACAAACACCTTTGGAGACACCTGTAGAGCACCTTTATAATCACCCTTTTACGTTGTGACGTTTGGTAGCACACAAAGTGTTCCTCCAGTATTCGGGAGTTGCATAATCTCATAGTCTGAGGAACTTGTATAAGTCATGAAGAAAGCAGTAGCAATGAAAATGTAACGATCATAATGCTAAGCTAACGGATGGGTCATGTCCATCACATCATTCTCCTAATGATGTGACCCCCTGTTCATCAAATGACAACACATGTCCATGGTTAGGAAACATAACCATCTTTGATTAACGAGCTAGTCAAGTAGAGGCATACTGGGGACAATATGTTTTGTCTATGTATTCACACATGTACTAAGTTTCCGGTTAATACAATTCTAGCATGGATAATAAACATTTATTATGAAATAAGGAAATAAATAATAACTTTATTATTGCCTCTAGGGCATATTTCCTTCAGTCTCCCACTTGCACTAGAGTCAATAATCTAGATTACATAGTAATGATTCTAACACCCATGGAGCTTTGGTGTTGATCATGTTTTTCTCGTGGAAGAGGCTTAGTCAATGGGTCTGCAACATTCAGATCCGTGTGTATCCTGCAAATCTCTATGTCCCCCTCCGACACTTGATGACAGATGGAATTGAAGCGCCTCTTGATGTGCTTGGTTCTCTTGTGAAATCTGGATTCCTTTGCCAAGGCAATTGCACCAGTATTGTCACAAAAGATTTTCATTGGACCCGATGCACTAGGTATGACACCTAGATCGTATATGAACTCCTTCATCCAAACTCCTTCATTTGCTGCTTCCGAAGCAGCAATGTACTCCACTTCACACGTAGATCCTGCCATGACGCTCTGCTTGGAACTGCACCAACAAACAGCTCCTCCATTCAATAAAAATACGTATCCGGTTTGCAACTTAGAGTCATCCGGATCAGTGTTAAAGCTTGCATCGACGTAATAGTTTATGACGAGCTCTTTTTCACCTCCATAAACGAGAAACATATCCTTAGTCCTTTTCAGGTAGGATGTTCTTGACCGCCGTCCAGTGCTCCACTCCGGGATTACTTTGGTACCTCCCTGCTATGCTTATAGCAAGGCACACATCAGGTCTAGTACACATCATTGCATACATGATAGAACCTATGGCTGAAGCATAGGGAATGACTTTCATTTTCTCTCTATCTTCAAGTATCCCTTTATGCTATCCAGAAATTCTATATCATTTCCAGTTAATAATATGTCATCTACATATAATATCAGAAATGCTACAGAGCTCCCACTCACTTTCTTGTAAATACATGCTTCTCCAAAAGTCTGTATAAAACCATATGCTTTGATCATACTATCAAAGCATTTATTCCAACTCCGAGAGGCTTGCACCAGTCCATAAATGGATCGCTGGAGCTTGCACACTTTGTTAGCAACCTTTGGATCAAAAAAACCTTCTGGTTGCATCATATACAACTCTTCTTCCAGAAATCCATTCAAGAATGCAGTCTTGACATCCATTTGCCAAATTTCATAATCATAAAATGCAGCAATTGCTAACATGATTCAGACAGACTTAAGCATCGCTACGGGTGAGAAAGTCTCATCGTAGTCAACCCCTTGAACTTGTCGAAAACCTTTTGCAACAAGTTGAGCTTTGTAAACAGTAACATTACCGTCTACGTCGGTTTCTTCTTAAAGATCCATTTATTTTCTATGGCTTGCTGATCATCGGGCAAATCCACCAAAGTCCACACTTTGTTCCCAGACATCGATCCCATCTCATATTTCATGGCCTCAAGCCATTTCACGGAATCTGGGCTCATCATCGCTTCCTCATAGTTCGTAGGTTCATCATGGTCTAGTAACATGACTTCCAGAACAGGATTACCATACCACTCTGGTGCGGATCTTACTCTGGAAGATCTACGGGTTCGGTAGTAACTTGATCTGAAGCTTCATAATCATCATCATTAACTTCCATGCTAATTGGTGTAGGAATCACTGGAACTAATTTATGTGATGAGCTACTTTCCAATAAGGGAGAAGGTATAATTACCTCATCAAGTTCTACTTTCCTCCCACTCACTTCTTTCGAGAGAAATTCCTTCTCTAGAAAGGATTCATTCTTAGCAACAAAGATTTTGCCTTCGGATCTATGACTGAAGTTGTACCCAAGAGTTTCCTTTGGGTATCCTATGAAGGCACACTTCTCTGATTTGGGTTTGAGCTTATCAGGTTGAAGCTTTTTCACATAAGCATCGCAGCCCCAAACTTTAAGAAAGGACAACTTTGGTTTCTTGCCAAACCACAGTTCATAAGGCGTCATCTCAATGGATTTTGATGGTGCCCTATTTAAAGTGAATGCAGCCGTCTCTAAAGCATAACCCCAAAATGATAGCGGTAAATCAGTAAAAGACATCATAGGTTGCACCATATCTGATAAAGTACGGTTGCGATGTTCAGACACACCATTTCGCTGTGGTGTTCCAGGTGGCATTAGTTGTGAAACTATCCCATGTTGTTTCAAATGAAGACCAAATCATAACTCAAATATTCTCCTCCACGATCAGATCATAGAAATTTTATTTTCTTATTATGATGATATTCTACTTCACTCTAAAATTCTTTGAACTTTTCAAATGTTTCAGGCTTATGTTTCATCAAGTAGATATAACCATATCTGCTCAACTCATATGTGAATGTAAGAAAATAACGATACACGCCACGAGCCTCAATACTCATTGGACCGCATACATCGATATGTATTATTTCAAACAAGTCAGTAGCTCATTCCATTGTTCTGGAGAACGGAGTTTTAGTCATCTTGCCCATGAGGCACGGTTCGCAAGCACCAAGTGATTCCAAAAGTCCATCAGCATGGAGTTTCTTCATGCGCTTTACACTGATATGACCCAAACGGCAGTGCCACAAATAAGTTGCACTATCATTATTAACTTTGCATCTTTTGGCTTCAATATTATGAATATGTGTATCATCACTACCGATATTCAATAAAAATAGACCACTCATCAAGGGTGCATGACCATAAAAGAAATTACTCATATAAATAGAACAACCATTATTCTCTGATTTAAATGAATAGCCGACTCGCATTAAACAAGATCCAGATATAATGTTCATGCTCAATGTTGGCACCCAATAACAATTATTCATGTATAAAACTAATCCTGATGGTAGATGTAGAGGTAGCGTGCCGACGACAATCACATCGACCTTGGAACCATTTCCCACGCGCATCGTCACCTTGTCCTTAGCAAATCTTTGTTTAATCCGTAGCCCCTGCTTCGAGTTACAAATATGAGAAACAGAACCAGTATCAAATACCTAGGCGCTACTACGAGCATTAGTAAGGTACACATCAATAACATGTATATCAAATATACCTTTCACTTTGCCATCCTTCTTATCCACCAAATACTTGGGGCAGTTCCGATTCCAGTGACCAGTCCCTTTGCAGTAGAGGCACTCAGTTTCATGCTTAGGTCCATACTTGGGTGTCTTCTCTTGAGCATCAACCTTTTTGCCGTTCTTGTTGAAGTTTGTAGGACCTTGAGAAGAGGTGTCTAGAGGGGGGGGGGGGTGATTAGACACTAAGTACCAAAATTGCAGTTTTTAAGTTTCCATAAGTTTAAGTGGAGTTTAGGCACAAGTTTAACATTCACAATACATATCAAGCAAGCATGCAAAGAGTGTATGAGCAGCGGAAAGTAAAGCATGCAACTTGTAAGAATGTAAAGGGAAGGGTTTGGAGGATTCAAACGCAATTGGAGACACAGATGTTTTTGGCGTGGTTCTGATAGGTGGTGCTATCGTACATCCACGTTGATGGAGACTTCAACCCACGAAGGGTAACGGTTGTGCGAGTCCATGGAGGGATCCACCCACGAAGGGTACAGGAAGAAGCAACCTTGTCTATCCCACCATGGCCGTCGCCCACGAAGGACTTGCCTCACTAGCGGTAGATCTTCACGAAGTAGGCGATCTCCTTGCCCTTACAAACTCCTTGGTTCAACTCCACAATCTTGTCGGAGGCTCCCAAGTGACACCTAGCCAATCTAGGAGATACCACTCTCCAAGAAGTAACAAATGGTGCGTTGATGATGAACTCCTTGCTCTTGTGCTTCAAATGATAGTCTCCCCAACACTCAACTCTCTCTCATAGGTTTTGGATCTGGTGGAAAGAAGATTTGAGCGGAAAGCAACTTGGGGAAGGCTAGAGATCAAGATTCATATGGTAGGAATGGAATATCTTGGCCTCAACACATGAGTAGGTGGTTCTCTCTCAGAAATGGTAAGTTGGAAGTGTAGGTTTGTTCTGATGGCTCTCTCCACGAATGAAGAGGAGGTGGAGGGGTATATATAGCCTCCACACAAAATCTAACCATTACACACAATCTACCAAACTCGGTGGGACCGAATCGATAAACTCGGTCGGACCGATTTAGCAAATAATGTGACCGTTAGGATTTTCGGTGGGACCGAAATGCAACTCGCTGAGACCGATTCGGTTAGGGTTAGGGCATAACGTAATCTCGGTAGGACCGATTACACAAACTCGGTGAGACCGATTTTGGTAATAAGCTTTCCAGAGAGTTGGTCAGGCAAACTCGGTTTATCCAGAGAGTTTGCATTGTAATCTCGGTAGTACCGATTGCTCAAACTCGGTGAGACCGATTTTGGTAATGGACATACACAGAGAGATTACAATCCCATCTCGGTGAAACCGAGATCCCTATCGGTAAGACCGATTTGCTTAGGGTTTGTGGCAGTGGCTATGACTTTTGGAATCGGTGGCGCCGCATAGAAAGAATCGGTGTGACCGATTTTGGCTTTAGGTTTAGGTCATTTGTGGAAGTGGGAAAGTAGCTGAGGGTTTTGGAGCATATCACTAAGCACATGAAGCAAGAGGCTCATTAAGCAACACCTCATCCCTCCTTGATAGTATTGGTTTTTCCTATAGACTCAATGTGATCTTGGACCACTAAAATATGAAATGAAGAGTCTTGAGCTTGAAGCTTGAGCCAATCCTTTATCCTTAGCATCTTGAAGGAGTTCCCACATCCTTTAGTCCATGCCACTCCATTGTTGAACTTATCTGAAACATACTAGATAAAAGTGTTAGTCCAACAAGAGATATGTTGACATTAATTACCAAAACCACCTAGGGAGCACTTGTGCTTTCAATCTCCCCCTTTTTGGTAATTGATGACAACATACATCAAAGCTTTAGATAAAGATATAAGGAATAGCAAGTAAAGCTTTGGAAAGACATGTAAAAAACCTAGGCTCCCCCTACATGTATGCAATCATGTGAATATGGAATATAGAAGCATGTAAGAGCATAAACATGATAGAGCAGGCAATGTGTTACATGTATCTTGGGCATATGCATCAGAGCAAAGAATATTAAGGAAAATACCTTCATGCTCATGAGTCCTTCTTGCAAAGAATATGTACATCAGCAAGAATTCCTCATACACATGATTGTGATGCATATACTTACCTTGAAGTCTTGAGTTGGCTTAGGATGAAATGAACCTGCATAAACAAGGTTAGATAACACAGATACATCTACTGGCCAGAACAAACAGAAGAAACCACAAGAATACCAAGACTGGGATGACATGTAGAGAGTGAGTACTAAGTACCACATTGGATTAGACATGTCCCCAAGAGTAAAGATATGCAATGAATTTAAATGATTTCTTTCCCTTAGATGTCTTTCCCCCCCTGAATCTAGCATGGGATACTGGGAGAAGATAGGGAATAGAAAAGCAGAGCTGAAAAATCAGAGCTGAAAGATGATCAGAGCTAATGTATGCTAATGCAAATAAGCACAAAAGAATCAAATGAACATGTCTTTCCCCTCAAGAAGACATGTGGGCATCTCTCCTCTTGAACACCAAGCATCTGGGATCCTTGAGAAGTACTTTCTACTTAAGTATTCTCTCCCCCTGGAGATCTCTCTCCCCTTGAAGATCTCTCTCCCCCTTAAGGATCTCTCTCTAAATGATAAGCTTTGATGTTCTCTCTCTCCCCCTTTGACATCAATTTCCAAGAAGGGTTTTCTGGAATCCGTCGAATGGGTTTGGTCCTTGAGACACAACACAAAGCAATGATAAAAATGTGATGCTTGTAGAGGACAAGATTCATTAGGTGGAGCTGGATCAGTAGAAACATAGAATATGTGGCAAACTGTTTTCCTGATGTGAAATCGGTGGCACCGAGTGGTATGCTTTGGTTGTACCGAAAGGATTCAGTTGGGCCGAAAATAACAAATTGGTGAAACCGAGTTCATTGCAGAGAAAACACTTGTCACCTCAGCTCACTAGACTAGTAAGATCTCACAAAGATTTTCAAGGAATTCACTAAAAGATGTGCAATGAATTGGAATGCAGAAAAATGCAGAGCAAACAGAAAGGAATCTAGATGAAGCTTTTTTTGAAAGGGGAAACAAATATGCATGAGACAAATGCAAAAACACAGAAAAGAACACAAGAGAACTTCATCTAGAGATGGTCGGCGACAAAGTCACCTATGTTAGAGTATATTGACTTAGGAGTCAAGTGAGATCACTTGATCATAGGTCATACTCATCGTTTAAGCTCAAAATGGGGTTGCCATTTTTCGTTTAAGCATCTTGATGTGTTCACATCTTGTCAAGTTGCTTTAGCTCATGACTTGGAGCAAAGCTTCTCTAAGATGGAATAACATACCTTGGTTGGTGGTGTAGTCCATTTTAGTTGAACTTGTGTGGGTTGCTCAAGGTTGAAGTAGCTCATCAAGAATTTGGAGCACCACTTGGAATTTGGGTCCATCTACCTACATGGGTTAGTTCTTGCAAGGAAGAGCACTCATGTATCCAAAAATGACAATCATGAAGTTCAACATAGAATTTGTCAAAGGATATGTTTGAATGGTTTCGTGCTTCCTTGTCTTCATCCACCATAGTGTAGAGACTTGGTGATGTAGAGATTGCTCAAGATGTGAGTAGATTACAATCTCATGGAATTTGATTCCTCCAAGTACCTACATGGATTAGATAACATGCAAGATGCAAGTATATCCAAGACATAAGATTTTCATCATAAGAGAAATATCAAGGATTAGTCATAAGCTCATGTCTTGCATGTATCCAATGGAGTTTCTACTCCAAGTTTGAAGCATCAATGGTGTTCAATTCTCCTCTTAACCTGCAAAACACTTTCTCATCAAGAGGTTTAGTGAATATATCCGCTAATTGCTTTTCGGTGCGAACATGCTTAAGATCAATGTCACCCTTAGCAACATGATCTCGAATGAAATGATGACGAACTTCAATATGCTTAGTTCGAGAATGTTGCATAGGATTATGACCAATTTTGATAGCACTTTCATTGTCACAAAGCAATGGAACATGTCTCACATATATCCCATAATCTTTAATAGTTTGGGTCATCCAAAGTAATTGAGCACAACATGAACCAGCGGCAATGTATTCCGCTTCGGCGGTGGATAAGGATACCGAGTTTTGTTTCTTGGAGGATCAAGACACAAGAGATCTACCAAGAAATTGACAAGTACCCGAAGTGGACTTTCTATCAACCTTGTCTCTGGCATAGTCCGAGTCGGAATAGCCAACAAGATTGAAAGAGGCCCTCTTAAGATACCAAATGCCAAAATTTGGTGTATGGATTAAGTATCTCACTATCCTTTTCACGGCCTTAAGATGACATTCCTTAGGAGCAGCTTGATATCGTGCACGCATGCACACACTTAGCATGATATCGGGGCGTGAAGCACATAGATATAACAATGAACCAATCATAGAGCGATAAACCTTTTGATCAACCGGTTCACTATCTTTGGTCAAGTCAATATGTCCACTAGTAGGCATGGGTGTAGACATACCTTTGCATTCTTGCATATTGAACTTCTTGAATAAGTCCTTGGTGTACTTCGTTTGAGAAACAAAGGTACCTTCCTTAGTTTGCTTGATTTGCAACCCAAGAAAGACTTTGAGTTCACTCATCATAGACATCTCAAACTTCTCCGACATTAGCTTCCCAAACTTTTCACTAAAATGAGGGTTAGTTGAACCAAATATAATATCATCAACATAGATTTGGAAAACAAATAGTTCTCCATTAACCCTTTTAGTAAAAAGAGTAGAATCAATTTTCCCAATTGCAAAGCCTTTTTCAATAAGGCACTTGGTCAAGCATTTATACCATGCTCTAGGAGCTTGTTTAAGACCATAAAGAGCTTTGTGAAGTTTGTAAACATGATTGGGTTTCTTAGGATTGACAAAGCCGGGAGGTTGCTTAACATAAACTTCCTCCTCTATTTCACCATTTAGAAAAACACTTTTAATGTCCATTTGGTACAAGGTGATATCATGATGATTAGCATAGGCAAGTAAGATGCGAATGGACTCAAGTCTAGCAACGGGGGCGTAAGTCTCACGATAGTCCATACCTTCAACTTGTGTGTAGCCTTGGGCGACGAGACGTGCTTTGTTGCGAACTACTTGTCCATCTTCATCTTGCTTGTTGCGAAACACCCATTTGGTACCGATGACGTTGTGGTTGTTGTCGGGCTTCTCAACCAATGTCCAAACTTGGTTCCTCTCAAAGTTATGTAGCTCTTCATGCATAGCATTTAGCCAATCCGGATCTTCCAATGCTTCTTCATCCTTCATAGGTTCAATGCTAGAGATGAAAGAATAGTTTTCACAAAAGTTAGCTAAACGAGTTTTAGAGCGAGTGATTCTCCCGGTCTAAATGTCATTGTAGATTTGCTCGACGACATGATCTTTAGCAATTCTTTCTCAAACTCGTGAAAGCTTTTGCTTGGGTCTTCGTTGAACATCTTCTTCATCTTGTTCTTCTTCTTGGCCTTCTTCATGGTTGGCGTTGTCGTTCTCTTGTCGTGGTGGAGAAGGAGGTTGTTGACGTTCATCTTGATGCACTTCCTCGTTTTCTTCATGTTGGTGTGTCCCACTTGTGGATGCTTCCGTGTCAACTCTTGGTTCACCTTCTTGTGAAGTGGAAGCTTCCACTTGGACGGACGAGGTACTCTCCTTCACCTCTATTGGACGAACCTTGACAATAGACAAGTCTTGGATTGCTTCCGAAGGATCTTTATCTCCTACATCAATTGGCAATTGCTCGACTTGCGAGCCGTTAGATTCATCAAACTTCACATCTACCGTCTCTTCAGCCTTTCGGGTGAAATTGTTGTAGACATGGTAAGTGTGAGAGTTTGAGCCATAACCTAGTAGGAAACCTTCATGAGACTTAGGAGCAAATTTAGAGCGACGATGCTTATCAAGAATGTAGCACTTTGAGCCGAATACTCGAAAGTATCCAACTTGGGGTTTGTTACCGGTGAGGAGCTCGTATGCCGTCTTGCCGAGTAGCTTGTGAAGATACAAGCGATTTGTTGCATGACAAGCTGTCTCAACTGCTTCTGCCCAAAAGTGCTTCGGCGTCTTGTACTCATCAAGCATCGTTCTCGCCATTTCAATGAGCGTCCGGTTCTTGCTCTCAACAACTCCGTTTTGTTGAGGTGTGTACATAGCCGAGAACTCGTGTGAAATCTCTTCTTCGTCAAGAAAGGTGTCCACATTTGCGTTCTTGAACTCCGTTCCGTTGTCGCTGCGAACCTTCTTGATCTTCACTTCAAATTGATTTTGGGCCTTCCTAGCGAAGTTTTTGAAGATCTTTTGGACCTGCGATTTATCATCGAGAAAGAACACCCACGTAAATATTGAAAAATCATCAACTATAACTAGACCAAAAGAATTTCCACCGAGACTCTTGTAAGAGTTGGGACCAAAAAGATCCATGTGAAGTAGCTCGAGTGGCCTCCTTGTGGTCATGATGTTCTTCACGGGATGTCTTCCTCCAACCTGTTTACCTACCTGACAAGCGCTGCAAAGTCTATCATTATCAAATATGACATCGTTAACACCAAGGATATGATTTCCTTTAATAAGCTTGTCAAGGTTTCGCATACCAACATGACCTAGTCGTCTATGCCATAACCAACCTTTTGAGGATTTAGCAATGAAGCAAGTTTTAGGTTGAGCCTTTTTAGTGAAATCAACAATGTATAAATCACCTCTACGCACACCGGTAAAGACCATTTTATGATTGTCTCGACGAAACACTTGGCAATCTACTTCAGTAAATAGGACATTGAAACCGAAATCAGCAAGTCTAGATACTGAAAGTAAGTTGTATCCAAGAGATTCAACGAGCATGACATTTTGTATGGAGCTATCATGTGATATGGCCACCTTACCGAGGCCAACCACCTTACCCTTTGAGTTGTCACCGAAAGTGACATACTTTCGAGGACTATCATTATCAGCAAGCTCACGAAACATGTCTTTATCTCCGGTCATGTGATCGGTACATCCACTATCAAGAACCCATTCCTTTCCTCCTGACATATATCCCGAAAGATTTGCCATAAGACCAAAGTGTCTCATTGCATCATCAAGATCGAAGTCACCATCATCATCCTCATCATAGTATCCATGTTCAACATCGTCATGTGGTGGATCAAGTCCTAGAGAGGGTGATTCATTAGAGTGAGTTTGACAATGATCTTGCTTATGAATTTTTATAGCTTCAGAAATAATATCACTAATAATACCAACATTTCCTTTGGCACGCATAAGGTTTGTAAGCTCAAATAGACGATCACCAAACATAGGATCACTAGTATTCATCTTACTCAAGGCAATAGACTTATGGAGAATTTCATCTAGATTTTTCAGGGAATAATCTAGAAATCGTTCCTCAAGAAATTTCCATATAGTGTAGGCACACTTAAAAGTAGGCAAACATCCAATCAAGTTTCTAGGCAATCCTCTAATGATAAGTTCGGCAGTTCTAAGATTCCTAATCGTGTCAATTGACTCATCATGGGTAGGATGCATAGGATCAACATAAGGAGCACAAGGGCTAGCAATGTACTTGTTCAAATGATATTGATTGAAAATAACAAGCATCTCATTTTTCCACTCATGAAAATACTCTCCATCAAGAATAGGCACTCTATGTCTAAGACTCCCAATAGTAGACTCATCCATCTTCCTCCAATGGTGATTAAACCAAAGCAATGGAGACCAAAGCTCTGATACCACTTGTAGGACCTTGAGAAGAGGTGTCTAGAGGGGGGGTGATTAGACACTAAGTACCAAAATTACAGTTTTTAAGTTTCCTTAAGTTTAAGTGGAGTTTAGGCACAAGTTTAACATTCACAATACATATCAAGCAAGCATGCAAAGAGTGTATGAGCAGCGGAAAGTAAAGCATGCAACTTGTAAGAATGTAAAGGGAAGGGTTTGGAGGATTCAAACGCAATTGGAGACACGGATGTTTTTGGCGTGGTTCCGATAGGTGGTGCTATCGTACATCCACGTTGATGGAGACTTCAACCCACGAAGGGTAACGGTTGCGCGAGTCCACGGAGGGCTCCACCCACGAAGGGTCCACGAAGAAGCAACCTTGTCTATCCCACCATGGTCGTCGCCCACGAAGGACTTGCCTCACTAGCGGTAGATCTTCACGAAGTAGGCGATCTCCTTGCCCTTACAAACTCCTTGGTTCAACTCCACAATCTTGTCGGAGGCTCCCAAGTGACACCTAGCCAATCTAGGAGACACCACTCTCCAAGAAGTAACAAATGGTGCATTGATGCTGAACTCCTTGCTCTTGTGCTTCAAATGATAGTCTCCCCAACACTCAACTCTCTCTCATAGGTTTTGGATCTGGTGGAAAGAAGATTTGAGTGGAAAGCAACTTGGGGAAGGCTAGAGATCAAGATTCATATGGTAGGAATGGAATATCTTGGCCTCAACACATGAGTAGGTAGTTCTCTCTCAGAAATGGTAAGTTGGAAGTGTTGGTTTGTTCTGATGGCTCTCTCACGAATGAAGAGGAGGTGGAGGGGTATATATAGCCTCCACACAAAATCTAACCGTTACACACAATCTACCAAACTCGGTGGGACTGAATCGATAAACTCGGTCAGACCGATTTAGCAAATAATGTGACCGTTAGGATTTTCGGTGGGACCGAAATGCAACTCGGTGAGACCGATTCGGTTATGGTTAGGGCATAACGTAATCTCGGTAGGACCGATTACACAAACTCGGTGAGACCGATTTTGGTAATAAGCTTTCCAGAGAGTTGGTCAGGCAAACTCGGTTTATCCAGAGAGTTTGCATTGTAATCTCGGTAGTACCGATTGCTCAAACTCGGTGAGACCGATTTTGGTAATGGACATACACAAAGATTACCATCCCATCTCGGTGAAACCGAGATCCCTATCGGTAAGACCGATTTGCTTAGGGTTTGTGGCAGTGGCTATGACTTTTGGAATCGGTGGCGCCGGATAGAAAGAATCGGTGTGACCGATTTTGGCTTTAGGTTTAGGTCATTTGTGGAAGTGGGGAAGTAGCTGAGGGTTTTGGAGCATATCACTAAGCACATGAAGCAAGAGGCTCATTAAGGAACACCTCATCCCTCCTTGATAGTATTGGCTTTTTCTATAGACTCAATGTGATCTTGGACCACTAAAATATGAAATGAAGAGTATTGAGCTTGAAGCTTGAGCCAATCCTTTGTCCTTAGCATCTTGAAGGAGTTCCCACATCCTTTAGTCCATGCCACTCCATTGTTGAACTTATCTGAAACATACTAGATAAAAGTGTTAGTCCAACAAGAGATATGTTGAAATTAATTACCGAAACCACCTAGGGAGCACTTGTGCTTTCAAAGTTCCCCTTCTTCCCTTTGCCCTTTTTCTTGAAACTAGTGGTCTTGTTGACCATCAACACTTGATGCTCCTTTTTGATTTCTACCTCTGCGACTTTAGCATTGCGAGAGCTCGGGAGTAGTCTTGCTCATCCCTTGCATATTATAGTTCATCACGAAGCCTTTATAGCTTGGTGGCAGTGATTGAAGAACTCTGTCAATGACACTATCATCGGGAAGATTAACTCCCAGCTGAGTCAAGTAGTTATGGTACCCAGACATTCTGAGTATGTATTCACTGACAGAACTATTCTCCTCCATTTTGCAGCTGTAGAACTTGTTGGAGACTTCATATCTCTCAACTCGGGCATTTGTTTGAAATATTAACTTCAACTCTTGGAACATGTCATATGCTCCATGACGTTCAAAACGTCTTTGAAGTCCCGATTCTAAGCCGTAGAGCATGGCACATTGAACTATCGAGTAGTCATCAACACGCGTCTGCCAGGCATTCACAATGTCTGCAGTTGCGGGCGCGGGTGGTACACCTAACGGTGCTTCTAGGATGTAATTCTTCTGTGCAGCAATGAGGACAATCCTCAAGTTATGGACCCAGTCCGTGTAGTTGCTGCCATCATCTTTCAACTTAGATTTCTCTAGGAACGAATTAAAATTCAAAGGAACGGTAGCACGGGCCGTTGATCTACAATAACATAGACATGCAAAATAACTATCAGGACAAAGTTCATGATAAATTAAAGTCCAATTAATCAGATTACTTAAGAACTCCCACTTAGATAGACATCCCTCTAATCATCTAAGTGATCACGCGATCCAAATCAACTAAACCATGTCCGATCATCATGTGAGATGGAGTAGTTTTCAATGGTGAACATCACTATGTTGATCATATCTACTATATGATTCACGTTCGACCTTTTGGTCTCAGTGTTCCGAGGCCATATCTGCATATGTTAGGCTCGTCAAGTTTAACCCAAGTATTCTGCGTGTGCAAAACTGGCTTGCACCCATTGTATGTGAACGTAGAGCTTATCACACCCGATCATCACGTGGTGTCTCGGCACGACGAACTATAGCAGCGGTGCATACTCAGGGAGAACACTTGTACCGTGAAATTTAGTAAGGGATCATCTTATAATGCTACCGCCATACTAAGCAAAATAAGATGCATAAAAGATAAACATCACATGCAATCAAAATATGTGACGTGATATGGCCATCATCATCTTGTGCTCATGATCTCCATCACCGAAGCATCGTCATGATCTCAATTGTCACCGGCACGACACCTTGATATCCATCGTAGCATCGTTGTCGTCTTGCCAACTATTGTTACTACGACTATCGCTACCTGTCGGTGTCAAAACCGGCGGATCTCGGGTAGGGGGTCCCGAACTGTGCGTCTAGGCGGATGGTAACAGGAGACAAGGGACACGATGTTTTACCCAGGTTTGGGCCCTCTTGATGGAGGTAAAACCCTACGTCCTGCTTGATTAATATTGATGATATGGGTAGTACAAGAGTGGATCTACCACGAGATCAAGGAGGCTAAACCCTAGAAGCTAGCCTATGGTTGTAATGGATGTTGTGTCCTACGGACTAAAACCCTCCGGTTTATATAGACACCGGAGAGGGCTAGGGTTACACAGAGTCGGTTACAATGGTAGGAGATCTACATATCCGTATTGCCAAGCTTGCCTTCCACGCCAAGGAAAGTCCCATCCGGACACGGGACGGAGTCTTCAATCTTGTATCTTCGTAGGCTTGGAGTCCGGCGGACGATGATAGTCCGGCTGTCCGGACACCCCCTAGTCCAGGACTCCCTCAGTAGCCCCTGAACCTGGCTTCAATGACGATAAGTCCGGCGCGCATAATGTTCAGCATTGCAAGGCAGGTTCCTCTTTTGAATAATCCATAGAAGATTGTGAACACCAGGTTAGTGTCCGGCTCTGCAAAATAATTTCCACATTCCACCGTAGAGAGAATAATATGTGCACAAGTTCACTCTGCTGACGTATTCTGCGGCATGACGTCATACCACTACCAAGCTTTTCCTTGAATTGTTTTTTATTACACCACCTCAGCGCGTTTAGCGAAGCGGTTTCCTTGGCACGTCTTGTCGAAGCAGAGATCGTGTTCCCCTTATTCCGGGATTCTCATCAATACGGACGTGGGTAACCCAACCGTGCCATTGATGGTGGCGCTTGGGAGATAAGCGAGTTTTACCAGGCCGGTGGGGACGTATAGTCTTCGTCCGCCTATATATAAGGGGATAAGGATCCGCCTTTTTACCTATGCCTTCTTCCTCCTTTGCCTATCCATCTCCGCGCACTCGAGCTCCAGCGCCCAAGTTTGCGCATCTCATCTCAACCTTCTCCGACCATGTCCGGAGCGGGAGGTAAATGGTTGGCCTCCACCGTTAAGGAGGAGCACATCGCCAAGCTGCGTAGCGCCGGATACCTTTCCGGCGACATCGCGCACCGGCTGCCCGACAAGGGGCAGCTCATCCTCACCCCCAGGCCCCATGAGAGGGTCGTATTTCTCCCGCACTTCCTCCGCGGACTGGGCTTTCCACTTCACCCCTTTGTCCGGGGGCTCATGTTCTACTACGGCCTGGATTTCCATGATCTGGCGCCGAACTTCATCCTCAACATCGCGGCGTTCATCGTCGTGTGCGAGGCCTTCCTCTGCATTCAGCCCCACTTCGGCTTGTGGCTCAAGACCTTCAACGTCAAGCCAAAGGTAGTGAAGGGCACGCAGGCGGAGTGCGGAGGCGCCATGTTGGGCAAGATGCCCAACGTCCTCTGTTTCGAAGGGGCCTTCGTGGAATCCGTCAAGGGGTGGCAGTCGGGGTGGTTCTACATCACCGAGCCGCGCGACCCTAAGTGGGCGGCGGCCCCCGAGTTCAGATCTGGTATCCCTGTGCAGCTCACCTCCTGGAAAGAGAAGGGCTTGCTATGGGGTAATTCGAAGGAGCTGACGGGACTCCAAGCCTGTATCCAGAAGCTGGTGAACAAGAAGCTCAGGCTTGTTAATGTGGTCCAAGTCATGCTCGTTCGCCGGATTCTCCCATGCCAAGCGCGGGCATTCAACCTGTGGGAGTTTGATCCGGCACAACACCAGGCGCTGAGCGGGCTCTATGACACAACGTACGAAGGCGCCAGGAGGGTGCTGTTTAAGGGCGCCGAAGCCCCCGCATCCGCGACAGAAGATCGCGGATTTCACTCGCAGCGTCTAGCTGACGAGGTAAGTGATTCTACCCCTTTACGGGACACTTGTTGTTAATAGTTCGACCCTAAGCAGGTTTCAATCTCCCTTTTCCTTTGACAGGAATGGATGAAGAAGGCCGAGCAGCTCGTCTGCCCGGTTCCCATGCCAGAAGACCCAGTGGACGCCCGTCTAGCGGGACTGCTGGTTCCGGCACTGCACATGGTGCCGGAGAAGAAGGCCAAGAAGGTGGCCACGGGTACTCGAAAGAGTTCCCGTTTTTAGGTGTCCGACGACTCCGAGGCGGATTCCTTCCCCGAAGATGAGGAGGAGGAAGAAGACTCTCTCCCAGAGGAGGGAGAGAGAAAGAGGAAGGCCTCCCCAACAGGGGAGGCCGAAGGGTCCAAGAGGGGAAGAACTATTCCCCCTGATGGCTCCGCCAACACCAACGTTGGCGATGAAGAGTGGCCCTCAAGGGCCAGGCCTCAGGCGAGATCGTAAGTATCCGGATTCCTGAATGATCTGCAATTTCTTTTGTGTCACATAGTGTCCTTCTAATGCCGCATACTGCCTGCAGTCCGGCCGACTATGATCTCCCTGCTTCGTTGAGTGGGTCGTTGGCTTCGTCAGATGTGAATTCCATTCCGACTGCCTCCACCCCTCGCGCCGCTGAGGACGCTGAGGTGGGATCTCAGGAGAGGACCCATCAGGAGGGGGCTCCGGAGGCGCCGCAAGGCAGCCTCCTGAACTTTGCGCCGGACTCTACGCCGGAACCTGCAGTGGTTCCAGAGTCCGGCAGGCGGCCCCTTCGCAAGAAGGGCAAGACCGTGACACCGGCGGCCCCCGTCCAACCGGAGGCACCGGACAACTTGTTGGAGGCGCTCAAAGGCGCTTCCATCGAGGAAGAACACCGCACTATCATGAGTGCGGTGATTCAGAAGGTTCAGCTTGCCAAGAGCGGGCTGACCGAAGCCTGCAGCAGCCTTCTAACAGGCTTTGAGGTACGAAGTTAAAATTATGTAATGTAATACCGCATAGACAGTAGCCCCTGATGCTCGGTTCGGTGTTCGGAAAGAAAAGCCGGACTGAGGATCTAAAGAAGATATACGCAGGGTTGCTAAAAATTATGTCAATATAGGTTTGCAGGCTGCGCTGCTGACCTCTGCCGCACTGACTGCGGAGGTCGGTGCATTGAAGCAGGATCTCGAGCGGTCCGAGCAAGAGCTCGGCCGTGCCAAGAAGCAGCTTGAGGACAAAGAAGGTGAGTAACACCACTTTGAAAATTTACCTTACAGAAAAGGATTTAGGTTGCAATAAAAATAACAAGGATAACGCGGGTACTACAGGGGCCACGAACGAGGTGGCAACCCTGAAGGAAGCTGTGTCCGTGGCCGAACGCAATGCGGCCGCGGAGCGGGCAGAGCGAGAGAAGCAGGAGGCGCGGGTGGCGGAGGTGCGGCAAGAGCTCCAGGCTCTCATGGACAAGCATGAGAGTTTGGAGCGCGACTCAAAGACTCGAGAGTCCGAGCTCGCCTCGGCTCTCGAAAGTGCCAAGTCCGCCAAGGCCGAGGCCCGCAAGGCCCTTCAGGAAGTTGAAGATATGAAGAAAATAGCGGCGGGTAAGGCATTTTTCATGCAAAGCAAGCATGTTAATGTAAACTACCTGACACTTACCCAAATTCGGAGCTCTCCAGGGGCGTTTGCAGATCTGCCTCGCAGTGTATCCGATGCCGCCGCATTCTACCGTGGTGAGGAGGGGAGCTCAACGGAGAAGGTCTTCTGGTCTCAGTACGCTGAGGCCGGCCATCCGGTGCCCCCTAGCGACCAGCTGAAGCAGCTGGTCGAGCTCCACAAGGTGGCGGAGGAGGCCATGAAGGGCCTCATAGTCCGGCTGTGGCCTGGAGGGGCCATGCCATGCCTGGGAGCTACTTCGGCCTCGTGTGGCGGCTGGTGGATGCGTGCCCCTGGGTGGAGGTCATCAAGCGCTCCGCCTGTATTGAAGGTGCTCGTCGGGCCCTTGCCCGCGCAAAGGTGCACTGGGGCAAGCTGGATGCGGAAAGGCTCATCACTGATGCGCCACCAGCGGGCAAGGAGTATCGTACACCCGAGATGTACTATAAGACTATCCTGAAGGGTGCCCGCAAGATTGCGGATGAGTGCCCCAAAGATGTAATCATTGAGTAAACTCGCTATGTATTATCCTGTGCGCTGAAAACTTTGTTCATATGCGCCAAGCAATGCTTGTTTGATTTAAAATATTACCTTCTGTGCGGCCATTTATAAAATCTGAGAGATGGCAAGTCGTTGCCTTCAGCCCCCAAGCCACGAGTGCTGGGGTGTTCGGGATAAATTTGAGCACTCTTGTTCCCATTTTTGGGTCCATCTAGGGAGGCGCTCAACACAACGAACAAGGCAACCGGACTTATAATGCTTGAACACTCTCACTTAGCCATAGAATTCTATAATTTTAAATTTCGGCGAAGCCCCTAGTATTTGGAAGACCGAGTTCGGGGCGCTATCCACGCCTTGGCCGGACATTATCCGGTTCTTTGCTTGACGCAGCATAAGTCTTTAAGGACTCGAAAAGACCTCTCGAACAGCGACCAATCTCTCGCCTTATCATGACAGTCAGTTTTAGCTTTCTCCACTGAGGCGCTCGCCCAGCTCAACCGGGGCGCAATCGCAGTGGTTCTCCCAGTGCCACCTTAGCCGACAGAACAGAATGTAAGGTACCAAAACGTGGGAGCCGGGCAAACCCAACTATTGACCCAAGACATGATTCGGAGCCGATTCATATAATGCTATAAGTTCGGGGTGCCGCATTTGTGAAAGTGTTCGGACTTATCACACCATAATGCGGGGAACATAAGCCCCTGGTGTATTCGGCCGTACCAAAATATACGGGTGCAAGATGTCATGTAATGAACATATGTGTAAAGTAATGCAATAACAGGCAAAAAATGCTGCATTATTTATTCAAGGAATTCTGCTATGAGTGCGGAATGATACAAATAGTGCGGTAAGCAAGGGATTGGACTAATTGAACATGTCCCCCTCCAGGTGTGGGCTGCGGACTGGTGTATATAATCAAATTTAATGCTTGTAATGGAGACCACCTGAGTGTTCATCGCAGCCTTCTTTCTTCCCTGGCTGTTGCATCATGAGTTCGGCGGGTTCACCGCCGGACAGGGCCTCTGGTGAACGAAGTCCTGTGTATACAAAGAAAGAAAAAAAAAAAAAAAAAGAGAGACACACTTGTGAGCCCCTGGTGTGGTTGAGCCGCACTCTTGGTCTGTTGTGGTCGTGCCCCTCCCCCTAGGCCCATGGTATCTCCAGAGCGTAATGATGTACGCGGAGGGTTGGTCTTGCAATTATGCAAGGGCTGGGGTTGGGGCCGCATTGCTACGCGTGCTCGGATCGTGCCAGGTGGTCTTGGTTGATGTTGCTTCAGGCGCGTTTGGCCGTATCCGGCCGTTTAACGGCCGGACTCGAGAATTTCCTTAAAAGGCTGCTCTGTACTTCTGCCGCGAGAGCCGCTGTGTGTTCCTCCATTCGGAGGGAGCGTTCCGTATTTCCGTTGACCATGATGACTCCTCGAGGGCCTGGCATCTTGAGCTTTAGGTATGCGTAATGCGGCACGCGTTGAACTTTGCGAACGCGGTTCGTCCGAGCAGAGCGTGATAGCCGCTGTGGAACGGGACTATGTCGAAGATAAACTCCTCGCTTCGGAAATTGTCCGGGGATCCGAAGACCACTTCCAGTGTGGCTGAGCCTGTAAAATTGGCCTCGACACCTGGTATGACGCCTTTGAAGGTCATCTTTGTAGGTTTAATCCTTGAGGGGTCTATGCCCATCTTGCGCACTGTATCCTGATAAAGCAGGTTCAGGCTACTGCCGCCGTCCATCAGGACTCTTGTGAGGTGAAATCCATCGACGATTGGGTCTAAAACCAATGCGGCGAATCCGCCATGATGGATACTGGTCGGATGGTCTCTTCGATCGAAAGTGATCGGGCAAGAGGACCATGGATTGAACTTAGGGGCGACTGGCTCCATCGCATATACGTCCCTTAGTGCACGCTTCCGCTCCCTCTGGGGTATATGGGTTGCATATATCATGTTTACCGTCCACACTTGTGGGGGGAAACCCTTCTGTCCTCTACTGTTTGGCGGTCGGGTCTCTTCCTCGTCGTCGCTGTGCAGCCCCTTGTCATTATTTTCGGCAATTAACTTGCCTGCCTGCTTGAATACCCAACAATCTCTGTTGGTGTGATTAGCTGGCTTTTCGGGGGTGCCATGTATCTGGCATGAGCGGTCGAGTATTCGGTCCAAATTGGACGGACCCGGAGTGGTTCTTTTGAATGGCTTCTTCCGCTGACCGCGTTTAGAGCCTCGGAATCCGGCGTTGACTGACGTATCCTCTTTTTTGTCGCCGTGAACGCGGCGTTTATTTTTGCTTCGACGCGACCTGCCATTGTGGTCCTTAGTGTCCGGACTACCAGCGTTTTTGCTGAGGTTGTTGCTGCGAGCTAGCCAGCTATCCTCTCTCTCATAGAAGCGGGTCATTAATGATGTGAGGGCTGCCATGGATTTCGGCTTTTCCTGTCCTAGGTGCCGGGCTAGCCACTCGTCGTGGATGTTATGTTTGAAGGCTGCGAGGGCCTCTGCATCCGGACAATCGACGATTTGATTTTTCTTTGTTAAGAACCGTGTCCAGAATTGTCTGGCCGATTCGTCTGGCTGCTGGATTATGTGGCTTAGGTCATCGGCGTCTGGTGGCCGCACATATGTGCCCTGGAAGTTGTCGAGGAATGCGGCTTCCAGGTCCTCCCAACACCCAATTGACTCTGCGGGTAGGCTGTTAAGCCAATGCCGAGCTGGTCCTTTAAGCTTGAGCGGGAGGTATTTGATGGCGTGGAGATCGTCGCCGCGGGCCATATGGATGTGAAGGAGATAATCTTCGATCCAAACCGCGGGGTCTATCGTGCCATCGTAGGATTCAATGTTTACTGGTTTAAACCCTTCAGGGATTTGATGATCCATTACTTCGTCAGTGAAGCATAGCGGGTGTGTGGCCCCTCTGTATTGAGCAATATCACGACGTAGCTCAAGGGAGCGTTGCCTGCTGTGTTCGGCCCGACCGGAGTTGTTGTGTCCGGCTTGACGGTATTCGTCGTGGGTCGTGGGGCGCCCACGTGATCCATAGATAGATCTGGATTGTCTTGCCTTGTCCTCCAATATATCTCGCAAGTCCGGCGCATTCCCTCTTGGCTTCGTACTTTTGGAGTGATGCCGGGGTACGGTCTTGGTGGAGGGCCTGGATGCCTCTCTGTCGCGACCACGGGGTGGTCGGTCGGCCGTATTGTGCGCTGGTGATGAAGGTATGTATGCTTCCTCCTCTAATCGGGGGAGCAGTTTGCGTTTTGGGTAGCTTTTGGAGGGGCGTTCGAGTTCATACTCTTCGGCCGTGAGGACCTCGGTCCATCTGTCGGCCAGCAGGTCTTGATCAGCTTGAAGCTGCTGCTGCTTTTTCTTTAGGCTATTTGCCGTGGCCATTAGCCTGCATTTGAAACGCTCCTGTTCGACGGGATCCTCGGGCACGACGAATTCGTCGTTGTTGAGGCTTGCCTCGTCTTCGGAGGGAGGTATGTAATTATCATCCTTGACCTCTTCGTCTGCCGCTCTCTCGTGAGGGCTTGCTTCTGCATCCTCCTGCGCTGAATCTTGCAGGAGGGGATTGTCTTCGGCACTATCTGGGGTATTGTTATCTCCTGTGCCGGAATCTCCATTCTTGCTGTGGCGGGATTTAGAGCGGTGCCGCTAATGTTGGCGCTTGGGTTGTTTCTTTAAGGAATCTGCCTCCGCTGCTTGCTCACCGTCCCCATCTTTTGGGGTGTCCACCATGTATATGTCGTATGACGAGGCGGTTTTCCAATGCCCTGTAGGCGCTGGTTCTTGTTTGTCTCCGACATCATCGTCCATACCGTCGATGTCTTCGGAGTCATAGTCTAGCATGTCGGTTAGATCGTCGACAGTGGCTACAAAGTGGGTGGTGGGTGGGTCTTGAATTTCTTCGTCGTCCGCATCCCAACCATCCTGGCCATAATCCGGCCAGGGCTCTCCGGATAGGGAGAGATGCTTTAGCGAATTTAGGATGTCGCCAAAGGGCGAGTGCTGAAAGATGTCCGCAGTGGTGAACTCCATGATCGGCGCCCAATCGGATTTGATTGGCAGGGGCGCGGGAGGTTCGGAGTCCGGCAGGGAGTCCGGCACCTCGGGGTCACGAGTTTTATAGGGGACAAGGTCAGTGTTCGGCTCCATCGCCGCGGAAGTTGCAGCCCCCGAGGCGGTGTCCAACCACCGGTCCTCGATCTGGGTGATCGGCTCCGGACTGAGGGTTGGAGCGGATTCGTGTGCAGCCACCAAGGCACTGTCCGGCGGCAGAGCTAAATCATGCCCATCGCGACAGTGCGGCACGCTCGGCTGTGGCTCGAGTCCGTCGAAGATCAAGTCCCTATGGATGTCGGTCGTGAAGTTTAGACTTCCGAACCTGACCTGGCGGCCAGGGGCGTAGCTTTCGATCTGCTCCAGATGGCCAAGTGAATTAGCCTGCAGTGCGAAGCCGCCGAATACGAAGATCTGTCCGGGGAGAAAAGTCTCACCCTGGACGGCGTAGTTGTTGATTGAAGAAGCCATCGAGCCTATCGGTGATGACACAGAGGAACTCTCAATGAAAGCACCAATGTCGGTGTCAAAACCGGCGGATCTCGGGTAGGGGGTCCCGAACTGTGCGTCTAGGCGGATGGTAACAGGAGACATGGGACACGATGTTTTACCCAGGTTCGGGCCCTCTTGATGGAGGTAAAACCCAACGTCCTGCTTGATTAATATTGATGATATGGGTAGTACAAGAGTGGATCTACCACGAGATCAAGGAGGCTAAACCCTAGAAGCTAGCCTATGGTTGTAATGGATGTTGTGTCCTACGGACTAAAACCCTCTGGTTTATAAAGACACCGGAGAGGGCTAGGGTTACACAGAGTCGGTTAAAATGGTAGGAGATCTACATATCCGTATCACCAAGCTTGCCTTCCACGCCAAGGAAAGTCCCATCCGGACACGGGACAGAGTCTTCAATCTTGTATCTTCGTAGTCTTGGAGTCCGGCGGACGATGATAGTCCGGCTGTCCGGACACCCCCTAGTCCAGGACTCCCTCACTACTGCTTAGTGATAAAGTAAAACAATTACATGGAGATTACATTGCATACAATAACGCAACAACCATATGGCTCCTGCCAGTTGTCGATAACTTTGTTACAAAACATGATCATCTCATACAACAATTTATATCACATCATGCCTTGACCATATCACATCACAGCAAGCCCTGCAAAAACAAGTTAGACATCCTCTACTTTGTTGTTGCAAGTTTTACGTGGCTGCTACGGGCTTCTAGCAAGAATCGTACTTACCTATGCATCAAAACCAGAATGATTTTTCGTCAAGTATGCTGTTTTAACCTTCAACAAGGACCGGACGTAGCCACACTCAATTCAACTAAAGTTGGAGAAACAGGTAGCAGCCAACCACCTATGTGCATAAGCACGTCGGTAGAACTAGTCTCTTGTACACGGTCATGTAATGTCGGTCTGGGCCGCTTCATCCAACAATACCGCCGAATCAAAGAATGACATGCTGGTAAGCAGTATGACTTTTATCACCCACAACTCTTTGTGTTCTACTCGTGCATATAACATCTACGCATAGAACTGGCTCGGATGCCACTGTTGGCGAATGCAGTAATTTCAAAAAAATTCCTACGATCACGCAAGATCTATCTAGGTGATACATAACAGCGAGGGGGAGAGTGTGTCCATGTACCCTCGTAGACCGAAAGCGGAAGCGTTATGTAACGCGGTTGATGTAGTCAAACGTCTTCGCAATCCAACCGATCAAGTACCGAACGCACGACACCTCCGCGATCTGCGCACATTCAGCTCGATGGACGTCCCTCGAACTCTAGATCCAGCTGAGGCCAAGGGAGAGTTCCATCAGCATGACGACATGGTGATGGTGATGATGAAGTTACCGGCGCATGGCTTCACCTAAGCACTACGACGATATGACCGAGGTGTGAAACTGTGGAGGGGGGCACCACACATGGCTAAAAGATCAACTTGTGTGTCTATGGGGTGCCTGTCGGTGTCAAAACTGGCGGATCTCGGGTAGGGGGCCCGAACTGTGCGTCTAAGGCTAATGGTAACAGGAGGCAGGGGACACGATGTTTTACCCAGGTTCAGGCCCTCTCGATGGAGGTAATACCCTACTTCCTGCTTGATTGATCTTGATGATATGAGTATTACAAGAGTTGATCTACCACGAGATCGTAGAGGCTAAACCCTAGAAGCTAGCCTATGATTATGATTGTTGTTGTCCTACGGACTAAACCCTCTGGTTTATATAGACACCGGAGGGGGCTAGGGTTACACAGAGTCGGTTACAGAGAAGGAAATCTACATATCCGAATATCCAAGCTTGCCTTCCACGCAAAGGAGAGTCCCATCCGGACACGGGACGAAGTCTTCAATCTCGTATCTTCATAGTCCAACAGTCCGGCCAAAGTATATAGTCCGGCTGTCCGAGGACCCCTTAATCCAGGACTCCCTCAGTAGCCCCTGAACCAGGCTTCAATGATGATGAGTCCGGCGCGCAGATTGTCTTCGGCATTGCAAGGCGGGTTCCTTCTCCGAATACTCCATAGAAGATTTAGGACACAAGGATCGTGTCTGGCTCTACAAAACAAATTCCACATTCCACCGCAGAGAGTATAATATTCCACAAATCAAATCTGCTGACAGCTTTTTGTAGCGTGACATCACGCCACGGTTCGGTCATTATTCGAACCGTTTTCATAACTAGCCACTACACGCGCTGCGAGGCGGTTTTATTGGCACGTCTTGTCGAAGCAGAGATCGTGTCCCCCCATTGCGGGATTCTCATTAATACGGGTGTGGGTAACCCAACCGTGCCATCAATTGTGGCGCTTGGGGGAATAAGCGTTTTTAGCGGGCAAGTGGGGAGTCGCAGGATCTTTGCTACCTCTATAAGGGGATAAGAACCTTCCCTCTCACCCAAGCCCTTCTGTACTCATCCATTCCTTTCCGCTCGAGCCCTAGTGACCAAGCGCTCCTCTTCTCCACCCAAAAAGGCTTCCCGAAGATGTCCGGATCCGGAGCAGGAGGCAAGTGGATGGCCTCTACCGTCCGGGAGAAGGATATCAAAAAGCTTCGGGGGGCCGGGTATCTGGCCAAGAGAATTATCCATCGTCTTCCGACGGCGGGACAGATCATCCCCACCCCGGAACCCCATGAGAGGGTGGTATTTCTCCCTCATTTTGTCCGCGGGCTAGCGTTTCCCCTCCACACATCTGTTCGCGGCATCATGTACTATTACGGGATTGATTTCCATGATCTATCCCCAAATTCCTTCCTCAACATCTCGACATTCATAGTCGTGTGCGACGCCTTCCTCTGCGTCCCGCCGCACTTCGGCTTATGGCTAAAGGTTTTTAATGTAAAGCCCAAGGTAGTGAGCGGCGAACATGTTGAATGCGGAGGCGCCATGGTGAGCAAGATGCCCAATGTTACATGGCTGACAGGGACTTTCAACGATTCCATCAAGGAGTGGCAGCAGCAGTGGTTCTACATCACCGAGCCGCATGGCAAGGAGTGGACCGTCGTTCCAGAGTTCAGATCCGGTGGCCCCCTACGACTTACGTCCTGGCACAAGAAGGACTTGAACTAGGCTTCATCCGATGAGCTATCAGAGCTCCAGACGCGCATTCAAGGCATGGAGGACAAGAGCGTCAAGCTCGTCAATGTAGTCCAGGTGATGTTGGTTCGCCGGATTCTACCATGTCAACACCGAGCTTGCAATCTATGGGAGTTCGACCCGGCCAAGCACCAAACCCTACTAAAGCTTTTTGGCTCTACGCACAAGGACATCTGGAAGGTGCTTTTCAAGTTCGGCAAACCGTGGCCGGACCCCGCCGAGGACCGTGGGTACCAACTGTCCCACCCCTCAAGTTCGGTAAGCAACTAAATGTTTGACAACTCATGTGTTCTATCCGCGCATCCTTAGGAAAACACTTAACGCGTTTCCTATCATTTTCCTAGGGCTGGGTGAAGAAGGCGGGGCGGATCTACTGCCCAGCCCCTCTGCCAGAAGAACCGGCCGTCCCACTTCTGATGAAGATGCTGGTCCCGGCGCCATATAAGGCGCCGAAGAAGAAGACCGAAAAGGAGGCCAAGAAGACCAGAGGTGGCCTCCGTCGCCGTGGTGCCCCGGACACAAAATCCGAAGACTCTAATGCCCATTCTTCCTCCGAAGAGGACGGGGAGGAGGAGGACGAATCTCCCGCAAGGGGAAAGAAGAAAAGAATGGCCTCCGGCTCCTTGGAGGCCGATTCGCCTAAGAGGGGAAAACTCCTTTTCAAGAGGAGTCCACAGGCGCCACCGATAGCAGCCCGGAGTGGGATCCCAGGGACGAGCCCCTGGTGAACTCGTAAGTATAAAATCCGAACACACTCATGCGTCCGGACTCGTCATGGCATCACATTCTAATCTGAGTCGTGCTTTTCTTTTTCAGTCTGGCAAAGCCCCGCACCGAACAATCCTCGTCAGAAGATCTGCTGGGTTCGGACGCTATGGGGAGCGGGACATCCCCGAAGGCCTCCTCCTCCAAATGTAGGAATGAAACCGAGGTTTCGTCCTAGAAGGACCCAGGCCACGGAGGAGGGGAGAAGGTCGCAAAGACAACGCCAGGAGGCCATACTTCTGGGGCCGGTCACACGGGAGAGAAAGCTCCCATGGGTGTCGATAGCGGGGGTCATTTTGAATCTGGACCCAAGCCGGACACAATTCTAGAGACGCATAAGGTCCCCAAGTTAGACAGACAACTTCTGCCAACTGGTGGAGGTATGCCTACTCCACCGGCCGCCTCTATCCAACGAGAGGTGCCTGATGCTTTATTGGCGGCGCTGAAGGGTGCCTCCATCGTTGATGAACACTGTGCCCTCATGGGTGCGGTGATTGAGAAGATTCAGTCCACTGAGAGTGGACTGAACGAATCCTGTATCAGCCTCATAAGAGGCTTTGAGGTATGTTTTATGAGTTTTTGGGAGAGTGTCATGGTATAGATAGTAGCCCCTCATACGATGAAAGAGAGAACCGGACAGAGGATCAAATTCATGTCTGCAGGAGACTCACTTGATGACATTTATCACTCTTTTTAACCAGTAGGCATCTGTAGCGACTGCCGCCTCTCAAGCTGCGGAAGTATCCGGACTGAGGCATAGTCTGGAGCGGGCCGAAGGAGAACTTGGCCAAGTGAAAAGATAGCTGGAGAATAATCAAGGTATGTAGAAACCTTGTTTTATGTAGCACAAATGAATAAGTGTACATGATGGTGTCGTGGGGAACTGAGGGCCACGAGCACCTATGGGGCAGGAGGGCCCCTTTGTTTGTCCGGCAAGGAGCGGAGGGCGCACGCAGAGCAGATGGAGGCGAGGGAGCGCGCGGGGGATTTTTACCCAGCTTCGGAGCTCTCTGGAGAGATAAAACTCCTACTGCTGCTTTGTGTGTTGTATTTGTTCTTGCTCGAGAGAGCGGGCGTGGCGTCGAATCAGCCGAACCCCAAGCTATGGAACCAAAATTCCGAACCTCCAGCTGTGGAACCAAAATTCCGAACCCCCAGCTGTGGAACCAAAATTCCGAACCCCCCCTACGTGCGCATGGGCCTCCTTTTTATAGGCTAAAGGGGTCACCGACAGGTGGCAGCGTAGAAAGAGGGGTAGAAAGGTAAAAATGCGGGTTGGTACAACTACTACCAACAGTGTCCCCTACCTAACTCTGACAGCAGGGGACAAGGGCATTTAATGCCCGTCCGGTCGCCCCAACAGTGCAAGGAAACGACCGTTAGAGGCGCCACCGATCGCCACGATGGCCTCCTTGTCAGCTTCGCTTGCCACCTCGCACCGCCATGCTACACAGCTACCCGCCACGTGCACCAGGAGCGATCCTGTGGCGACACGTCGTCGGATGCGCTGGAGCGTGGGTGCGGAGTGGCAGCCTTGCCGCGGCAAGCGCCTTGCCGCGGCCCTTGTCTTGTCGCACCAGCAAGCTTGCCGGTCGCTGGGCCCTGCCGGGACGCGCGGGGCGTCGCGGCAAGTTCCTTGAAGTGCCTTGGCTGGCCTTCCCGGCAAGCTCCTCTTGCCGGGGTCTTTGTCCTTCCCGGCAAGCTCCTCTTGCCGGGGCCTTGTATTCTTCCCGGCCAGCTTCTCTTGCCGGGGCCTTGGTTGGCCTTCCCGGCAAGCTCCTCTTGCCGGGGCCTTGGTTGGCTTTCCCGGCAAGCTCCTCTTGCCGGGGCTTTTAGCTTTAGTACTCTGTTCTTGAATGGCATCTAAGCGGCCGTCGAGGATCTTGGCGGATGCCCGGCAAGCCCTGCCGCGGGTCGCTGCGACTGCCCGTGCACAAGTTCGGGGTACTAAGGTACCCCCTACTTTAGTACACCGACAGGAGCCCCCGGGCCTGGGCCATACACGGTGCCGAGCGCTGTTGGGCAAGGCCCAAAACAGGGCACGGGCACGCGCGGCCTAGGTCATACTGAATCTGACTCTGCGCCTACCACGCCCTCCCCCCGCAATGGCACGCGTCAAAGGCGGCGTCGTGGGAGAGATCGTGGGCAATTTTTTAACTCAGGGAATGCGTAACGTCCGCATCCCCTGTTTATAAGCAGAGGAAACATGGCCATTCCCCCACCTTCGCCACTTGCAGTTCCTTTCTCCGAAAGCTCCGCCGCTCCCCTCCGCTTCCCAAGCCGAAAGAGAGCAGCGCTCCGCCGCCCATCGCCGCCGTCGCCGCCGCCGTCCTCGCCTTCCCCCACCGCTTCCGCCATGGCTCCGAAGACCGGGAAGGCTGCGAAGGCTGCGAAGTCGGCCGAGGCGCTGGAGCTTGAGGCGCTGCGCAAGAAGCGAGTGCTTTTCCACCCCGTGCTCACCCGGCAGGCGCTGCGGGAGGAGTTCTACCTCTTCTGGTCGACGGAGACGTGGGCGCATCCGCGCACGCAGGTGCTTTCCGCTGAGGCTTCCAAATCGAAAAAGTGCCCCAGAGGTTACTACTTCTTTCCTGTGTTCTTCTATTGCGGGCTCTGCCCGCCCTTTTCCGATTTTTTCTGCGACATTATGAACACCTACGGGTTTCATCTTCTCGATTTCATCCCCAACGCCGTTCTGACAATGGCGGTTTTCGCACACCTCTGCGAGAACTTTGTTGGCATTCTCCCCAATGTCGCTCTTTTTTGTCATTATTTCTCCCCCCGTGCTGAGAAAGGGGAGCCACTGGCTGGCGGAATAGCCTGGACTTCCCGGATCGGCATGAAGGAGGTGTACTTGACGGGCGAGCTCCGCAGCAAGTGGGACGAGTGGAGGGCGGAGTGGTGCTGGATCTGTGATGCCGATCCGCAGCCGTTCACCAAGCTGCGCCAGACCCGGGTGGTGCGTGGCGGCGACTGGAGCGCCCTGTCGCCGGACGATGCCAAGTTAAAGATTGCCACCACCCGAATCCTCCGGCTCAGGCATGCCGGCCTCACAGCAGGGGCGGTTGGCGCGGATTTCCTTCGCCGTCGCATCGCCCCTCTACAAAAGAGGGGGAGGCCCGCCTGGCTGTTTGGCGGCCCGGGGGATATCATGAGGTTGCGCCCAGGCCTCAACTTCAACTTCACCGACCTGGAGCTTGACGCGATGTTGAGGGAGCTGTTCAAGCATGATGCCAACCATCCAGAAAGGTTCAGGTTGCCGCCGGGCGTCATCCCCTTGTGCAACAACTCCCGGCGCGATCGCATCTGCGCAATGATGCCAGAGTGCGATTCGCACGGGATAAGTGCAACTTGGATAGAGCCCGCCGCCGAGGACATGCAGCGATTCTTCGATAATTTGTCGGAGGTAGCGGTCGACTCCGACGAGCAGAAGCTTCTCACCCGCGCCACCACCGCCGATGAGATGGTGTACATCGCCACTAGGGCCGAAGAGGCGGCAGCAGCCGCTGCCGCAGGCGAGTTTGGCTTCACGTTGGTGGAGGCGGAGGCGGCCGAGGCGGCAAGCCTCGCCGATCGGGAAGAGCTTGTCGAAGAGGCCGCTGGTGCCGGGGAGCCCGAGGCCGAAACAAGCGAGCCCGCCGAGGGCACAAGCGGCCAGCCGTCTTCGAGCAGCTTGCCGCAGGCGGAGCCCCCCGCGCGGCCCCAATTCCAACCGAGAAGACGCCTCCGTCGAGTTGGAGATACGGTAGAGGAGCAACCCGGCCAGCAACCACGGCGCCGTGGGACACGCTCCACCGCGGCAAGCACCGCTGCCGCGGGAGGGTCCCAGGCCGCGCCGGCAACCGAGGCGGGGTCTTCCCGAGCTGCCACGCCTGATCCCACCGCAGCCCCCGGCAAACACCGAAGGGAGCCTACTCCTCCGTCACACCGCGCAGAGAGGGTACCGGACTTCGACCTCTCCGCGCTGAGCTCCGATGATGATGAAGAGGAGGATGAGGAGGAGTGAGGCTTTCTTCTCACTGTTCTTGATCTTTGTTATTGTTTGTCTTGTATCTAATTTGCTTCCCTCTTAATTCCTGCTCCATTTCAGGACTCTGGCCGAGAGGGCGGCGAAAAGGGCTAGGATTCCTGTGGTTGTCATCGAGGACGATCCTGCCGTGACTGCAGAAGACACGTCCGAGACCACCTTGACGGACCCGATTCCTTCTCCTCGCGGCAGCCCCCAGCACAGCCCCCAGCGTAAGTGTTTGGTTTACTCCCGGTTGTGGGGCGCGCATGGGTGCTTCTTCTTTTGCTGGCATCTTGATTGTTGATTTGCTCGTGTAGGAGCAGAGCAAGCCCGTCAGGAGGAACCAGAAGCCGCTCTGGAGGTGCAGTCTGCTTCAACTACGCCGCCAAGGGGCGACTTTCCGACAAGGGAGCGCTCTCCGGCAAGGGAGCGATCCCCGGCAAGGGGCAGTTCCCCGGCGAGGGGTGGGACCAGCGAGCCTTTAGTGGTGGAGCCCACAGTCGCAGAGCCCAGCACAGGTAACCTTCCTTGTCGGAAATCTTCCCTTGGGTCCTTCTTCTGATCTTCTTTTTTTTGGATATTTGCTTGACTCTTCCTTCCTCTTCCTATCCTCAGATCCCCCTCTCGTAGACCCGATGGAAACCGAGGCCGCCGGCAAGGAAGGCGCACGCGGCAACACTGAAGATGCCGCCGCTGGCGAGGAAGGGGCCGGTACTGATGATCCCGCCGACGAGGAGGCCGCCGGGGCGGCTGGCGCAGGGGCCGGCGAGGGATCCGGTGATCACACTGATGACCTGGAGGACGCAGGAGCGCAAGGCGCTACACCGTCCGCCGACCCCTCCGCCGCTGATGCAGCGCCGGGCTCCGAGGAGCCCCTGCCAGGCGCTTACTTGAAGGCCGGCAAGGGCGTGTACATCAAGCTTCCCTGGGCGTCGAGCTCCAGGGCACCGGTGGAGGGAGAGGAGTTTGACGGAGAAGTACTCGCCTCTGCTGGGCTGGCAGTGGTTGACGGGCCAGGCAGCAGCAGCGGCGAGTCCGAAGAGGAGCAGCTGCTCCGAAAGCTGGTGTCACTCTATCGCGCCCGGCAAGCAAAGCTCGAGTCCCGGGAAGCGCTTGTCGCGCGGGCGGGAGTTGACATAGAAAAGCACGCGGAGGAGCTCAAGAGCCGCAACCAGGAGGCCCTCCGGTCCATTGCCGAGGAGAGGGCGCAGCTCGAGGAGGCAAAGAAGGCATTCCTCCTGGAGAAGGCTGAAGCCGAAGAGCAGCAGAGGCTCACCGCCGAGGAGCTGTCCAAGCGGGATGGTGAGCTGATACAGAAGAAGGTGAACTTGGACAGCCACGAAGAGGAGCTCGCCGCCCGAGAGCAATCGCTTGGCGGGGCACTCAAGGAGGCAAAGGACGCCGCCGCGGCTGCTGAGGCCGCCAAGAAGGAGTTGGCAGTGAAGGCGACGCAGCTGGAGGCGGACGTAAAAAGGAAGAACGAAGAGCTTGCTGCACTCCAGCGCGAACGCGAGAAGGATGCGCGCGCCCATGGTGATCTGCAAGTTCAGCTTGCCGAGAAGATCAAGGAGCTGAACGCCGCCAAGGACTCGAGCACCGGCCTTGAGCTGAAACTGGCCACCTTGACGGAGACGCTGGACGCCGCCAAGAAGCGAGAAGATGTCTTGAGGAAAGATCTCAAGGGCAACGAAGAGCTGCTGACGAGGGCCGCCGAGGCTCAAGACGCCGCCAAGAAGCGAGAAGATGTCTTGAGGAAAGATCTCAAGGGCAACGAAGAGCTGCTGACGAGGGCCGCCGAGGCTCAAAACGCCTTCAAGGTCACGGTGGAGCTCTAGATGGAGGGCCTCGACAACATCGCTGCATCCATCGACGAGGAGCTGGCGGAGCTGGACTTGGCGGGCTTCGGGTACTCCACCGACGAAAATCTCCCGCCCAGCGCCAGGCTCACTCTTTTCTTCAAGGGCGTGGCGACGGCCCTCCAGCAACTCCAGGAAAGGATCCCGAAGAAGTTGGCGGACGAGTCGCGCGCGATCTGCGCCAAGGTCTTGGAGAAGGTGTTGGTGAAGATACTCTTCCGCAACCCGAGCCTCGACCTCACCCGCGTCCTCAAGAGGCTGCCGGCGGGTGCCGATCTTGAAGAACTCAAAGCCATCGTTGCACCTATCGTGGACAAGGTGAATGAGGTCAAGAGGGTTGACGGTGAGCATGTGGATTAGACCATCTTTCTCCACCTTTCCTTGTCGCCGTTTATCTAAGTCATGGGACAATTTAGTCAGTGCCGCAACAAGTTACTTTTGTAATATAACTTTATTCTGGGCAATGCTTGCTATGCTATCTCCTTTACTTGATCCTTTCTTTGCATGTTTTTACCCTAAGCTTTGAGGGAACTTGCCGGCACGGGCACGCTTGCCGCGAGTGCTGAGTGCGGAACTTCAGCAGCTTGCCGGCGGTGCCGGAGCACGCTTGCCGCGGGCGCTGAGTGCGGGACATCAACAGCCTGCTGGCGGTGCCGGTTCCGGCAAGAAACCTTGCCGCAACTAGTTGCAGCGCACTTAACTTGTTGAGCAGGCTCGAAAACAACGTAAGGGCGCTTAGCGGCTCACTTAAGTTGCTGAGCGGACTCGAAGCAAAGTAAGGGCGCTTAGCAGCTCACTTAAGTTGTTGAGCCGACTCGAAACGAAGTAAGGGCGCAACTAGCTACGAGGAGGTTCCTCCGCGCACAGGTTTTTCATACAAAGTAGAATCGTTCAAGGAGGGTAGCTTAAAATTTTAAGAAAATGATCGTGCTCAAACTTTGGCAACTTATCTTTTTCTGTCGTCTGTGCCCCGGCAAGACTGCACTTCTTTGAACGACGCTCGTCCACACCTTCATCCTCTCCTCCCCCCCCCATGAACTTGTGGGCGAAGGGGCCTCCTTTTTGAGAAAAAGAAAGGAGAGAAAATAATGGTATGGGGCCTTAATGCTCGCTATTTCTTACCAGGGATAAGTGCTGCACAAAGTGTCAGGTAAAGCATGCAAGAAAGAAAGAATGCATGAAATTTGACAAGATGTGCGGAGCACATGAACTTTATTTATGCACGGGATCTGCGCCCGGCTTTGTACGAAGGGTTACATGCAACAGCGGCAAGGCTTGTACAAAAGTTGGTTGCCGGAACGGATTCCGGCAACCGCGCCTTATGGGTAAAACTTGCGAAGATGCTCTATGTTCCAGGAATTGCTCACCGGAAAGCGGTCTTCGGTCTCAAGGCGGACAGCGCCGGGCCTAGTGACTCGTTTCACCCGATAAGGGCCTTCCCACTTCAGCGTCAGCTTGTTGGAATTCTTGGCGGATTGAACACGCCGAAGAACAAGGTCGCCTTCCTCGAAGCTTCTGGCATTAACTTTGCGGCTATGATAGCGGCGCAAAGCTTGCTGGTAGCGAGCAGCTCGCACAGCAGCCTGAAGACGATCTTCCTCGAGGAGCAGCGCGTCATCTTGCCGCAGCTGCTCTTGCTCAAGCTCATCATAAGCGAGCACTCGAGGTGACCCGTATATGAGTTTCGTGGGGAGAACTGCTTCTGCTCCATAGACAAGAGCAAAAGGTGTCTGGCCAGTGGCTCGATTTGGCGTCGTCCTGATCGACCAAAGAACCACCGGCAGCTCCTCGATCCAATTTTTTCCGCACTTGTGCAGCCTGTCGAAAGTTCTGGTCTTGAGCCCGCGCAGTACTTCAGCGTTTGCCCTCTCCGCTTGACCGTTGCTTCTCGGATGAGCAACAGAAGCGAAGCAGATCTTGGTGCCAAGATCTTGGACGTACTGCGTGAAGGCGCGGCTCGTGAATTGTGTGCCATTGTCGGTGATGATCCTGTTAGGGATTCCAAAACGGCAAACAATTGACCTGAAGAACTTGACTGCTGACTGTGCTGTCACCTTCCTCACTGCCTCCACTTCCGGCCATTTTGTGAACTTGTCGATTGCAACGTATAAGTACTCAAAGCCCCCGACAGCTCGGGGGAAGGGGCCGAGTATATCGAGCCCCCAGACCGAAAATGGCCAGGATAAAGGGATTGTTTGGAGAGCTTGAGCTGGCTGATGAATCTGTTTGGAGTGGAACTGGCACGCTTCATACTTGGTTACTTGTGCAGTTGCATCCTGGAGGGCTGAAGGCCAGAAGAAACCTTGCCGGAAGGCTTTGCCGGCAAGGGCTCTTGCGCCAATGTGGTGACCACATATGCCTCCGTGTATCTCCGCCAACAGCTCCTGTCCATCTTCCCGGGAAATGCACTTCAATCTCACTCCGTTGAATCTTTTTCTATACATTATGTCATCGACAAACTGGTACATACTTGACTGCCGGGCTACTTTTTCCGCTTCTTCTTGTTCCTCGGGAAGTTCTCCTATCTGAAGGAAATGGACGATCTGCTGTGCCCATGCCGGAGCTTGTGGCTCGACGACAAGGACTAAAGGCGCGAATGCTGCTGCGGGAACATCCGCTTCTACGGCAAGAATCTGGGATCCTGCCGGAGCGTGATGCTCCCCGGCAAGCGTGTCGGGACACAGCTTGTCGGGAGCGTCTGCTTCAACGAAACAAGCCCTGGGGCTTGTTGGAGCAGTCTGCTCCTCAGCACTCTCTGTGTTGATCCCGGGGACCTTCTTGGCGGCGGCTCCGGGGAGCTCTGCCAGAAAGTAGTCGCCGGCAACCAACTTTCTCTTCTTGTTCTGTCCAGTTGATGGTGTCACAGATGGCTGAGTCAGCTTGAGCACGAAAATCCCTGGTTCCACAGGCAACTTGAGTGCGGCGCACTTTGACAGACCATCTGCAATGTCATTCTGAGCTCTTGGAACATGTTCCATTTGCAGGCCGTCAAAATGCTCCTCTAGCCTCCTCACTTCATCGATGTATGCTTCCATCAACAGACTCTGATAATCTTTGTTAACTTGGTGGACGACAAGCTGTGAATCACCCCTGACAATAAGCTTCTTGATCCCAAGTTCTGCCGCGATCCTGAGTCCGGCAAGCAAGCCTTCATACTCTGCAGTATTATTTGTTGCTTGCTCCTTGGGAAAGTGCATTTGGACCACATACTTGAGGTACTCTCCGGTGGGTGCGACAAGTAGTACACCCGCACCGGCGCCTTGCAGCGAGAAGGCACCATCGAAGTACATGATCCATTCCTTGCTAGCTTCCTTGACGGGGATGCTCCTCTCCGGAATTTCTTCATCAGGCATTGGCGTCCATTCTGCTATGAATTCTGCCAAGGCTCGGCTCTGGATAGTTGAGGTACTCTCGAACTTGAGGCCAAAGCTTGACAATTCCAGTGCCCACTCGACAATCCTGCATGTTGCCTCTGGATTCTGCAATATCCTCTTCAACGGAAAGCGAGTGACCACTGTGATCTCATGTGCTTGGAAGTAATGGCGCAGCTTCCTCGAGGCCATTAAGAGGCCGAAGAGCAATTTCTGCACGCCAGAGTACCTTGATCTAGCCCCCTGCAGAAGGGAGCTGATGAAGTAAACTGGGCGCTGCACCATCTTTTTCTGTTTCTCTTCTTGTGGCTGCGCGGACCCATTCTTGCCGGAACCAGAACTTGCCGGATCGGGGCTTGTCGGGCCAGAGCTTGGGGGGGAAGCCCCCTGCTTGTCGCTGGACTTGCTTGCCGCGGACGCTGGCTCACCATCTGCCTCCCTCTCTGCTACTAACGCAGCACTAACCACTTGATTGGTTGCCGCCAGATATAGCAGCAACTTCTCTTGTGGTCTAGGTGCGACAAGTGTTGGAGTAGAGGATAGGTATCTCTTCAGGTCCTGTAGCGCAGCCTCCGCTTCCGGAGTCCATTTCATTGGACCTGCCTTTTTTTAAATCTTGAAAAATGGCAGGGCGCGCTCAGCAGACTTAGAGATGAACCTACTCAGAGCAGCAACACAGCCGGCAAGCCTTCGCACATCCTTGACGCGCTTCGGTGCTTCGATTTGCTCAATGGCCTTGATCTTGTCGGGATTAGCTTCAATCCCCCTCTGGGACACAAAGAATCCGAGAAGCTTGCCAGAGGGAACTCCAAACACACACTTCTCGGGATTCAACTTGAGGTTGACCCTGCGCAGATTTGCAAAAGTCTCATCCAAATCTTGGATCAAAGTCTCTTTGCCCTTGCTCTTGACCACTATGTCATCCATGTAAGCTTCTACATTTCTGTGCAGCTGTGGCTCAAAAGCATGACTGACTACTCTTGCAAATGTTGAACCAACATTCTTTAACCCGAAGGGCATTCGTACGAAGCAGTACGTGCCACATGGAGTAATGAAAGCTGTTTTCTCTTCATCCTCTTCTGCCATGAAGATTTGATGATATCATGAATATGCATCAAGGAATGAAAGCAGATCACATCCTGCCATGGAATCGACAATCTGGTCAATGCGCGGCAAGGGAAATGGATCCTTGGGGCAAGCTTTATTAACATCAGTGAAGTCAATACAAAGCCTCCACTTCCCGTTTGCTTTGCGCACGACTACTGGATTGGCTAACCACGTCGGATGGAGTACTCCTTGGACCAGGCCCGCTGCTTCCAACTTCCTGATCTCTTCTGCAATGAATTCTTGACGCTCTACTGCTTGCTTCCTAACTCTCTGCTTGACGGGCCGCGCGTGAGGACAGACGGCAAGGTGGTGCTCAATTACTTTCCTGGGAACACCGGGGATGTTAGATGGTTGCCATGCAAACACATCGACATTCGCCCGCAGGAAAGCAACGAGCGCGCTTTCCTATTTAGGATCAAGCGTGGCACTGATGGTGAAGGTGCCACCAGTGCCGTCCTCCTTGGCGGCCACTTTCTTGGTCTCTGGTGAAGCTATCTTTGCCTTCTTGCACTTGCCGGTGGAGCTCGATGGTGCGTCCTCGACGGTAGCGCAGCACTCCGAAGAGGTGCGCTTGCCGGAGTAGGCATCAGAGCTACTCTTGCCGGACTTCGCCTTCTTCTTCCCCCCGGGAGCTTCAGCGGCAAGTGGTTTGCGTTCTGCTGCGGCTGCTGCTTCCCGGTAGATCTTGTCGGTACAGATGAGTGCATCCTTCTTGTCGCCTTGGACAGAAATGACACTTATCGGACCAGGCATCTTGAGCACATTGTAGGCATAGTGAGAGGATGCCATGAACTTGGCGAGCTCTGGACGGCCAAGTATCCCATTGTAGGGTAATGGGAAATCAGCAACGTCAAATGTGACTTTCTCTGTCCTAAAATTCAGCTCGCTGCCAAATGTCACTGGCAGTGTGATCTTCCCCTTCGGCTTGCTCCTTCCCGGGTTTATTCCTTGAAAGGTACCAGTCTCTTCAAGCTCGCTGTCAGGGATCTGGAGCTTCTTGAGTACTGCGGATGAGATCAGATTCAGGCCGGCCCCGCCGTCAACCAACATCTTCGTGACCCTGAGGTTGCGGATTGTTGGTGAAACCAACATCGGCAAGCACCCGACCGCAGTGATGCGATCAGGGTGATCTTCAATGTCGAAGATGATGGGCGTGCTGGACCACTTCAGGGGCTTGCGCGACTCAACGGACTGTTCTGCTGCGTTCACTTCCCGCACCCACTGTTTGAGTTGGCGGTGCGAGGTGTGCAGAGAAGCACCGCCGTCGACGCACAACACCTCTGTCGCCTTCTGAAACTCCTGCTCGTCAGTCTCATCTTCCTCCATCTCATCATCCTCATCTTCGTCTTCGTCTTTGTCGCGGCCGCGGGGAGGCCTGTCTCCTTGCCGCGGCTTGGCCTTGTCGCGGCGCCCTCCCCGGGCGGGATACTTCTTGCCGGATCCCCCGCCACCTTGCCGGGCCTTCTCCTTGTCGCGGCGCTCGTATTCAGCTTTCTGTAGCTCCGCCATCTGCTCAACTTTCTTGCAGGCTTGGAGATCATGGCCCTTGGTGCGGTGGATCTTGCAATACTGCTTGCCGGAGCCATCCTGCTTGTCGGCGGCCACCACAGCCTCGCCGGTGCTACCAGCTCTGGCCTTCTCGGAACCGCCTCCGCTGCCGGATTGCTCAACAACTAGCACATCCTTAGCCTTTCTCTTTCTGTTATTCCTCCTCCAGTTCCTTTTTGCCGGAGGGGCGTCCTCACTGTCAGATCCTTCTGCTCCTGCATTCTCTCTAGGGAGTCTCCTCCCCTCTTCAGCCCGTGCACACTTATCGGCCAGGGCATATAGCTCGCTGACATCTCTGATTTTGCACATCGCCATCTCCTCCCTCATCCTGCGGTTACGCACGTTCTGATGGAACGCGCTGATAACCGCGGCAGGGTGGACGTCTGGGATGTTGCGTTGCACCTGACTGAATCTCTGTATATACTTGCGCAGGGGTTCTCCCTCCTTCTGGGCGAGCAGGTGAAGATCACTCTTCTGGCCATGGGGTTTGTGGCCGTCTGTGAAAGCGCCAACAAACTGATGGCACGGGTCCGCCCACGAAGAGATGGAGTTGTTCGGCAAGTGCATGAGCCAAGATCTGACGTTGGGTTTGAGTACCAGCGGGAAGTAGTTGGCGAGGATCTTCTCGTCGCGTCCTCCGGCAGCCTGCACCGCGATGGTGTAGACGCTGAGGAACTCTGACGGATGTATCCTGCCATCGTACTTCTCGGGCACGTCTGGCTTGAAGTTCTTGGTACTGGGCCACTGGACTTGCCGCAGCTCACGGGTGAACGCAGGGCAACCTGCCGCGTACGGCAAGTCGCCTGGTCCCCCTGGCGCATGCATGTCGACAGTGGGCCCAGCGCACCGGTCAGATTGACGTCGCGCTTCTCTTCGACGCTCGATGCGAGTGTGAGCGTCTTCGTGTCGTCGTTCTTGGAGAACTTGGCGTTGATCGCGGCGAGCTCGCGGGTCTGACGACGCGGTGGAGTCGGTGTCGAGGTTGGCCCGGTGAGTCGGCGATCTTGGCCTTCGGGGCGGGGAGTGCGCAGTGGCGGCACCCCCAGCGGTCTTGTCGGCATCGGCTTGCGCCTGGGCGTCTTGCCGGGGCTTCGATGTGCTCGGTTGCCGGGGCTTGTCGCCGTTAGCGAAGCCAATGAGGCTATAAATGGCGGCCCTCCAGTCGTCGATCTTGTCCGGCGCTGGAGGGTAGTCTAGAAGCAGCTGGGCTCGGGCCAGCGCTTCCTCTGGAGTCTTGGGTGGCGGTGGCGAGCGGCGCGAGGTGCGAGACATGCTCAAACTTCTAACAGTGTTAGAAGGAGCAAAATCTCGCACAGGCGACTGCATTGCGCTCGTGCCATCGTGTTGGCGTGCATGTTGGCCTTGAGCGTCCCGCGACCCACCAGCTTGGCCTTGTTCCAACGCGAGCACGGTGCTAGGAGCACCGTGGCATTGTTGATCTTGCACCTCCTGGGAGGGGTGCGGTGGACATGCAGAAGCTGAACCTTGCGGGGCCTTGTCCTTGGACTGGGTGACGACGCGCGTCCCCCCGCCGGCGCCCGCTCCTCCGCCGGCGTCCGCCCCACCGCTCGTTTGCTCCGGTGGCGGTAGGGAAGTCGCAGACGGAGCGGCCACTTCCGAAGTCTTCTTCTTTGGAGGCATGTCGACGAAGATGTTGATGTAGCGCGCGCAGACGCCGGATCAGATACACACGACCTCGACGCCCCCCTACCTGGCGCGCCAGAGATGTCGTGGGGAACTGAGGGCCACAAGCACCTATGGGGCAGGAGGGCCCCTTTGTTTGTCCGGCAAGGGAGCGGAGGGCGCACGCAGAGCAGATCGAGGCGAGGGAGCGCGTGGGGGATTTTTACCCAGCTTCGGAGCTCTCCGGAGAGATAAAACTCCTACTGCTGCTTTGTGTGTTGTATTTGTTCTTGCTCGAGAGAGCGGGCGTGGCGTCGAATCAGCCGAACCCCAAGCTGTGGAACCAAAATTCCGAACCCCCAGCTGTGGAACCAAAATTCCGAACCCCCAGCTGTGGAACCAAAATTCCGAGCCCCCCCTACGTGCGCATGGGCCTCCTTTTTATAGGCTAAAGGGGTCACCGACAGGTGGCAGCGTAGAAAGAGGGGTAGAAAGGTAAAAATGCGGGTTGGTACAACTACTACCAACAGTGTCCCCTACCTAACTCTGACAGCAGGGGACAAGGGCATTTAATGCCCGTCCGGTCGCCCCAACAGTGCAAGGAAATGACCGTTAGAGGCGCCACCGATCGGCACGATGGCCTCCTTGTCAGCTTCGCTTGCCACCTCGCACCGCCATGCTGCACAGCTACCCGCCACGTGCACCAGGAGCGATCCTGTGGCGACACGTCGTCGGATGTGCTGGAGCATGGGCGCGGAGTGGCAGCCTTGCCGCGGCAAGCGCCTTGCCGCGGCCCTTGTCTTGTCGCACCAGCAAGCTTGCCGCTCGCCGGGCCCTGCCGGGACGCGCGGGGCGTCGCGGCAAGTTCCTTGAAGTGCCTTGGCTGGCCTTCCCGGCAAGCTCCTCTTGGCGGGGTCTTTGTCCTTCCCGGCAAGCTCCTCTTGTCGGGGCCTTTTATTCTTCCCGGCCAGCTTCTCTTGCCGGGGCCTTGGTTGGCCTTCCCGGCAAGCTCCTCTTGCCGGGGCCTTGGTTGGCTTTCCCGGCAAGCTCCTCTTGCCGGGGCTTTTAGCTTTAGTACTCTGTTCTTGAATGGCATCTAAGCGGCCGTCGAGGATCTTGGCGGATGCCCGGCAAGCCCTGCCGCGGGTCGCTGCGACTGCCCGTGCACAAGTTCGGGGTACTAAGGTACCCCCTACTTTAGTAAACCGACAGATGGAAATATTTTTATAATGTGCTCTAGGAGCGATGGCCGAAATTGAGGCTCTCAGGAGGGCTGTGGCCGAAGCTGAGAAGAAGGCATCCGCAGAGCGGGCTCTTCGTGAGAAACACGAGGCTAGAGTTATTGAGGCTGAGCGAGAGCTTAAAGAGGCCATGCAGAAATGCGAGACCTTGGAGCAGAGTTTAGCAGGGAAAGAATCGGAACTCTCCCAGGCTCACCAAGCCGCGAGTGATGCCCGGGGGGAAGCCCAAGGTGCCCTGAAGGAAGTCCAGGAGGTGAGGAAGATTGCGGCTGGTAAGGCTTTTTCTGTACAAAGCGAGTATCGGAGATGAAAAAAATCAAATTTGACAACTTGAGTTTTGATGTATACAGGGGTATTTGTGGAGCTGCCGTGCAACATATCTGATGCCGCCCAATTGTACCGAGCCGAAGGGGGGAATACTGCGGATAAGCTCTTCTGGATGAAGTATCTGGCGCCGAATTATCTGGTGCCTTTCTCCGATCAGCTGAAGCAGCTGGTCGAGCTGCATAAGGCGGCCGAGTTAGCCATGAAGGATTTGATTATCTGGCTGTGGCCTGCTGAGCTGATTCCAAGCAGCTACTTCGGGCTCGTGAAGCGCCTTGTAAGCGCCTGCCCTCGACTCGAAGTCATCAAGCGATCGGTCTGCATAGAAGGTGCGCGAATGGCCTTCGCCCGTGCCAAGGTGCATTGGGGGAAGATGGATGCAGAAAAGCTGATGACCGAGGGACCACCGGAGGGGAAGGAGCACCGCAAGCCCGAACTGTATTATGAAGGTGTCTTGAAAGGAGCCCGCCTTGCAGCGGAGCAATGCACCATGGACATTATATTTCCATAAATACGGTCATGTTCGTCCTTTGTAATATTTGAACAAGAGCATTCTTATCATATATTGCTTGTTGTTTGAAAGTTTTTCTTCCTGTGCGGCCGTTTTATATATTAATCCTGTGAGTCGGTCAGTCGTCGGCTTCCGCCCCCATGTAGTGAGTATGGGGGTGTTCAGGATAAACTTGAGCACTCTTTACCCCAATTTTGGGTCCTTAAAGGAGGTGTTCAACACAGCGAACCAAGCAATCAGACTATAAGGCTTTATCGCTCTCACTTAGCCATAGGAGTTGTTACGAGGAAGGTAGGCGCAGCCCCTGGTGTTCGAAAGACCGCACGAGGGGCTTTATAAGCGCCTGATCAGAAAATGCCGATCCGTCGCATGCTGCATTGGTTATAGCATTATGCGGAAGGAATCCTTAAAGATTTTGGAACCTCTTGAACAGCTGACCAGCTCTCGCTGCATCATGACAGTCAGTTTTCTGCTTTCTCTACTGAGGTGCTCGTCCGGAAGAACCGGGACACAATCGCAGTAGTTCTCCCAGTGCTACCTTAGCCGATATAGCGGAACGTAAGGTACCAAAACATAGGAGCCGGGCAAACCCAACTATTGACCCGATACATGATTCGGAGTTGATGCATATAATGCTATAAGTTCGGGGTGTCGGACTACCATGAAGGTGTTCGGACTTTTTTGCCGTAGTATGGGCATGACGAAGCCCCTGGCATATTAAGGCATATCGCGATAAGAAGCTGCCTTTTAAAAAGAGTTTTAAATAATAAATAGCAGTAGGTGAGCATCACATAAATCCACATGTTGTATTTGAGTAATACGTCAATGCGTATGAGTACAGATGATGTGATAAAAAGAAATATGACTCCGAAACCTGCTGATACCGGGCGTGCGGAAGTTGTGTTCGGATCCGGGGTGTAGTCGGACAATTATAGGGGAATATCTAGAGGTTCCCTAATGCGCTCGAACTATTCCCATGCCCTCCATCATAGCCTACGTAAAGGTGAACCTGTAAAGAAAACGTAAGAAATGGTTTTGCGCCACCTGGCGGTTGAGCCACAGTATGTGGCTTGTATTATCCTTTTCGGGAGTGTTTTTAATTAATCTCCGGGCGGGTCGGGCCATCCTACCGCGCAGTAGTTCGGACTCCTTTGATGGTGTCCGGGAGCTTGGCATTCGACTCGAGGTTCGACTGTAAGGTGCCGTCTGTTGTTCTTGCTGTTAAAGCGGTGGTAGACTCTTCGGCCGTGAGGGGGAATTTGGACCTACCATTAACCCTGATGACGCCGCGTGGACCGGGCATCTTTAATTTACGGTAGGCATAATGTGGCACCGCATTGAACCGAGCGAATGTGGTTCGTCCGAGCAGTGCCTGATGGTCGCTGTGAAAGGGGACGATGTCGAAGACTAAGTCTTCGGTACGGTGATTGCCGGAGATCCGAAGACCACTTCCAGTGTGACTGAGCCCGTGCAACAGGCCTCTACACCTGGTATGATACCTTTAAAGGTGGTTTTTGTGGGCTTGATCCTTGAGGGGTTGATGCCCATTTTGTGCACTGTATCCTGGTAAAGCAGGTTCAGGTTGCTGCCTCCGTCCATAAGGACTTGTGTGAGGTGGAATCCGTCAATGATGGGGTTAAGGACCAATGCGGCCGAACCGCTATGACGGATACTGGTAGGGTGGTCCCTGTGATCGAAGGTGATCGGGCAAGAGGACCACGGGTTGAACTTTGGGTCGATTGTATAGACCTCCCTTAGTGCATGTTTCCACTTGGGAATGTGGCTTGTGCATATCATATTCACCGTTTTCACCTGGGGAGGGAATTTCATCTTTCCTCCTGTATTCGGTGGTCGGGGCTCGTCATCGTCGTCATCCCTGGCATCTGAATCGCCTGGGTTTTTGGGTGTGATGTTGCTGCGAGCCAGCCAGCTCTCCTTCCCCTTCCCTCCCCCGTATATAAAGGAGGAGAGGGGAGGCCGGCCAGCCCTCCTTGGCGCCCCCCAAGAGGGGAACCCTACTAGGACTCCAAGTCCTATTAGGTTCCCACCAAAAGAGAGAGAGGGGGAAGGAAGGAGAGGGATAGCGAGAAGGAAAGGGGGGCGCCGCCCCCAGCCTTCCTTGTCCTATTCGGACTCAAGGGGGAGGGGGCGCGCGGCCTGCTCTGGCTGCCCCTCTCTCTCCACTAAGGCCCATCGAGGCCCATTAGTTCCCCCGAGGGTTCCGATAACCCTCCGGCACTCCAGTTTTATCCGAAACTTCTCCGAAACACTTCCAGTGTCCGAATATAGTCGTCCAATATATCAGTCTTTATATCTTGACCATTTCAACACTCCTCGTCATGTCCGTGATCACATCCAGGACTCTGAACAACCTTCAGTACATCAAATCACATAAATTCATAATACCAATCGTCATCGAATGTTAAGCATGCGGACCCTACGGGTTCGAGAACTATGTAGACATGACCGAGACTCATCTCCGGTCAATAACCAATAGCGGAACCTGGATGCTCATATTGGTTCCTATATATTCTACGAAGATCTTTATCGGTCAAACCGCATAACAACATACGTTGTTCCCTTTGTCATCGGTATGTTACTTGCCCGAGATTCGATCGTCGGTATCATCATACCTAGTTCAGTCTCGTTACCGGCAAGTCTCTTTACTCGTTCCGTAATACTTCATCCTGCAACTAACTCATTAGTCACAATGCTTCTAAGGCTTATAGTGATGAGTATTACCGAGAGGGCCCAGAGATACCTCTCCAAAACAGGGAGTGACAAATCCTAATCTGGATCTATGACAACCCAACAAACACCTACGGACACACTTGTAGAGCACCTTTATAATCACCCTTTTACGTTGTGACGTTTGGTAGCACACAAAGTGTTCCTACGGTATTCGGGAGTTGCATAATCTCATAGTCTAAGGAACTTGTATAAGTCATGAAGAAAGCAGTAGCAATGAAACTGTAATGATCATAATGCTAAGCTAACGGATGGGTCATGTCCACCACATCATTCTCCTAGTGATGTGAACCGTTCATCAAATTACAACACATGTCTATGGTTGGGAAACATAACCATCTTTGATTAATGAGCAAGTCAAGTAGAGGCATGCTAGGGACAATATGTTTTGTCTATGTATTCACACATGTACTAAGTTTCCGGTTAATACAATTCTAGCATGAATAATAAACATTTATCATGAAATAAGGAAATAAATAATAACTTTATTATTGCCTCTAGGGCATATTTCCTTCATCCAGATGCTCAACCACCCGAGGGGGAAACTTGATGGTGCACATAGCATAGATGAGCATAGAGGTGATCGCCGAGTTGACCAACGTGAGTTTTGCTCCGGTTTGACATCAAGTACAAGGCCGTGGACATTTTCCTCTCAACACCGTGAACCAACGACATAAGATCAAGCACAGATGGCCTAGTGGTCCCCATAGGCATACCAAGGTAAGTAAAAGGCATGGTGCCTACTTTGCAGCCAAAGATTCGAGCTATCTCATCTGTTTTCTCTGGGGACATATTCATCGGGATGAGTGTGGACTTGTCAAAGTTAATTTTGAGCCCTAATAAATCAGCATAGTCCACAAGAATAGAGTTATCTGCATACTGAACCACCGGGTAATCAGTCACATTGGGCGAAGGGAAGGGCAGGTGGATTAACTGTCATGAGAATGCATCATTGATGGCCGCTTGCAACAAGTCTGCAGCAAGCACAAAGATCAAGGGCGACAGTGGATCACCTTGCTGCACTCCACATTTGCATTTGAATTTTCTGTCGTGGCAACCATTTAAAAGAACAGAAGAAACACCCGAACCAAAGATTGAGTTCATTGCTACCTCTTGAGCATGCGTTGGTTTTCCCTTGAAGAGGAAATGGTGATGCAGCAAAGTAGCGTAAGTATTTCCCTCAATTTTTGAGAACCAAGGTATCAATCCAGTAGGAGGTTACACGCTACCTTGTACCTGCGCAAACAAATAAGAACCTTGCAACCAATGCAATAAAGGGGTTGTCAATCCCTTCACGGCCACTTGCAAAAGTTAGATCTGATAGAGATAATAAGATAAATATTTTTGGTATTTTTGTTGTATAGATTGAAAAGTAAAGATTGCAAAATAGTAAACGAGATGCAATGTAAATAAAAGAGATATAATATGATGGAAGAGAGATCCGGGGGCCATAGGTCTCACTAGCGGCTTCTCTCAAGATAGCATATCTTACGGTGGGTGAACAAATTACTATCGAGCAATTGATAGAAAAGCCCATAGTTATGAGAATATCTAGGCATGATCATGTATATAGGCAGCACGTCCGTGACAAGTAGATTGAAACGATTTTGCATCTACTACTATTACTCCACACATTGACCGCTATCCAGCATGCATCTAGAGTATTAAGTTCATAAGAACAGAGTAACGCATTAAGCAAGATGACATGATGTAGAGGGATAAACTCAAGCAATGTGATATAAACCCCATCTTTTTATCCTCGATGGCAACAATACAATACGTGCCTTGCTGCCCCTGCTGTCACTGGGAAAGGACACCGCAAGATTGAACCCAAAGATAAGCACTTCTCCCATTGCAAGAAAGATCAATCTAGTAGGCCAAACCAAACTGATAATTCGAAGAGACTTGCAAAGATATCAAATAATACATATAAGAATTCAGAGAAGAATCAAATATTGTTCATAGATAATCTTGATCATAAACCCACAATTCATCGGATCTCGACAAACACACCACAAAAAGTATTACATCGAATATATCTCCAAAAAGATCGAGGAGAACTTTGTATTGAGAATCAAAGAGAGAGAAGAAGCCATCTAGCTAATAACTATGGACCCGAAGGTCTATGGTAAACTACTCACACATCATCGGAGAGGCTATGGTGTTGATGTAGAAGCCCTCCGTAAACGATTCCCCCTCCGGTGGAGCGCCGGAAAAGGCCCCAAGATGAGATCTCACATGTACAGAAGGTTGCGGCGGTGGAAGTAGGGTTTCGTGGTGCTCCTGGATGTTTTCGGGGTATATGAGTATATATAGGCGAAAGAAGTAGGTCAGTGGAGCCACGAGGGGCCCACGAGGGTGGGGGGTGCGCCTACCCCCCTGGGTGCACCCTCCTACCTTGTGGCCGCCTCGTTGCTTCCTTGACGTCCACTCCAAGTCTCCTGTATTGCGTTTGCTCCAAAAACAACTCTCCCGAAGGTTTCATTCCGTTTGGACTCCATTTGATATTCCTTTTCTGCAAAACACTGAAATAGGCAAAAAACATCAATTTGCACTGGGCCTCCGGTTAATAGGTTAGTCCCAAAAATAATATAAAAGTGCATAATAAAGCCCATTAAACATCCAAAACAGATAATATAATAGCATGGAACAATAAAAAATTATAGATATGTTGGAGACGTATCAAGCATCCCCAAGCTTAATTCATGCTCGTCCTCGAGTAGGTAAATGATAAAAAAAAATGTGGAATGCTACCTAACATAATTTTCAATGTAATTCTCTTTATTGTGGCATGAATGTTCAGATCCAAAAGATTCAAGATAAAAGTTTGATATTGACATAAAAATAGTAATACTTCAAGCATGCTAACCAAGCAGTTTATGTCTTATCAAAATAACATAGCCAAAGAAAGCTTATCCCTACAAAATCATATAGTTTGGCAATGCTTCATTTTCGTCACACAAAATGCTCCCATCATGCACAACCCCGGTTTCAGCTAAGCAATTGGTTCATATTTTTTAACGTGCTTCAGCCTTTTCAACCCTCACGCAATACATGAGCGTAAGCCATGGACATAGCACTATGGGTGGAGTAGAGTATGATGATAGGGATTATGTGAGAAAACAAAAAAGAAGAAATTCTCACATTGACGTGGCTAATCAACGGGCTATGGAGATACCCATCAATTGATGTCAATACGAGGAGTAGGGATTGCCATGCAACGGATGCACTAGAGCTATAAATGTATGAAAGCTCATCAAAAAGAAACTAAGTGGGTGTGCATCCAACTTGCTTGCTCACGAAGACCTAGGGCATTTTGAGGAAGCCCATCATTGGAATATACAAGCCAAGTTCTATAATGAAAAATTCCCACTAGTATATGAAACTGACAAAATAAGAAACTCTCTATCATGAAGATCATGGTGCTATTTTGAAGCACAAGTGTAGAAAAAGGATAGTAACATTGTCCCTTCTCTCTTTTTCTCTCATTTTTTTATTTGGGCTTCTTTGGCCTCTTTTTTTTATTTCGTCCGGAGTCTCATCCCGACTTGTGGGGGAATCATAGTCTCCATCATCCTTTCCTCCCATGGGACAATGCTCTAATAATGGAAATCATCACACTTCTATTTATTTACAACTCAAGAATTACAACTCAATACTTAGGACAAAATATGACTCTATGTGAATGCCTCCGGCGGTGTACAGGGATATGCAATGAATCAAGAGCGACATGTATGAAAGAAATATAAAGGTGGCTTTGCCACAAATACGATGTCAACTACATGATCATGCAAAGCAATATGACAATGATGGAGCGTGTCATAATAAACGGAACGGTGGAAAGTTGCATGGCAATATATCTCAGAATGGCTATCGAAATGCCATAATAGGTAGGTATGGTGGCTGTTTTGAGGAAGATATAAGGATATTTATGTGTGATAGAGCGTATCGTATCACGGGGTTTGGATGCACCGGCGAAGTTTGCACCAACTCTCAAGGTGAGAAAGGGCAATGCACGGCACCGTAGAGGCTAGCAAATAGCGGAAGGGTAAGAGTGCGTATAATCCATGGACTCACATTAGTCATAAAGAACTCATATACTTATTGCAAAAGTTTATTAGCCCTCGAAGCAAAGTACTACTACGCATGCTTCTAGGGGAAGGGTTGGTAGGAGTTAACCATCGCGCGATCCCGACCTCCACTCATAAGGAAGGCAATCAAAGAACACCCCATGCTTCAAATTTGTCACACAACGTTCACCATACGTGCATGCTACGGGACTTGCCAACTTTAACACAATTATTTCTCAATTTCATAATTACCCAACTAGCATGACTCTAACATTACCACCTTTATATCTCAAAACAATTATCAAGTATCAAATTTATCATAGTGTTTAATGCACTCCATATGAAAGTTTTTATTTTACCCAACTTGGTTGCCCATCATATTAGGACTAATTTTATAACCAAAGAAAATTACCATGAAGTTCTAAAAGACTCTCAAAATAATATAAGTGAAGCATGAGAGATCAATAATTTCTACAAAATAAAACCACCACCGTTCTCTAAAAAGGTATAAGCGAAGCACTAGAGCAAAATTATCTAGCTCAAAAGATATAAGTGAAGCACATAGAGAATTCTAATAAATTCTGATTCATGTGTGTCTCTCCAAAAGGTGTGTACAGAAAGGATGATTGTGATAAACTAAAAAGCAAAGACTCAAATCCTACAAGACGCTCCAAGCAAAACACATATCATGTGGTGAATAAAAATATAGCCTCAAGTAAAGTTACCGATAGACGAAGACGAAAGAGGGGATGCCTTCCAGGGCATCCCCAAGCTTAGGCTTTTGGATGTCCTTGAATTTTACCTTGGGGTGCCTTGGGCATCCCCAAGCTTAGGCTCTTGCCACTCCTTATTCCAAAACCTCTCAAATCTTTACCCAAAACTTGAAAACTTCACAACACAAAACTCAACAGAAAATCTCATGAGCTCCGTTAGTGCAAGAAAGCAAACCACCACTTTAAGGTACTGTAATGAACTAATTCTTTATTTATATTGGTGTTAAACCTACTGTATTCCAACTTCTCTATGGTTCATACCCCCCGATACTAGCCATAGATTCATCAAAATAAGCAAACAACACACAAAAATAGAATCTGTCAAAAACAGAACAGTCTGTAGCAATCTGTAACTCTTGAATACTTATGTAAGCCCAAAACTTCTACCAAATTAGGAAGTCCTAGTTAATTTGTCTATTAATCTTCTTCAAGAAGAATCAACTGAAAAGAACATTTTTGTGATTTATTAAAACTAATCTCGTGCGTGCAAAAGTTTCTGTTTTTCAGCAAGATCAAATTAACTATCACCGTAGGTTATCCTAAAGGTTTTACTTGGCACAAACACTAATTAAAACACAAAACCACATCTAACCAGAGGCTAGATGAATTATTTATTACTAAATTGGAACAAAAAGTAAAGAACAAAAATAAAATTGGGTTGCCTCCCAACAAGCGCTATCGTTTAACGCCCCTAGCTAGGCATAAAAACAAGAATAGATCTAGGTATTACCATCTTTGGTATTCAATTCATAAGTGGCTCTCATAATAGATTAATAAGGTAATTTAATTTTCTTCCTAGGAAAGTGCTCCATGCCTTTTCTTAATGGAAATTGGAATCTAATATTTCCTTCTTTCATATCAATAATTGCACCAATCGTTCTAAGGAAAGGTCTACCAAGAATAATAGGACATGAAGGATTATAATCTATATCAAGGACAATGAAATCTATGGGCACATAATTCCTATTTGCAACAATAAGAACATCATTAATCCTTCCCATAGGTTTCTTAATGGTGGAATCCGCAAGATGCAAATTTAAAGAACAATCATCGAATTCATGGAAACCTAGCATATCACACAAAGTTTTAGGAATCATGGAAACACTAGCACCAAAATCACACAAAGCATAGCATTCATGATTTTTAATCTTAATTTTAATAGTAGGTTCCCACTCGTCATAAAGTTTTCTAGGGATAGAAACTTCTAATTCAAGTTTTTCTTCATAAGATTGCACTAAAGCATCAACGATATGTTTGGTAAAAGCTTTATTTTGACTATAAGCATGAGGAGAATTTAGCACGGATTGCAAAAAGGAAATACAATCTATCAAAGATCAATTATCATAATTAAATTCCTTGAAATCCAAAATAGTGGGTTCATTGCTATGTAAAGTTTTGACCTCTTCAATCCCACTTTTACCAATTTTTGCATCAAGATCTAAAAACTCTGAATCATTGGCACGCCTTTTAGCTAAAGTTGACTCATCTCCAGTCCCATCTTTATCAAGATTCATATTGGAAAACAAAGATCTAATAGGAGACACATCAATCACTTTCAGATCTTCATCCTTATTATCGTGAAAACTAGAAGAACACGCTTTCACAAAGCAATCCTTTTTAGCACGCATCCTAGTGGTTCTTTCTTTGCACTCATCAATGGAAATTCTCATGGCTTTGAGAGACTCATTGATATCATGCTTAGGTGGAATAGATATAAGTTTCAAAGAATCAACTTCAAGAGAAATTATATCCACGTTCCTAGCCAACTCATCAATCTTAGGCAATTTTTCTTCAAGCAAATCATTGAAATTCTTTTGCGAAATCATAAATTCTTAACACTAGTCTCAAAATCAGAGGGAACCTTATTAAAATTTCCATAAGAGTTGTTGTAGGAATTATCATAATTATTAGAGGAATTACTAGGGAACGGCCTAGAATTAAAGTTTCCTCTATACGCTTTGTTACCAAAATTGTTCCTACCAACAAAATTCACATCCATAGATTCAATCAAAGTGGATAAGGGCATATCATTAGGATCAGAAGAAACACTCTTATTAGCAAACAATTTCATAAGTTCATCCATCTTTCCACTCAAAACAATAATCTCTTCAATTGCATGAACCTTTTTACTAGTAGATATTTCGGTGTGCCATTGAGAATAATTAACCATAATATTATCTAGGAGTTTAGTAGCTTCTCCTAAAGTGATTTCCATAAAAGTGCCTCCCGCGGCCGAATCTAAAAGATTTCTAGAAGCAAAATTAAATCTGGCATAATTTTTTTGTATAATCATCCATAAATTCAAACCATGTGTAGGGCAATTACGTATCATTAGTTTCATCCTCTCCCAAGCTTGTGCAACATGCTCATGATCAAGTTGCTTAAAATTCATAATATCGTTTATAAGAGAGATGATCTTAGCGGGAGGAAAATACTTAGAGATAAAAGCATCTTTGCACTTATTCCATGAATCAATACTATTTTTAGGCAAAGAAAAGAACCAAGTTTTAGCACGATCTCTAAGCAAAAACGAAAATAACTTCAATTTAACAATATCATTATCCACATCTTCTTTTGCATATCGCACAAGTTAACAAAGTTGTTTAGATGTGTAGCGGCATCTTCACTAAGAAGGCCAGAGAATTGATCTTTCATGACAAGATTCAATAAAGCAGCATTAATTTCGCAAGATTCGGCATCAGTAATAGGAGCAATCGGAGTGCTAAGAAAATCATTGTTGTTGGTATTGGAAAAATCACACAATTTAGTATTGTCTTGAGCCACAGAGACAAACAATCCAACACACAAGCACACAAGAAGCAAGCAAAAAGATACAAATGGAAAAAGGGCGAATAAAACGGCAAGGGTGAAGTGGGGGAGAGGAAAACGAGAGGCAAATGGCAAATAATGTAATGCGAGGGATAAGAGTTTGTGATGGGTACTTGGTATGTCTTGACTTGCGCGTAGATCTTTCCGGCAACAATGCCAGAAATCGGCAAGTTGTTGAGAGATCAAATCTTGACTTGACTTGGCGTAAGCCTCCCCGACAACGGTGCCATAAATCCTTCTTGCTACCTCTTGAGCATGCGTTCGTTTTCCCTTGAAGAGGAAAGGGTGATGCAGCAAAGTAGCGTAAATATTTCCCTTAGTTTTTGAGAACCAAGGTATCAATCCAGTAGGAGGTTACACGCAAGTCGCCTTGTACCTGCACAAACAAATAAGAACCTTGCAACCAACACGATAAAGGGGTTGTCAATCCCTTCACGGCCACTTGCAAAAGTGAGATCTGATAGAGATAATAAGATAAATATTTTTGGTATTTTTGTTGTATAGACTGAAAAGTAAAGATTGCAAAATAGTAAACGAGATGCAATGTAAATAAAAGAGATATAATATGATGGAAGAGAGACCCGAGGGCCATAGGTTTCACTAGTGGCTTCTCTCAAGATAGCATATCTTACGGTGGGTGAACAAATTACTGTCGAGCAATTGATAGAAAAGCGCATAGTTATGAGAATATCTAGGCATGATCATGTATATAGGCATCACGTCTGTGACAAGTAGATCGAAACGATTCTGCATCTACTACTATTACTCCACACATCGACCGCTATCCAGCATGCATCTAGAGTATTAAGTTCATAAGAACAGAGTAACGCATTAAGCAAGATGACATGATGTAGAGGGATAAACTCAAGCAATGTGATATAAACCCCATCTTTTTATCCTCGATGGCAACAATACAATACGTGCCTTGTGGCCCCTGCTGTCACTGGGAAAGGACACTGCAAGATTGAACCCAAAGCTAAGCACTTCTCCCATTGCAAGAAAGATCAATCTAGTAGGCCAAACCAAACTGATAATTCGAAAAGACTTGCAAAGATATCAAATCATACATATAAGAATTCAGAGAAGAATCAAATATTTTTCATAGATAATCTTGATCATAAACCCACAATTCATCGAATCTCGACAAACACACCGCAAAAAGTATTACATCGAATAGATCTCCAAGAAGACCGAGGAGAACTTTGTATTGAGAATCAAAGAGAGAGAAGAAGCCATCTAGCTAATAACTATGGACCCGAAGGTCTATGGTAAACTACTCGCACATCATCGGAGAGGCTATGGTGTTGATGTAGAAGCCCTCTGTGATCGACTCCCCCTCCGGCGGAGCACCGGAAAAGGCCCCAAGATGGGATCTCACGGGTACAGAAGGTTGCAGAGAAATAGGGTTTTGTGGTGCTCCTGGATGTTTTCGGGGTATATGAGTATATATAGGTGAAAGAAGTAGGTCGTTGGAGCCACGAGGGGCCCATGAGGGTGGGGGCACGCCTACCCCCTGGGCGCGCCCTCCTACCTCATGGCCGCCTCGTTGCTTCCTTGAAGTCCATTCCAAGTCTCCTGGATTGCGTTTGTTCCAAAAACGACTCTCCCGAAGGTTTCATTCCATTTGGACTCGGTTTGATATTTGTTTTCTGCGAAACACTGAAATAGAGAAAAAATAGCAATTTGCACTGGGCCTCCGGTTAATAGGTTAGTACAAAAAATAATATAAAAGTGCATAATAAAGCCCATTAAACATCCAAAATAGATAATATAATAGCATGGAACAATAAAAAATTATAGATACATTGGAGACGTATCATTCATCCACCCTAGCCATTTCTCATAAAACCCCATGTGCTTCATGATATTCATCATTGGCTGATGCTCAATTGTATCAAAAGCTTTGGAAAAAATCCAATTTTAACAGGGCCACCTCTAGCGAAGATGTTTGGCATTGGTGTATGAACTCGAAGGTCCAGGCCAAGCAGTCCTGAATCGTTCTCCCTTTGAGGAAGCCATATTGGTTTTTGTGCATAATCTATAAGATTAGCTTCTGCAAACAATTAGCAAGAAAGTTGGTGACAATTTTGAGACAACAATTAAGCAGTGTGATCGGCCTATAGTCATTAGCAGATTCGGGCGAGGCTATCTTCGGGATTAGAGTGATATATCCCTCGTTGATGCTAGCAATGTCAAGTCTGCCTTCATAATAAGTCAGTTGCCGGGAAGAAGCCAAAGAATGGACCCAAGCCTGAGACTGAGTGCTTTTATTGCAAGAGAAATGGTCACTGGAAGCGGAACTGCTCCAAGTACTTAGCGGATAAGAAGGCCGGCAACGCCATAGGTATATATGATATACATGTTATTGATGTGTACTTTACTAGCGCTCATAGTAGCTCCTGGGTATTTGATACCGGTGCGGTTGCTCACATTTGTAACTCAAAACAGGAGCTGCGGAATAAGCAGAGACTGGTGAAGGACGAGGTGATGATGCGCGTCGGGAATGTTTCCAAGGTCGATGTGATCGCCGTCGGCACGCTACCTCTACATCTACCTTCGTGATTAGTTTTAAACCTCAATAATTGTTATTTAGTACCAGCTTTGAGCATGAACATTGTATCTGGATCTCGTTTGATGCGAGGCGGCTTATCATTTAAATCTGAGAATAATGGTTGTTCTATTTATATGAGAGATATGTTTTATGGTCATGCCCCGCTGGTCAATGGTTTATTTTTATTGAATCTCGAACGTGATGTTACACATATTCATAGTGTGAATGCCAAAAGATGTAAGGTTGATAATGATAGTCCCACATACTTGTGGCACTGCTGCTTTGGTCACATTGGTGTCAAATGCATGAAGAAACTCCATGTATCTTGATTATGAACCATTTGACACGTGCGAACCATGCCTCATGGGCAAAATGACCAAGACTCCGTTCTTCGGAACAATGGAGCAAGCAACCAACTTGTTGGAAATAATTCATACTAATGTATGCGGTCCAATGAGCGTTGAGGCTCCCGGTGGCTATCGTTATGTTCTCACCCTCACTGATGACTTAAGTAGATATGGGTATGTCTACTTAATGGAACACAAGTCTGAGACCTTTGAAAAGTTCAAGGAATTTTAGAGCGAGGTAGAGAATCAACGTGACAGGAAAATAAAGTTCTTACGATCAGATCATGGAGGAGAATATTTGAGTCACGAGTTTGGCACACACTTAAGGAAATGTGGAAAGTTTCACAACTCACGCCCACCTGGAACACCTCAGCGAAATGGTGTGTCCGAACATCGTAATCACACTCTATTAGATATGGTGCGATCTATGATGTCTCTTACCGATATACCGCTATCATTTTGGGGTTATGCTTTAGAGACCACCGCATTCACTTTAAATAGGGTACCGTCTAAATCCGTTGAGACGACACCGTATGAATTATGGTTTGGGAAGAAACCTAAGCTATCGTTTCTGAAAGTTTGGGGATGCGATGCTTATGTCAAGAAACTTCAACCTGAAAAGCTCGAGCCCAAATCGAAAAAGTGCGTCTTCATAGGATACCCTAAGGAAACTATTGGGTATACCTTCTACCTCAGATCCGAAGGCAAGATCTTTGTTGCCAAGAATGGATCCTTTCTGGAGAAAGAGTTTCTCTCGAAAGAAGTAAGTGGGAGGAAAGTAGAACTTGATGAGGTACCCCCTCTTGAACCGGGAAGTAGTGCAGCTCAGGAAGATGTTTCTGTGGTGCCTGCACCGACTAGAGAGGAAGTTAATGATGATGATCATGAAACTTTGGATCAAGTTGCTACTGAACTTCATAGGTCCACGAGGACACGTTCCGCACCAGAGTGGTACGGCAACCCTGTCCTGGAAATCATGTTATTAGACAATAGTGAACCTTCGAACTATGAAGAAGCGATGGCGGGCATGGATTCCAACAAATGGCTTGAAGCCATGAAATCCGAGACAGGATCCATGTATGAGCACAAAGTATGGACTTTGGTGGACTTGCCCGATGATCGGCGAGCCATAGAAAATAAGTGGATCTTTAAGAAGAAGACTAACGTGGATGGTAATGTGACCATCTATAAGGCTCGGCTTGTCGCTAAGGGTTATCGACAAGTTCAAGGAGTTGACTACGATGAGACCTTCTCACCCGTAGCGAAGCTGAAGTCTGTCCGAATCATGTTAGCAATTGCCGCATTCCATGATTATGAGATCTAACAAATGGACGTCAAAACGGCATTCCTTAACGGTTTGCTTAAGGAAGAATTGTATATGATGTAGCCGGAAGGTTTTGTCGATCCTAAGAATGCTGACAAGGTATGCAAGCTCCAGTGCTCCATCTATGGGCTGGTGCAAGCATCTCGGAGTTGGAACATTCACTTTGATGAAATGATCAAAGCGTTTAGGTTTATACAGATTTATGGAGAAGCCTATATTTACAAGAAAGTGAGTGGGAGCTCTGTAGCTTTTCTCATATTATATGTGTATGACATACTATTGATGGGAAATGATATAGAAATTTTGGAAAGCATAAAGTCCTACTTGAATAAGTGTTTTTCTATGAAGGACGTTGGAGAAGTTGCTTACATATTAGGCATCAAGATCTATAGAGACAGATCGAGATGCCTCATTGGTCTTTCACGAAGCACATACCTTGACAAGATATTGAAGAAGTTTAATATGGATCAGACCAAGAAGGGGTTTTTGCTTGTATTGCAAGGTGTGAGATTGAGCACAGCTCAAGGCCCGACCTCGGCAGCAGAAAGAGAAAAGATGAGTGTCATCCCCTATGCCTCGGCCGTAGGCTCTATTATGTATGCCATGTTGTGTACCAGACCTGATGTGAACCTTGCCATAAGTTTGGTAGGGAGGTACCAAAGTGATCCTGGTATGGAACACTGGAGAGCGGTCAAGAATATCCTGAAGTACCTGAAAAGGGCTAAGGATATGTTTCTCGTTTATGGAGGTGCCGAAGAGCTCGTTGTAAAGGGTTACGTAGACGCTTGCTTTGACACAGATCTAGATGACTCCAAGTCACAAACCTGATACGTGTATATTTTTAATGGTGGAGTAGTCAGCTAGTGCAGTTGCAAGCAAAGCAACGTGGCAGGATCCACATGTGAAGCGGAGTACATAGCTGCTTTGGAAGCAGCGCGGGAAGGAGTCTGGATGAAGGAGTTTATCACCGACCTAGGAGTGATTCCCAATGCATCGGTACCGATGACTCTCTTCTGTGGCAACACTGGAGCTATTGCCATTGCCAGGGAGCCCAGTTTCACAAGAAGACCAAGCACATCAAGCGCCGCTTCAACTCCATTCGTGAATATATTCAAGATGGAGACATAGATATTTGTAAAGTACATACATATTTGAATGTCGTAGATCCGTTGACTAAAACTCTTCCACGAGCAAAACATGATCAACACCAGAACTCTTTGGGTGTTTGATTCATCACAATGTAACTAGATTATTGACACTAGTGCAAGTGGGAGACTGTTGGAAATATGCCCTAGAGGCAATAATAAAATGGTTATTATTATATTTCCTTGTTCATGATAATTGTCTATTGTCCATGCTATAATTGTATTAACCAGAAACCATAATACATGTGTGAATACATAGACCACAACATGTCCCTAGTGAGCCTCTAGTTGACTAGCTCGTTGATCAATAGATAGTTATGGTTTCCTGATCATGGACATTGGATGTCATTGATAACGAGATCACATCATTAGGAGAGTGATGTGATGGACAAGATCCAATCCTAAGCATAGCACAAGATCCTCTAGTTCATTTGCTAGAGCTTTTCTAATGTCAAGTATCTTTCCTTAGACGATGAGATTGTGCAACTCCCGGATGCCGTAGGAATGATTTGGGTGTATCAAACGTCACAACGTAACTGGGTGACTGATAACCCACAAGTATAGGGGATCACAACAGTTTTCGAGGGTAGAGTATTCAACCAAAATTTATTGATTCGACACAAGGGGAGCCAAATAAATATTCTCAAGTATTAGTAGTTGAGTTGTCAATTCAACCACACCTGGATAACTTAGTATCTACAGCAAAGTATTTAGTAGCAAAGTAGTATGGAAGTAACAGTAAAGGTGGCAAAAGTAACAGTAGCAGTTTTGTAGTGATTGTAACAGTGGCAACGGTAAAGTAACTAAGCAAAGAACAATATGTGAAAAGCTCATAGGCATTGGATCAGTGATGGATAATTATGCCGGATGCGATTCCTCATGTAATAGTTATAACATAGGATGACACAGAACTAGCTCCAGTTCATCAATGTAATGTAGGCATGTATTCCGAATATAGTCATACATGCTTATGGAAAAGAACTTGCATGACATCTTTTGTCCTACCCTCCCGTGGCAGCGGGGTCCTATTGGAAACTAAGGGATATTAAGGCCTCCTTTTAATAGAGTACCGTACCAAAGCATTAACACTTAGTGAATACATGAACTCCTCAAACTACGGTCATCACCGGTAAGTATCCCGATTATTGTCACTTCGGGGTTAACGGATCATAACACATAATAGGTGACTATATACTTGCAAGATAGGATCAAGAACTCACATATATTCATGAAAACATAATAGGTTTAGATCTGAAATCATGGCACTCAGGACCTAGTGACAAGCATTAAGCATAGCAAAGTCATAGCAACATCAATCTAAGAACATAGTGGATACTAGGGATCAAACCCTAACAAGACTAACTCGATTACATGGTAAATCTCATCCAACCCATCACCGTCCAGCAAGCCTACGATGGAATTACTCACACACGGCGGTGAGCATCATTAAATTGGTGATGGAGGATGGTTCATGATGACGACAGCGACGGATCCCCCTCTCCGGAGCCCCGAGCGGACTCCAGATCAGCCCTCCCGAGAGAGTTTAGGGCTTGGTGGTGGCTCTGTATCATTAAAGGCGATGAATCCTTCTCTCTGATTTTTTTCTCCGCGAACGTGAATATATGGAGTTGGAGTTGAGGTCAGTGGAGCTTCATGGGGCCCATGAGGCAGGGGGCGCGCCCTAGGGGGGCGCCCCCCACCCTCGTGGACAGGGTGTGGGCCCCCTAATGTTGATTCTTTCGCCAATATTGTTTATTAATTCCAAAAAGTTGCTCCGTGGATTTTCAGGTCATTCCGAGACCTTTTATTTCTGCACAAAAATAACACCATGGCAGTTCTGCTGAAAACAGCGTCAGTCCGGGTTAGTTCCATTCAAATCATGCAAGTTAGAGTCCAAAAAAGGGCAAAGTGTTTGGAAAAGTAGATACGACGGAGACGTATCAACTCCCCCAAGCATAAACCTTTGCTTGTCCTCAAGCAATTCAGTTGATAAACTGAAAGTGATAAAGAAAAACTTTTACAAACTCTGTTTGCTCTTGTTGTTGTAAATATGTAAAGCCAGCATTCAAGTTTTCAGCAAAGATTATGAACTAACCATATTCACAATAACACTTAGGTCTCATGTTTACTCATATCAATGGCATAATCAACTAGCGAGCAATAATAATAAATCTCGGATGACAACACTTTCTCAAAACAATCACAATATGATATAACTAGATGGTATCTTGCTAGCCCTTTCTGAGACCGCAAAACATAAATGCAGAGCACCTTTAAAGATCAAGGAATGAATAAACATTGTAATTCATGGTAAAAGAGATCCAGTCATAGTCATACCCAATATAAATTAATAGTAATGCATGCAAATGACAGCGGTGCTCTCCAGTGGGTGCTTTTTAATAAGCGGGCGATGACTCAACATAAAAGTAAATAGATAGGACCTTCGCAGAGGGAAGCAGGGATTTGTAGAGGTGCCAGAGCTCGATTTTAAAATAGAGATAAATAATATTTTGAGCGGTATACTTTCATTGTCAACATAACAACTGAGAGATCTCTATATCTTCCATGCTACACACATTATAGGCGGTTCCCAAACAGAATGGTAAAGTTTATACTCCCCCTCCACCAACAAGCATCAATCCATGGCTTGCCTGAAACAACGGGTGCCTCCAACTAACAACAATCCTGGGGAGTTTTGTTCAACTATTTTTATTTGATTAGTGCATGGGACTGGGCATCCCGGTGACCAGCCATTTTCTCGTGAATGAGGAGCGGAGTCCACTCCTCTTGAGAATAACCCTCCTAACATGGAAGATACAGACAGCCCTAGTTGATACATGAGCCGTTCGAGCATACAAAACAGAATTTCATTTGAAGGTTTGGAGTTTGGCACATACAAATTTACTTGGAACGGCAGGTAAATACCGCATATAGGAAGGTATGGTGGACTCATATGGAATAACTTTAAGGTTTATGGAGTTTGGTTGCACAAGCAGTATTCCCGCTTAGTACAAGTGAAGGATAGAAAGAGACTCGGAAGCGACCAACTAGAGAGCGACAACAGTCATGAACATGCATTAAAATTAATCAACACTGAGTGCAAGCATGAGTAGGATATAATCCACCATGAACATAAATATCGTGAAGGCTATGTTGATTTTGTTTCAACTACATGCGCGAACATGTGCCAAGTCAAGTCGCTCGAATTATTCAAAGGAGGATACCACCCTATCATACCACATCACAACCATTTTAATAGCATGTTGGCACACAAGGTAAAACATTATAAGCTCCTAGCTAATTAAGCATGTCATAAGCAACTATAATCTCTAATTGTCATTGCAAACATGTTTATTCATAATAGGCTGAATCAGGAACGATGAACTAATCATATTTACAAAAACAAGATAGGTAGAGTTCATACCAGCTTCTCTCATCTCAATCAGTCCATCATATATCGTCATTATTGCCTTTCACTTGCACGACCGAACGGTGTGGAAAATAATAATAGTGCACATGCATTGGACTAAGCTGGAATCTGCAAGCATTCAATATAAGGGAGAAGACAAGGTAATATGGGCTCTTGTTTAAATCAACAATGATGCATATGAGATCCACTCAACATTTTCATCGTGGTCTTCTCCTCTCGACCCCCAAAGAGAAGAAAAGAAATAAAACTATTTACACGGGAAAGCTCCCAACAAGCAAAAGAAGAACAAGAAATCCTTTTGAGTTTTCTTTTATTTACTACTACTACAGGCATGGAAAGTAAACTAGCTAAAAGCTATAACTAACTTTTTTGGTTTTTCTTAAGGTTATTCAAACACACAAGAAGAAAGCGAGAGAAGGAAATAAACAAGCATGGATAGTACAATGAAAAGGTATGAGCACCGACAACTAGAGTGAGTGTGTGAACATAAATGTAATGTCAGTGAGAAATACGTACTCCCCCAAGCTTAGGCTTTTGGCCTAAGTTGGTCTATGCCCATGGATCACGGCTACTCTCTCTGGTGTACTGAGGAGTGTCATCCGGGTACCACTGGCTGGCGATATCCTCTAGATCCCACTGATAAAAGGATGGTCGATAAGGGTCAAGTGGTGGTTCCGACTCAGGCTCTGGAGTTGACGTCTGGCCCCGATGCACGTGAACGGCCTCTGGCAAGTTGAGGTACGTACCTGCAGTCAAGTCAAACAAAGATGGTGCAGGCAAGATAATAGTCTCACTATGAGTTTTATGAAATCTCAAATTATACTTAAGCATCTTCTCATCATTTTTAACAATAAACTCATGTGCTACCATACTCTTATAATCTAGAAAGGTAGGGGCAGCAGCTTCTCCTATTTCTCATAATGCCTAATAGGTATCCTGAAGTGTTTAGCAAGGTGTGAAGCATATATGCCTCCAAAGACGGGGCCCTCTGTACGGTTCAGACTTAATCATTTAGCAACAATGGCACCCATACTAACAGTGTTATCACGAAATAAAGCATGGCACAGAATAATGATATCAGGAACACTAAGGTTTCCATAGTTCCCGCGACCAATTAAGCATCTACTAGCAAATATTGCAAAGTAACGTAAAACAGGAAAGTGTATGCTAGTAATCCTTGCATCGGAAACCTTCCTTGTTTCCCCTACAGTAATCATGTCAATAAATCCATCCACATCTCTACGATGTGGTTCCTCTAAGCTGTCCTCGAAGGGTATCTTGTAAACCGCACACAATTCACATAGTGACATCTCCCTAGCCTCATCATATAAATGAAACTCTACTGAAGGAGGTGATTTCTTAGAATGAAAGTAAAAAATTTGCACGAAAGTATTAGTGAGTAAGAGATACTGTTCGAGCTGGTCGTGGAGGAAGTCGGGAGGCCCGCATCATCAGCCAAAGAATAAAAATCATCATGAATATCGGCTGCTCTCAAGAACTCATCACAAGGCCATTTACACGGCCGAACTTCTGCGACGCGAGGGAGATTATACTTGGCCTTTTTATTCACCTTACTTTGTTTATCCTTTGAGCTTTGGCTAGAAGAGCCCCTCAAAAATCTCTTCATCATTTTCAGAAAATTTCTGAAATTTTTAGTAACTCAAAACAAAAGTGAACCAAACTCAACAAAACTGATAGCAACTACTCCCACAAGTGCCTAGAGACTATATCATGCATTAGAACTACTTGGGACCATATAATTTTAACATGCAAGCTCAAGAACAAGGTCACCTAGGCAGAAAAAAATTGCAATGAATAATGCATTAGAACAAAAACTAATTGGACCATTGGAGGAGTCACATACCAAGGAACAATCCCCCAAAGCAGTTTTGTGAATGGAGCTTTGAGCAAGGAGATCGAAAATGGCAGCAAGATGAGCTAGAACTCGTGCTTGAGCTGGATAGTGATTTTTTTGGGAGGAAGAAGAAGAGTGTGGGTGCAGGAATAAGTGGAGGGGGGCCACCGTGGGCCCACGAGGCAGGGGGGCACCCAGGGGGGTAGGGCGCGCCCCTGACCCTCGTGGCCAGGTGCTTGCTCCCCCTGTTGTGTTCTCAGTGCCAGATATTCTCAAATATTCCAGAAAAAAATCATATTTAATTTGCAGGGAATTTTGAGAACTTTTATTTTCGGGGTATTTTTTTATTGCATGGATAATTCAGAAAATAGACAGAAAATACTATTTTTGCTTTATTTATTCTAAATAACAGAAAGTAAAAAGAGGGTACAGAAGGTTGTGCCTTCTAACTTCATCCATCTCATGCTCATCAAAAGGAATCTACTAACAAGGTTGATCAAGTCGTTAACAAACTCATTCTGAATAACATGGAACTGGAGAAATTTTGAATAACACTAGTGAAAGATCATGGATGTCACCTAGAGGGGGGGGGGTGCATAGGCGCTTTTAAAATAATTACGGTTTAGGCTTGAACAAATGGGGAATTAACCTAACGGTTAATTTGTCAAGCACAAAACCTACAACAACTAGGCTCACCTATGTGCACCAAAAACTTATGCTAAGCAAGATAAACTACTAAGAGATAGCAAGATATATGACAAGAAACAATATGGCTATCACAAAGTAAAGTGCATAAGTAAAGGGCTCGGGTAAGAGATAACCGAGGCACACAGAGACGATGATGTATCCCGAAGTTCACACCCTTGCGGATGCTAATCTCCGTTTGGAGCGGTGTGGAGGCACAATGCTCCCCAAGAAGCCACTAGGTCCACCATAATCTCCTCACGCCCTCACACAATGCAAGATGTCATGATTCCACTAAGGGACCCTTGAGGGCGGTCACCAAACCCGTACAAATGGCAACCCTTGGGGGCGGTCACCGAACCCGTACACTTTGGCAACCCTTGGGGCGGTCACTGGTACCCGTCAAATTGCTCAAGGCGACCTCCACAACCTAATTGGAGACCCCGACGCTTGCCCAGAGCTTTACACCACAATGATTGAGCTCCGAACACCACCAACCGTCTAGGGCGCCCAAGCACCCAAGAGGAACAAGCTCAAGGGTACCAAGCACCCAAGAGTAATAAGCTTCTCAACTTGTAACTTCCACGTATCACCGTGGAGAATCTCAAACCGGTGCACCAAATGCAATGGCAAGGGCACACGGAGTGCCCAAGTCCTTCTCTCCCAAATCCGACCGAAGCAACTAATGCTACGGAGGAAAATAAGAGGAAGAACAAGAAGGAGAGCACCAAGAACTCCAAGATCTAGATCCAAGGGGTTCCCTTCACAAAGAGGAAACAGTGATTGGTGGAAATGTGGATCTAGATCTCCTCTCTCTTTTCCCCCCAAAACTAGCAAGAATCCGTGGAGGGATTGAGAGATATCAATCTCGAAGAAGGTCAACAATGGGGGAAGAACACGAGCTTGAGAGATAAGGACCATTGGGGAAGGAGACCCCCTTTTATAGGTGAGGAAAAAATCCAACCCTTATCCTCACAGCCCGCACAGAGCGGTACTACTGCTCCAAGGAGCGGTACTACCGCTAGGGCAGAATAAGCCCTTTGAAAAACAACACCGAGGAGGCAAAAGGCCAGTAGAACAGCCGGAGCGGTACTACCGCTCGTCCTCACGGTACTACCGCAAAGGGTAGTGATAAACCACAAGTATAGGGGATTGCAACAGTTTTTGAGGATAGAGTATTCAACCCAAATTTATTGATTCGACACAAGGGGAGCCAAAAAATATTCTCAAGTATTAGCAGCTGAGTTTTCAATTCAACCACACCTGGAAACTTAGTATCTGCAGCAAAGTGTTTAGTAGCAAAGTAATATGATAGTGGTGGTGACGGTAACAAAAGTAAAGACAGCAAAAGTAATGTTCTTGGTATTTTGTAGTGATTTTAACAGTAGCAACGGAAAAGTAAATAAGCGAGAACCAGTATATGGAAAACTCGTAGGCACCGGATTAGTGATGGATAATTATGCCAGATGCGGTTCGTCATGTAACAGTCATAACATAGGGTGACACAGAACTAGCTCCAATTCATCAATGTAATGTAGGCATGTATTCCGTATATAGTCATACGTGCTTATGGAAAAGAACTTGCATGACATCTTTTGTCCTACCCTCCCGTGGCAGCGGGGTCCTATTGGAAACTAAGGGATATTAAGGCCTCCTTTTAATAGAGAACCGGAACAAAGCATTAGCACATGGTGAATACATGAACTCCTCAAACTATGGTCATCACCGGGAGTGGTCCCGATTATTGTTACTTCGGGGTTGCCGGATCATAACACATAGTAGGTGACTATAGACTTGCAAGATAGGATCCAGAACTCACATATATTCATGAAAACATAATATGTTCAGATCTGAAATCATGGCACTCGGGCCCTAGTGACAAGCATTAATCATAGCAAAGTCATAGCAACATCAATCTCAGAACATAGTGGATACTAGGGATCAAACCCTAACAAAACTAACTCGATTACATGATAAATCTCATCCAACCCATCACCGTCCAGCAAGCCTACGATGGAATTACTCACGCACGGCGGTGAGCATCATGAAATTGGTGATGGAGGATGGTTGATGATGACGACGGCGATGGATCCCCCTCTCCGGAGCCCCGAACGGACTCCAGATCAGCCCTCCCGAGAGAGATTAGGGCTTGGTGGCGGCTCCGTATCGTAAAACGTGATTATTTCTTCTCTCTGATTTTTTTCTCCCCGAACGCCAATATATGGAGTTGGAGTTGGCGTCGGAGGGCCACCAGGGAGCCCACGAGGTAGGGGGGCGCGCCTAGGAGGGGGGGCGCGCCCCCCTCCCTCGTGAACAGGGTGTGGCCCCCCTGGTCTTCATCTTTGGCGAGGATTTATTATTATTTATTCTAAGATATTCCATGGAGTTTTAGGTCATTCCGAGAACTTCTGTTTTCTGCACATAAAACAACATCATGGCAATTCTGCTGAAAACAGCGTCAGTCCGGGTTAGTTCCATTCAAATCATATAAGTTAGAGTCCAAAACAAGGGCAAAAGTGTTTGGAAAAGTAGATATGACGGAGACGTATCAACTCCCCCAAGCTTAAACCCTTGCTTGTCCTCAAGCAATTCAGTTGACAAACTGAAAGAGAAAAAGAAAAACTTTTACAAACTCTGTTTGCTCTTGTTGTTGTAACATGAAAAGCCAGCATTCAAGTTTCAGCAAATATTATGAACTAACCATACTAACAATAACACATAGGTCTCACAATTACTCATATCAATAGCATAATCAGCTAGCGAGTTATAATAACAAAACTCGGATGACAACACTTTCTCAAAATAATCATAACATGATATAACAAAATGGTATCTCGCTAGCCCTTTCTGAGACCGCAAAACATAAATGCAGAGCACCTTTAAAGATCAAGGACTGACTAAACATTGTAATTCATGGTAAAAGAGATCCAGTCAAGTCATACCCAATATAAACCAATAATAATGAATGCAAACGACAGTGTGCTCTCCAGCGGGTGCTTTTAATAAGAAGGGTGATGACTCAACATAAAAGCAAATGGATAGGCCCTTCGCAGAGGGAAGCAGGGATTTGTAGAGGTGCCAGAGCTCGATTTTGAAATAGAGATAAATTATATTTTGAGCGGCATACTTTCGTTGTCAACATAACAACTAAGAGATGACGATATCTTCCATGCTAAACAAATTATAGGCGGTTCCCAAACAGAATGGTAAAGTTTATACTCCCCCTCCTCCACAAGCATCAATCCATGGCTTGCTCGAAACAACGAGTGCCTCCAACATTCAATGGGTCCCAGGGGGAGTTTTGTTTGCAATTATTTTGATTTAGTTTGCATAAAGCATGGGACTGGGCATCCCGGAGACCAGCCATTTTCTTGTGAATGAGGAGCGGAGTCCACTCCTCTTGAGAATAACCCGCCTAACACGGAAGATAAGGGCAGCCCTAGTTGACATATGAGCTATTCGAGCATGCAAAACAGAATGTTTATTTGAAGGTTTAGAGTTTGGCACATACAAATTTACTTGGAACGGCAGGTAAATACCGCATATAGGTAGGTATAGTGGACTCATATGGAACAACTTTGGGGTTTAAGGAGTTTGGATGCACAAGCAGTATTCCCGCTTAGTACAGGTGAAGGCTAGCAAAAGACTGGGAAGCGACCAACTGAGAGAGCGACAACAGTCATAAACATGCATTAGAATTAATTTACACCGAATACAAGCATGAATAGGATATAATCTACCATGAACATAAATATCATGAAGGCTATGTTGATTTGATTCAACTACATGCGTGAAGATGTGCCAAGTCCAGTCACTCAATTCATCTAAAGGAGGATACCATCCCATCATACCACATCATAATCATTCTAATAGCATGTTGGCACGCAAGGTAAACCATTATAACTCATAGCTAATCAAGCATGGCACAAGCAACTATAATCTCTAAATGTCATTGCAAATATGTTTACTTCATAATAGCTGACTCAGGAATGATGAATCATCATATTTACAAAAACAAGAGAGGTCGAGTTCATACCAGCTTTTCTCATCCCAATAAGTCCATCATGTATCATCATTATTGCCTTTCACTTGCACGACCGAAGGATGTGTATAATAATAAGAGTGCACGTGCATCGGACTAAGCTGGAATCGGCAAGCATTCAACTCAAGAGAGAATACAAGTAATATGGGCTCTAAGTTAAATAAACAATCATACATATAAGAGCCACTTCAACAATTTAATCATGGTCTTCTCCTACCGACCCCCCAAGAAAAGAAAATAAAATAAAACTATTTACACGGGAAAGCTCCCAACAAGTAAGAAGAAGAACGGGAAATATTTTTGGGTTTTCTTTTTAATTATTACAGCAAAGAAATAAACTACTACTGATTTTTTTGGTTTTTTTCTTAAGGTTTATTAAACACACAAGAAGAGAGCAGGAAAAAGAAAATAACCTAGCATGGATATTACAGTGAAAGAGCACGAGCACCGACATTTAGCAATGAGTGTGAACATGAATGTAATGTCGGTGGGAAATACGTACTCCCCCAAGCTTAGGCTTTTGGCCTAAGCTTGTCTATTGCCAGGGATAGCCTGGCGGATACCCGTAGGTGAAGCTGGGGTCATACTGCGATGCAGCAGCTATCACTGCCTGAGCTGTAGCGTGGCGTCAAGAAGCCTCCGCTCTCCTCTCGTACTCATCTGCCTCCTCTCTGGTAATAATGTATCTTCCTTTTGTCTGAGAATCAAAGAAGGCAGGAGCAGGTAGAGTAATATGGACTACATGTCGTTTGTTAAAGACTAGTCGATACTGGAGAGGTGGTTCAGTCCTCTCAACAAACTGGTGGGAAACCATAGAATCAAAATCTAAATAAGTAGGGGGTAATTCCATATCACCCTCACGAACGTCTATCTCAACAAAATTTGCTAAGCGGGTTGCATAAATTCCTCCAAAGAAATCTCCGTTATGTCTATTCTGATGCAACCTGCGAGTTACAATGGCTCCCATATGATAAGATTGGTCTCCTAACACAGCACTCCTGAGAATGCTGAGATCAGGGACACACAAGTGACATGCTTCATCCTTAGCATTTATGCATCTACCTATGAAGAGAGAAAAATAATGTATAGCAGGAAAGTGAACGCTCCCTATAGTGGCTTGTGTTATATCTCTAGATTCCCCCACAGTTATTCTAGCAAGAAAGTCTCTATATTCAGATTTAGGGGGATCCGTGACACTACCCCAAGATGGAAGTTTGCAAGCAGAAGTGAAATCCTCTAAGTCCATGATATAAGATTTGTCATAAAGGTCAAACATGACTGAAGGAGAATTACACGAAGATGAAAACTCAAACCTCCTCACAAATGAACTTGTGAGATCATGATACTGGGGTATTTGTCAGCCTCAAAGTCCTCAAGACCTGCGTTACGTAGATATGTGCTAAATTCTTCTTTTATTCCCGCTTGATTCATAAAATTTTCCGAAGGCCATTCACAGGGCCTCACGGGAGCGTCTCTTGGTGGTTCCTCGTCAGCATCATGCATTGCAAGCCTGGGACCTTGCTTCCTTGAAGAACCACCTTGGAACATCTTCCTAAACATATTGTTTCCTCTCAACAGGGATATGAAAATCCCCAACAATAAGAATATCATACTTTTTCTTGACAGTAGGGAGAGGAAATTCAAAACCTCCAAATATAATCGATGGAATTTTTCCAATAGAGTTGGTACTATAAACTTGAGGTTGTTTCATCAGAAAGTGTACCGTGTGTTCATTGCCATTAACATGAAAAGTGACATTGCCTTTGTTGCAATCAATAACAACCCCTGCAGTATTAAGGAAAGGTCTTCCAAGAATAATAGACATACTATCATCCTCGGGAATATCAAGAATAACAAAGTCCGTTAAAATAGTAACGTTCGCAACTACAACAGGCACATCCTCACAAATACTAACAGGTATAGCAGTTGATTTATCAGCCATTTGCAAAGATATTTCAGTAGGTGTCAACTTATTCAAATCAAGTCTACGATATCATTAACATTATCACTAGGTTCATGTTCATCACCTGATTGTGTTTCAGCATCAGACATAGAAATACCATTTGGATTCTCAAGTGGTTCAGCAATAGGTTCACTAGAAGTTTGCAAAGTCCTATCATTTTTCTTTTTCTTCCTTTTAGAAGAACTAGGTACATCAACATTATTTCTCTGAGAATCTTGCTTGATTCTCTTAGGGTAGCCTTCAGGATACAAAGGTTCCTGAGTCATTCTACTAGTTCTAGTAGCCACTCTAACAGCATAATCATTTTTCCTACCATTCATTTCATCAAGCACTTCTTTCTGAGCTTTAAGTACTTGTTCTACTTGAGTGGTAACCATAGAAGCATGTTTGCTAACAAGTTTAAGTTCACCTCTAATATCAGCCATATAATCACCCAAACGTTTAATCATAAAGGTATTCTGTTTTAATTGTCTACCAAAATAAGCGTTAAAGTCATCTTGCTTAAACATAAAGTCATCAAACTCATCCAAGCACTGACTAGCAATTTTAGTAGGAGGGACTTCAGCTCTATCATATCTATAGAGAGAATTTACCTTTACTACCTGTGTCGAGATATCGGGATCAGGAGGCTCTTCGGTGAATAAGGAATTGAGATCATATACTTCTTCAACAGGCGGTAAATTAAGACCGTGTATTTCTTTAATAGGAGGTAAATTCTTAACATCTTTAGCTTTAATACCTTTTTCTTTCATAGATTTCTTTTCCTCTTGCATATCTTCGGGACTGAGAAATAGAACACCTCTCTTCTTCGGAGTTGGTTTAGGAATGGGCTCAGTAATTGGCTCTGGAGCTGGCTCGGGAGGTGGCTCGGGACGTGCCCAATTATTTTCATTTGTCAACATATTGTTCAATAGAATTTCAGCTTCATCCGGTGTTCTTTCCCTGAAAAGAGAACCAGCACAACTATCCAGGTAATCTCTGGAAGCATCAGTTAGTCCATTATAAAAGATATCAAGTATTTCAGGTTTCTTAATAGGATGATCAGGCAAAGCATTAAGTAACTTGAGAAGCCTCCCCCAAGCTTGTGGGAGACTCTCTTCTTCAATTTGCACGAAGTTGTATATTTCCCTCAAAGTAGCTTGTTTCTTATGAGCAGGGAAATATTTAGCAGAGAAGTAATAAATCATATCCTGGGGACTACGCACACAACCAGGATCAAGAGAATTAAACCATATCTTAGCATCACCCTTTAATGAGAACGGAAATATTTTGAGTAAATAAAGGTAGCGCGATCTCTCATTATTAGTAAAAAGGGTGGCTATATCATTTAACTTAGTAAGATATGCCACAACAGTTTAAGATTCATAGCCATAGAAAGGATCAGATTCTACCAAAGTAATTATATCTGGGTCAACAGAAAATTCATAATAATCCTTATCAGGAACACAGATAGGTGAAGTAGCAAAAGCAAGGTCGGGTCTCATTCTATCTCTAAGAGATTCTTTACTCCATTTAACTAGCAACCTCTTAAGTTCATATCTATCCTGGCAAGCAAAAATAGCTGCAGAAGATTCCGCATCAAAAAGATAACCCTCAGGAATAGCAGGCATATTTTCATCATCACTCTCATCATCATATTCAGATTCAATAATTTCTCTTTCTCTAGACCTAGCAATTTGTTCATCTATAAATTCACCAAGGGGCATAGTAGTATCAAGCATAGAAGTAGTTTCATCATAAGTATCATGCATAGCAGAAGTGGCATCATCAATAACGTGCGACATATCAGAATTCATAGCAGTAGTAGGTTTAGGTGTCGCAAGCTTACTTATAACGGAAGGAGAATCTTGTGCAGAGCTAGATGGCAGTTCCTTACCTCCCCTCGTAGTTAAGGGCAAAATAGTAGTTCGATCGTCTTTCAAGTTCTTCATAGTGTCCAGCAGATAAAAATCCCAAGTGACTCAAAGAATAGAGCTATGCTCCCCGGCAACAGCGCCATAAAAAGGTCTTGATAACCCACAAGTATAGGGGATTGCAACAGTTTTCAAGGGTAGAGTATTCAACCCAAATTTATTGATTCGACACAAGGGGAGCTGAGGGAGTCCTAGACTAGGGGGTGTCCGGACAGCCGGACTATCATTATCCGCCGGACTCCAAGACTACGAAGATACAAGATTGAAGACTCCGGCTCGTGTCCGGATGGTACTTTCCTTGGCGTGGAAGGCAAGCTTGGCAATACGGATATGTAGATCTCCTACCATTGTAACCGACTCTGTGTAACCCTAGCCTTCTCCGGTGTCTATATAAACCGGAGGGCTTTAGTCCGTAGGACAACATACATTACAACAATCATACCATAGGCTAGCTTCTAGGGTTTAGCCTCCTTGATCTCGTGGTAGATCTACTCTTGTACTACCCATATCATCAATATAAATCAAGCAGGACGTAGGGTTTTACCTCCATCGAGAGGGCCCGAACCTGGGTAAAACATTGTGTCCCTTGTCTCCTGTTACCATCCGCCTAGACGCACAGTTCGGGACCCCCTACCCGAGATCCGTCGGTTTTGACACCGACAGGAGCCAAAGAATATTCTCAAGTATTAGCAGCTGAGTTGTCAATTCAACCACACCTGGAAACTTAGTATCTGCAGCAAAGTGTTTAGTAGCAAAGTAATATGATAGTGGTGGTAACGGTAACAAAAGTAAAGACAGCAAAAGTAATGTTTTTGGTATTTTGTAGTGATTGTAACAGTAGCAACAGAAAAGTAAATAAGCGAGAACCAGTATATGGAAAACTCGTAGGCACCGGATTAGTGATGGATAATTATGCCAGATGCGGTTCGTCATGTAATAGTCATAACATAGGGTGACACAGAACTAGCTCCAATTCATCAATGTAATGTAGGCATGTATTTCGTATATAGTCATACGTGCTTATGGAAAAGAACTTGCATGACATCTTTTGTCCTACCCTCCCGTGGCAGCGGGGTCCTATTGGAAACTAAGGGATATTAAGGCCTCCTTTTAATAGAGAACTGGAACAAAGCATTAGCACATGGTGAATACATGAACTCCTCAAACTATGGTCATCACCGGGAGTGGTCCCGATTATTGTTACTTCGGGGTTGCCGGATCATAACACATAGTAGGTGACTATATACTTGCAAGATAGGATCAAGAACTCACATATATTCATGAAAACATAATAGATTCAGATCTGAAATCATGGCACTCTGGCCCTAGTGACAAGCATTAAGCATAGCAAAGTCATAGCAACATCAATCTCAGAACATAGTGGATACTAGGGATCAAACCCTAACAAAACTAACTCGATTACATGATAAATCCCATCCAACCCATCACCGTCTAGCTAACGATGGAATTACTTGCACGGCGGTGAGCATCATGAAATTGGTGATGGAGGATGGTTGATGATGATGACGGCGACGGATCCCCCTCTCCGGAGCCCCGAACGGACTCCAGATCAGCCCTCCCGAGAGAGATTAGGGCTTGGCGGCAACTCCGTATTGTAAAATGCGATTATTTCTTCTCTCTGATTTTTTTCTCCCCGAAAGCCAATATATGGAGTTGGAGTTGGCGTCGGAGGGCCGCCAGGGGGCCCACGAGGTAGGGGGCGCGCCCAGGAGGGGGGGGGCCCACCCTCATGAACAGGGTGTGGGCCCCCTGGTCTTCATCTTTGGCGAGGATTTTTTATTATTTATTCTAAGATATTCCGTGGAGTTTCAGGTCATTCCGAGAACTTTTGTTTTCTGCATATAAAACAACATCATGGCAATTCTGCTGAAAACAACGTCAGTCCGGGTTAGTTCCATTCAAATCATACAAGTTAGAGTCCAAAACAAGGGCAAAAGTGTTTGGAAAAGTAGATACGACGGAGATGTATGAGGTAGCGGTACTACTGCTTGCAAGCGGTACTAAAAAAATACATCCGTGCCTACCACCGCTGGACCTATGACAGTTTTTGGTCCGGAGAGGTACTACCAGTGTAGTAGCCGTGGTAGTACCACTTTGGAGCGGTAGTAAAAAATTACATCCGCTCCTGTCCGCGGTAGTACCACTACAGCCGTTTTAGAACACCAAAACTGCCACAACTTTTGCAAACGGACTCCGAATTCGATGAAACCAAGTTTGTTAGAAAGCTAGCAACAAGGGCTAACACAATCTTGAAAGAAATATCAATAAGAAGCAAATTAGAAAAGGCCCAAGAGAAAATGGTGAGAACCCTTCCTCGAATAAGACCGGTAAAGCCTCTAACACCGAAAACACAATAGAAGGGGCATATGAAATCCGTTTTCGAAGTACTAGAGCTTGTAACAAAGATAACCACAAGCTCTAAAACCTCAAAAGAAAATACAAATAAGAATCAAGAAAGATGATGCAAGGATGCAAAGGTTTGAGCTCTCGATGAACGATACGATCAAGCTACTCACTTGAGAGCCCCCCTTGATAGTACTGCTATCGATCCTATAACCCGGTCTCCAAACTATCACCATGAGACCGGTAAAATATAAAACCTATCAAGGGCAAACCTTTGCCTTGCACGAAGTCCACTTGAGCTAGATGATGACGATATTGACTCCCTCAAGTTGGACCACCTTTCTTGATTGTGTTCGCTCGATGAAGACTAGTTGATTGTTCCCCCATACTCCACTATGGGTGAGCCACTCTTTGGAACATCTTCACAAGTCCATTGATACCATAATGGACGGCAAGCTTCAAGCACTTGATCTCTTCGTGATGTGATGTCTACTATGCAACCTTCTTCTTATAGACGTTGTTGGGCCTCCAAGTGCAAAGGTTTGTAGGACAGTAGCAAATTTCCCTCAAGTGGATGACCTAAGGTTTATCAATCCGTGGGAGGCGTAGGATGAAGATGGTCTCTCTCAAACAACCCTGCAACCAAATAACAAAGAGTCTCTTGTGTCCCCAACACACCCAATACAATGGTAAATTGTATAGGTACACTAGTTCGGCGAAGAGATGGTGATAAAAGTGCAATATGGATGGTAGATATGAGTATTTGTAATCTGAAAATATAAAAACAGCAAGGTAGCAAGCGATAAAAGTGAGCGTAAACGGTATTTGCAATGATAGGAAACAAGGCATCGGGTTCATACTTTCACTAGTGCAAGTTCTCTCAGCAATAATAACATACTTGGATCATATAACTATCCCTCAACATGCAACAAAGAGTCACTCCAAAGCCACTAATCACGGAGAACAAACAAAGAGATTATGGTAGGGTACGAAACCACCTCAAAGTTATCCTTTCTGTTCTATCTATTCAAGAGTCCGTAGTAAAATAACATGAAGCTATTCTTTCTGTTCAATATATAGAGTTCATACTAGAATAACACCTTAAGACACAAATCAACCAAAACCCTAATGTCACCTAGGTACTCCATTGTCACCTCAAGTATCCGTGGGTATGATTATACGATATGCATCACACAATCTCAGATTCATCTATTCAACCAACACAAAGTACTTCAAAGAGTGCCCCATAGTTTCTACCGGAGAGTCAAGACGAAAACGTGTGCCAACCCCTATGCATAGGTTCATTGAACCCGCAAGTTGATAACCAAAACATACATCATGTAGATCACGTGAATATCCCATTGTCACCATAGATAAGCACGGCAAGACATACATCAAGTGTTCTCGAATCCTTAAAGACTCAATCCGATAAGATAACTTCAAAGGGAAAACTCAATCCATTACAAGAGAGTAGAGGGGGAGAAACATCATAAGATCCAACTATAATAGCAAAGCTCGCGATACATCAAGATCGTGCGAAGTCAAGAACACGAGAGAGAGAGAGAGAGAGAGAGATAAAACACATAGCTACTGGTACATACCCTCAGCCCCGAGGGTGAACTACTCCCTCCTCGTCATGGAGAGCGCCGGGATGATGAAGATGGCCACCGGTGAGGGATCCCCCTTCCGGCAGGGTGCCGGAACGGGCTCCTGAGAGGCTTTTGGTGGCTACAGAGGCTTTCGGTGGCGGAACTCCCGATCTATTGTGTTCTTCGATGTTTTTAGGGTATATGGGAATATATAGGCGAAAGAAGTCGGTCGTGGGAGCCACGAGGGGCCCACAAGGGTGGAGAGCGCGCCCAGGGGGTGGGCGTGCCCCCTCCCTCGTGGCCTCCTCGAAGCTTCCCTGACTTCAGCTCCACGTCTCCTGGATCACGTTCTTTCCAAAAATCACGCTCCCGAAGGTTTCATTCCGTTTGGACTCCGTTTGATATTCCTTTTCTTCGAAACACTGAAATAGGCAAGAGAACAACAATATGGGTTGGGCCTCCGGTTAGTAGGTTAGTCCCAAAAATGATATAAAAGTGCTTAGTAAATCCCATAAACATTCAAAACATATAATATAATAGCATGAATGCTTCATAAATTATAGATACATTAGAGAGGTATCATGATGCTCCACTTGAACTTGCACACGGCAATCTTGTTGATGATCACCACTTGATTTCATCCTCTCCATGGGTTGAGTGATATCTTCCTCTTGACGCATGCCCATGAACACGTACCTAACCCCACATAGAACTCTCACATAGACCATGGGTTAGTACGCAAAGCACAATGGACAATGCTTACCATACCATGGGATCACTTGATCCCTCGTGGTACATCTTCTACGCTTTTTGAGTTAATCAACTTGATTCACTCTTGACTTAGTCTTGATCAACCTTGAATCTTTCCAACGCTCTTCATTTGGATGATGTCTTGAAGTTAAACATGAATGATCACACAATCTTCTTCTTCAAGACATGCTTGCAATAAGCTCAACACTCACATGACCAATCTTTGGATAATTCCTTAATAGCACCTTTGTCAACTCATAAACTCTTTGAAACCAACATATGGACTTCAAGAAAAGCCTATGGACAAATCCTTCAAATATAACTCAAGACAACCATTAGTCCATAGAGATTGTCATCAATTACCAAAACCAAATATGGGGGCACCACATGTTCTTTCAACTAGGTTACCTCAACGGGGATATGTACATCCCCAATAATAAGAATATCATATTTCTTCTTGACAGTAGGAAGAGGAAATTCAAAACCTCCAATAAAGATTGATGGAATTTTTCCAATAGAGTTGATACTGTGAACTTGAGGTTGTTTCCTCGGAAAGTGTATCGTATGCTCATTACCATTAACATGAAAAGTGACATTGCCTTTGTTGCAATCAATAACAGCCCCTGCAGTATTCAAAAAGGGTCTACCAAGGATAATCGACATACTATCGTCCTCGGGAATATCAAGAATAACAAAGTCCGTTAAGATAGTAACGTTTGCAACCACAACAGGCACATCCTCACAAATACCGACAGGTATAGCAGTTGATTTATCAGCCATTTGCAAAGATATTTTAGTAGGTGTCAACTTATTCAATTCAAGTCTACGATATAAAGAGAGAGGCATAACACTAACACCAGCTCCAAGATCACATAAAGCAGTTTTAACATAGTTTCTTTTAATGGAGCATGGTATAGTTGGTACTCCTGGATCTCCTAGTTTCTTAGGTATTCCACCTTTAAAAGTATAGTTAGCAAGCATGGTGGAAATTTCAGCTTCCGGTATCTTTCTTTTATTTGTAATAATATCCTTCATGTATTTAGCATAAGGATTCACTTTAAGTATATCAGTTAAACGCATACGCAAAAAGATAGGTCTAATCATTTCACCAAAGCGCTCAAAATCCTCATCATCCTTTTTCTTGGATGGCTTAGGAGGAAAAGGCATGGGTTTCTGAACCCATGGTTCTCTTTCTTTACCGTGCTTCCTAGCAACAAAGTCTCTCTTATCATAACATTGATTCTTTGATTGTGGGTTATCAAGATCAACAACAGGTTCAATCTCTACATCATTGTTATTGCTAGGTTGAGCATCAACATGAACATTATCATCAACATTATCACTAGGTTCATGTTCATCGCCAGATTGTGTTTCAGCATCAGAAATAGAAATATCATTGGGATTCTCAGGTGTGTCTACAACAGGTTCACTAGAAGCATGCAAAGTCCTATCATTTATTTTTCTTCTTTTTAAAAGGACTAGGTGCATCAACATTATTTCTCTGAGAATCTTGCTCAATTCTCTTAGGGTGGCCCTCAGGATATAGAGGTTCCTGAGTCATTTTACCTATTCTAGTAGCTACTCTAATAGCAAAGTCATGTTTATTATTATTTAATTAATTGAGCAAATCATTTTGAGCCTTAAGCACTTGTTCTACTTGAGTGGTAACCATAGAAGCATGTTTACTAATGAGTTTAAGTTCATTCTTAACTCTAGACATATAATCACCCAAGTGTCCAATCATATAAGCATTACTTTTCAATTGTCTACCAACATAAGCTTTGAAGTTTTCTTGTTTAGCCATAGTCATCAAATTCATCCAAGCATTGGCTAGCAAACTTAGTAGACGGGATTTCAACTTTATCATATCTATAGAGAGAATTTACCTTTACTACCTGTGTCGGGTTATCAAGACCATGTATTTCTTCGATAGGTGGTACATTAAGGCCATGTATTTCTTTAACAGGAGGTAAATTCTTAACATCTTCAGCTTTAATACCTTTCTCTTTCATAGATTTGTTTGCCTCTTGCATATCTTCAGAACTGAGAAATAAAACACCTTTTTTCTTCAGAGTTGTCTTAGGAGTTGGTTTAGGAAGTGTCCAATTATTTTCATTAGTCAACATATTATTCAATAACAATTCAGCTTGATCGACTGTTCTTTCCCTAAAAACACAACTAGCACAACTATCCAGGTGGTCTCTGGAAGCATCGGTTAGTCCATTATAAAAGATATCAAGTATTTCATTTTTATTAAGAGGATGATCAGGCAAAGCGTTAAATAATTAGAGAAGCCTCCCCCAAGCTTGTGGGAGACTCTCTTCTTCAATTTGCACAAAATTACATATTTCCCTCAAAGCAGCTTGTTTCTTATGAGAAGGGAAATATTTAGCAGAGAAGTAGTAAATCATATCCTGGGGACTACGCACACAACTAGGATCAAGAGAATTAAACCAAGTTTTAGCATCACCCTTTAATGAGAATGGAAATATTTTATGGATATAGTAGTAGCGAGATTTCTCATCATTAGTGAACAGGGTGGCTATATCATTTAATTTAGTAAGATGTGCCACAACATTTTTAGATTCATAGCCATAAAAAGGATCAGATTCAACCAAAGTAATTATCTCAGGACGGACAGAGAAATCATAATCCTTATCAGTAACACAGATAGGTGAAGTAGCAAAAGCAGGGTCATATTTCATTCTAGCATTCAGAGACTTCTGTTTCAGCTTAGCTAATAACTTCTTAAGATCATATCTATCATTGCAAGCAAGAAAATCTCTAGCAATTTCTTCATCCATAACATAACCCTAAGGAACAACATGCAATTCATATCTAGGGGGAGAATCTTCATCATCACTTTCATCAATAATATCAGTTTCAATTATTTCATTATCTCTAGCCCTAGCAAGTTGTTCATCAAGAAATTCACCTAATGGCAGAGTAGTATCAGGCATAGAGGTAGTTTCATCATAAGTATCATGCATAGTAGAAGTGGCATCATCAATAACATGCAACATATCAGAATTAATAGCAGAAGCAGGTTTAGGTGTCACAAGTTTACTCATAACAGAAGGAGAGTCAAGTGCGGAGCTAGATGGCAGTTCCTTACCTCCCCTCGTAGTTGAGGGAAAAATCTTAGTTCTTTCGTCTTTCAAGTTCCTCATAGTGATCAGCAGATATAAATCCCAAGTGACTCAAAGAATAGAGCTATACTCCCCAGCAACAGCGCCAGAAAATAGTCTTGATAACCCACAAGTATAGGGGATCGCAACAGTTTTCGAGGGTAGAGTATTCAACCCAAATTTATTGATTCGACACAAGAGGAGCCAAAGAATATTCTCAAGTATTAGCAGTTGAGTTGTCAATTCAACCACACCTGGATAACTTAGTATCTGCAGCAAAGTATTTAGTAGCAAAGTGTATGGAAGTAACGGTAATAGTGGCAAAAGTAATAGTAGAAGTTTTGTAGTGATTGTAACAGTGGCAACGGTAAAGTAACTAAGTAAAGAGCAATATGTGAAAAGATCGTAAGCATTGGATCAGTGATGGATAATTATGCCGGATGCGATTTCTCATGTAATAGTTATAACATAGGGTGACATAGAACAAGCTCCAGTTCATCAATGTAATGTAGGCATGTATTCCGAATATAGTCATACGTGCTTATGGAAAAGAACTTGCATGACATCTTTTGTCCTACCTTCCCGTGGCAGCGGGGTCCTATTGGAAACTAAGGGATATTAAGGCCTCCTTTTATTAGAGTACCGGACCAAAGCATTAACACTTAGTGAATACATGAACTCCTCAAACTACGGTCATCACCTGTAACTATCCCGATTATTGTCACTTCGGGGTTAACGGATCATAACACATAATAGGTGACTATAGACTTGCAAGAGAGGATCAAGAACTCACATATATTCATGAAAACATAATAGGTTTAGATCTGAAATCATGGCACTCGGGCCCTTGTGACAAGCATTAAGCATAGCAAAGTCATAGCAACATCAATCTCAGAACATAGTGGATACTAGGGATCAAACCCTAACAAAACTAACTCGATTACATGGTAAATCTCATCCAACCCATCACCGTCCAGCAAGCCTATGATGGAATTACTCATGCACGACACTGAGCATCATGAAATTGGTGATGGAGGATGGTTGATGATGACGACAGCGACGAATCCCCCTCTCAGGAGCCCCGAACGGACTCCAGATCAGCCCTCCCGAGGGAGGTTAGGGCTTGGCGGCGGCTCCGTATCCTAAAACGCGATGAATCCTTCTCTCTGATTGTTTTCTCCGCGAACGTGAATATATGGAGTTGGAGTTGAGGTCGGTGGAGCTTCAGGGGGCCCACTAGGCAGGGGTCGCACCCTAGGGGGGTGCCCCCACCCTCGTGGACAGGGTGTGGGCTCCCTGATGTTGATTCTTTTGCCAATATTTTTTATTAATTCCAAAAAGTTGCTCTGTGGATTTTCATGTCATTCCAAGAACTTATATTTCTGCACAAAAATAACTCTATGGCAGTTCTGCTAAAAACAACGTCAGTCCGGGTTAGTTCCATTCAAATCATGCAAGTTAGAGTCCAAAACAAGGGCAAAAGTGTTTGGAAAAGTAGATACTACGGAGACATATCAGTGACCATAAATGTGCACTAAAGGTAACTCCGACATTGTCTGTTCGGTTGGCACGAATCGAGACTGGGGTTTGTCATTCCGTATGACGAAGAGGTATCTCTGGGCCCAATCGGTAATGCATCATCATAATGAGATCAGTGTGACTAAGGAGTTAGCCACAGGATCATGCATTACGGAACTAGTAAAGAGACTTGCCGGTAACAAGATTGAACGAGGTACGGGGATACTGACGATCGACTCTCGGGCAAGTAACATACTGATGGACAAAGGGAATTGTATACGGGATTGATTAAATCCCCAACATCGTGGTTCATCCGATGAGATCATTGTGGAACATGTGGGAGCCAATATGGGTATCCAGATCCCGCTATTGGTTATTGGCCGGATAGATGTCTCGGTCATGTCTGCATGGTTCCCGAACCCGTAGGTTCTACACACTTAAGGTTCGGTGACACTAGAGTTGTAATGGGAAATTGTATGTGGTTACCGAAAGTTGTTCGGAGTCCCGGATGAGATCCCGGACGTCACGAAAAGTTTCGGAATGGTCCAGAGGTGAAGATTTATATATGGGAAGTCCCATTTCAGTCGCCGGAAGGTTTCGGGGTTATCAGTATTGTACCGGGATCACCGAAAGGTGTCTGGGGGTCACTACAAAAAAAAGACACATCCGTGACATTTTGGGCCGAACGATTTTTTTTCTGTCATACATATGACACTTCTATGACAATAATTGTGACAAAACCAGGTATCATCATAGATGTGGTGGGCTCCTACTTCTATGACAAAAAATCATGACAGAAAATGGGCTTTTCGTCCTGGGCGGGCCGGAGACGCAGCTGCATGACATTCTTTGGGCCGTCCATGACAGAAAAAAACCGTGGTAGAAGCGAGGGCGAGGAAAATTTCGGGGAGTTGCCGGTTACGGTGGGAGGTCGGGGGCCGAGCGATGCGCATTCCTCTCGTACACATACACGCGTGTGTGCGAGGCGTTGGCTCTAACTGAACCCAAGCGAGGCATTGGGCTCTAACTGAACCCGAGCGATTGCACTGCAGGCTATGCATTACTAAACCCGAGAGATCGATCGATGGCTGTTAACTGAACCCAATCGAGCGATTCCTTCGCTACTGCTGCTAACTGAAGCCGATCGATTGGATGAACAGTGAGTGTTGCAGGGGGGGGGGGGGGTTGGATGAACAGTGAGCAGCGGCGTTGCCTGTGGATGAACAGGACCCCGTGGTGTGGAGGGCTGGATGAATAGTAGACGGTGGAGGGGTGCCCGTGGAGGGGTGGTTGAACAGTAGCCGGTGGAGTAGCACGCGGTGGAGGCTGGATGAACAGGAGCCCGTGGAGGCTGGAGGAGGTCGACGGTAGCCCGTGGAGGCTGGAGGAGGTCGACGGTGGAGATGAACAGTATCCCGTGGAGTCCCGTTTTGCGGTACGCCACACCCCTCCGGATGAACAAGACCCCCGTTTCGACCGTAGCGCTCCAACACAAGTCCGTTTCGTCCGTTTTGCGGTATGCCACACCCCTCCCGATCAACAGGACCCCCGTTTCGACCGTAGGAGGTCCGTTTTGTCCGTTTTGCGGTACGCCACACCCCTCCCGATCAACACGACCCTCATTTCGATCGTAGGAGGTCCGTTTCCTCCGTTTTGCGGTACGCCACACCCCTACTGATCAACAGGACCCGGTTCCAAACGTAGGAGGTCCATTTCCTCCGTTGTGTGGTATGCCAGGCCTCGTTTCCATCGCCTGTTCCGTCCAAGCCCTCCCGATGAACACGACCACGCATTCCGTTCCGACCTAGCCAGTTGGCTCCCACGCGTTCCGTTGCCTCCCGATGAACACGATGCATTCCGTTGCCTCCCCATGAACACGAGCATTCTGTTGCCTCCCTATGAACACGACGACGACGTTGTTTCTCCGTTCCGACCCAGCCATGCACACGAGCCCTAGCCGTACGTATGCGTGAGTAGGCGTTCGAGACCCCGCCCGTATGTACACATACATGGCCGTATTTTCTTTCTTGCACCCTGGCCGCTGTACGTACGTGTACATGCTACGTCACGCCTCTACTACGACACGTGCGCCCCTCTACTACGACATGTTGTAAGTGCATCTAGTGCCACCCCTAGTTGGTTTTGGAGTATTGACGACAAAGTTGGTTGAGGGACTAATGCATTTGTGAGAATTGCAGGATAACGCAGGTAGTGTCCCTCATTGATTCGGTTGACCTACTGGAGATGACCCCTAAAAATGTATGAAGACATTAAAGACAATGGTGGTATGAGAAGATATTCATATTGAAGACTATGACATGAGAAGACATTGCGTGAAGACTTTGGAGCGCGAAGACTGTGTGTTTTCGTTGTTTCTTTTCTTCTTTGTTGAGTCATAGGAACCACCGTACTGTTAAGTGGGGTCCAAGTGAACTAAGTCAGAGTGACTGAAGTGATGCTCAACTCAAATCCTATGTCTTCGAGCGAAGACAATGAGAGCAAATCTTATGTAGAGCTGGATGAGTCAGCTTTGCTTGTAGCCCAAGTAAAGTTGCCGCGTGTGTTTGAAATCTGACCGTTGGAACACGTGTCAGTTCCTTAGTGACCCAGGGTCATTTTGGACAAATCAGGTCGGGTTGCCTAGTGGCTATAAATAGCCCACCCCCTACACCATAAATTGGTGGCTGCTCAGAGTTTGTGCACGGCTTTTGTCGTTTGAGAGCAACCCACCTCGAAGCATTTGAGAGAGAGAAATCCTTGCGAGGACAAAGCCCAAACACCCAGAGCCAAAGAGTGTTAGGCATCACTGAAGTCTTTCTGTCTGTGTGACCTGAAGAATTATTACACTTGAGGACTGTGAATCCTCCAACCGGTTAGGCATCGCGTTCTGAGCATCCAAGAGTCATTGTGGATTGCCGGTGAACGAAGTCTGTGAAGGTTTGGAAGTCTCCCTTGAAGACTTACCAGAGTGATTGGGCGAGGACTGGGTGTCCTTAGCTCAAGGGGAATAAGGTGAAGACACGGTCTTCTGAGTTAAATCTCAGCCTCCCTAACCAGACGTACAGTTGTCACAACAACTGGAACTGGTCCAACAAATCATGTGTCTTCAACAAGCAACTGGTTCTATCTCTTCCAACCTCACTTAAGTTTGTCTTCATGAAGTCATTGCTTATCTATTTATCTGTTTGACTTCATTGCTTGATTACCATTGTTGATTGGCTTCATACTATCTTCCAACTTGATCCTTACTACCTGACTGCTATTAGTCATGTACTTTCACATTATGACATGCTTGACTGTGGCTTGTTCAGGGTAGTTTATCTTCTGCTGCATATCAATTAGGTTGTTTCTGTTGTTTGTCTTTGAAACTACCAAGTTTTGAAGACTTTCATAAAAATCGCCTATTCACCCCCCCTCTAGTCGATACTAGCACTTTCAATTGGTATCAGAGCAAGGTACTCCCTTGTTCTGTGTGATTCGGTTTAACCACCTGGAGTTTCAGCTATGTCGACTGCAGGGATAATCAAGGTCTCCGCTGCTTGCCCCGTGTTCGATGGAACTGAATATCCCTACTGGAAGAATAAGATGCGCATGCATCTTGAAGCCATTGATGTCGACCTCTCGTATGTCGTCAAGAATGGCGTTCCTAAAAATGGTGAAGGTGTCACCCCCACTGATGTCAAGAAGTTCATTCAACTGGACTCCACTGCGAAGAACATCATTTGTGGGCATCTGACCAAAGGACAGTATGGTCGTGTGAGTGCTCTGGAAACGTTGAAGCTAGTCTGGGACTGGCTATCCAAGGTCAATGAAGGCATTTCAACCCAGAGAGATCAAAGAATTAGTGTTCTCCGCAACCTCTTCAACCGCTTCAAGAGAAACGACAATGAGAATGTCCATCTCACGTTTGATCGCCTCACTGATATCACAAATGAACTTCAAGCTCTTGGCGCAACTGAGATTACCAAGCATGAAATCGTCAAGACACTGCTGAGATCACTTGACAGCTCCTTTGACACCCTTGCTCTCATGATACAAGAACGTCCTGACTTCAAGACACTCGATCCGTCTGATATACTCGAGAGGCTCAACACACATGAGTTCCAGCTATCTGAGAAAAGAGATATCTATGGTCCAAGCTATGGCCGAACTCGTGCTTTGAAGGCAAAAGTTGTTTCCTCATCTGAAGAAGAATCTGACTGCAGTTCTGAAGATCCTGAAGACATTGGAAGGGAACTTGCTATGCTTGTGAAGAAGTTCCAGAAATTCACAAAGAAGAAAGGCTTCAGAAAGTCTTCACGATCTAGCTCAAGGAATGATGAAGCTTCCACACATGATCACAAGAAGAGAACCTGCCACAAGTGCAAGAAACCTGGTCACTACATATCTGAGTGTCCACAGTGGGATAATGAGAAGAAGAAGAAGAAAAGCAAGGAATATGATTCAGATGACAAGAAGAAGAAGAAATCCTCGAAGTCTTCTAAGTCTTCTTCCAAGTCTTCATCATACAAGAAGAGCTCATCTGGCAAGGCTCGTGCTTTTGTTGGCAAGGAAATGGATTCAGAGGAGGAGTCTGCTTTCGAGGAGGCGGAGGTGGAGTCTGGAGAGGAGTCTGACCCTGGCGTTGCAAGTCTGGCTCTAGCCACTGCCTATGTTGCCAAGTCCATCTTCAACACTGAAGACAATGACTTCCACACCAACGCTGAAGATAATGACGAAGACGATCCTACTCCCACCTACTGCTTCATGGCACGTGGTGCCAAGGTAAAATCACATGATGCTTACTTTCAAACTTCAAGTGAAGATGACTCTGATTGTGAATCCAAACCCAGCTACAAAACACTTGCTAAAATTGCAACTGAACAACAAAAGGCTATGGAACATACTCAAAAACTGTTAGACAAAAGTGATGACCTGTTGGATGCTGAAATGACACGTTCACAGTCCTTAGTTGATGACATAAAAAATCTTCATGCTAAGTACCAAGAACTTGAAGGTCGTCATGAATCGCTCTCAACAACTTATGAAAGGCTCTCCTATGATTATCTTCAAAGGAAACAAGAGCTTGAGAAATTGAGAGCGGCTCATGAAGATCTTCAAAAGGTGAATGAGTCACTTCACGCTCAACAGATCAGTTCCGCTCAGGAAGGATTTGAACCACCATGTCTAAAATGCATTGAGCGTGATAACGCTACATCTGTTGCTGAATGTTCCACTGCTGCTACTGTTTCATTGTCTTCACCTACTGATGTGGTCACTAACCCCTCTGTGGAGGATACCACTGCTGTTGCTGATGAAAATGCTATGTTGAAGACATTGCTTGAAACAGGAATGTACAAAAGTTTGAAGGGACATCAGACTCTCTGTGATGTCCTCAAAAAGCAGATTCTGAACCGAAACCCTAGGAAAGAGGGTGTTGGGTTCGAGAGGAAAATGAACATTGATGGCCCATACTAGAAGCCTGAGCAGTACCCCAAAACCACATGGGTTGCTGCAAAGGGACCTTCAGTAGATCCATCTACCTTATCTGGCTTTACCTGTGCTAATCCTATTATCATTGATGAATCCTTTGATGCAAACTATAAGCTGTTCAAAAATTAGAATGGTGAAGTGTTTGCCAGGTACATTGGTACTAACTGCAGGAATGGACCACCAATGAAGAAGATCTGGGTACCTAAGCGGTACATTGAGAATCTTCCTGTGAATGTCGTCATGACACCACCTAGGAAGAAGACAAACCCCAGACCTATAGCTTCATATGGCTCAAAGGCTTCATACAGATACAGGACTCACATGAGTCACCCTAACGCCAATGTTTTGCAGGGAAATCATGCTCAGACTTATGAATATGAGCGTGTATCTTCGAACTGCTATGTTCATAGGACTAAGAACTTTTCTGCTTATTCATATGAGTATCATTCATCTCCTGCAAGGCTATTTGCTAGGGCTCCAAAGCCAAAATTCTCAGATGCTGCACTTAGACTCATTGCTTCTAAGCCCCCACTGAAAATGTGGGTGGCAAAGAAGAACTAACTCTCTTTTGCAGAAAATGGTCTCCAACCAGCAATCAATGGCGCCCGATACTATTGCTAGGGACCTAAATCTCACTGAGGACGCACGTTAAAATATCATTCTATATGCTTCACATCTGAATTTCTCATCAGTCCATGTCCTAACTTTGATATAAGCTGTGACTGTTCCTATATGTATCAAATGAATATGCTTCACAACACTTGTGTGAAGCCTATCCTCCTAACTGCACTGTAGGGTACATCACCAAAAGCTTCAGAATGGATTATGGACAGTGGATGCACAAATCATATGACTGGTGATCGAAATCTTCTCATGGACTCAACCTTACGTCCATCCGACAAGAGTCACATCACATTTGCTGACACTGGTAAAAGCAAAGTATTGGGACTAGGTAGAGTTGCAATCTCAAAGGATCAACACATGGATAAAGTGATGCTTGTTGAATCCTTGGTTTCAACTTAATGTCTGTCTCAATGCTTTGTGACTTGAACATGATTGTGATATTTGGCAAATATCGTTGCCTTGTACTAATGGAATCTGACAAATCTCTAGTCTTTGAAGGGTATCGAAAAGATGATCTGTACATGGTAGATTTCTCAGCAGGTCCATAGCTTGACGTTTGTCTTCTCACAAAAGCTTCAGAATGCTGGCTCTGGCATTGAAGGCTGGGACACGCTAGCATGAGGAACTTACACTCACTCGTCAAGAAGAAGCATGTCATAGGCATCGAAGATGTTAAGTTCAAGAAGGATCATCTGTGTGGTGCCTGTGAAGCTGGAAAGATGACAAGGGCAAAGCACCCATCGAAGACAATCATGACAACATCTCAACCCTTTGAGCTGTTACACATGGACTTATTTGGACCTACTCACTACTCCACCCTCACAACAACTTCCTATCTCTATGGCTTCGTCATTGTTGATGACTACTCAAGATACACATGGGTTCATATAATTCTTTACAAGACCGAAGTGCAAGATGTCTTCAAGCGCTTCGCAACTCGAGCAATGAACAACTATGGTGTGAAGATCAAGCACATCAGAAGTGACAATGGCACTGAATTCAAGAACACCAGACTTGATCTGTATCTGGATACAATGGGAATCACTCATGAGTTCTCTGCTCCATACACACCTCAGCAAAATGGCATCGTTGAGCGCAAGAACAGAACCCTCATTGAGATGGCTCGAATGATGCTAGATGAGTACAAGACACCAAGAAAGTTCTGGCCCGAAGCTATTGATACAGCATGTCACATCATCAACCGTGTGTACATTCATAAGCTTCTGAACAAAACATCATATGAGCTACTTACTGGCAAGAAGCCAAATGTCAGTTACTTCGAAGTATTTGGAGCAAGATGCTGGATCAAGGATCCCCATCACAAGTCAAAATTTGCACCTAAGGCTCATGAAGGCTTCATGCTTGGCTATGGAAAGGATTCACACTCCTACAGAGTCTTCAACCTTTATCTCTACAAAATCGTTGAAACTGTGGATGTGAAATTTGATGAAACCAATGGTTCACAGAGAGAGATTCTGCCAAGCACACTGGATGAAGCTCCTTCAAATGAGGCAATCAAGCTGATGGGAACTGGTGAAATCATGCCCTCTGAAGCACAACCTGAAGAGGAACTCATCATCTCTGCACCAAATCAACCAGAAGACAATGCTCAGACCGAAGACAATCCTCCCAATGATGACAATGATCAGCCAGAGCAAAATCTTCGTCCTGTTCATCCTCGTGTTGCAAATGAAGTTCAAATAGAGAGGATAATTGACAGCATCAATGCACCTGGTCCGCTCACTAGTTCAAGAGCAACTCAGCTAGCAAACTTCTGTGGGCACTTTTCATTTGTGTCAATATCAGAACCTAAGAAAGTTGCTGAAGCTTTTATGGAACCTGAATGGGTTCAAGCCATGCAAGAAGAACTTCAACAGTTCAAAACTGAATAATGTTTGGGAACTTGTCAAGCGACCTGATCCACGCAAGCATAACATTATTGGAACAAAATGGATATATCGAAACAAGCAAGATGAGCATGGTCAAGTCGTCAGAAACAAAGCACGTCTTGTGGCTCAAGGATACACTCAAGTTGAAGGAATTGACTTTGATGAAACATTTGCTCCTGTTGCTAGGCTTGAAGCTATTCGCATACTGCTAGCCTATGCAAATCATCACAATATCTTGCTATATCAAATGGATGTAAAGAGTGCATTCCTCAATGGCAAGATTGAAGAAGAAGTGTATGTCGCACAACCACCTGGCTTTGAAGATCCAAAACATCCTGATATGGTGTACAAGCTAAACAAGGCACTGTATGGCCTCAAACAAGCCCCTCGTGCCTGGTATGATACAATCAAAGACTTCCTGAAGAGCAAAGGCTTCAAACCTGGATCCCTCGATCCCACTCTCTTCACGAAGACATATGATGGTGAACTGTTTGTGTGCCAAATATATGTGGATGACATAATCTTCGGATGCACCAACCAGAAGTACAGTGATGAGTTTAGGTACATGATGCAAGAGCAATATCAAATGTCCATGATGGGTGAGTTGAAGTTCTTCCTTGGTCTTCAGATTCGTCAGCAGAGGAATGGCATCTTCATATCTCAAGAGAAATACCTCAAAGATTGTCTGAAGAAGTTTGGAATGGAAGACTGCAAAGGCTACACGACGCCAATGCCAGCCAAGCACCATCTTGGTCCCGACGACAATGGTAAAGAGTTCGATCAAAAGGTATACCGCTCCATGATTGGTTCTTTGCTTTATTTATGTGCATCTAGGCCAGATATTATGCTTAGTGTTTGCATGTGTGCTCGGTACCAAGCGGCACCAAAGGAATCGCATCACTTAGCTGTGAAGCGAATTCTTAGATATTTGGCTTACACCCCAACACTCGGATTATGTTATCCCAAGGGCCCAAGATTCGATTTGGTTGGATTCTCGGATGTTGATTATGCTGGTGACAAGGTGGATCGCAAGTCTACATCTGGCACATGCCATTTTCTTGGTCGATCACTTGTCTATTGGTCTTCGAAGAAGCAGAACTGTGTATCACTCTCAACTGCTAAATCTGAATACATTGCTGCTGGATCCTGTTGTGCTCAGCTTCTATGGATGAAGCAAACTCTCAAGGATTATGGCATCAACCTGCAACAAGTACCTCTCTTCTGCGACAACGAGAGTGCCATCAAGATAGCCAACAATCCAGTCCAACACTCGAAGACAAAGCACATTGAAATTCGTCATCACTTTCTCAGAGATCATGTTGTGAAGAAAGATATCGATATCATTCACGTCAACACTGATGAGCAACTGGCAGATATCTTCACAAAGCCCTTGGATGAGAAAAGGTTTTGCAAGTTACGGTGTGAGCTAAATATCTTAGAATCCTCCAATGTCCTGTGATCAGGCACACATCCTAATACTTATGCATGTTGATGACTTAGATGTGCAACACACAAAGTAAGGTATATCTTCAATCAATGAAGATTTACACTCTGAGTGTGAATACATTAACATGGAATTTGACTTCGGAGCGCCACGATAATTGTGCGTCGTGTCTGGGTCTAATACTTCCTATACAGTGGGTAACGCCACCACCAACCTTTCTTGTTGAAGCGTTTCACTCAAGGCGTTATATTGCAATGACTTCGCATTTGGTTTGTCTTCAGTTTCAATTTGTCTTCACGACTTTCTGCACTATGATGATTTGGTTGCTTTCTGATATATATATATATACTAGTGTTCTGTCCTCTACAGCATTCACTTATAGCTATGTCTTCAAGATTGGATCTTTTGAACTAAGTGAATGTGATCGGACCCTAACCTCTCTATGCTCACTATCTCAAATTCTATCTGTCCAAATCATATGCATTCTGTTGAAACTATCGAATGTCTTCTCTGCGTCCTAGTCAGCATAAGGCAAAGAGACAAACATTAAATCTGTTCTTAATGGATTATCTTTACTGCTGAAATCCGGAGAAGCCGGAACAACTCTCCGACATGCCTGGCGGGCGTGGGAACGTGGGACAACCCTGAGGGTGTTGCATTGTCGGTGTACTAAAGTAGGGGTACCTTAGTATCCCGAACTTGTGCACGGGCAGTCGCAGCACCCAGTGGCAGGGCTTGCCGGGCGCCCGCCAAGATCCTCCGTAGCTCATATTGATGCCATTCAAGAACAAAGTGTTTTGACTGAGAAGACAAGACTCCGGCAAGAGCAGCTCGCCGGGAAGGACAAGGCCTCGGCAAGAGGAGCTTGCCGGGAAGGCCAACCAAGGCACTGCGAAGAACTTGCCGCGACGCGCCGCACGTCCCGGCAGGGCCCGACGAGCGGCAGACTCTCGGGTGCGGCAAGACAACGACCGCGGCAAGGCGCTTGCCGCGGTGAAGCCACCACTCTGCGCCCACGCTCCAGCGCATCCGACGACGTGTCGCCACAGGATCGTTCCTGGCGCACGTGGCGGGTAGCTGTGCAGCCAAGCGGTGCGAGGTGGCAAGTGGAGATGACGAGAAGGCCATCGTGGCGATCGGTGGCGCCACTAACGGTCGTTTCCTGCACTGTTTGGGCGACCGGACGGGCATTAAATGCCCTTGTCCCCTGCCGTCAGAGTTAGGTAGGGGGCACTGTAGATAGCGGTTGTACCAACCCCTCTTTTTACTCTTATACCCCTCTCTGCGTTGCCACCTGTCGGTGACCCCTTTAGCCTATAAAAGGAGGCCCATGCGCAACGTAGAAGGGGTTCGACTCCTTCGAAAACACAGAACGCTCACGCTCTTGAGCAAGAACATAATACCACCACAAAGCAGCAGTAGGAGTTTTATCTCTCTGGAGAGCTCCGAAGCTGGGTAAAATCCCTCGCATGCTTCGCCTCGATCTGCTCTTCGTGCGCTCTCCGCTCCCTTGCCGGACCGAAAGGGGCCCTGCCCCATAGGTGCTCGTTCCCCACGACAACTTTGGCGCGCCAGGTAGGGGAGCGTCGAGGTTGTGCGAACCTGATCCGGTGTTCGTGCGCGCTGCATCAACATCATCGACATGCCACCGAAGAAGAAGGCTTCAGAAGTGGCCGCTCCGTCCACGTCGATCCCACTGCCACCGGAGCAAACGGGCGGTGGGGCAAACACTGGCGAAAGAACAGGCGCCAATGTGGGAGCTCACATTGTCACCAGATCCAAGGACAAGGCCCCGCAAGCTTCGGCGTCTGTACATACACCGCACCCCTCTCAGGAGGCGCGAGATCGACAACGCCATGGTGCTCCTAGCATCGTACTCGCATTGGAACAAGGCCAAGCTGGTGGATCGCGGGACGCTCAAGGCCAACATGCGCGTCAACATGTTGGCACGAGCGTGGCACGGTCGCCTGGACGAGATGTTGCTCCTTCTAACACTGTTAGAAGTTTGAGCATATCCCGCTCCTCGCGTCATTCGTCACCGCCGCCCAAGACTCCAGAGGAAGCGCTGGCCCGAGCCCAACTGCTTCTAGATTACCCTCCAGCGCCAGACAAGATCGACGATTGGAGGGCCACCATTCAGAGCCTCATCGGCTTCGCCAACGGCGACAAGCCCCGGCAACCGAGCATGTCGAAGCCCCGGCAAGACGCTCAGGGGCAAGCCGACGGCGACAAGACCGGTGGAGGTGCCACCACCGTGCATTCCCCGCCCCGAAGGCCAAGATCGCCGACTCGCCAGGCTAACCTCGACACCGACTCCACCGCGTCGTCGGACCCGCGAGCTCGTCGCGATCAGCGCCAAGTTCTACAAGAACGACGACAAGAAGACGCTCGTACTCGCATCGAGCGTCGAAGAGAAGCGCGGCGTTAGTCAGACCAGCACGCTGGGCCCGCTGTTGATATGCATGCGCCAGGGGAACCAAGCGACTTGCCGTACGCGGTAGGTTGCCCTGCGTTCACTCGAGAGCTGCGGCAAGTCCAGTGGCCCAGTACCAAGAATTTCAAGCCAGATGTACCCGAGAAGTATGATGGCAGGATACATCCGTCAGAGTTCCTTAGCGTCTACACCATCGCGGTGCAGGCTGCCGGGGGGCGCGACGAGAAGATCCTTGCCAACTACTTCCCGCTGGTGCTCAAGCCCAACGTCAGATCTTGGCTCATGCACTTGCCGGACAACTCCATCTCTTCATGGGCAGATCTGTGCCATCAGTTTGTCGGCGCCTTCACACGCGGCCACAAGCCCCATGGCCAGGAGAGTGACCTTCATCTGCTCACCCAGAAAGAAGGAGAACCCCTGCGCAAGTACATTCAAAGATTCAGCCAAGTGCAGCGCAACATCCCAGACGTCCACCCTGCCGCGGTTATCAGCGCGTTCCATCAGAACGTGCGTAACCGCAGGATGAGGGAGGAGATGGCGATGTGCAAAATCAGAGATGTCAGCGAGCTATATGCTCTGGTCGACAAGTGTGCACGTGCTGAAGAGGGGAGGAAACTCCCCGGAGAGAACGCAGGAGCAGAAGGATCTGACAGTGAGGATGCCGCCCCGGCAAAGAAGAACCGGAGGCGAAATAACAGAAAGTGGAAAGCTAAGGATGTGCTAGTTGTCGAGCAGTCCGGCAACGGAGGTGGCGCCGAGAAGGCCAAAGCCGGTGACTCCGGCGAGGCTGTGGTGGCCGCCGACAAGCAGAACGGCTCCGGCAAGCAGTACTGCAAGATCCACCGCACCAAGGGCCATGATCTCCAGACTTGCAAGAAGGTTGAGCAGCTTGTTGAGCTACAGAAAGCTGAATACGAGCGGCGAGACAAGGAGAAAGCCCAGGAAGGAGGCGGAGGATCCGGCAAGAAGTGTCCCGGCCGGGGAGGACGCCACGGCAAGGCCAAGCAGCGGAAAGGAGACAGGCCTCCCCGCAGCCGCGACAAGGACGAAGACGAAGACAAAGATGAAGAGATGGATGAGGATGAGACCGACGAGCAGGAGTTTCAGAAGGCAACAGAGGTTTTGTGCGTCGACAGCGGTGCTTCTCTGCATACTTCGCACCGCCAACTCAAACAGTGTGTGCGTGAAGTTAATGCAGCAGAACCATCGGTTGAGTCGCGCAAGCCTCTGAAGTGGTCCAGCACGCCCATCATCTTTGACGTTGAGGATCACCCTGATCTCAAAACTGCGGTCGGGTGCTTGCCGATGTTGGTTTCGCCAACTATCCGCAACCTCAAGGTCACGAAGATGCTGGTTGACGGCGGGGCCGGCTTGAATCTGATCTCCTCCGTGGTGCTCAAGAAGCTCCAGATCCCCGACAGTGAGCTCGAAGAGACTGGTACCTTTCAAGGAATCAACCCGGGAAGGAGCAAGCCGAAGGGGAAGATCACACTGCCAGTGACATTTGGCAGCGAACTGAACTTCAGGACAGGGAAGGTCACCTTTGACGTTGCTGATTTCCCATTGCCCTACAATGGGATACTTGGCCGTCCAGCGCTTGCCAAGTTCATGGCAGCCTCTCACTATGCCTACAACGTGCTCAAGATGCCCGGTCCGATAAGTGTCATTTCAATCCCTGGCGACAAGAAAGATGCCCTTATCTGTACCGACAAGATCTATCGGGAAGCAGCAGCCGCAGCAGATCGCAAAACAATTGCCGCTGAAGCTCCCGGGGGGAAGAAGAAGACCAAGTCCGGCAACAGCAGCTCTGATGCCCACTCCGGCAAGCGCACCTCTTCGGAGTGCTGCGCTACCGTCGAGGACGCACCATCGAGCTCCACCGGCAAGTGCAAGAAGGCAAAGACAGCTTCACCGGAGACCAAGAAAGTGGCCGCCAAGGAGGACGGCACTGGTGGTACCTTCACCATCAGTGCCACGCTTGATCCTAAATAGGAAAGCGCGCTCGTTGCTTTCCTGCGGGCGAATGTCGATGTGTTTGCATGGCAACCATCTGACATCCCCGGTGTTCCCAGGAAAGTAATTGAGCACCACCTTGCCGTCTGTCCTCACGCGCGGCCCGTCAAGCAGAGAGTAAGGAAACAAGCAGTGGAGCGACAAGAATTCATCTCAGAGGAGATCAAGAAGTTGGAAGCAGCAGGCCTGGTCAGAGGGGTGCTCCATCCAACGTGGCTGGCCAATCCTGTAGTCGTGCGCAAAGCGAATGGGAAATGGAGGCTTTGTATTGACTTCACTGATGTTAATAGAGCTTGTCCCAAAGATCCATTTCCCTTGCCGCGCATTGACCAGATTGTCGACTCCACGGCAGGATGTGATTTGCTTTCATTTCTTGATGCATACTCAGGATATCATCAGATCTTCATGGCAGAAGAGGATGAAGAGAAAACCGCATTCATTACTCCATGCGGCACGTACTGCTTTGTACGGATGCCTTTCGGACTAAAGAATGTTGGTTCAACATTTGCAAGGGTAGTCAGTCATGCTTTTGAGCCATAGTTGCACAGAAATGTGGAAGCTTACATGGATGACATAGTGGTCAAGAGCAAGGACAAAGAAACTTTGATCCAAGACTTGGACGAGACCTTTGCAAATCTACGCAAGATCAATCTCAAGTTGAACCCCGAGAAGTGTGTGTTTGGAGTCCCTTCCGGCAAGCTTCTCGGGTTCTTTGTATCCCAGAGGGGGATTGAAGCTAATCCCGACAAGATCAAGGCCATTGAGCAGATCGAAGCACCGAAGCGCGTCAAGGATGTACGAAGGCTTGCCAGCTGCGTTGCTGCTCTCAGCAGGTTCATTTCCAAGTCTGCTGAACGTGCCCTGCCGTTTTTCAAAATTTTGAAAAAAGGCAGGTCCAATGAAATGGACTCCAGAAGCTGGAGGCTGCGCTGCAAGACTTGAAGAAATATCTGTCCTCCACTCCAATACTTGTCGCACCTAAGCCACAAGAGAAGTTGCTGCTATACCTAGCGGCAACCAATCAAGTGGTTAGTGCTGCGTTAGTAGCGGAGAGGGAGGCAGATGATGAGCCAGCGGCCGCGGCAAGCACATCCAGCGACAAGCAGGGGGCTTCCCCGACAAGCTCTGGTCCCGACAAGGATGGATCAGCACAGCCACAAGAAGAGAAGCAGAAGAAGATGGTGCAGCGCCCAGTTTACTTTGTCAGTTCCCTTCTGCAGGGGGCTAGATCAAGGTACTCTGGTGTGCAGAAATTGCTTTTCGGCCTTCTCATGGCCTCGAGGAAGCTGCGCCATTACTTTCAAGCACATGAGATCACAGTTGTCACTCGCTTTCCGTTGAAGAGGATACTGCAGAATCCAGAAGCAACAGGCAGGATTGTCGAGTGGGCACTGGAATTGTCAAGCTTTGGCCTCAAGTTTGAGAGTACTTCAACTATCCAGAGCCGAGCATTGGCAGAATTCATAGCAGAGTGGACGCCAACACCTGATGAAGAAACTCCGGAGACGAGCATTCCCGTCAAGGAAACAAGCAAAGAATGGATCATGTACTTTGATGGTGCCTTCTCGCTGCAAGGCGCCGGGGCGGGCGTACTAGTTGTCGCACCCACCGGAGAGCACCTCAAGTACGTGATCCAGATGCACTTTCCCAAGGAGCAAGCGACAAACAATACTGCAGAGTATGAAGGCTTGCTTGTCGGACTCAGGATCGCGGCAGACCTTGGGATCAAGAAGCTTATAGTCAGGGGTGACTCGCAGCTTGTCGTCCGCCAAGTTAACAAAGATTATCAGAGTCCGTTGATGGAAGCCTACATTGATGAAGTGAGAAAACTAGAAGAGCATTTTGACGGCCTACAGATGGAACATGTTCCGAGAGCTCAGAACGACATTGCAGATGGCCTGTCAAAATGCGCCGCACTCAAGTTACCTGTGGAACCAGGGATCTTTGTGCTCAAGTTGACTCAACCATCTGTAACACCATCAACTGGACAGAGCAAGAAGAGGAAGTTGATTTCTGGTGACTACTTTCCAGCTGAGCTCCCCGAAGCCGCCGCCAAGAAAGTCCCCAAGATCAACACCAAGAGTGCTGAGGAGCAGTCTGCTCCGACAAGCCCTAGGGTTCGTTTCGTTGAAGCAGACGCTCCCGACAAGTTTTGCTCCAGCGAGCTTGCCGGGGAACATCAAGCTCCAGCTGAACCGCAGTTTCTTGCTGTAGAAGCTGATGTTCCCGCAGCAGCATTTGTGCCTTTAGTCCTTGTCGTTGAGCCACAGGCTCCGGCATGGGCACAGCAGATTGTCCGTTTCCTTCAAACAGGAGAACTTCCCAAAGAGCAAGAAGAAGCGGAGAGAGTAGCCTGGCAATCAAGTATGTACCAGTTTGTCGATGACATACTGTACAGAAGGAGATTCAACAGAGTGAAATTGAAGTGCATTCCCCAGGAAGATGGACAGAAGCTGTTGGCGGAGATACATGGAGGCATATGTGGTCACCACATTGGCGCAAGAGCACTTGCCGGCAAGGCTTTCCGGCAAGGTTTCTTCTGGCCAACAGCCCTCCAGGATGCAACTGCACAAGTAACCAAGTGTGAAGCGTGCCAGTTCCACTCCAAGCAGATACATCAACCAGCTCAAGCTCTCCAAACAATCCCTTTATCCTGGCCATTTTCGGTCTGGGGGCTCGACATCCTCGGCCCCTTTCCCCGAGCTGTCGGGGGCTTCGAGTACTTGTACGTGGCGATCGACAAGTTCACGAAGTGGCCGGAGGTGGAAGCAGTGAGGAAGGTGACAGCACAGTCAGCAGTCAAGTTCTTCAGGTCAATTGTTTGTCGTTTCGGGGTCCCTAACAGGATCATCACCGACAATGGCACACAATTCACGAGCCGCACCTTCATGCAGTACGTCCAAGATCTTGGCGCCAAGATCTGCTTCGCTTCTATTGCTCACCCGAGAAGCAACGGCCAAGCGGAGAGGGTGAACGCTGAAGTGCTGCGCGGGCTCAAGACCAGAACTTTCGACAGGCTGCACAAGTGCGGAAGGAATTGGATCGAGGAGCTGCCGGTGGTTCTTTGGTCGATCAGAACGACACCAAATCGAGCCACTGGCCAGACACCTTTTGCTCTAGTCTATGGAGCAGAGGCAGTTCTCCCCATAGAACTCGTATACGGATCGCCTCGAGTGCTCGCTTATGACGAGCTTGAGCAAGAGCAGCTGCGGCAGGATGACGCGCTGCTCCTTGAGGAAGATCGTCTTCAGGCTGCTGTACGAGCTGCTCGATACCAGCAAGCTTTGCGTCGCTACCACAGCCGCAAAATTAATGCCAGAAGCTTCGAGGAAGGCGACCTTGTTCTTTGGCGCGTTCAATCCGCCAAGAATTCCAACAAGTTGACGCCGAAGTGGGAAGGCCCTTATCGGGTGAAGCGAGTCACTAAGCCTGGCGCTGTCTGCCTTGAGACCGAAGATGGCTTTCCGGTGAGCAACTCCTGGAACATTGAGCATCTTCGTAAGTTTTACCCATAAGGCGCGGTTGCCGGAACCTGTTCCGGCAACCACCTTTTGTACAAGCCTTGCCGCTATTGCATGTAACCCTTTGTACAAAACCGGGCGCAGATCCCATGCGTAAATAAAGTTCACGTGCTTCGCACATCTTGTCAAATTTCATGCATTCTTTCTTTTTTGCATACTTTATCTGACACCTTGTGCAGCACTTGCCCCGGTAAGCAATAACGAGCCTTAAGGCTCCATACCGTTATGTTCTCTTCTTTCATTTTCTCAAAGAGAAGGCCCCTCCACCCACAAGTTCACCGGGGGGAGGAGAAGATAAGAAGATAATGGTGTGGACTAGGCGTCGTTCAAAGAAGTATGACCTTGCCGGGACACAGACAACGAAGAGAAAAAGCTAAGTCGCCAAAGTCTGAGCATGATTAGTTTTTAAAATTTTAAGTTATCTTCCTTGAACGACCGTGCTTTGTATGGAAAACCTGTGTGCGGAGGAACCTCCTCGTAGCTAGTTGCGCCCTTACTTTGTTTCGAGTCCGCTCAACAACCTAAGTGTGCTGCAACTAATTGCGGCAAGGTTTCTTGCCGGAGCCGGCACCGCCAGTGGGCTGCTGATGTTTCGCACTGAGCACTTGTGGCAAGCGTGCCCGCGCCGGCAAGTTCCCTAAAAGCGTAGGGTAAAAACATACAAAGAAAGGAATCAAGTAAAGGAGATAGCATAGCAAGCATTGCCCAGAATAAAGTTATATTACAAAAGGTAACTTGTTGCGGCACTGACTGAATTGTTCTCATAACTTAAATAACAGCGACAAGGAAGGGAGAAGAAGGGTGGCCTAATCCACGCGCTCGCCGTTGATCCTCCTGACTTCGTTCACCTTGTCCACAATGGGTGCGACAAGGGCCTTGAGCTCTTCAAGATCAGCACCCGCCGACAGCTTCTTGAGGACGCGGGTGAGGTCGAGGCCCGGATTGCGGAAGAGTACCTTCACCAACACCTTCTCCAAGACCTTGGCACAGATTTCGCGCGACTCGTCGGCCAGCTGCTTTGGGATCCTTTCCCGGAGTTGCTGGAGAGCCGTCGCCACGCCCTTGAAGAAAAGAGTAAGCTTGGCGCTGGGCTGGAGGTTCTCGTTGGAGGAGTACCTGAAGCCCGCCAAGTCCAGTTGCGCCAACTCCTCGTCTATGACTGCAGCAATGTTGACGAGGCCCTCCGTCCAGAGCTCCACCGTGGACCTGAAGGTGTTTTGAGTCTCGGCGGCCCTCGTTAGCAGTTCCTCGTTGGCCTTGATCTCTTTCTTCAAATCCTCCTCTCGCTTTTTGGCGCCGCCCAGCGTCTCCGTCAGTGTGGCCAGCTTCAACTCCAGATCGGCATTTGAGTCCTTGGCGGCGTTCAGTTCCTTGCCCTTGTCGGCGAGTTGGACTTGCAGATCACCATGAGCGAGGGCATCCTTCTCGCGTTCGCGCTGGAGCGCGGCAAGCTCCTCATCTTTCCCTTTCAGATCAGCCTCCAGCTGCGTCATCTTCACCTCTAATTCCTTCTTGGCGGCCTCGGCAGCTGCGGCAACGTCCTTCGCTTCCTTGAGTGACCCGCCAAGTGATTGCTCGCGTGCGGCGAGCTCCTCCTTGTAGCTGTCCAGATTGACTTTCCGCTGTGTCAGTTCACCTTCCCGGGTGGACAGCTCTTCAGCGGCAAGCCTCTGCTGCTCCTCGGCTTCAGCCTTCTCAAGGATAAACGCCTTCTTCGCCTCGACAAGCTGCACCCTTTCCTCAGCAATAGACCGAAGGGCCTCTTGGTTGCGGCTTTGGAGCTCCTCTGCATGATTCTCTATGTCAACTCCCACTTGCGCAACAAGTGCTTCCCGGGACTCCAGCTTCGCTTGCCGGGCACGGTGGAGCGACACCAACTTCCGGAGCAGCTGCTCCTCTTCAGACTCGCCGCTGCTGCTGCTTGGCGCGTCAACCACCGTCAGCCCAGCGGAGGCGAGTACTTCTCTGTCAAAGGCCTCTCCCTCGACCGGCGCCCTGGAGCTTGACGCCCAGGGGAGCCTGATGAAGATACCTTCGCCGGCCTTCAAGTAGGCGCCAGGCTGGGGCTCTTCGGGGCCTGGCGCTGTGTCAGCGGCGGAGGGGTCGGCGGTCGGCGTAGCGCCTTGCGCTCCTGCAGCCCCCGGGTCGTCAGTATGCTCGCCGGACCCCTCGCCAGCTCCAGCGCCGGCATCCTTGGCGGCCTCTTCGTCGGCGGGGTCATCAGCGCCGGCCTCCTCTTCAGTAGCGGCGGCATCACCAGTACCGCCGCGCTAGTTCTCCTCGCCGGTGGCCTCGGTCTCCATTGGCTCCACGGAGGAAGGATCTGGAGGCAGGAAAAGGGGGGAAAAAGTCAAGCAAATATCCAAAAAAAGAAGACCAGAAGAAGAAGAACCCAAGGGAACATTTCCAACAAGGAGGGTTACCTGTGCTGGGCTCTGTGACCATGGGCTCCACCACCGGAGGCTCGCTGGTTCCACCCCTTGCCGGGGACCTCTCCCTTGCCGGAGAGCGCTCCCTTGTCGGAGAATCGCCCCTTGGCGGCGTAGTTGAAGCAGATTGCACCTCCGGAGCGGCTTCCGGTTGCTCCTGATGGGCCTGTTCTGCTCCTACACAAGCAAGTCAATAATCAAGATATCAACAAGGAAAGGCACCCATGCGCGCCCCACAACAGGAAATGAACAAGTACTTACGCTGGGGGCTGCGCTGGGGGCTGCTTCGGGGAGAGGTTGCCGGGTCCGTCAAGGTAGTCTCGGATGCATCCTCTGTTGCCACAGTAGGATCGTCCTCGATGACAACCACGGGGACCTTGGCCCTCTTTGCCGCCCTCTCGGCCAGAGTCCTGAGAAGGAACGAGGTTTAGAGGGGAGCGGATCAGATACAAGACAAGAGATAGCAAGAATCAAAGAAACACAAGTACAACAAGAAGAAAGTCTTACTCCTCCTCTTCTTCTTCCTCCTCCTCGGAGCTCAGCGCGGAGAGGTCGAAGTCCGGCACCCTCTCAGCGCGACGAGGCGGAGGAGTAGGCTCCCTTGGACGCTTGGCGGGAGCCGCGGCAGGATCAGGAGTAGCGGCTCAAGAAGATCCCGCTCCAGTTGCCGGCGCGGCATGAGACGCTCCCGCGGCAACGGTGCTTGTCGCGGTAGAGCGTGTCCCGCGGCGCTGCGGCTGTTGACCTACCCGCCGCCCTGCTGTGTCTCCAGTCTTGCGGAGGCGCCTTCTTGGTTGAGCTGGGGGCTGCACTGAGGGCCCCGTCTGCGGCAAGTTGCTCGAAGATGGCTGGCCACTTGCACCCCCGGCAGGCTCGCTCGCCTCGGCTTCAGGCTCCCCCTCGCCAACGATCTCCCCGCCAAGATCTTCCCGGTCGGCAAGGCTTGCCTCCTCGGCCGCCTCTGCCTCCTCCAAAGTAAACCTGAACTCGCCCGCGGCGGCGGCTGCCGCCGCCTCTTCAGCCCTAGTGGCGATGTACCGCATCTCATCATCGGTGGTGTCGCGGGTGAGGAGCCTCTGCTCGTCGGCACGGACTGCTACCTCCACCAAGTTGTCGAAGAAATTCTGCACGACGTCGTCGGCAGGCTCCTGCCACGTTGGGGTAATCCCATGCGAGTCACACTCCGGCATCATTGCGCGGATGCGATCAAGCTGGGAGTTATTGCACAACGGCACGACGCCCTGCGGCAACCTGAACCACTCCGGATGGTTGGGGTCGTGCTTGAACAACTCCTTGAGCATCCCATCCAACTCCAAGACTGTGAAATTAAAATTGAGGCTTGGACGCAGCCTCATGATATCTGCCGGGCCCCCGAACAGCCAGGCGGGCCTCCTCCTCTCCTGCAGAGGGGCGATGCGGCGGCGAAGGAAGTCCGCGCCAACGGCCCCTATAGTAAGCCCGGCAAGCCTGAGCCGCAGAATCCGTGTGGTGGCGATTTTCAATCTAGCGTCATCCGCCGCCAGGGCGCTCCAGTCGCCGCCGCGCACTACTCGGGCTTGACGCAGGCTGGTGAATGGCTGCGGATCCGCGTCAACAATCCAGCACCACTCCGCCCTCCACTCATCCCATTTGCTGCAGAGCTCGCCCTCCAGATAAACCTCCTTCATGCTGACCCTCGAGATCCAGGCGATCCCGCCAGCTAAGGGCTCTCCCTTCTCGGCCCGGGGCATGAAGTAGTGGCGAAAGAGGGCGACATTTGGGTGGATCCCAACGAAGTTCTCGCAGAGGTGTGTGAAAACCGCCATTGTCAGGACGGCGTTGGGGGTGAAGTCAAGAAGATGAAACCCGTAGGTATTCATGATATCACAGAAGAAATCGGAAAAAGGTGGGCAAAGCCCGCAATAGAAGAACAGGGGGAAGAAATAGTATCCTCTTGGACACTTTTTCGAAGTAGAAGCTTCGGCTGAGAGTACCTGCATGCGCGGATGCGCCCGCGTCTCCGTCGACCAGAAGAGATAGAACTCCTCCCGCAGCGCCTTCGGGGTGATCTCGGGGGGGGGGGGGGGGGGGAAAGTGCCTGCTCCTTGCGCAGCGCCTCAAGCCGCAGTGCCTCGGCCGACTTCGTACTCTTTTTGGTCTTCGGAGCCATGGCGGAAGTGGCGGAGGAGGTTGGCGGCGACGGCGGCGACGGCGGCGGCGAGGGCGGAGCGCTGCTCTCTTTCGACTTGAGAAGCGGAGGGGAGCGGCGGAGCTTTCTGAGGAAGGAACCGCAAGTGGCAAAGGTGGGGGAACGGCCCCTGTTTCCCCTGCTTATAAAGAGGAGAGGCGAACGTTACGCCTTTCTTGATTAAAGAATTGCGCACGATCTCTCCCACGATGCCACGTTTGACGCATGCCGTTACGGGAGGGCGTGGTGGATACGGAGTTAGATTTGGTATGGACCCAGGCCGCGAGTGCCCGTGCCCTGTTTTGGGCCTGGCCCAACAGCGCTCGGCACCGTGTGTGGCCCAGGCCTGGGGGCTCCTGTCGGTGTACTAAAGTAGGGGTACCTTAGTATCCCGAACTTGTGCACGGGCAGTCGCAGCACCCAGTGGCAGGGCTTGCCGGGCGTCCGCCAAGATCCTCCGTAGCTCATATTGATGCCATTCAAGAACAAAGTGTTTTGACTGAGAAGACAAGACTCCGGCAAGAGCAGCTCGCCGGGAAGGACAAGGCCCCGACAAGAGGAGCTTGCCGGGAAGGCCAACCAAGGCACTGCGAAGAACTTGCCGCGACGCGCCGCGCGTCCCGGCAGGGCCCGACGAGCGGCAGACTCTCGGGTGCGGCAAGACAACGACAACGGCAAGGCGCTTGCCGCGGCGAAGCCACCACTCTGCGCCCACGCTCCAGCGCATCCGACGACGTGTCGCCACAGGATCATTCCTGGCGCACGTGGCGGGTAGCTGTGCAGCCAAGTGGTGCGAGGTGGCAAGTGGAGATGACGAGAAGGCCATCGTGGCGATCGGTGGCGCCCCTAACGGTCGTTTCCTGCACTGTTTGGGCGACCGGACGGGCATTAAATGCCCTTGTCCCCTGCCGTCAGAGTTAGGTAGGGGGCACTGTAGATAGCGGTTGTACCAACCCCTCTTTTTACTCTTATACCCCTCTCTGCGTTGCCACCTGTCGGTGACCCCTTTAGCCTATAAAAGGAGGCCCATGCGCAACATAGAAGGGGTTCGACTCCTTCGAAAACATAGAACGCTCACGCTCTTGAGCAAGAACATAATACCACCACAAAGCAGCAGTAGGAGTTTTATCTCTCCGGAGAGCTCCGAAGCTGGGTAAAATCCCTCGCGTGCTTCGCCTCGATCTGCTCTTCGTGCGCTCTCCGCTCCCTTGCCGGACCGAAAGGGGCCCTGCCCCATAGGTGCTCGTTCCCCACGACATGCATGTTCGCCACGTGCCCCTCAGATGTGAACTGCCAGGGGCACCAGCGTAATTGTGTTGTGTCTCTCACCTACTTATAAATACCTGTCCCCCTGCGGTAAAGAAATACTTCTTCCACCTCTCCACCTCCGTCAAAACCCTAGCGCCACCGCTAGCTCGAGACGACGCCGGCGACGAAGCGCTTAGCTGCCGCGACTTCTCCGATGCCGTCCTCACGCCGGCCGCGGACATCATCTTCTCCGCCGTCGCTGTAGGTGTCCTCCGTCTCCAAGTTAGGGCACGGTGGGCTAAACTACTCGATCTCCTATTCTTCTCCATCTAGCAGTTCTTCTTGCGGTAATTATAACTCTATTTTTACCACCTTTTTGATCTTCAAGATTCATCCTGTTTACCGAAAGTTGTTTCTGTCTATTCAAAGCTAGATCTATTCCATCTGCATCTCATACTGCTTAGTCGTTTCACTTAGATTTCTTGTCTAGTTTGATTCCTCACTTGTACTTATTCACGGATTGGTACAAATCTAGAACTAACTCACCTATATAAGTGATTGTCTTTGCAACATGAGGTCAATGTCTTCAAGCTGATTTATCTTCAAAATCTTCTGAGAATGCATATGACCTCTTCCCCTTCCCTCGCATCTCTAATGTTGTCACAGGTACATGTCCGTGGGAGAATCCCTTGGTTCTCATAGTCTGCATTCGTTTGCAGAATACTTACAGCATCATATAAATTCTCCTGAAGCCAGTTCCTGCTTGACCAGCAAGCGCAAATCTCTGAAGCCTTTGAACGTACTGAAGCCTTTCAGCTTGAAGTTCATGGCAACGGAAAAATCAGCAAGGAAGGGTGACAGACAGCGTGGAGGAGGCACATCTAAAGATCTGCCTGATGACTTAGCAGAACTGTATAAGACAGATCCTAAAGAAAATTATCATCAGAGGAAGACGCGAATCCAATGGATTCGACGCTATTGGGCTGAGGAGTGGTTCAAGTACAGATTTGTGACAAAGGAATATGCAGAGAAAAATGCCATCAAGAAACCTTGGGGTGATATCCTCTATCGAGGGCTTCAACCCAAGAGCCGAGCTGAAGCCATTGAACAAGGCTTCTATCCATGCATGGTCCGTGGGCCACAGCTAGCGAACGCAGATCCCACTTCACTACTATGGTGTCGTGATGATTCGCTATTCAAGCGCAACTATTAGTTTGTTGTGGCTTCGGCCAAGGAAAAAAAGAAGTCCTTGTGTTTGGACTTCAATCCAGGTCCCTCTGCTCCCCGTGCTGATGGCTCCCATGAAGCTAATCCCAATGTCATTGGCCCCTATGCCAACCTTGACAGCCTCATCACTTACATAATGGTCCAAGGCGCCAGAGTAGATCATTCTGACGATGGTGCTGACTCTGATGAAGCCCCAGCTCCTCCTCCAAAGCCGCAGAAGCAAAAGAAGTCAAAGGCTTCAACCTCAGCTGCAAAGCCACCTCCGAAGACTTTGCGTGCGAAGCCACTGGCCACTGCACCTCCTGAAGCCAGTGTGCAATCTGAAGATCTGTCCCGTGTCTCCAGGAGAACGGACAAGAAAAAGCAGCTTGTTAGACCATCTGATCAGCGAGCTTTGACTCCTGCTGCCATTCTGCATGAAGAACCCATTGATCTATCAAGTGATGAAGATCTTGCGGATGATGCCCTTGAGCAGCTGATCAAGAGCAAAGAAGAAGCAGAAATCTTCAGCAACCTGCCTCTGTTTGATTTGGCCATCATTCACAATTTCATTGATGAGTGGTTTGACACCCCCAACGTCAGTTTTGAAGATTTACAGCTCCCAGTAGGCCTCAATGTCGCCTTCAATGGCGCCATTGCTTCTGAGCTAGCTCTTGCTCAGCGCATCGTTGAGCTCAAAAACAAGATTGATTTTGAGAAGGCTCAATTCAAGAAGCATGTGGCCAATCTGAGTGTTCAAGACGTCCGCAACTTCAAGGTCATGCTCCATGAGCTCAAAGAAGCTTTTCTGCAGAAACGCCAAGAAGCTCAGGGCTCTCGAGAACGCATGAAGCTTTTGGCTGATAAGTGTGTGCTTGCCTACAATGAGGCTGAGAAGCGCAAGTCCCATGGCCGTCCAGGCATTGACCCCAGGATGGCTGCAAAGAGGAAGAAGAAGCACCCCGCTGAACAGCCTGAGCCTTCAAGCCAAGAAGCCCCTCGCATTATCTTCCCGAGCAGCATGACTGGCTCGAAGCCAAAGGTCGCCACAACCGCTTCAGAATAGAAGAAGACAAAGGCTGCCGACGCTGATGCGAGAAAGAGAAAGAATACTGAAGCTTCTGATGCCGCTCCCTCCAAGAAGAAGAGCAAGACCAAGAAGACTAGGGCTACTTCCACAGAGCCCTTAGTCATTGAACCTATTTCCATGGTCCGTCCTGTGTCCGTACATCAAGAAAGAAGAATGGTTGTCCATGAGCCTGCTACCACAGAGGCCCATGAGACTGAAGATATTCCAGCAGCTGAACCCAACGCTGTTGAAGACATTGGTCAAGATGACAATGTAAATGATGATGAAGTTCTTCCTTAGATTGAACATCAAGTGGTATCATCGCCTGTTCGTACGAACAGCGAAATCATCAGCATTGGTCGTCCATTGACGCCAATTGCTCAGGATGCTTCGTGGGCTGATCACCCACAACAACACCAAGACTCCCCCAGTACTCCCCAACAACAACAACAACAAGATACACCCCTAGTGCAAGAAGAGGATGAAGACTTTCAGGCTCAACCAAGTCCATCTCCTAACTTGAAGCCAGCGCTTCGCAGGCTTCAAAGAGGACAAAAGCCTGAAGTCCCTCTGTCGAGCGTTCCTGAAGGAGAAGTGCAACATTCACCTATTGCACGGCAAGTATTCTCTGAACCAGCTCCAACAGTGAACATCTCCATGTCTGAAGCACATGCGGCTGAAGACATTCCGGCTGCATCAGCCGAAGAAAAAGAAGAAGAAGTACGTGTACCAACTCCCCCTACTATTGAAGAAGAAGAAGTTCGTGTACTAACACCCCCAGTGATTGAAGAAGAGGCAGTTCATGATTTGAACGTGCCTGTGCCCGACCCTCCTGTTCGTCAAGAGGAGGTTGAAAATGTAGAGGCTGCCACCGCCAACGCCAATGAAGCCAATGACGTAGTCATGGCTGACGCCAATGTGGAGCCTGCACCAACCAGTGTGCCTGAAACCAATGAGGTCATTGTGCCTGAAGCTAATCTGGCCACTGCATCTGAAACCATTGACGATGTTACACCTGAAGCTCATGAGAATGCTGCACCTGACGCCAATGAGGAGGCTGCACACGAAGCCAATCTCACAATTGCTCCTGAAGCACCTGTCGTGCAGCCTGAACCCTCTGACGTGGCCCCTGCTCCTGTTCCGCCACCAAGGCCTCACACTATTGAGCAAGCATACGATCACGGTCAGCTTGTCACTGTCCGCTGGCCCGTTCTGGTACCTCCGCCTGCTGCCTCAGGACCCCAATTTGACTATCATGTTGAGCATCGGCCTCAGGTCCAGAAGCCAAAGCCAAGATTGCCAAGGTTTCCAGGTACTGCCAACTCCCCCGGGTCCTTCAATGCTAATGGCTTCAAGAGCCACAATACCTTCTTTGACAGCGCCAAGAACCCCTACTCCAAGCCAAGGATTTCATCAGATCGGTTCTGGAGCTATCAGCAGAGAAGCTATTACTCATGCGTGCTATATGATCAAGGGCGCATTTTCCCTCATATGCGTCTTGACACTGAAGCCATTGCTAGACTGCCGTGTTTGGAAGAAGCACTTGACTTAATTCTATGAACACTGGAATGAAGAGCTATTGCTTCAATTCTATGCCACTCTGCACATTCGCGGCTACTATAGAGACATCAAGACTTGGGTTCTCGAGTGGATGACTGGCAATGTTCATCATGAAGCCAAAGCTATGGACATCATCGAGCTTACTAGGCTAGCCACTCCTAGAGAACTGTATGAGCCTAACTGTCAGCTACACTACAATGCTGTGGAGAGCATCTTTCATAAGCTAGAACCCAATATGAGCCAGATGCTGAGCATGATGAAGCCTTTGCCATCTGACGCTGAGTATCCCACACATTTCTTCGTTGAAGACCTTGAGTATCTGCCTCGCACCATATACCATATCATCAGGCGAACTCTATGGCCAGTCAAGGGACACTCATCATCGGCCAAGCTTGAAGGAGCCATGAAGACTTTGGTCTTCTATATTCTTAATGGCATCAGCTTCAACACTCAGGAATTCTTCATCAGGCAACTTGCTGCTTCCGGCTCTGACCTGTTTGGTCTGAACTTTTATGCTCCCTGGGTCATGCGCCTCATCAAGCGACACTCATCTGTCAATTATCAGCCCTCTGCTCGCAATCACATAATATTTCTGCCCGAGATTGATATGTCAGTTGATGTTGTATACTCTGACCCTGCCAAGACGCCACTTTGTCTTCAGAACATTGAGCACCAAAGCTTCACTCAGCCTATTGAAGGTGTTCAAGCAGCAACAAGAGTCTACCCACTAGCTGGTAACACCCGTCTGCCTCACAGAGCGCCAACTCAAGCCACTGAAAGCACCATTGCGCAAAGGCCTCAGAAGCGTTCTCGTGTTCTTAATGACCGAGAGCTTCTTGTGGCTCTACATCAGAAGCAGGATAAGCATCATTTCTGGCTCAAGCGCCAAATGCAAAGCCTCTTGGTGGATGTCAATCGCATTCGCAACCTTGCCACCAATAATGCCTTTGTTGCTCATGAAACTTGCTGAAGATCATGGAAGAGTTTGACCCTGCTCAGTGCTGAAGCTGATCTCCAAGATGATGGTTTCAATGAAAGATTCCAGTTCAACTCCACTCCTCCAAGGACTGCTACCCTCCGTCGAACTCCATCTCTTGAAGACTCTGAATATTCCTCTTCCGCGGCAACAGTTAATGCCAGAGTGATCGATGATGAAGATGATGCTACTTCACCACCTACAACTACTACTGTGTGCATCGACACTGCACCAAGCTCGTCTGCACCGCCAACCAACGACGAAAACCCTGCTGCTTCACCTACTCATGATGACGAGTAGATGCTCTATGTCTTCAAACCTTTTTGGTCATTACTGACAAAAGGGGGAGAAGCGTATGAGTTGATAGTCTTCAAGCGGGTTCATATGGGCGGTTGCATTATATTTTGCTGCGTGCTTACAACTCTTGCGTTTTGAAACATTTGGTTCTTTGAGTTGTAACACCTAAACTTGATGGTCGTCTGCTACTTCTGCTACTTATTTGCTTTGCGATGATAACTTCCGCACTTAGATCATTCTGTAGACGTCCATTTTTCATTATGCATGTCATTTTTTTTGCTATATCATTTCATGCATGATGAATTATCTTCATAAGTTGAAGTGGATCTCCACAAGTACAACCTGCCATGTGCATTTGCATTCCAAAAGCAAATTACTTATATGCACATCTTCAGGGGGAGCCCTTGCAACTTACGAAGACAAATTCCTATCCTTACAATTTCACATACTTTATCCCCGTTGAAAACTTCAACCAGTTTGTCATCAATCACCAAAAAGGGGGAGATTGTAAGTGCATCTAGTGCCACCCCTAGTTGGTTTTGGAGTATTGACGACAAAGTTGGTTGAGGGACTAATGCGTTTGTGAGAATTGCAGGATAACGCAGGTAGTGTCCCTCATTGATTCGGTTTACCTACCGGAGATGACCCCTAAAAATGTATGAAGACATTGAAGACAATGGTGGTATGAGAAGATATTCATATTGAAGACTATGACATGAGAAGACATTGCGTGAAGACTTTGGAGCGCGAAGACTGTGTGTTTTCGTTGTTTCTTTTCTTCTTTGTTGAGTCATAGGAACCACCGTACTGTTAAGTGGGGTCCAAGTGAACTAAGTCAGAGTGACTGAAGTGATGCTCAACTCAAATCATATGTCTTCGAGCGAAGACAATGAGAGCAAATCTTATCCAGAGCTGGATGAGTCAGCTTTGCTTGTAGCCCAAGTAAAGTTGCTGCGTGTGTTTGAAATCTGACCGTTGGAACACGTGTCAGTTCCTTAGTGACCCAGGGTCATTTTGGACAAATCAGGTCGGGTTGCCTAGTGGCTATAAATAGCCCACCCCCTACACCATAAATTGGTGGTTGCTCAGAGTTTGTGCATGGCTTTTGTCGTTTGAGAGCAACCCACCTTGAAGCATTTGAGAGAGAGAAATCCTTGCGAGGACAAAGCCCAAACACCCAGAGCCAAAGAGTGTTAGGCATCACTGAAGTCTTTCTGTCTGTGTGACCTGAAGACTTATTACACTTGAGGACTGTGAATCCTCCAGCCGGTTAGGCGTCGCGTTCTAAGCATCCAAGAGTCATTGTGGATTTCCGGTGAACGAAGTCTGTGAAGGTTTGGAAGTCTCCCTTGAAGACTTACCAGAGTGATTGGGCGAGGACTGGGTGTCCTTAGCTCAAGGGGAATAAGGTGAAGACACGGTCTTCTGAGTTCAATCTTAGTCTCCCTAACTAGACTACAGTTGTCACAGCAACTGGAACTGGTCCAACAAATCATGTGTCTTCAACAAGCAATTGGTTCTATCTCTTCCAACCTCACTTAAGTTTGTCTTCATGCAGTCATTGCTTATCTGTTTATCTGTTTGACTTCATTGCTTGATTACCATTGTTGATTGGCTTCATACTATCTTCCAACTTGATCCTTACTACCTGACTGCTATTAGTCCTGTACTTTCACATCATGACATGCTTGACTGTGGCTTGTTCAGGGTAGTTTATCTTCCGCTGCATATCAATTAGGTTGTTTTTGTTGTTTGTCTTCGAAACTACCAAGTTTTGAAGACTTTCATAAAAATCGCCTATTCACCCCCCCCCCTCTCTAGTCGATACTAGCACTTTCACATGTGCACGCCTCTACATCGACCAGTATGTACGTACACATTCACGACCAGGATGACAACGCTACGTACACTTCGACCAGGTGGGTCCCGACTGTCAGGCACTTCCTTGCCTGCGAAGATGTAGCTGGTGGGTCCCAGCAGTCAAGGGGGCGAATCAATTTTTTTTACCCGGACGCACTTCCTTGCGTGCGAAGGTGTAGCTGGTGGGTCCCAGCAGTCAGGGGGGCGAATCGTTTTTTTTTTTGCCCAGACGCACTTCCTTGCGTGCGAAGATGAAGCTGGTGGGTCCCAGCAGTCAGGGGGAAACGTTTTTTCCGTGAAATACAGTGGCCCGTCCGGTGGGTCCCAGCTGTCAGGTGGAGGAATCATTATTTTTCGTGTAATAAGGAGGCACTTCCTTGCTGCAGCCGTGGACCCAGCTGTCAGCCTCTCCACGTACAGTCCACGTCCGATAGAAGTCGTTCCTTGACCACGTTGACCAGGCCGTGCCGAGAGCACCACGGCAGTGGACGACGGCGAGGCCTAGGAAGGGGACGACGCGGAGCCGGGAAAGACGTGGCAGTGGGAGCCCGCGCGGAGAGGAGTACGAGGGTTCACTGGTTTGGCTGCGGTGTGAGGCTGCTGTCGCCGCAGGGCCTAGCCAGCGGTGGGAATAGTAGGGGTGGTGAGGCCTCTACGGCAGCACAGCCGGCCACGGGAGGCAGGAGCATGCGGCACGACCGGCGCTGCTTTGGGCGGCTGGAGCAAGAAGACCAGAGGTTGAAGAAGCACTACGGCCGTTGGATGGACATCGTACGGTCACTGGAGCTAGAATCGTTCATATTGACTAAGTTGACAAAGCCCTCCATCCCCGTCAACTTAGTTGGCCCACAAGTCATCCTCCCACTATGGTGGGTCCCAGCTAGCAGGGTGGGTATTCATTTTTTTCTGCGTAATAAGGAGGAACTTCCTTGCGTGCGAAGATATAGCTGGTGGGTCCGACATGTCAGCGGGGGGAACGTTTTTTTTTGCGAAATACAGAGGCCTTTCCGGTGGGTCCCAGCTGTCAGGTGGAGGAATCATTATTTTGCGCGTACAGTCCACGGCCGATGGATGTCGTTCGTTGACCACGTTGACCAGGCCGCGCCGAGAGCACCATGGAGATGGACGACGATGAGGCCTAGGAAGGGAACGACACGGAGCCGGGGAAGACTCGCCAATGGTTGCCCACGCGGTGGGGAGTACGAGGGTTTACTGTTCCGGTTGCCATCGCTGGAAAATAACAGGAGGTGTGGGTGAGTAGAGGAATGGCCTGGCCAGCAATGAAGTAGGGTGGGGAGGTGCGGCCTGTGCGGCAGCACAGCCGGCCACGGGAGGTGGGAGCAGGCAGTCCCACCGGAGCTGGTTTGAGCGGCTGGAGCAAGAAGATCAGATATTGAAGAAGCAGCACGGTCGTTGGATTAACATCCAACGGTCACTGCTACTAGAATCGTTTGTGGACTAAGTTGACAAAGCCAAAGTACACGTCAACCTAGTAGACCCACAAGTCAGCCTCCAAATCTGTCCCAAACAGCTTACAGCCCGAAATTTCTAGCTAGATTCAAATTAGTTTTAAATCTAAATATACCTTAATTTAAATTCAATGAAATTTTACCCGCACAAAAACAATGAAATCTAAAATATCAAAATCCGAAAGAAAACAGTATTTGGGAACTAATTGCCTGTTTGCTATATTTTTTTCATTTTACAGCCCATTTATTATTACTTATAGCCCATTTCTTATTACTTATAGCCTATTTTATGGGCAAATGCATCCCTCCTCGTCTTGAAAGATTTCCGGCCCAGCAGGGCGTAGAAAAGCAAGTAGGCCTATGTTGGTTATTCTGCAAAAAACAAAATAGCTGGCTAGCCATTTTTCAGAAAGGAAAAAAACAAACTGGGCTGGTCATGTGCTAAACATATGAAATAAAAGCCTGGGCTAGACGGGCCATGGGTCCCGCACAACCCAGTTGATACCCTTCTCCGTACCGAAAAAACAAAATTACTGCGCGGGCTGCTGGGTCCCTACTGTCATCCTCACCATGTACAGTCATCTCCTTATTCCTCTCGGTTGTTGACCATGTTGACAACACCGGAGGGCGGCGCCGCGGCGAGCGAACCATGGCGGAGGACGATGGTGAGGCCTCGGACAGGAACGAACAGGAGCCAGGGAAGATCACAGCCAGCCGTGGGAGGCGGGAGCAGGCGGTCCCGCCGGCGCTGGTTTGGCTTTGTCGGCTCGAGGAAGAAGAGACTGAAGAAACGCGACAGACATTGAATGTCAATCCAATGGTCAAGGTTGGAACAATCATTTTTTGACTAAGTGGACACCAAGTAGCATACTTTTTTATATATAGGAAGAAAACTGTGAGGAAAATGCGTTCGTCTGCCGTCCTCCTCATAGAGAACTTTCGCCACATAAGTGACTAGCACCCTTGGTTTTCAACCGAGAGGTCTTGGGTTCGAGTCCGAGGAACTCTCAATTTTGTCCTCCTTCCTTCCTCGCAAAAAAAGGGAAAGAAAATCAAAGACTTGGGAAGGCGTACAGAACAAGCTAGTGTACCAGTAAAGAGACGTTGCCGAGTTTTAGAAAAAAGAAAGATGTGCTCCTGTAGCTGGTTCGAATCAAAACCTAGACTATGACTATATATGGTGCTATGCTACTCTGCAAGTAATGAAACTGACATATCCAACGTTCGCTTCTCCTCTTCTCTACTTACTCTGCCTAGCATCAGAAGCTCTGGCCGCAGCAACCATGTCCGCTGGCTGCTCGTCCACCTGCTCTTCAGCAGACAACAACCAGATATGCGCCAAGTCGCCACCCATACCATCGCCTGTGGGTCTCATCACACCCCCGCCAGCACGCGCACCACAGCCGATTGCTCATCGCAACCCGCTGCCATTGGTGTGGCACCACTGCTGCAAATCAGGCAGAGTCATCGGTCGCGTCTCAACCACAATCCGCAACCCTGGTCGAGTCTTCTACAAATGCCCGAATCATGGGGTAATAATATGTTTAAGTGTCGTTCTGCTGCTTTCAGTTGCTGATTTTTTTAATATTTTGGTTGATGATCTTCCAATTTGATTCATGCAAAAAAGGGAAGATTCATGTGATTTGTATTTCTGGGAAGTTGCTGATGTGGGGGAATGCAACTACGCTGATTATTTGGTTAGCCAAGGAATCCCAATACCAGCAGGTTGGGGTGTTGGACAAGTAACTGAAGGAACGACAGAAGAGGAAGATGCAGAGCAGAAGGTTAAAGATGCAGTTCCTCTGACCATGGCTAAGAAACAGCTGCTGAATGGCCTTGACAGCAATGAGGAGATGAAAGAGCTTGTGAAGATAATGGGCAAAATCGATGTGCTCTGTAGGATGATTGTCTCTTTATTTGCAGTGTATGTAGCACTCGTGATGTATTCAATGGCTACGACATGAGCACTTTGATGAAACTAGTAATGAATGAAACCTGTGTAGCAGGCTGGGCGTAGTGTTGTGAACATCTAATGATTTCTATTAACGGAAATCAGGGGTATCCCCTTTTACTCATATAAATAAATAAATAGCAGAGGCCCTGTCGGGTCAGCTTTGTTCTTATTCGAAGACGTCGAGAAAATTGCAGTCCAACAACAAACTATGTCATCAAATTCAAGTTTCACAGCCAAATATGAGTACAACTAAACAACAATGTCATCATGTTTTAGTTGTCATACAATCACCAAACACAGATCAGTATACATTACAAGTGATGTTCTCACAGCAAAATACTAAACAACATGTTCATATGGTTTCAGTTGTCATAGCAAACACAATTTCACATAGTAGATAAAAAAACGTCTTCTGACAGGCAAATGCGACAAAAGCAATGTAATCATCATCCGCAACAGCAGTGTCAACATCTTCGCCATGTGTATCAGTCTGAATCATAATTCCCCATGGTGTCATCTTCTTCTTCGTCCTCAACATCCTCGAACGTTGGCTTCTTCTTGATCAACTCTTGTATGTCCACAGCATGACAGACAATCTTTTCGCCGGCGTCATTGACGTGATGGTTCTCAAAGATATTAGGAACATATGTGTTATCTTGTACATCAGGAGCAGTGTATGCATCATCTTGTTGTGCAACTTCATTAAACGAATTCCTCTGCTCAAACCTTTGCAATACTCTCCAGTCATCGCTACGTGCAAATGTGTCTTCCAAGAAAAATATCGGTGTTGCTTGATTTGCCAAAATAAAAGGCTCGTTGGTCTGGTACGCCGCCTTGACATTGATGGATTTGAAATAATCATCAGCTCTGGGTTTTGCGATCCTGGAAAACAGGTTATACCAACGACAGCACAACAGAACCACACACCGATGATCCTCGAAACTAGAGATATACTGCAACTGAACAATGTCTGTTATGTTAGCATACATTTCAGTTGTCTCTTTGTCATACGTATTCATGCTCATGATGGCACTATTTTGTGTCTTCCTGCCTTCGTCTCGTGCAAGAGTGTTGTAGCGCACATCTCCAACAACGCAAGATTCATAATGTCTTACCCGAGTATCAGGACCCATTGCTAGTGAGTAAAGGGCATCATCAACTGCCTGCCCATCCTCCCGCATCTTCTTAACCTATGGTTAGAAAATAGACAAGCTGATCATCTTATGTACTCAATATATTAAAAAAACTGACAGTGCACTTCAAAAGCTTACATGGTTCTTGAACCATTTCGCAAATCCTGCCATAACCAGTTTGTCAATGTTTCTTGGATTTTGTGGCAGTAACTCCTCTTTGTAGGTGCTGCACAACATAGTGATCGTGTCAAACATCTAAATATATAAGAATGTGCTGCAAGTTTAGTAGATTACGATGTATAAGCTGCAGTACTGCACTTACTTGATATAAGGTAGTATCTCAGGACAGTTATTCAACACATACCAAACCATTTGTCCAAATCTTTAGGTTTGTCCTCTTGTCGACTCTTCCCTGTAAATCGAATAGAATAATCGAAAACATTGAGCCCGGGATTGTCTTCACCCACCTCTTTGCTAAGCTGATCAGTTATTTCAATGTATTTTGAGCAGAATGTCAACGCTTCTGCAGCAATGTAGGCCTCTGCAATGGAACCCTCGGGTCTAGCTCTGTTCCTAACATAGCCCTTGAAAGTACCTAGCCGCCTTTCAATAGGGTACATCCGGCCATACTGTACTAGACCTCTAAGTAGTGCCTCATCAGGTAGATGAACAGCCAAATGCACCATCACATCAAAGAAGGCTGGAGGATATATCTTCTCAAGGTCGCATAGGATAGTTGGTATCTTGTCTCTAAGACGCTGTAAAGCATCTATCCTGATATTTCTACTGCAGAGTTCCCTGAAGAATTGTCCCAACTCTGCAACTACTCTGTATAAGTCAGGGCGGCCCAATCCTCTAAGGATAACAGGTAAAACCCTTTGAAGTAGGACGTGGCAGTCATGAGTTTTCAACCCTTGTACCTTGTTTCCATCTGCACTGACTATCCTTTCAGGGTTGGAAGCAAATCCATGTGGGAATCTCACACGTGACAGGACCTCACAGAATTCTTTTCTTTTTACCTTGTCCAAGACATACACAGCTGGTGCCATATCCCGTGGTTTACCTTCATCTTGCACCTGCAAATCCTTTCTGATACCCAGGTGTGTCAAATCAATCCTAGATTTTAAGGTATCTTTCGTCTTGCCTTCAATGTTAAGAAGTGTGCCGATAATGCTGTCACATATATTTCTCTTGATGTGCATCACATCAAGATTATGCCGCAGATCCAAATCTTTCCAATACTCCAAGTCCCACAAATTGGACCTGCGGGTAAACAATAATCTCTCTTCTACTGTGCCATGCTTCCTTTTCCCGCTACCATTACCAGGATGGTTTCCTGGTGTAATATGCCTGACCTTCTCTAATTCCACTTGCAACTCATCGGCGGTGAGCCTCTTTGGTGCATTACAGCTTTCATGCTTTGCGTTGAACACATGTCTTCGGTATTTTCTAGGATGCGGCTTGTCCTTGGCAAGGAAACGGCGGTGTCCAATGTAACAGATCTTGCTAAGTATTGCGTATGACAGCGGATTCCTGTCATAGCGAACACATGCATTGTAACCATGTGTCGTTCGCCCTGACATAGTGCCCAAAGCTGGATAATCATGGATGCACCAAATTACAACAACACGCAGAAAGAAATCAGCTGGTGGGCTGCTATATAGGTATCGAGTGAGAACACCCTTCCATAGCTGTTGAAGTTCCTCCACAAGAGGCTCCATGAACAAATCAAAATCCTTTCTAGGACTTTTTGGACCTGGGATGAGCAAGGCCATCATGTAGTTTGATTCTTTGGTGCAGACATTTGGAGGCATGTTGTAAGGGATAACAAGCACTGGCCACATGCTATATGTGGCGCTCTGGTGGCCAAATGGGTTAAATCCATCTGAAGCTAAGCCAAGTCTAATGTTTCTCGGGTCAGCAGCAAACTCTTTGTGTTTATCATTGAAGCTTTTCCACTCACTACCATGAGATGGATGGCTCATTACATTTTGATATTTGTACTCCTGGTTCCTAGAATGCCATAGTACATCCTCTCTTGTTTCAGCATCATGAAAGAACCTCTGCAATCTTGGTGTAATTGGAAAATGTCTCAGAACATTATGAGGAACCCTCTTCACAGCATCGCCACCTTTCCATCTTGATGATTTGCATTTCGGGCATTCACTTAAGTTGGCATAATCCTTCCGGAATAGAACACAATTATTCTTACAAACATGGATCATATCATATCCAATTCCAACTGCATGAAGGAAATTCTTCATTTAACTATAGGTGTGTGGAAGCTCAAACGCATCTGGGAAAGATCTGCGGAAAGCAGCCAACATCGCATCGAATGATTTGTTGGTCAATCGCTCAGATGTCTTCACCTGAAGAAAGGCTGTTTCAGCAGTCAATGAGGCCGAGCACACAGCCATCGAACTATCGAGGGCCATCGCAGCAACAAAGATCGAGTATAAAACGGTGTAGAGCTATTTCACCTAACAGATTGGCTACTAGACCATGGCAATCTACGTCACAATAAATATATGGCGGGATATTTTAGCAACTAATCGGCCTTGGCATGCCATCTCAGCTAAGCAGATTGAGTGCAGAACAGGGCAAGGAAGCTTCTTAAGCAGAGCATATTGACAGTAAACTACTTCGGCAAACAGTGAGATTAACAGCGTCTATCAGCTAACATTCAGCGCTACACCGACATGAACGGGGCCTCAGTCTAGAATGCGTGTACCGTGGGAGAAGCTGACCGCCGTGCGTCTCCACACGAACATCGCCAGCGGTGGCGGCGCTGACCGTCGTGCGCCTCCACAAGAACGTAGCCAGAGGTGGCGGTGCGGCTAGAGGACGGCAGTCTACGAGAGTGTACTGTGGGAGCGAGAGGATCGCCGTGCGTCCCCTCGACGAACCGCGGCGCCGACGTATCGGCGCGGCGGGGAGGGCGGCTTTGGCGGAGCGAATGGAGTGGAGGGGGACGGGGGGAGGGGGGTTTGGGGAATATTTGGCCAAAGGGTGGTTGAATTGGATTTGGGGGGAATTTTTGTGGGGTGGGGAGGATTTTCGCGCGGTCGGCGGGAGGAGTTTGGCGCATGGTCGGTTTCTCCAAGTGCAGTCCCATGTGTCAGTGAAGAGGCAAGCCGAAACGCGTTCCGTTTGCGTGAGCCGTGTGCAGGACTGAACGTGTGTGGGGTGCAATGCGACCGTGACAGGAGTGTTGTGAGTGTACCGCCTTTTTTCCTTTTAAACTAGGTGCTTCGCCCCCTCAAAAAAATTGTTGCTTCGCGCGATCCATCGATACTACTACTAGTAATCCGGTAATCCCGACTAAAACGGCACGGCCGGGTCTTTTCCCGCGCGATATGCTGGGAGGTTGGCTTAGTTGGGTTTTTTAGATTTGTCTCGGTTCAATAAAAAAGCAGAGTTGGTGATGATGGTGTGCCTGTCATCCTGCAATATAGGCCGTCCGATCTATATCTAACGAATAGGAAGGAAACTATGACAATTTACCCGCGCTCCTCTCCACATTTGCAGATAAGGCTTTCCCTCGTTCATCCTTTTCTCCCACAAGATCTTGATCTTCCGTGCAACGCACGGGCATCTTGCTAGTACTCCTACAATATGTATATTATTGTGAAAGTTCATATACACCGACCGAGATTAATGCAAACACGGAAGATTTTCATTACATTTCGAACTTTTATAGGACAGAAAAATAAAAGAAACCCGACCCTAAACCTATTCTACGGCGGCGACTGACGTCCTGAATCTGCGATCTCTATGTACGGGGGCGGAGTTCAAGACCCGTGAAGTGAAGGTGCGGTCTTCGGCGAGGAGGAGTAGAACACGGGATATGGACCGGCCAGTTGGCACACCATGCCCTACCGCCTCCCATGCCCTACTCATCCTCGGAGGAGTCCCCGACCTTGGCGGTGCCGGACGTTGGACGACGGCAAGTAGGACGCGTGGCTGACGGTGCTCTCGTCGTCGGCCGCCAGCGTGGCCACCGCTTGTGCGGTCGCGTCCGCGTCCGGCTGCGCTGCTATTGCGTTGCGAGAGGCGACTTGAGCGAGGGCGGCGACCTCGAGCTTCATCCCCGAAGACAAGCTCTCCCGCAGAGCGTTCGCACTTGCGGTCATGGCGGATGTGGTGCCAGCTAGGAGGACGATCCGCTATGGTGTGGAGGTTAGCTGGGCGTTGCCACTTTAAGTAGCGCACTCCGGTGAGGCCAAGCGTCCGGGTGCGTCATTAAGTCACCGGAGTTGGTTCCTCGGGCACCGAGCCTCTTAACGACGACATACGAACGGACAGCATGAATGCGGGCAGCTGGCGCCGGCTGGGAACGCACCGCGCGACGGTGCGAGGGACGAGGGCTTTGGTGTGCCAGGGTAGTCAGCTGCGGTCGTGGCAACGTTGGATATGCCCTTTGCTCAAATGCGATCCCCGCATGTCATTGAAAAAGCAAGACGACCCGACATGGTCTCAGGTCCAGAGGATGCAGTTGGCCGCGCTACACCACTCCGCGGACGCGTCGTGGCGCCCCGTGCATCCTCGACGAGCCGGGTGTTGGGGTGTGTTTGGATTGTGGCCAAAGTGCACCTTACCAAAATTTTGGTCATGACCCAAAGATTGGTCTTTGTTTGGATGGTTGCCATTTTTTGGCATGCCAATGAACTCTAGCCAACTCTAGTTCATTTTTCTTGCCAATGTCACCCAAATCATGGGCAACCAATCCCTCAACCAAAATTTTGGTCATGACCCAAAGATTGGTCTTTGTTTGGATGGTTGCCATTTCTTTGGCATGCCAATGAACTCTAGCCAACTCAAGTTCATTTTTCTTGCTAATGTCGGACAAATCATGGGCAACCAATACCTCAACCAAAATTTTGGTCATGACCCAAAGATAGGTCTTTGTTTGGATGGTTGCCATTTCTTTGGCATGCCAATGAACTCTAGCCAACTCTAATTCATTTTTCTTGCCAATGTCGGCCAAATCATGGGCAACCAATACCTCAACCAAAATTTTGGCTACCCAATGCTTTGATGGGGCAACCTTGGCACAAACCGAACATACCGTTGGTCGTGCCACAGCACTAACGCCACCCTCGGCACACTAAAACTGACCATGTCTAGCGACGATATGAGCGTGTCACTCACCGCAGTCGTCGTGTCCAGAGGCGGTGCTGGAGTTGCGCTTCGTTGTTGGCCCCAACGACCCACATGAACGGTTGTCGGTGGCGAGGAGGTCGTGGGCCAGCTCCTCCATTGGACTAGTCTGTGCTACGTCGTCCCGACGGGTGTGCCCCACATGTCGGTTTCCCTGTTTTCCCGGCCATATTCGAGCGTCAGTGCTCCGCGTTGCGCATTAGGCCTTTCACTATGTAGGCCAAGCGAGACAACTTATTGTTTATTTGAGCCGTTCAAGTGCAATCATGTGGCGTTTGCTTATTTCTCATTCCTCTCCAACCCTCTTCTCCATCGATCATGTCGCCCACCAGTCGAGTCCATCCTCCCGCATGCCTCATTTGAACATTCCGCCAAGTATCATTCGCATGTACCCACCCTAGCCCTCTTTCAATAGATCTCCGGACCCCGAGATGAAATTGAGAGGGAACGAGTGGGGGCACATGATACCTAAGGCGGATTCAAAATTTTGAACCAGTGATCATAGCATCCGCAAATCATATATAAATGGTATTCAATGTTCGTTTCGTTTTTGAACATACAATATACTCCCTCCTATCCTTTCTACTTTACATATAAGTTTTATGTGTAGTCAAAGTATCTCTACTATGATCAAAAAGGTATCAACATTCAACAACGCCCAATCAATATTGTTAGATTCGTACGTACTCCTAGATTTGTACTCGAGATGGTTTCCAATTTGACTATTGACAAGATTAATAGCACTCCCTCCGTCTAGGTGAGTAAGTCATCTTAGGCTGTGCAGCGTGACCAAGGAGGAGGGGAAAACGAGAGACATTAATGTTTATTTGCTAATTAATAGTATTGCATGCAATGAACTAACCACTGCATGTCATGTTTGATACTCTCAGGTCATTAAAAGCATGCACACCCTCATCTCTTATTGGTTGATATTTCAAGAAACAAGAAACGAGGTAGAAGTTAATGCACCGCGCCTACGTGTTTTGGGATTATTTGGTTTTCGTAAGATGACTTACACACCTAGACGGAGGGAGTACATGAGATGTATAATGTGAAAATTATATCATTCGAAACTCCTTTCACATACGAAATTGACCGTATGCTTTGTGTAAGTTGCATGTCATATATTATTACTCTAACATTTGGTCAAAGTTAGCCTTGAAAAACGCATTAGACCCTGTATGCTTTGTGTAAGTTGCATGTCATATATTATTACTCTAACATTTGTGTAAGTTGCATGTCATATACTCCCTCCGTTCCTAATTATAAGTCTTTGTAGAGATTTCACTATGGACCACGTACGGATGTATATAGATGCATTTTAGAGTGTAATTCATTCATTTTACTCCGTATGTGGTCCATAGTGGAATGTCTCCAAAGACTTATATTTAGGAACGGAGGGAGTATTATTACTCTAACATTTGGTCAAAGTAGTATAGTGGAAGTGGATCCTCTGACGTAGGTATCCCTGCCTTACCCTCCCTTTCGATCACTTACTGGTGGACCCCATGCTTTCTAGGCCCCGCATGTCAGTTACTCAATGGGTTCGGCCACGTCAGGGGATCGTCATCCGTAGTATACTCCCTCTGTTTTTATTTACTTCGCATAAAACAGAGGGAGTGATGGTATAATAAATGACGCGGGCGGGGGAGGGGGAGGGACGTCGGTTTGCTCTCAACTGCGGTCCCACAAGCGAGCGAAAACACAAGATGAAGTGCGTTCCATTCGGTGAGCGACATGGAGGGTCCAGCGTGCCGGGCTGCAACACGAACGCGACAAGAGCGATGTACAGTCAAAACCGATTGACCGGTCGTCACCGGAACCACTATTCACACCAGAACCTTCGTTGCTCGGCCTACGCCAGCCACTGCCCTAAAACCACACCAAATCTCCAGCCCATTCCCCCACCTTTCGATCCCCTAGCCCGCATCAAGCGTCCCCTAGTTCGCGGGAAAGCCATGGTGCGCCGCAAGATCACTTACTACAAGATGCTGACGCCGGAGCGCCGCACAGAAATCGCGGCGGCGGTCGGCGCCACAGACCTCCGTTCCCAAGCTCGCTTTGCAGCGGGCCAATCCCTGAGTTCTCTGGAGCCAAGCTACGAGGAGGAGGAAACCGATCCAATGTTCACTGCGGAGGTCACGGCGTAGAAGGCCCCTGATGGGTATGAGACGATGGACGTTGACTTCGTGCCGGCGTCCGAGTCCCCCATGGTGCAGGCGGACTAGCGGTTCAACATGGCGATACTAAAGGAGGACCGGGAGGCAGAGGCTCAACTCGATGCGGAGCGCGCGCATGCCGCTGCCATCGAGGCTCTCCTGCAGGCGGAACCTAATGTCGTGGATGTGAACCGAGCGGCGGAGGCTCAACTTGAGGCGGAGCGCGCGGATGCTGCTGCCATCGAGGCCCTCCTGCAGGCGGAACCGGACGTCCTGGACATGAACCGGGCGGTAGAGGCTCGACTCGATACAGAGCACATGGATGCCGCTCTCATCGACGCCCTCCTGCAAGCGGAACCGGACGTCCTGGAATTGAACCGGGCGGCGGAGGCTCGACTCGACGCGGAGCGCGCGGATGCCGCTGCCATCGAGGCCCTCCTGCAGGCGGAACTGGACGTCCTCGACTTGAACCGGGCTGTGCTCTCATCCGTGTAGAGCGCCCGCACGCTCCGCTTGAACGAGTAGATGGAGGCCAAGGACAACCACGGTGCGGAGACACACGTCAGCAGCGACGGCTGGTTCGCGCCAGTAGCCAAAGACGACGAGGTCGTCTCTTTCCGCGAGGAGTGATAGTTTTTCTTTATGTTGTTGTTTTTATGGATCTTTTGCTGTGTAAAAACATACTATATTTGTTATGCAAGTCGCCTGACTTGGGTTAGTCTACCATTTCAGGTGGTTGGATGAATATCCTACGTCTCCTAACCCTTCTTTCCTTCTTCCTCACCTCTTCTTCTTCCCCAACAGACCACCGCACGGGCCGTACGGATACTCCCCAACATGCGGTTGGATAAACATACTCTATGAACGAAAATTATGTGTCAGCGATAGGATGGCTGAGCTTGGTTTGTTCACATGCGACAGCACGTGTCAGTGAGGGTGTGTTCCCTTGGTTGGGTTTGCGGTGTGCAGGAGCGACTGTGTGAGGGTGCGGTGCGACCGCAGCGTGCAGGAGCGACCGTGTGAGGTTGCGGTGCAACCGCGACAGCCGTGCACAAGTGTACCTCCTTCTCATTTTGAAAACTTTAGGCAAGCTTGGCAAAAATGTGTGGCGAAGTTTGGCAATGCAAGGCCTAGACCCAAACAGGATAAGTACGTACGTACTAGGAGTACTAGTGTTAAAAAATAAAGGCGGGGTTTTCCTTCGCGGGATTTAATCGATACAAATCCTCGTTTCACGTGTCAATTAATGCGTATTTTTTTCTTGAAAGACCAAAGAGCTAACCATCTCACTCCTCATCGCTTGATTAATGCAGCGCCATGCAAACCAACCTTCTCACTTCCGCATGCATGCAGGGGATATTAATGTCCTTGGTTGCTAACCCCATCAATTTTGCCTCGATTAGTGTTAGTGGCCCTTTGCAAATTGTAATTTTGATATACTGGCCTTGTGTACCAAAAAAATGGAGGTAGTAACTATATTTGACTTCCTTCCCCATTGCGGTCACGTTGACGATATTTTTTTTGTGGTTTGGCGAAGTGCGTTCGACGGAGAACACCATTGAGGGAGACCACGGTAAGTCGTTCGCAAGTGTCACCTGCAAGCCGAGACAACCACCTTATTTGCATCCAAGAAGTCCTTTACTACTACTACTACTACTAGGAGTACTAGTGCGGTGAGATGGTTTCTCGAAGAAGACGATGGAGAAGCAGAGTCAGCGAAGAGTGAAATGATGGTTGCTTCGTCCGTGCTTTGTGATTTGACGCCTCACTGCTTTGTGATTTGTGATAGAAGGGACAGGGGAGTAGACTCTGTGCTCTATACTATACTACATGCGTCCAAGCATGGGAGAAAGAGGAGAGACGTTGCATTTTTCTATTCCTTCAGTCAATCAATCAGGGAGCTTCGGTTCCATCTTTTTGGCTTTGGCAACACCGTCCACAATGGTTCCCATGATGCCAAAAGCTATTTTCACATTTGGCTACACATTGTGGATGCCCTTAACCGTACCACTTGGTTTTGCTCCTGTGTGCCATCTATACAAATCTCAATTATATTGATCTAAAAAATTATAGAATCAAGATTAGTAAAAAGGAGGTGATTTGTTGCGCGGATGGCGGGGGAGGTTTCTTATTTTCGGAGGACATTGTCCTGGCGGTTTGCTAACATGTGGTCCCACGTGTCAGTGCTTTACCAAGCCGATCCGCGTCCCTTATGAGGCAGAAAAACGGCAGAAGCAACACGTGGTTAAGTTGAAGAAGATGAGGGAGAAGCGGATTCAGCAACGAGTGAAATGATGGTTGCTTCGTCCCTCCAACTTCTTTTTTTAGCATTATAACTTCGTCCCTCCAACTTAACTGCGGGAAAGGTGCAACTTTGTGATTTGACGCCTCGTTGCTCATTACTACGTCGGCGCCATGACTGAGGTGCTTCACCCCGGCTGCTCTGCACTGTATTCCGGTATGGCACGTGGACCCGGTAGCTTGATGTCCCACATGTCGGCGAAAGGGACTAGAAGATTTATGAAAGCAAGCGCTCCACTCTTACGACGGAGGAGTAGACGACACGACGGCCTAGTGAACTGTCACTTGTACTGTATAGTACTATAGTTTTGCTGTTTCGCACGATCCATTGATACAAATCCGATTAAACAGGAAAGGGCGGGATTTTTCCTGCGCGGTAGATGATACTGGCCATACAGTTCAAAGGCAATTTTAATGTATGCAAACTGAATAATTATAAGTAACAATATGATATCTAGTAAAACTAAAAACACATATGATTTATTGTGTTAGAGTGTAGTAGTAGTGCTGTATTGCATAGTTGTTAGATGTAACATGCGAGAACGTGTAGAAATGTAGTTTTGGAGGGCCTACAGAGAGAAAAGCGTAATACGGTCACCAAACTTCAGAATAAGCTGATTACGGTCACTATATACGTTTTGCGGTGATTATCCGGTCACTTGCTCACAGTTCAGCATCGGATTGCACTCTGTTGACCGGCCAAATAGTCTGCGTGGCGCCATGTTGACTAGTTAAATTGACCATGTTCCTTGTGGGTCCCACCTGCCGGTTCACATAGGGAAAAGGTCAGATAAACAAAAATTTACGCAGGCGCGACAAGGCTCCAACCCGTGCGCGGGAATCACCTGGTTGTGTATGTGTCTGTCAGGGCCTGATGTGTGTGCATGCATGTGTAGGTTGAGCACTTGAGCGTGAGAGTGTGTGTTGGTCGTGTGGTGTACTGGTGTGTGCATGCATGCGTGCGTGTGTGCGTGTGAGTGTTGCATGCGTGCGTGGCTGCGTGTGTATGTGTGAGTGTTGCGTGCGTGTGTGGGTGCATGTGTTTGTGTGAGTGTTGCGTGGATGCAGTTCATGTGCATGCGTGCGTGTGTGTATAATCACCACACCAGCTCCCGTGTGTTAAAACAGACGGCTCAGCATACCAATACAAGGCCACCTTGTCCGCTGTGTCCGCGGTCATGACTTTGAACCACCGTCAAAATATATTTTTGTCATTTGTTTTCATTCTTACTAGCAAGATGCCCGTGCGTTGCACGTAACATCAAGATGCATTTGTATGACTTGTTTATCTTGTGAGAGAAAAGGATGAACGAGGGAAGGCCTTATTTGCAAATGTGGAGAGGTGTGTGGGTACCTTTTTGCAAAATTGCCATAGTTTCTTTCCTATCCGTCAGATATAAATCGGACGGCCTATATTGCAGGATGGCAGGCACACCATCATCACCAACTCTATTTTTTATAAGAGTGTATTTTATGTATTTTATAAGAGTGTAGATGTAGAGTAGATACAAGTCGACAGGTGGGCACGATGGTAGTGAGATAATGTGATGCAACACTAGAGGTGCCACGTGGAGCGTTTAACTGGTCAACTAGTCATGTCATGAGAAAATACAAAGTTGTACGGTGAGCCCATGACTGTATAATAACCACTAAACGTAAACGGTGACCGTAATGAGTGGATTATGAAGTCCAATGTATGTATCGTGCTTTCGCTTCAAATACAATGATCGTCATTGCATATATCGCGAGAGAAAGATGAAACACGCGTGAATTTTCTGGGGGCTTACTTTTAGAGGACCTGGAGATAGTTTTGTGTGCATACATGAAAGGGGCGTACGGGGGGGGGTATGCGATGGAGAGAGAGATGCTCTTCGTTTCTCTTTATTATGACTAACTTTATATATAGTATAAAAATATACAAATTCACAGTGCAGAATAAATATCATTGTGGGCACCATGCAATGCAAATTAGCGTACTCCTCCATATAACTTTGTAATGTTGTATATATGTAGAAACTCTAAAATAATTTTTTGGCCGCACTTTATTCAAAAGGAATGTTGTATGCGAAATAAACATGAAGAGAGGGCTTTTTAGATCAATGGGGTACGTGATGTAACATGTGTGAATGTGTAGTTGATGCATTTGGCGGGGCCTAGAGAGGTATGTGTGTGTATTACGTATTCGAGAGAGGCATGGATAGAGGGGCCGACGGGGGGCGTGGGAGAGATAGCACGAGAAATGAGAGTGGTCTAGAGAGTGAGAGACGAATATGACGTCACGACAAGAGATTCCATTCCCTTGAGTGTGTATATGCAAGGGGGGGGGGGAATAGAGGCACCAGGAGAAATTTTCTGTGTGTGTGGTGTTTGTGTTGGTATGTGTGGGTGTGAGACGATAATGAGATGTGGGGGCAGAGGGTGTGTCACCGCGTGAGGTCCGGTGGGTTGAGGTGAGGCCCTTCGTTCGGTTCCGTCCTGCGCCACATTGCTCGGCCCATGACACATTTAGGAAGACCCATGGATGACTAGTCGTACAAGACAAAGATAGCAGAATTGTGAAGGACTCTGTGTCCACTGACAAAGCCGGCTAGGATTTGTAGCCCTAGGTTCTCGGACTAAGGTAACGCCTTTATCTCTGATATTACTATTCATCCAACCTAACTTTAAGGGGCATCCTACAGAATGCTCTTCTAGAATCATACTCATCGATTAGGAAGAGAGGTGTGAGACAATGCGTGAGAGACAGGCGTAAAGATAATGTGCGTACATGAGACACGTAGGCAAGTCCATGTATATAGAAAGGGTCGATGGGATTGTGCGTGTGTATGTTTGCGAGAGGAAGAGTGCTTGTGATAAAGGTTAGTGAAAACAGTTGTAAATGGTTACGAGAGGGAGGGAGGGTTATATCTAGAGCATGTGTGCAAGAAAGACACCTCGGGAGAGAGAGTGTGAGCATGTGTGAGAGACCACCGATGGAGAGTGAAACTACACGTAAAAGACTGCTCTACACATTGATTAAAGATATAAATTGTATCCAAATATTAGGATGGGATCATGATATTTGCAATTCGCGTAAGGAGCGGTCATTGATCCATCAGACATCTAGATTCTATCGAATTTGAGCATGTTTATGTTATTATTCGACACAATTGATCCACATAATTAGTATTTTGAACTCCAGACAATGCATCACTTTAGTAATCGAATATAAACGTGAGTATAGTTCATGTTGTGTGTGTAAAGCACATTATACATACGAAAGTTACACAATGGACATTATAAATAGCTACCTATGAACTAGCATACATTTGAATTCAACTTAAGGTGGTTTAAAAAAATCGAATTCAACATGAAGTCCATTCAATTATTTGAATTTGATATCATGGCATTTGTAAACCATACCTAAATTATGGGGGCACCAATCTTTGCTCTGATTTTGTACATAATAGCATATGTAGTCGTGTACAAAATAGATTCAAATTTAGCTCCTCCATTCCAAAATAATCGTAGTTATAGGATTTTCAAGTGTCAAAATTTCAAAAAGAAGTGGATAATTTAATGAGGTTTTCAAACATACAAGGTCATATATAACGTTGTATATTTAGGTCAATCCTCATAGTTCAAGAGTACTCTAAACGTGAATGCTTGTGTTTCAAAATTTCGAACGAAGCGCCAAAAGAGCCTCTACTCGCCCGAAACCGCGTGAGACCAATGTTTGGTAGTACAAGGAAATTACTTTTCTAATAACTCCGACCCGTGAAACCTACCGGCCCGACGTCCAAAGGTCTAAACCGGGGTAGGTTTGTAGCTTCATCTAGACGCCACACAACCGCCTCCGAAAAACATTCATACACAATGGCCGCCTAAGCACACATGCGCGCAGCCGAAATCGCTCCCGCCCACTATTTGGGACACCTGGGATTACCATCCTACCCTCGACCCGCAGTAGGTCCGAAATTTAAGAGGGGGGCAAAGTTTGTACTTTCCCCAAATTTCAAACAAGCGCGTCCCATCTTCTGTTCAAAAAAGCCAAAAAACAAGCACGTCCCAGACCGAAACATGGTTCCCTCCCACCCGTCCGATTCCCCATTCGTACTCCGTGGGCGCCAAAACTACCTCTCCACCAGCCGCGAAACCCTGGCGTCCTCTGTCCACCACCCCATCCCACCAATCAATCGCCGCCTGCCATCACGCCGGAGCCGATACCCCAACGTCGTCGTCCACCGCAACCTCAACCGCAACGCCCTCCACGGCTAGTAGTTGAAGCCGAGGCCAAGCCGTCCGTACCCGAGCCAGTTCAACCACGCCGTCCTGCGCCTCACCGCTGCCGCTCCAACTTCGCCATCCTCCACCGCACCGGAGTTGTTCCTGCTATGCCATCCTTCACCGCCTCGGATCTGCTTCCCCTCCGCTGACATACGGCCACGGCAACACAGTCAACAATTTGGCCATGGGTTCGTCCAAGCCTGCACCCTCCAGAACATCGGTTTCCCCGGTAAAAAGAAGAAGATCGGCACAACATGTGGAGGTGACCACACTAGCAACCGAAGAAGGTACTCCTCTTCCCTTATTCGTGCAAATCTTATGTCTCTGCTTGCACGGTATTCATCCCACAGAAGATACTAGTTGACCGCTTCTTCTTGATACTAGATGTTCCTAGTAACTCGTGATGCACAAGGTTTCTCCTCATATACTATTTCACCTTAGCTAGAGGTCCGTCGCCCCCCTGAATTTCAATTTTTGGCCAGTTGATTCCCAATTAACGGAAGCATTCCCCGGCGTAACAGGAGCTAGTACGACTATTACGCCGGGGAAGCAGCGCCTTGGTGTTTATCTTAGGGGCGTGTGCGGCCTAGAGCTACTGGCGCCCGATCTGGAGGTCGGCCGGGATTAAAGGGATGGCTTGGGGGCGCTGCCAAGCACGGCGGTGGTGTGAGGTCAATGGGAGGGCGGGGCGGTGGAGGCAAGGGTCTGGGCCGGTGGTCGCTGGCGGTTCGAGAAAGATCGTCAACACTGACTGGCGGGAGGTAGACGAAGGCCATCTGCCCGTTCCTTACAGATTGGATGGTTCATTAAAAAATCGACTGACCTATTTATTTTCAGTCGACTGTTATCTTAGATATGACCACATGTGGTGGTGTGCTGGAGGAGTACCTGCATTTCCTGTGCTCATATATTACAAAATCATACAGAGTAGAATCTAATTTTGTTTGCCATGCAATGTTGTAGAGCTATCATATGTCTCCTGTCATTTATTTTTTAGCCACCTGCTATCTGCTACTTTTACAGTGCACTAATTCTGCACACACTTCACCCATACTCCCACTATTGTGTTTTTATGCAAGGGTATTTCAGAGTCTGCCGAAAGAGAAGCAAAAAAGAAAAGAGACAAGTCGTGCCAGCTTTCTACGCGGCTAGGCACGGCACGTTACAATGCTATAAAGGGTGCAGTGTCAGCAGATGGAGATGGTAAACGTTGCTCTGGAGTTGATGACCTCGCTCGCAATGAACCACCATCCCAGGTGCTTGCTTTAACTTCGCGGTGTCATATGTGGTTGCATGTTCCATATGGTGTCTAGCTTGTATTCGAAAGGCCGAAGTCGGTCTTTATTAAGATAAGGAAAGATATTTTTTACATGAACCACCATCCCGTGAGCACCAGAAGACAAATAGCTAGTCAGGGCACTGGCCGAGCCAGTGACAAGCCCAGCAAAGACAGGCATCACCTGGAAGCCAACTAAAAAGCCGTGATTGTGGCGAAGCAGCCCGCCTCCCACCAGGCTCTCAGGTCCTAGATGATCATGTTCACCACTCCAGCCGGATGTCTAGCTTGTATTGCTTCCAATTTGGTTAAATTGCATCTGCTTAGCTTACACATTATACCTTTGAATATGACATGCCTTTCTGTTTTTGGTACATACTAGTACATCTGTGTATTAACCATGTTCTTACATCAAACTAATGTTCTTGTGTATCCCTCATCAATCACTTATGACGAGGCAGGAAGGCAAGGGGACTACTCCTCATTTAAAGAATGCAGCGTCAGCCTCCCGACATGATTCTCAAGAAACAGAAATGCTAGATGAAGATAGTGAACGTAGCTCTGTAGTTGATTACAGCATTTCCCCTACACTAGCATCGCAGGTGCTTGCTCTAACTTGGCAGTGTGATATGTGGTTGCATGTTGCATATGGTGTCTAGATTGTAATTCTTCCAATCTGGTTAAACTGCATGTGCTAGTCTGCTTAGCTTATACTACATTATACCTGTTAATGTGACATGCCTTCCTGTATTTAGTACATAGTACATCTGTCTATTAAGCATGTCCTTACATAAAACTATTGTTTTTTTTGTATCCCGCATCAATCAATATGACGAGACACCTTTAGTATATGCAGTGTGATATTAGTTGCATATTTCATATGATTTATAGCATGCGCTGCTTCTAATTTGTTGAAATTCCATTTATGATGGGACGTTTTTAACTTGGCAGAGTCATATTGGTTGCATCTTTCATGTGGTGTCTAGCTTGCATTGCTTCTTATTTGCTGGAATGGTTTCTGCTTAGTTTACACAAACAGTTGTGAACATGCCATGCCGTCCTGTTTTTCGTACATATTTCATCCTGGTATCATGTGTTTGCCTTACATCAAAGTAGTGATTGTCAGTATCATGCATGAATGAGTTCTGAAGAGAGAATTTTATTGCTTTTTCTTGTCGGTTTTACTTGATAATTCAAAATCAATAAAGCGGAAGGAAGTTAGCAAGGCAGCGGATAAAGGTGCTCCTTCCAAACGGAGGGCCTCTACAGTTTCTACTCCTCCACACCCCCAAGATGATTTCCAAGACAACACATGCATAGACACTCAACAAAGCTATGTTTATGATGAGCACGTCTCCCCTAGTGCAGCATCACTGGTGCTCCCTCTAACTTGGCACTGTTATATGTGGTTGCATGTTATGTGTGATGTCTAGCTTGTATTGCTTCTAATTTTGTTGAATTCCATCTGCTTACTTTACACATTATACTTGAATAAGACGCGTGTTCCTGTTTCTAGAACATACAATATCTGTCTATCACACCATGTTCTTACATCAAATTACTACTGTTGTGAAACCTGCAACAATCACTTATCATAAGACACGTTTGACTTTGGAGTGTGATATAGGTCACATCTCACATTCTTTTCTTGCTTGTACTACTAATTTGTTGAAATGGCACTTATGACGAGACAGTTTTAACTTGGTAGAGTGATATTCGTTGCATCTTTCATATGGTGTCTAGATTTCATTGCTTCTAATTTGTTGAAATGCCTTCTCCTTAGTTTACACATCATAAGCTATGAATATGCAATGCTGTGAATATGCAATGGCACTAATGACGAGAGACCTCTAACATGGTAGTGTGATGTTGTTTGCATCTTGCATATGGTTTATTTCTTGTACTGCTTCACATTTGTTTAAACGCCATTTATGATGAGACACTGTTAACTTGGTAGAGCGATATTTGTAGCATCTTTCATATGGTGTCTACCTTCCATTGCATTGCTTCTAATTTGGTGAAATGTCTTCTTCTTAGTTTACACATCATAGTTCTGGTTATCTCTTCCGTCCTGTTTTTCATACATATTACATCCTCCTATCATGTGGTTGTCTAACTTCAAAGTTCAGTTCGTCTGCATCACGCATCAATTTGTTCTTAAGAACTAAATTGTTATTCGTTTTTCTTGTCGGCTTGACTTAACATGGCACAGAGAAAGAGGAAGAAACACAGAATGGCAGGGAATGAGAAGCGGATGAATCCTGCAGATTCTGCTGGTACTGATGGTGCAATAGAAGGTGAAAGTCCAGCGGAAAATTCTACAAACACGGCATCCCATGCTACACGAGCTGCAAGAAAAGCCAAACAGAAACAAATAGCTGCCACCAAACAAGCAGAGACAGCCCTAGTTCTTGCAACACGTACCACAGTACTACTAGCTGCATGACTTACTCGTGCGTCAACTGAGCTAGCAGCACGTTCCCAACCTCCCTTGCCACCTGACACTACTTCCCAAGCACTCTTGACACAAGACGAGTTGGCAATATCAGATGAACCTTGTGAGCTTCAACAGCAAGAAGGTAGTTGCTGGAGTCAAGTTACAGTTGCATGCTTCTTTATATGTAGTCTCACAGTTTGATGTACACTAACACTTCCTATGTTCGTTGTTGGACTAGCACCTAGGCGCAAGAGGAAACAAACATCAGGGATAATGCTCGATAGGTTAACTAAATCTAGAGGAGGAAGAATGGAGATCCGTTTAGAGGCAGGTTTAAAAAGGCCATGTGATGCTACAGAGTCAGCCAAGTTAGTATCAGAGGCAGCGGTTGTCGTTAGGTGTCATGTACGTATCCTCCCAACATGGATTCAGTACAGGAATGACAAAGACGAAACCCAGTTCAACACCTTCCTCGACCATTTATCTGTAAGTATGGTTATGTATGGAAACTAGTAATATCGTCTTGCTCTATCCCATACTTTCTAGGTTGTTGATAATGAGACTCCCATAATTTTCAACAGATGAGGTTCAAGTTGGATAGCCAAGATGATGCAACCAGACAAGCTTGCACCCATGTTTTCAAGTCTGCTCTGCGACAGTATCGGTATAACTTGAGGAAAACTCACTTTGAAGGCAAGGCTAATAGTGAACTTTCCCAAACATCTCCAGTGGAAAATATATCGGATGAAGACTGGAGGGGCCTTGTTAAACACTGGTCTGATCCGAAGTATCAGGTACATTATATATATGTGATCAGATCACATGTTGAAGTCCTATTTACGCATGTGCCACACAAATCTATCTTCTTGTAGGTGATCTGTTCAAAGAACAAGGACAACCGTACGAAAGTGAAATTCCAACAGACGACAGGATCTCGTAGCTATATTGCACACTGCGAGGCTCTTGTAATTAGCTGTTGTTTCACTCTTTTCGTTGTACCATATTATCAGATCTATATTGACTTGTTCGAAATGCAGAGGAAAGCCCGTAAGGACCAAAAAGTACCTGAACCAAATGTTGTGGAAATCTTCAAGGACTGTCACACCAGCAAGAAGAAGGGCATGACTACACCAGTCAAAGCCGCTGGTGTAAGTCCTTAATCCTCATGCCTTCTAACTACTACTTACTCTGACTTGTGCCTTGAACTGCATGGTTTGCAGCCAATGTCTATTACTCTTTTCAATTTTATACACAATTGTCTTAGCGTATCATTGCACCTTACAAGGTTTAAAAGAGAGGAGTCATGTTCCTTTGATCTTGACCCGTAATCTAGTTCCGTGCTGGACTTTCCCACACAACGTTACAATTGCCTGTTTGTCTGTTCTCAGTTGTTTTGTGATATGAATGATGTCATACTATGCTTACCGTATTATAAACATCGTCTCTTTATCCTTAGCCCTCAATACAATGTGAAGAAATAGACAATACATTAGCGATGGTACATGGTCATATGTTTGGAACCTGGTTTTATTATGTACTTTGCAATAAAATATAACTAATATTTTACATGGGTTCACCAGAATAAGTTCTGTATATAGACCAAAGCTATTTTGTTTGTTTTTGCTGCCTCCTTAATATCTTCTGTTCTGGTACTACTAATGTAAAACCTCAACTTTTCAGCGAGCTATAGAAAAAATGGTGGAACCGCCACCTTCTGAAGGTGGCGAGGCAACTATAACCGCAATGTCAGCTCTTGCTGCAGTGGGTCAGTACCTGTCCACTACCAGTGCCAAAAGCACGTTCTTGCGTAATACTAGGTTGGTTGTTAAGGCAATATCGTCCAAACTGCCTCATGATCAAGATATGCAAACTCAAAGCAATGTTGTATCTGCGCTCCAGACACAAGTCCATTCCCTAACAGAGGCCCTTTGTGAAACAAGGAGAAACATTGCTCAATGTCGTCAAGATATGCATGGTTTTGAAACCAGACTATTAGACATTTGCTATGTTGTTCAGGAGCCTAGGGGAAATGAAGGCGAGGGTTATGGTGCTCCATTGGACAATACAACATGAAAATGTAACAGTCAGGTCAAATGAACCGAGCTTCCGAACTTCTGGTGGTGCATTTATCTACTAGACTATTAAGTTTTATGCCAACCTTCCTTTTGTTATATAGTTGTAATTTGTTTTTGTGCGATAAAAAATTTATTCTTAACGTGCAGCCACCGGCTGAAGAAAACAACAAGCCATTTTTGTATAGTGTAGGGTGTTCCCTATATTTGCACTGGTGGCAATCTTTGATGCCGAGTGAATGTAATTTGTGCAATCGCCTTAATAGCCTAGCGTTAGTTTCGGCCTTATTTATTTCCTAGTCTTCTTTTTCCCTAGTTTGCTAGTGGCCGCAACTACCATGGGCCATATATGGGTCGTAGGATCCATGGGTCTCCTATGGGCTGTCGATAAATGGGCCTGTAATCGGTGGGCCTCGGGCCGTCAATAAATGGGCCTGTAATCGGTGGGCCTCAGGCCGTCGGATAAATGGTTCTACATGGGCCATAATCGGGCGTAATTAGTATCGGCCCAGCATGGTAACAGGCCGTTGATAGGTCGTAGGACTGCAAAGGCTTAATTCTGTCACTGGCATAACGGGTCGTTAATGGGCCAAAATATAGGACGGGCTGGAAACAGCGCAACGGGTTAACAGGCCAGAAACGGGCCGACTCTTGCCATGGCCGAATTTGGCCCATTAGGGTAACAGGCTAGTAACGGGCCGACTCTTGCCATGGGCCGAATTTGGCCCATTTGGGGAACATGCCAGTAACGGGCCGACTCTTGCCATGGGCCGAATTTGGCCCATTAGGGGAATAGGCCAGTAACGGGCCGGAAGTAATCGAGGGCCGAAAGGAGCCCAAGAACGTATGGGCTGTCAATAGGCCGAAAGCTAACACGGGCTGGAAACGGCCCACGTAAATCGCGGGCCGTTAACGAGTACAAAGAAAATTACTGTTCATTATGGGCTAGAGTCACCGTGGGCCTGTAAAGGGCTGAAAGATACGAAGGCCTCATATGGGCCGAAAGACGTCGTGGGCCATACATGGGCCGAAAGTGAAATGGGCTGGTGTTATATTTGACGGCCCACATGACGTTGTTGGGCCGATTTCCTTTAGGGCCTAATGGGCTGTGAGTTAATGGGCCGTAAAATGGGCTATTTGCGAAGAGACCGTTAACAGGCTTTTCATGGGCCAGCCCGTTAACTTTTGACCAAGTCAAACGCGCCAGCTTTGTAAGCTAAATGGGCTAGTGGTGGGCCGTGGCATGTGTCGACATATCATAGGCACCTATCTGACCCACTGACGAGCTGACACGTGTTTCCTCCGGCCAATAAGAATTTTACACGTGGAAATTTCCCACTGGTCGGGGCTGTTAACGGGTTATCGGATCCAAAACCTGACCCGATAGCTTAACAGCGTTTCGTTACGGTGGATGCCACGTGTCGGTCACCCTTGACGAAAGCACTTCTGTGACGCGCGATTTATCGTCATGGAAGTGGACACTTCCGTGATGATAATTTTGGTAATGTCATGGAACAATTCTACGACAGCACAGGTATGACTATCTTGATTCTGTCATAAAATCGTCATGGATGTACATGCATGACAAAAAACTGACCTACTGTGACAAACAAGTATCATCACAGAAGTGTATTTTTTTTGTAGTGGGTCCATCGGGTGGGGCCACCTGCCCCCCGGGGGGGCAAGTGGGCTAAATATGGGTGGGAACCAGCCCCTAGTGGGCTGTTGCGCCCCCAAGGGCCCAAGGCGCCTAGGGTTGGAAACCCTAGGGGGTGGGGGTGCCTCCCACCTGCTTGGGGGGCAAGTCTCCCCCCTTGGCCGCCGCCCCCCTCTAGATGCATCTAGGGGTGTCAGCCACCTCTTCCCTTTCCCCTATAAATAGTGAGGGGGTAGGAGGGAAGCCGCACCCTTCCCCTAGCGCAGCCCTCCCCCCTTTCCAACTCCTCCTCCTCCGTAGTGCTTAGTGAAGCTTTGCCGGAGAACCACGAGCTCCACCACCACGCTGTCGTGCTACCGGAGTTCTCCCTCAACTTCTCCTTCCCCCATGCTGGATCAAGAAGGAGGATACGTCCCCGGGCTTTACATGTGTTTAATGCGGAGGCACCGTCCGTTCGATGCTTGGATCGGATCTTCCATGATATGAATCGCTGCGAGTACGACTCCATCAACCGCCTTCTCATAACACTTCCGCTTACCGATCTTCAAGGGTATGAAGATGCACTCCCTCTCTATCGTTGCTAGCTTCTCCTAGATTGATCTTGGTGACACATAGGAAATTTTTTGAATTACTACTGCGTTCCCCAACAGCCCGGACCAACCTTACATGACCGCGTTCATGAGAACGGTTCCACCGACAGACATGCAACTAGTTTTGCATAAAGGTGGCTGGCGGGTGTCTGTTTCTCCAACTTTAGTTGAATCAAATTTGACTGCAGCCGGTCCTTGTGAAGGTTTAAACAGCAAACTTGATAAATCACCGTTGTGGTTTTTGTGCCGTAGGTATGTATGGTTCATGCTAGAAGCCCATAGCAGCCACGTAAAACTTGCAATAAACAAAGTAGAGGACGTCTAACTTGTTTTGCAGGGCATGTTGTGATGTGATATGGTCAAGACATGATGTGATATAAAGATGTTGTATGAGATGATCATGTTTTGTAAAATTTATCAGCAACTGGCAGGAGCCATATGGTTGTCGCTTTATTGTATGAAATACAAATACTAAGTAATTGCTTTACTTTATCACTAAGCGGTAGCGATAGTCGTAGAAGCAATGGTTGGCGAGACAACCACGACGCTACAATGGAGATCAAGGTGTCAAGCCGGTGACGATGGAGATCATGACGTTGCTTCAATGATGGAGATCAAAAGCACAAGATGATGATGGCCATATCATGTCACATATTTTGATTGCATGTGATGTTTATCTTTATGCATCTTATTTTGCTTAGTACGGCGGTAGCGTTATAAGATGACCCATTACTAAAATTTCAAGGTATAAGTGTTCTCCCCGAGTATGCACCGTTGCGAAAGTTCTTCATGCTGATACACCACGTGATGATCGGGTGTGATAAGCTCTACGTTCAAATACAACAGGTGCAAGCTAGCTTTGTACACGCGGAATACTCGGGTTAAACTTGACGAGCCTAGCATATACAGATATGGCCTCAGAACACTGGAGACCGAAAGGTCGAACGTGAATCATATACTCCTTCCGTTCCTAAATATTTGTCTTTCTAGTGATTTCAACAAGTGACTACATATGGAGCAAAATAAGTGAATCTACACTCTAAAATATGTCTATATACATCCGTATGTGGTAGTCCATTTGAAGCCTCTAGAAAGACAAATATTTAGGAACGGAGGGAGTAGTAGATATGATCAACATAGTGATGTTCACCATTGATGACTACTCCATCTCACGTGATGATCGGACATGGTTTAGTTGATTTGGATCACATATCATTTAGATGACTTGAGGGATGTCTATCTAAGTGGGAGTTCTTAAGTAATATGATTAACTAAACTTAATTTATCATGAACTTAGTCCTTATAGTTCTTTGCATATCTATGTTGTAGATCAATGGTCCATGCTACCGTTCCTTTGAATTTTAATGTGTTCCTAGAGAAATCTAAGTTGAAAGATGATGGTAGCAACTACACGGACCGGGTCCGTAACTTGAGGATTATCCTCATTGCTGCACAGAAGAATTATATCCTTGATGCACCGCTAGGTGCACCACCTTCCCCAGCAACTGCAGACATTGTGAATGCCTGGCAGTCGTGTGTTGATGAATACTCGTTAGTTTAGTGTGCCATGCTTTACAGCTTAGAATCGGGACTTCAAAGACGTTTTGAACGTCATAGACCATATGAGATGTTCCAGGAGTTGAAGTTAATATTTCAAGCAAATGCCCGAGTTGAGAGATATGAAGTCTCCAACAAGTTCTATAGCTGTAAGATGGAGGAGAACAATTATGTGAGTGAGCACATACTCAGAATGTCTGGGTACCATAATCACTTGACTCAGCTAGGAGTTAATCTTCCAGATGATTGTGTCATTCATAGAGTTCTTCAATCACTACCACCAAGCTACAAAGGCTTCGGGATGAACTACAATATGCAAGGGATGGAAAAGACTATTCTCGAGCTCTTTGCGATGCTAAAGGCCGCGGAGGTAGAAATCAAAAAGGAGCATCAAGTGTTGATGGTTAAGAAGAGCACTAGTTCAAGAACAAGGGCAAGGGTAAAAAGAAGGGGAACTTCAAGAAGAATGACAAGCAAGTTGTCACTCCCGGGAACAAGCCTAAAAATGGACCCAAGCGTGAAACTGAGTGCTTCTACTGCAAAGGGACTGGTCACTGGAAGAGGAACTGCCCCAAGTATTTGGCAGGTAAGAAGGATGGCAAAGTGAACAAAGGTATATTTGATATGCATGTTATTTATGTGTACCTTACTAATTCTCATAGTATTGCCTGGGTATTTGATACCGGTTCGGTTGCTCATATTTGTAACTCGAAGCAGGGACTACGGATTAAACAAAGATTGGTTAAGGACGAGGTGACTATGCGCGTCGAAAATGGTTCCAAGTCCGATGTGATCATCGTTGGCACACTACCTCTACATCTTCCTTCGGGATTAGTTTTAGACCTGAATAATTGCTATTTGGTGTCTGCGTTGAGCATGAACACTATATCTGGATCTTGTTTAGTGCGAGGCGGTTATTCATTTAAATTAGAGAATAATGGTTGTTCTATTTATATGAGTAATATAATTTATGGTCATGCAACCTTGAAGAGTGGTCTATTTCTGTTGAATCTTGATCGTGATGATACGCATATTCATAATATTGATGCCAAAATATGCAAAGTTTATAATGATAGTGCAACTTATTTGTGGCACTGCCGTTTAGGTCATATCGGTGTAAAGTGCATGAAGAAAACTCCATAAAGATGGACTTTTAGAATCACTTGATTATGAATCATTTGATACTTGCGAACCGTGCCTTATGGGCAAGATGACTAAAACTTCGTTCTCCGGAACAATGGATTGAGCTAGTGACTTATTGGAAATAATACAAATTGATGTATGTGGTCCAATGACTGTTGATGCTCATGGTGGGTATTGTTATTTTCCGACCTTCACAGATGATTTGAGCAGATATGGGTATATCTACTTAATGAAACACAAGTCTGAAACATTTGAAAAGTTCAAAGAATTTTAGAGTGAAGTGGAGAATCATCGTAACAAGAAAATGAAGTTTCTATGATCTGATCGTGGAGGAGAATATTTGAGTTACGAGTTTGGCCTTCATTTAAAACAATGTGGAATAGTTTCACAGCTCACGCCACCTGGAACACCACAGCGTAACGGTGTGTCCGAACGTCAGAACCGCACTTTATTGGATATGGTGCAATCTATGATGTCTCTTACCGATTTACCACTATCATTTTGGGGTTATGCATTGGAGACAGCTGCATTCACTTTAAATAGGGCACCGTCAAAATCCGTTGAGACCGTATGAAATGTGGTTTGGCAACAAACCTAAGCCATTGTTTCTTAAAGTTTGGGGATGCAATGCTTATGTCAAAAGGCTTCTGCCTGATAAGCTCGAACCCAAATCAGAGAAGTGCGCCTTGATAGGATACCCTAAGGAAACAATTGGGTACACCTTCTACCACAAGTCCGAAGGTAAGATTTTTGTTGCTAAGAACGGAACCTTTCTAGAGAAGGAGTTTCTCTCAAAAGAAGTGAGTGGGAGGAAAGTAGAACTTGATGAGGTAATTGTACCTGCTCTCAATTTGGAAAGTAGCTCATCCGAGAAATCTGTTCCCGTGATGCCTACACCAACTGGAGAGGAAGCTAATGATAAAGATCATGAAACTACAGATCAAGTTGTTACAGAACCTCGTAGGTCTGGCAGAGCCCGATCCGCTCCAGAGTGGTACGGTAATCCTGTTCTGGAGGTCATGTTACTTGACCATGACAAACCTACGAACTATGAAGAAGCTATGATGAGCCCAGATTCCGGTAAATGGGTTGAGGCCATGAAATCTGAGATAGGATCCATGTATGAGAACAAAGTGTGGACTTTGGTGGATCTGCCCGATGATCGGCGACCCATAGAGAATAAATGGATCTTCAAGAAGAAGACTGATGCTGATGGTAATGTTACTATCTATAAAGCTCGACTTGTTGCAAAATGTTTTCAACAAGTTCAAGGAGTTGACTATGATGAGACTTTCTCACCCATAGCGATGCTTAAGTCTATCTGAATCATGTTAGCAATTGCCGCATTTTATGATTATGAAATCTGGAAAATGGATGTCAAAACTGCATTCCTGAATGGGTTTCTTAAAGAAGAGTTGTATATGATGCAACCAGAAGGTTTTGTCGATCCTAAAGGTTCTAACAAAGTTGCAATCTCCAACGATCCATTTATGGACTGGTGCAAGCATCTCGGAGTTGGAATATACGCTTTGATGAGGTGATCAAAGCATATGGTTTTATACAGACTTTTGGAGGAGATTTACAATAAAGTGAGTGGGAGCTCTATAGCATTTCTAATACTATATGTGGATGACATATTGTTGATTGGAAATGATGTAGAATTTCTGAATAGCATAAAAGGATACTTGAATAAGTGTTTTTCAATGAAAAACCTCGGTGAAGCTGCTTATATATTGGGCATCAAGATCTATAGAGATAGATCAAGACGCTTGATAGGACTTTCACAAAGCACATACCTTGATAAAATTTTGAAGAAGTTCAAAATGGATTAGTCAAAGAAAGGGTTCTTGCCTGTGTTACAAGGTGTGAAGTTGAGTCAGACTCAATGCCCGATCACTGTAGAAGATAGAGAGAAAATTAAAGTCATTCCCTATGCCTCAGCCATAGGTTCTATCATGTATGCTATGTTGTGTACCAGACCTGTTGTGTGCCTTTCTATAAGTTTAGCAGGGAGGTACCAAAGTAATCCAGGAGTGGATCACTGGACAGCGGTCAAGAACATCTTGAAGTACCTGAAAAGGACTAGGGATATGTTTCTCCTTTATGGAGGTGACAAAGAGCTTGTCGTAAGTGGTTACGTCGACGCTAGCTTTGACACTGATCCGGAGGACTCTAAGTCAAAAACCAGATACATATTTTTATTGAATGGTGGAGCTGCCAGTTGGTGCAGTTCCAACAAGAGCGTCGTGGTGGGATCTACGTGTGAAGCAGAGTACATAGCTGCTTCATAAGTAGCAAATGAAGGAGTATGGATGAAGGAGTTCATATACGATCTAGGTGTAATACCTAGTGCATCGGGTCCAATGAAAATCTTTTGTGATAATACTGGAGAAATTGCCTTGGCGAAGGAATCCATATTTAACAAAAAGACCAAACACATCAAGAGACGCTTCAACTCCATCCGAGATTTGGTCAAGGAGGGAGACATAGAGATTTGCAAAATACATACGGATCTGAATGTTTCAGACCCGTTGACTAAGCCTCTTCCACGAGCAAAACATGATCAGCACCAAGACTCCATGGGTGTTAGATTCATTAGAATGTAATCTAGATTATTGACTCTAGTGCAAGTGGGAGACTGAAGGAAATATGCCCTAGAGGCAATAATAAAGTTGTTATTTTATATTTGCTTAATCATGATAAATGTTTATTATTCATGCAAGAATTGTATTAACCGGAAATTTGATACATGTGTGAATACACAGACAAAATACTATGTCCCTAGTATGCCTCTACTAGACTAGCTCGTTGATCAAAGATGGTTAAGTTTCCTAGCCATGGACATGAGTTTTCATTTGATAAACGGGGTCACATCATTAGTGGAATGATGTGATGGACAAGACCCATCCGTTAGCTTAGCATAATGATCATTCAGTTTTATTGCTACTGCTTTCTTCGTGTCAAATATATATTCCTCCGACTATGAGATTATGCAACTCCCGGACACCGGAGGAATGCCTTATGTGCTATCAAACGTCACAACGTAACTGGGTGATTATAAAGATTCTCCACAGGTATTTCCGAAGGTGTTTATTGGGTTGGCATAGATCGAGATTAGGATTTGTCACTCCGATTATCGGAGAGTTATCTCTGGGCCCTCTCTGTAATGCACATCATATGAAGCCTTGCAAGCAATGTGACTAATGAGTTATATACGGGATGATGCACTACGGAACAAGTAAAGAGACTTGCCAGTAACGAGATTGAACTAGGTATGAAGATACCGATGATGGAATCTCGGGCAAGTAACATACCGATGACAAAGGGAATAACGTATGTTGACATTGCGGTTCGACCGATAAAGATCTTTGTAGAATATGTGGGAACCAATATGAGCATCCAGGTTCCGCTATTGGTTATTGACCGGAGATGTGTCTCGGTCATGTCTACATAGTTCTTGAACCCGTAGGGTCCGCATGCTTAACGTTCGATGACGATATATATTATATGAGTTATGTGTTTTGGTGACCGAAGGTTGTTTAGAGTCCTGGATGAGATCACGGACATGACAAGGAGTCTCAAAATGGTCGAGAGGTAAAGATTGATATATTGGAAGGTTATATTCGGACACCGGAATGTTTCGGGGATTTTTCGGAGTACCGAGGGGTTACCGGAACCCCCCGGGAAAGTTAATGAGCCTAATGGGCCATAGGGGAGAGGAGGAGGCAGGCCACAGGAGGTGGTGCCCTGCATGGGAGTCCGAATTGGACTAGGGGAGGAGGCGCGGCCCCCCTTTCCTTCTCCCTCTCTCTCCCTTCCCCCTTTTTCCCCTCCGGAAAGGAAGGGGGTCCGAATTGCACTGGAAGTCCTTGTAGGACTCCCCCCTTGGGGGCGCGCCCTGGCCGGCCATCTCCCCTCTTCCTCCTTTATATACGGGGGCATGGGGGCACTGACGAGGACATGTATTAGGGGTAGGGTAACAGGCCTGACCTAAAGACCCTACCCATAGACACCATACACTTTGTACTGAGCCCCTGGGCTAGATCACCGTCCAGACGTACCGCAACTTGAAAGTCACTCGGACGGCAACAACCACTCGGAGCACAACACTCCACTCGACGAGCTCATTCCACTCGGCCGTGTAACTCACTCGGATATGCGAAGACCAATAGTCAGCATGACGGTTTTGTAGTGGGCAGGTATTATGGCATTGATGCTCCACTTTGTAACATAGGAGGTGAGGGAGTGGCGCACTCTATATAAGCCACCCCCCACCACTAGACTTGGGGGCTTTTTTCCTTCCATCTCTCTCTCTCTCTCTCTAGTCTCCGGACTTAGCTTAGGCATGAGGATCGGTTCCTCTCACACACACACACACACATTGTAATCCCCGGATACATACTAAGATAAAACAAAGCCTCTCCGGAGCACGAGACGTAGGGTTGTTATCTCCATCGAGAGAGGCCCGAACTCGCTAAAACCATCGTGTCACCCATATGCATCTCGATAGATCATGCTCCTTTACCCTACCCCCTTTCTATTGTCGGAATCGTTACCACGACAGTTGGCGCCCACCGTGGGGCATGGTGTCTTTCGAGCCATGATGCAAATGGTTTTCTTCAATGTTCGTCCACCGATCAACATCATCAATGGAGGATCTGATCCAGGATGTTTCGGACATCACTCCATTCACAGGGGAGTCATGATACTCTTTGTATATTGGGATCAGGAAGTCCCATTCCACACTTTCTTATTCTTTACAATCGATCTTTAATCTAACAATGGTTGTTTTTCTTTTGTATCTACATATACTCACAAGGAGGATGGCCGCTTCTCTTTTTGACATCAACCAGAGAGCGCGAGCAACAGCGGCACCATTCGGACAAACGCCATGAAGGCCGAGCTCCCGACATGGCCAGTCCGCTGTCGCCTGTCTTCTTCATCACCAACTGCCGACGTGAAAGTAGGAAGCCAACTGCGCCTCCGCATAGGGCCACCAACGTCGTCCGCTTCATCGTCGTCACGCAGGACCACCAGTGCCGTCTGCATCATCATCATCACGCACGACCACCGGCGTCGTCGTCATGCACAGCCGCCGTCGCCGTTCGCGTCGTCGTCGACTTCGGCCTCGTCTTCTCGGCTGCTCGGTGCCGATCTCCGCAGTGGAGGTGCAGGCCCGGCGCGGCATAGGCGCGCAGCACTCCTTCCTCCGGCGCCGGTCGCCGGCGACGGTCTCGGTGGCAGGGGTGCGCTGCAACAGCAACCTACAAAACAACTTCGTCCCGCAACCGATGGCCATGGAATCAATGACTGGTAAGTGCATGCGTAACTTGGGCCGTTTCCTCACTTAACTAACTGCATGCAGGAAAAGATGGAAACGGAAGGACGCGGTGAAGGAATCTTCAACGCCGGATTAATTGGCTGCCTCATTAATTAGCCATTCAAACAAGGTGCGTTGATGCATATTTTTCACAGCCTCCAGCGCAAACGCAGCTTGCATTGACTTCTAGCCGGCCTAGCCGCTCCGCTACTCTGGTACGCTCGGATAAATACAAGTCTACACTCGACATATGCAACACACAACCAGCCCGACTGGTCAACCCAACACTCAGGCACGCATCGTTTTCTTGGACACGTTCATGCGACTAACGTGCATGCACTTGATCATTCGTGTGTTCCCACTCGGTCGGACGCCTCTTCAACGACATGCTCAACTCGACCGCCCCATGCGATGCCACTCGGTTGGACACGTCCTCAAAACTCGGGCACCCGCTCATCGCCACTCTACGGGACGCATCTACATCGCCCGGACGCTCCGCGCGTCGCCACTCTACAGGACGCATCTACATCACTCGGACGGCCCGCGCATCGTCACTCCGTGGCACACGTCTACTTCACACGTATGCCCCGCGCATCGTCACTCCGCGGGACTCCTCTACTTCACCCGGACGGCCCGTGCATCGTCACTCCGCAGCACACATCTACTTCACACGGACGCCCCGCGCATCGTCACTCCGCGAGACTCATCTACTTCACTCGGACGCCCCGCGCGTCGCCATTGGTTGGTCACCTCATAACCACTCGACCGCTCCGGGCGTTGCCAATCGGTTGGTCACCTCATCACCACTCGGTCACCCCGCTACACAGTTTTTACAATCTCATAAATGATTGTTATTCTTTTTTATATGCTCTAAATCCCCCCCCCCAGTGGGTGACTTAGTTGCGAATGCGTCTCGCCTAAGTTTAAAAAATCCTGCTGAGTGGACAGCAACCCTCCCACTCGGGGGCTTAGCTGCAGTCCAGTACTCGCCTAAGTTTCCAAAAATCCTGCCGAGTGGAGAGCAACCCTCCCACTCGGGGGCTTAGCTGCAGTCCAGTACTCGCCTAAGTTTCCAAAAATCCTACCGAGTGGAGAGCAACCCTCCCACTCGGGGGCTTAGCTGCAGTCCAGTACTCGCCTAAGTTTCCAAAAATCCTACCGAGTGGAGAGCAACCCTCCCACTTGGGGGTTTAGCTGCAGTCCAGTACTCGCCTAAGTTTCAAAAAATCCTGCCGAGTGGAGAGCAACCCTCCCACTCGGGGCTTAGCTACAGTCTAGTACTCGCCTAAGTTTCAAAAAATCCTACCGAGTGGAGAGCAACCCTCCCACTCGGGGGCTTAGCTGCAGTCCAGTACTCGCCTAAGTTTCCAAAAATCCTACCTAGTGGAGAGCAACCCTCCCACTCGGGGGCTTAGCTGCAGTCCAGTACTCGCCTAAGTTTCAAAAAATCCTACCGAGTGGATAGCAACCCTCCCACTCGGGGGCTTAGCTGCAGTCCAGTACTCGCCTAAGTTTCAAAAAATCCTACCGAATGGAGAGCAACCCTCCCACTTGGGGGCTTAGCTGCAGTCCAATACTCGCCTAAGTTTGAAAATCCTACCGAGTGGAGAGCAACCCTCCCACTCGGAGGGCTTAGCTGCAGTCTAGTACTCGCCTAAGTTTAAAAACACCAGTGGCCGCCCTGCGCGTCGCCACTCGGTTGGTCACCTCATAACCACTCGGCCGCCCCGCGCGTCGCCACAGGTTGGTCACCTCATAACCACTCGGCCGCCCCGTTCGTCGCCACTCGGTTAGTCACCTCATCACCACTCGGCCGCCCCGCGCGTCGCCACAGGTTGTTCACCGCATAACCACTCGGCCGCCCCGTGCGTCGCCACTCGGTTGGTCACCTCATCACCACTCGGCCGTGCCGCGCGTCGCCACTAGGTTGGTCACCTCATAACCACTCGGCCGCCCCGCGCGTCGCCACAGCTTGGTCACCTCATAACCAGTCGACCGCCCCGTGCATCGCCACTCGGTTGGTCACCTCATAACCACTCGGCTGCCCCGCGCGTCGCCACAGGTTGGTCACCTCATAACCACTCGCCCGCCCCGTGCGTTGCCACTCGGTTGGTCACCTCATCACCACTCGGCCGCCCCGCGCGTCGCCACAGGTTTGTCACCTCATAACCACTCGGCCGCCCCGTGCGTCGCCACTCGGTTAGTCACCTCATAACCACTCAGCCGCCCCGCGCGTCGCCACAGGTTGGTCACCTCATAACCACTCGGCCGCCCCGTGCATCGCCACTCGGTTGGTCACCTCATAACCACTCGGCCGCCCCGCGCGTCGCCACAGGTTGGTCACCTCATAACCAGTCGGCCGCCCCGTGCGTCGCCACTCGGTTGGTCACCTCATAACCACTCGGCCGCGTCGCCACAGGTTGGTCACCTCATAACCACTCGGCCGCCCCGTGCGTCGCCACTCGGTTGATCACCTCATCACCACTCGGCCGCCCCGCGCATCGCCACAGGTTGGTCACCGCATAACCACTCGGCCGCCCCGTGTGTCGCCACTCGGTTCGTCACCTTATCACCACTCGGCCGCCCCGCGCGTCGCCACAGGTTGGTCACCGCATAACCACTCGGCCGCCTCGTGCGTCGCCACTCGGTTGGTCACCTCATCACCACTCGGCCGCCCCGCGCGTCGCCACTCGGTTGGTCACCTCATAACCACTCGGCCGCCCCGCGCGTCGCCACAGGTTGGTCACCTCATAACCAGTCGGCTGTCCCGTGCGTCGCCACTCGGTTGGTCACCTCATAACCACTCGGCCGCGTCGCCACAGGTTGGTCACCTCATAACCACTCGGCCGCCCCGTTCGTCGCCACTCGGTTAGTCACCTCATCACCACTCGGCCGCCCCGCGCGTCGCCACAGGTTGTTCACCGCATAACCACTCGGCCGCCCCGTGCGTCGCCACTCGGTTGGTCACCTCATCACCACTCGGCCGTGCCGCGCGTCGCCACTAGGTTGGTCACCTCATAACCACTCGGCCGCCCCGCGCGTCGCCACAGCTTGGTCACCTCATAACCAGTCGACCGCCCCGTGCATCGCCACTCGGTTGGTCACCTCATAACCACTCGGCTGCCCCGCGCGTCGCCACAGGTTGGTCACCTCATAACCACTCGCCCGCCCCGTGCGTTGCCACTCGGTTGGTCACCTCATCACCACTCGGCCGCCCCGCGCGTCGCCACAGGTTTGTCACCTCATAACCACTCGGCCGCCCCGTGCGTCGCCACTCGGTTAGTCACCTCATAACCACTCAGCCGCCCCGCGCGTCGCCACAGGTTGGTCACCTCATAACCACTCGGCCGCCCCGTGCATCGCCACTCGGTTGGTCACCTCATAACCACTCGGCCGCCCCGCGCGTCGCCACAGGTTGGTCACCTCATAACCAGTCGGCCGCCCCGTGCGTCGCCACTCGGTTGGTCACCTCATAACCACTCGGCCGCGTCGCCACAGGTTGGTCACCTCATAACCACTCGGCCGCCCCGTGCGTCGCCACTCGGTTGATCACCTCATCACCACTCGGCCGCCCCGCGCATCGCCACAGGTTGGTCACCGCATAACCACTCGGCCGCCCCGTGTGTCGCCACTCGGTTCGTCACCTTATCACCACTCGGCCGCCCCGCGCGTCGCCACAGGTTGGTCACCGCATAACCACTCGGCCGCCTCGTGCGTCGCCACTCGGTTGGTCACCTCATCACCACTCGGCCGCCCCGCGCGTCGCCACTCGGTTGGTCACCTCATAACCACTCGGCCGCCCCGCGCGTCGCCACAGGTTGGTCACCTCATAACCAGTCGGCTGTCCCGTGCGTCGCCACTCGGTTGGTCACCTCATAACCACTTGGCTGCCCCGCGCGTCGCCACAGGTTGGTCACCGCATAACCACTCGGCCGCCCCGTGCGTCGCCACTCGGTTGGTCACCTCATCACTACTCGGCCGCCCCGCGCGTCGCCACAGGTTGGTCACCGCATAACCACTCGACCGCCCCATGCGTCGCCACTCGGTTGGTCACCTCATCACCACTCGGCCGCCCCGCGCGTTGCCACTCAGTTGGTCACCTCAGAACCACTCGGCCGCCCCGCGCGTCGCCATCGGTTGGTCACCTCATAACCACTCGGCCGCCCCGCGCGTCGCCATCGGTTGGTCACCTCATCACCACTCGGCCGCCCCGTGCGTCGCCACTCGGTTGGTCACCTCATCACCATTTGGCCGCCCCGCGCGTCGCCACTCGGTTGGTCACCTCATCACCACTTGACCGCCCCGCGCGCCTTCAGACAGCTAAGTCATTTTACATTATGTTATTTTTGTCTTCCCGAGTATTCCGTAATTCACACATCACGTTCACTCGGAGGCCATGCCACCGAGCGTACCTCTACGCTCGGTTGCTTATTTTCAGATACTTTCTTAGTACTGGTTATGTGACTCCCAAGTTCAACTTCCATTTTTTCGCATACATCATTCACGAACACCTTGTGTCGTTCTTCATTTCGAGTTTGCATCGGTCCTCCGGGGCTGCAACTCAGTCGAAACACTACACTTCTGTTTTATCTGAGCCAGTATTCCAATGAGTTCAGTCGGGTCCGACGCTTCGACAAGTTCGAACGGATCCTTCGCTCTTTCAGACTCTTGATGGTTAACCAGCAAGCCCCTTGCACTCCCAGCGGGTGTCTATGCGTGTTATTCACACAAATCATTCCAAGCACACATCAAATTTCCTCCAGAAATTATTTCATTGGCTTGTGCCATTGTTTACACAAGTTACGCGATCACTCACCGGCCCTATGTGCCAACTTCATCGCTGCTCACACTCGGTCACCATACTGGTCCCAGCACACCACAACACCGACCTTGTCTCTGTTGACTTCAAACACATCCGGCCAACCCCTCTGTGGAACTCTCTTCATCGTATCAATGATATAGACCTCGTCGGGCATGAGACAGATAAGTCTCTTTCATAATTAAACTTCACACTTCACTCTTTTGCAAGTTTGCCTCTTTCGAGCATCATTCGGAAGCTTCTCCTCATCTTTACCCCAAGTCCGACTCGATGAATTGCAAATCATCCATTCAAAACTAGATTTCTCGTATTCCGACATGTCCGTTGTCAAAGCCTGTAGTATGCTCGGGGGCTACGCCGCACTCGGGGGTTGCATCTCATTTGGAATGACACTCTCCTAAGTGGTCGAGTACTTCATCACCAATCAGACCCTTCACTTCAACAAGTACATTCGATCCGTCACTTTGACAAATTTCATAATCACCCAGACACTCTGTGTGCCATCTTTGTTCCTACTCAAATTTAGTTGTCGCACCGGTCTTGTTGCGCCACAGCCACACTACACCGATCTTGTCGCTACATCAGCTTCGAAAGCATCTGGCTAACTCCTTCAAGGACCATTTTTTCCACTTGGCTGGACACTTAGTCCTTCACTCGGCCACCTCGCATAGCATCACTCGGTTGTGCACATCTTCACGCCTCGGCCGCCCCGCGCGTCACCACTCGGTTGTGCGCGTCTTCACCACTTGGCCGCTCCGCGCGTCGCCACTCTATTCTGCACGTCTTCACCACTCGGCCGCCCCGCGCGTCGCCACTCGGTTGTGCACATCTTCACGCCTCGGCCGCCCCGCGCATCACCACTCGGTTGTGCGCGTCTTCACCACATGGCCGCTCCACGCGTCGCCACTCTGTTCTGCACGTCTTCACCACTCGGCCGCCCCGCGCGTCGCCACTCGGTTCTGCACGTCTTCACCTCGGCCGCCCCGCGCGTCACCACTCGGTTGTGCACGTCTCCACCACTCGGCCGCCCCGCGTGTCGCCACTCAGTTATGCACGTCTTCACCACTCGGTCGCCCCGCGCGTCACCACTCGGTTGTGCACATCTTCACCTCGGCCGCCCCGCGCGTCACCACTCGGTTGTGCGCGTCTTCACCACTCGGCCGCTCCGCGCGTCACCACTCTGTTCTGCAAGTCTTCACCACTCAGCCGCCCCGCGCGTCACCACTCGGTTGTGCGCGTCTTCACCACTCGGCTGCCCCGCACGTCGCCACTCGGTTATACACGTCCTCGCCCCTCGGCCGCCCCGCGCGTCACCATCAGTTGGACATGTCCTCACCTCTACACCGCCAACATGGGAACGACTAGGTTACTCATATGATCAAACCTCATATCACATTCTGTAGCGAGCTTACCTCTTTCAAGCATCACTCGGGGGCTACCTCCAGATCCTCAAGTACTACTCGACCTCCGAGTCGGAGAGGAACAAGTTCGATTGGTACCAGCTAAGAAGATTTTTAGTTTTCTCATACCTCCTCCGACTGCCCGCAGTCGACGGCGGTCTCGGGGACTACACCCAGTGGGTGCACTCAGCATGCCCCCACTGGAGTAATCTCCACTCGGTCCGGCCTGACCAGTCCGAGTGATGAACAACAACAACAAAACAGAGACAATCTCTAAGACTCCCGCCGACTGCCCGCAGTCGACGATAGTCTCGGGGACTACACCCAGTGGGTGCACTCAGCGTGCCCCCACTGGAATGGTATCCACTCGGAACGGTCCGCCCGGTCCGAGTGACGGCCAAACAAGAAAAAAAAAGACACGTTCCAGGCATGAAGAAATTTTGAGTAATCAGTTACTCGATGCAGGACCAGCTCCAAATCACTCCAAAAAAATTGCTATAAGGTGAGTTCAACGCTCCTCCGTGGACCCGATTGAGCTCATTTCACTTGGACACCGTGCAGTCTGGAATCCGTCAAGGCAACACGCGGAGATAAGACCACCGGGTGACCAGAGGAAGTACATAAGTGCCTCCGTAGCACTCGACTCATCTGGGAATTCACCTAAACTCGACCCGCTCAACCTCGACCGATTCGGGGGCTAATGACGAGGACATGTATTAGGGGTAGGGTAACAGGCCTGACCTAAAGACCCTACCCATAGACACCAACTTTGTACTGAGCCCCTGGGCTAGATCGCCGTCCAGACGTACCGCAACTTGAAAGTCACTCGGACGGCAACAACCACTCGGAGCACAACACTCCACTCGATGAGCTCATTCCACTCGGCCGTGTAACTCACTCGGATATGCGAAGACCAATAGTCAGCATGACGGTTTTGTAGTGGGTAGGTATTATGGCATTGATGCTCCACTTTGTAACATAGGAGGTGAGGGGTGGCGCACTCTATATAAGCCACCCCCCACCACTAGACTTGGGGGCTTTTTTCCTTCCATCTCTCTCTCTCTCTCTAGTCTCCGGACTTAGCTCAGGCATGAGGATCGGTTCCTCTCACACACACACACACACATTGTAATCCCCGGATACATACTAAGATAAAACAAAGCCTCTCCGGAGCACGAGACGTAGGGTTGTTATCTCCATCGAGAGAGGCCCGAACTCGCTAAAACCACCTGTCACCCATATGCATCTCGATAGATCATGCTCCTTTACCCTACCCCCTTTCTATTGTCGGAATCGTTACCACGACAGGCACCCCAAAGCACAACAGTTGTTTCTTAGCTATGTGCGGTGCCCCCCTCCACTGTTTACTCCTCCGGTCATACTGTCGTAGTGCTTAGGCAAAGCCCTGCGCGGATCACATCACCATCACCGTCACCATGCCATCGTGCTGACGGAAATCATCTCCTTCGTACCTCTACTGGTTCAAGAGTTCAAGCGACGTCATCGAGCTGAACGTGTGCATAACTCGGAGGTGTCGTATGTTCGGTACTTGATCGGTTGATTCGAGAAGACATTCGACAACATCAACCGCGTTAAGTTAACTCTTCCGCTTTCGATCTATGAGGGTACATGTACACACTCTCCCCCTCTCATTGCTATGCATCTCCTAGAGAGATCTTGCGTGAGCATAGAAATTTTTTTGAAATTGCATGCTACGTTTCCCAACGGTGGCATCTGTGCCAGGTCTACGCGTAGATGATATGCACGAGTAGAACACAAAGAGTTGTGGGCGGTGATCGTCATACTGCTTACCACCAATGTCTTATTTTGATTCGGCGGTATTGTGGGATGAAGCGGCCCATGTTGGAAATATGCCCTAGAGGCAATAATAAAATGGTTATTATTATATTTCCTTGTTCATGACAATTGTCTATTGTTCATGCTATAATTGTATTAACCGAAAACCGTAATACATGTGTCAATACATAGACCACAACATGTCCCTAGTGAGCCTCTAGTTGATTAGCTCATTAATCAATAGATGGTTATGGTTTCCTGACCATGGACATTGGATGTCATTGATAACGAGATCACATCATTAGGAGAATGATGTGATGGACAAGACCCAATCCTAAGCATAGCACAAGATCGTGTAGTTTGTTTGCTAGAGCTTTTCTAATGTCAAGTATCTTTCCTTAGACCATGAGATTGTGCAACTCCAGGATGCCGTAGGAATACTTTGGGTGTATCAAACATCACAACGTAACTGGGTGACCATAAAGGTGCACTATAGGTATCTCTGAAAGTGTCTGTTGCGTTGGCACGAATCGAGGCTGTGATTTGTCACTCTGTATGACAGAGAGGTATCTCTGGGCCCACTCAGTAACGCATCATCATAATGAGCTCAATGTGAGTAAGGAGTTAGCCACGGGATCATGCATTATGGAACGAGTAAAGAGACTTGCCAGTAACGAGATTGAACGAGGTACGGGGATACCGACGATCGAATCTCGGGCAAGTAAAATACCGATGGACAAAGGGAATTGTAAAGGGTATTGATTGAATCCCCGACATCATGGTTCATCCGATGAGATCATCGTGGAACATGTGGAAGCCAATATGGATATCAAGATCCCGCTATTGGTTATTGGCCATAGAGATGTCTCAGTCATGTCTGCATGGTTCCCGAACCCGTAGGGTCTACACGCTTAAGGTTCGGTGACACTAGAGTTGTAATGGGAAATTGTATGTGGTTATCGAAAGTTGTTTGGAGTCCCGGATGAGATCCCGGACGTCACGAGGAGTTCCAGAATGGTCCGGAGGTGAAGATTTATATATGGGAAGTCCAGCTTCAGTCGCCGGAAGGTTTCGGGGTTATCGGAATTATACCGGGACCACCGAAAGGTGTCCGGGGGTCCACCGGGTGGGGCCACCTACCCCGGGGGGTGCAAGTGGGCTGAATATGGGTGCTAACCAGCCCCTAGTGGGCTGGTGCATGCCTCCAAGGGCCCAAGGCGCCTAGGGTTGGAAACCCTAGGGGGTGGGGGCGTCTCACACCTGCTTGGGGGGAAGTCTCCCCCCTTGGCCGTTGCCCCCCTCTAGATGCATCTAGGGGGGCCGGCCCTCTCTTCCCATTCCCCTATAACTAGGGAGGGGTTGGGAGGGCAGCCGCACGCTTCCCCTGGCACATACCTTCCCTCCTTCCAACTCCTCCTCCTCCGTAGTGCTTAGCGAAGCTCTGCTAGAGAACCACGAGCTCCACCACCACGCCATCGTGCTACCTGAGTTCTCCCTCAACTTCCCCTTCCCCATTGCTAGATCAAGAAGGAGGAGACGTCCTTGGGCTGTACGTGTGTTGAACGCGGAGGCGCCGTCCGTTCGGCGCTTGGATCGGATCTTCTGCGATTTGAATCGCCGCGAGTACGAATCCATCAACCGTGTTCTTGTAATGCTTCCGCTTAGCGATCTTCAAGAGTATGAAGATGCACTCCCTCTCTCTCGTTGCTAGCATCTCCTAGATTGATCTTGGTAACGCATAGGAAATTTTTTGAATTATTACTGCGTTCCCCAATAGTGGTATTAGAGCTAGGTCTATGCGTAGATTCTATGCACGAGTAGAACACAAGTAGTTGTGGGCGATGATTTGGTCAATTTGCTTACCGTTACTAGTCCTATCTTGATTCGACGGCATTGTGGGATGAAACGGCCCGAACGACCTTACACGTACGCTTACGTGAGACAGGTTCCACCGACTGACATGCACTTGTTGCATAAGGTGGCTAGCGGGTGTTTGTCTCCCCCACTTTAGTCGGATCGGATTCTATGAAGAGAGTCCTTATGAAGGGTAAATAGCAATTGGCATATCACCGTTGTGGCTTCTGCGTAGGTAAGAAACGTTCTTGCTAGAAACCCATAGCAGCCACGTAAAACATGCAACAACAATTAGAGGACATCTAACTTGCTTTTGCAGGGTATGCTATGTGATGTGATATGGCTAAAAGGATGTGATGAATTATATATGTGATGTATGAGATTGATCATGTTCTTGTAATAGGAATCACGACTTGCATGTCGATGAGTATGACAACTGCCAGGAGCCATAGGAGTTGTCTTAATTTCTTGTATGACATGCGAGTCAATATAAGCACCATGTAATTACTTTACTTTATTGCTAAACGTTAGCCATAGTAGTAGAAGTAATAGTTGGCGAGACAACTTCATGAACATACGATGACGGAGATCATGGTGTCATGCCGGTGACGATGGTGATCATGCCGTGCCTCGAAGATGGAGATCAAAAGCGCAAGATGATATTGGCCATATCATGTCACTTTATGATTTGCATGTGATGTTTGTCATGTTTACATCTTATTTGCTTAGAACGACGGTGGCATAAATAAGATGATCCCTCACTAAAATTTCAAGAAATGTGCTCCCCCTAACTGTGCACCATTGTGAAGGTTCGTTGTTTCGAAGAACCACATGATGATCAGGTATGATAGATTCTAATGTTCGCATACAACGGGTGTAAGCCAGATTTACACATGCGAAACACTTAGGTTGACTTGATGAGCTTAGCATGTACAGACATGGCCTCGGAACACGAGAGACCGAAAGGTCGAACATGAGTCGCATGGTAGATGTGATCAACATGGGGATGTTCACCGTTGATGACTAGTCCATCTCACGTGATGATCGGACACGGCATAGTCGATTCAGATCATGTATCACTTAGATGACTAGAGGGATGTCTATCTGAGTGGGAGTTCATTAAATAATTTGATTAGATGAACTTAATTATCATTAACTTAGTATAAAATTATCTTTATAATCTATCCTGTAGATCCAATGGCCCACGCTAATGTTGCCCTCAACTTCAACGCGTTCCTAGAGAAAATCAAGCTGAAAGATGATGGAAGCAACTATACGGACTGGGTCCGTAACTTGAGGATCATCCTCATAGCTGCCAAGAAAGCATATGTCCTTGAAGCACCGCTAGGTGATACACCCATTTTCCAGCAACTCAAGGTGTTATGAACGCCTGACAGTCGCGTAGTGATGATTACTCCCTGGTTCAGTGTGGCATGCTTTACAGCTTAGAATCGGGGCTCCAAAAGTGTTTTGAGTAACAGGAAGCATATGAGATGTTCCAAGAGCTGAAAATGGTTTTCCAAGCTCATGCCCGGGTCGAGAGATATGAAGTCTCCAACAAGTTCTATAGTTGTAAGATGGAGGAAAACAGTTCTGTCAGCGAGCATATACTCAAAATGTGTGGGTTGCACAACCGCTTGTCTCATCTGGGAGTTAATCTTCCAGATGACTCGGTCATTGACAGAATACTCCAGTCGTCTTCTACCTAGCTACAAGAGCTTTGTGATGAACTACAATATGCAAGGGATGGAGAAGTCCATTCCTGAGTTATATTCGATGCTGAAATCAACGGAGGTGGAGATCAAAAAGGAACATCAAGTGTTGATGGTGAATAAGACCACTAGTTTCAAGAAAGGCAAGGGAAAGAAGAGCTTCAAGAAGGATGGCAAGGGAGTTGCCGCGCCCGGTAAGTCATTTGCCGGGAAGAAGCCAAAGAATGGACCCAAGCCTGAGACTGAGTGCTTTTATTGCAAGGAAAATGGTCACTGGAAGCGGAACTGCCCCAAGTACTTAGCGGATAAGAAGGTCGGCAACGCCAAAGTTATATATGATATACATGTTATTGATGTGTACCTTACCAGCGCTCGTAGTAGCTCCTGGCTATTTGATACCGGTGCGGTTGCTCATATTTGTAACTCAAAATAGGAGCTGCGGAATAAGTGGAGACTGGCGAACGACGAGGTGACGATGCACGTTGGGAATGGTTCCAAGGTCGATGTGATCATCGTGGGCACGCTACCTCTACATCTACCTTCAGGATTAGTTTTAAACCTCAATAATTGTTATTTGGTACCAGCTTTAAGCATGAACATTGTATCTGGATCTCGTTTGATGCGAGATGGCTACTTATTTAAATCCGAGAATAACGGTTATTCTATTTATATGAGAGATATGTTTTATGGTCATGCCCCGCTGGTCAATCATTTATTTTTATTGAATCTCGAACGTGATGTTACACATATTCATAGTGTGAATGCCAAAAGATGTAAGGTTGATGATGATAGTCCCACATACTTGTGGCACTGCCGCCTTGGTCGCCTTGGTCGATGTTTGTTCTACGGACGTGTGGAAGACGAATGGACCGCATATTCGTATTTGTCTCGTCGTTTTGAGCAACTTCCATGTAGAAAAAAAATTCATCCAAGTCATGTATTATTTTCTATGAATTTCTAAAGTTTAGATGTATTCTAAAATTAATTTTAATTCAAAAATAAAGACTAAAATGCTATGGGTATCCAGCCTTGTGTACACAGAGGCTGACAGTGGGTCCAGGGGGTCCCTGTTGACCAATCAACGTTGACTGGTCAACAGGGGTGGCCCCCCGTCGTAGGTTGTTTAACTAACTAAAAAATTAATTAGACTAATTAGGTTTAATTTAACTAATTAACCTAAATTATATAACTTATTGTTTTAATTATTTTTTAAAACATAAAACATTTTTTTACAAGGGAGGCCCCCCCGCTGCCAGTGGCACAAAGGCCACTGGAGCGGGCTTAACAAGCGCAGGGGCATGGGCGCCCGCCCGAACAGGACACGGGCGAGGGGATGCGCCAGGGCGCCGGCACAGCGCCAGCGCCAGACGCCGGAGGTGGCCGGGGGAGGGTGGTCGTCGGTGAGTGAGGGCACTAGACCCGGGCACAGGGCGGTGTGTGGCGCGATGACGACGACGCATAGGAGCGGCAGCGATAGGCGATGAGCAGCGGGCAGCACAGCAGGGAGGGGCAGCCCAGGCGCGGCAACCAGAGTCGGCGAGGCGACAGCCGAAGGCGGCGGCTGGAAGCGGGCTGGGGTAGGGGCGGCAGAGCAGCGCGACAGCGGGGCGGCGGGTGTCGGTGTCAAAACCGACGGATCTCGGGTAGGGGGTCCCAAGCTGTGCGTCTTAGGATCGATGGTAACATGAACACGGGATTTTACCCAGCTTCTGGCTCTCTTGATGAGATAATACCCTACATGCTGCTTGATTGACTTTAATGAGTATAGGGGTTACAAGAGTTGATCTACCCCGAGATCATATGTTGTGGTCTAAACCGTAGAGGTATGATGAGTAATGTCATAATAATCTATCGACTAGCCTGGCATCGGTTTATATAATGTACCAGAGGCCTAGGATAACAAGAGTCCTAGCCGAATACGCCGGTGGGGAGGAGTCCTTGTCTTGATCACCAAGTCTTGTAGAATCTTCCTTGTGTATACTTCGACTGTCTGAACTGGCTCATGAGTATACGGCCATGAGGGTCCTCGATTCAATCTAACTGATCGAGGGATGACGTGGTGAGTACCCCCTAGTCCAGGACACCGCCAGTAGCCCCCTGAACCGGTCTTCAAGTTGGGGACGCTCCTCGATTCTTCCGAACTGTTCTTCATCTTCGGTCGTCGGTCTTGAAAACTGGTTCAACAAATCTGCTCATCCTCGATCTTGAGAATCGCCGAAGTAAATCCGAAGAGTTTACACGTCGGGTATCCGAGGAGCCCCTTTAAGTTCTTGGCCTTTATCAATGCCTTGTTATTTTAATGCCACACCTCGGGTTTTAAGTTGTTCCGGGGCGGCAGTGTCCTCTTGCGTCCGAGCTCCAACGCCGAACTGTATTCGAGGTGTCTTTTGCAGTCGAGCACCAACGCCGGACTGCTTCCGAGCTCCAACGCCGGAATGTATCTGAGCTCCAACGCCGGACTGTGTCCAAGCTCCAACGCCAGACTATATCTGAGCTCCAACGCCGGATTATATCCGAGGTGACATAGATCACCTTGGCTCAAAAAAGTTGAAAGAGTTTAGCTAAGCTTAATACCGGAAATGCCCTCTATGGAGCCAGCCACTGGCGCCCGAGCTTTATGTCGGACTGCTTCTGGGGTGGTGCACCACCTTGGCCACGCGCTGATTTTTATGAATTTAATTCCGAATTGTGCAATGTAATCTCTGACGAGATGTATAGCCAGTATATGTATATCAGTAACCCTCAAGGTGCGTATTGGCCTAATATCCGGGATGCACCTGAAGGAAAAAATCAAACCGCTGACCCTAGTAGCCCTGGGACTCAGGTCGATGTGTAAAATCAGCCTGAGGATCAATTCCCGGCTCAGCAGCATACTTAGGAATAAAAACACGGTGTGCGAAGTCCTTGAGACTCAGGTTGGGTGCGGCCGACCAAACTGAGGATAATAATCTCCTCAAAAACTATATTGCACTTTAAATTTTCCGTATGGGATTGTCAATGCAGTAGCCCCCGAGCCACTGGTCGGGTGGCAACACCAGATCAGGGGATCGATGTACCCCTTTAATATTTGTAAATGATAAGCACGAAGCCCAGTAGCCCCCGAGCCTTAATGTGGGCACGGGTGGCTGAATTAAGGATCGATATCCGTAGTAAAATCACAAATTATGTGTAATGATTATATGTATCCAAGTACTTTACATCATTAATGCTCGGATCCGCATTGTAAAAAACTTGTTGACCGACCATTGGCTTCCACCTCCTTGGCCAAAAGCTGAGGAGTGTTTGTCCTACTTTATGAAGCCTTTATGAGGGCAAAGTTTTACGACAAACAAGGCAATCCGGCCATACGGTTTTATAAACAAAGGTACGCGGAGAGATATGTTATATTACTTTTTAACGTAAGAAACATCTTTCAGAGAAAATAGTCCCGCTATCGGTTCCTTTCTTTGGGTTGTCATGCTAAGCATGATCATGAAGCCTCAACTCTGATCAATGTGGGAGGAAAATATTGAGGACTTAGTTCGAGGAAAGCTTCCTGAACTCTATGGTATTAATGAACAAAAAATTCAACTTTCGTCGTTGCCGACCAATGTGATCCTTTAAGATTGCTAGCTTTTGGCTTCACCCAGTCTGAGGTACTAACTCGGATGACCCGGTAGTAACAATCACAGAGGTGCTCCCTTTACCGCCTAGCCGAACAATCGGGAACATAGGGGTAAGCACAGGAGCCAGGCAACCCAGCTTGGCCAAAATCTTAAGTCAAATTGATCCATATTTATGGCTTTATAACAATAATTACGGAAGGCAACGCTTGTATAATGAATACAAATGTTGATGATATATACTTATTTTGACTCCATTGCGACTGTTTATCAGTTGAAAGTGGCCCATCGTCGGCTTCTACCCCTTTGTAGATACTACGCAGGGTGTTTCTGCAATAACCAGACAACCCTTAGCCGACGTCTCGGTGCCCGGAGGCGGTTGTGTTAGCAGAAATGAGACAATCAGATATCTTGGCTTTATAACTTTCACTTAGTCATAGGAGCTTTGAACTGGGGAAGCTAGCTACGAGCCCCCGGTTAGTGTTCGGTACCAGCTGAGGTCAAGCCGTAAACACTTTGGCCAATGTCATGAACGGCCCATCATTTAACATGGTCATCGGATCGCTGACCAATTTGCGCTTATTGTGACAGTCAGTTTTCGGCTTTCTCCACTGAGGTGCTTAACCATGCGAGTTGGAAGCACCATCATAGTGGTTCTCCCGTTGCACACCTAGCCGAACAAAGCGAACATAGGAGGCAAGCACAAGAGCCGGGCAACTCAACTATTGACCGAAGACACAATTCAAAACCGATGCATATATAGCAACATCCGAGAATGTTTTTGCCGTATCTCTAAAGGTGTCCGGCGTTGCACTGTGAGACTTATGTGAAAAGCACACAAATAGTTTAAAAGTGCCAAAAGCTTGGAAAACCAAAAAACGTAAGTAAAAACATGACGTCCGAACAAGATCAAGTGTCCGGTGCCAATCCGAAAATTGGAAAAAAATTGTGCTTCTGTCGACCAAGAAGAAGACACATTTACATCTCATATATAAATTTTAAGAGCCCCCAAGTGACTTGGGCAAAAGAATTTTATGTATAATGATTGTATGTACCGAAGTACTTATATCATATCTGTGTTCACCCGAACTTTATATGCGTCTTAACCGACCGTCGGCTTCTCCCTCTTCGGTCAAGGACCGAAAAGTGTTATGTACTCCCCCTGTCGAGAATATCGACGGTGTTTCCGATAACCAGGCAATTAGGCCATAAGGCTGTAACAGACAAAGCGCGCTCAGGGAACTTATGCTATATTACTGATGAAGTGTAAGAAGCATCTTCAAAGAAAATAGTACCCCCACCGATACATTTCTTCGGTTGCTCATTATTACTATGAGACTTGTGAAATAGATTTTTTGTACTCATGAGTTCCGTTGTGTGCCGACCATTATTGAAAACAGTAAGAGCGCTAGCTTTCGGCTTCACACAGTCTGAGGTCCGGCTCGGATGACCCGATCATGACAATCGCAGAGGTGCTCCCTTTACTCCCTAGCCGAACAATCGGGAACGTAGTGGTAAACACAGGAGCAAGGCAACCCAGCTTGCAAATCGCTTAGGTTAATATGGTGCATATTGTGGCGTAATACACGAACAAGGAACGAAGCCGTACAAGTATAATCATATGCAAGAGGAAAAGCTCCATCAAGGGAGCCCCCAAACAAATGGGGTATTTGAATATGTGCGTCACAGACAAAGTTTTGACAAGGAACTTTGTCACAAACAACTTTGTGCCAAAAAGTATAATGCTTGGTCGAACCGAACAAAATTTAAAACTGAAAGTTTTTGAGCATGAAAGCAACTTAGCTAGTTCATGTGTTCGGTGTTGATGACGTGATTCGGGCTTGTGGCGGGACGAAGACGCCCATTGAACCGACAAGGTTCGCAGTCCTCGGCATGGCCGAGGTCCCAGCCCCCAGGCCCGAGGTGTCCGAGCAAGGAGTTCACCATTCCGGAGTAGTGACCACGTAACGCGGTCAAAATCGATTACCTGCACAGATAAAACAGTGTGGTCCAGGAAATAATAATAATATATATAATCCTTGAATAATTGTTTTACGCGAGAATAATTTATTTAAAGAGATGTGGCCTGGCGCCAAAGCCAATGTCGATGTAGGGCGTCAACATGACACAGTGAAGGCGTGACAAAGCCTGAATTTGCAGGGTGGTCTGAGTTTCGGATGCGGCGTTCGCCGAACTATGTACGGAAACTGACCAAACCACCACGCGACCGTTTTTAATGTGGCCACCATTTGATAGACCTGTGTACATATGATGGAACAAACTAGAGTAATAATACTTTAAGGAAAATAAGCCCAACAAGCAAAAATTGTTAGGATTAATAGCACCTGGTTTATTTGTTGTAGTAGTCCGAAGAAAAGCGACTCCCGAAATTGGGAATTGATCCGCACACCCATTGCCTGAGGGGCGATAAAGCGACGGCATGGCGATGCTGGCAAAGGTTGGCTTGCCGAGGCAGAGCCCCGGTCCAGCTAACGTGACGAAGCTGGTCGGCTGGTGACGCCGAAGTCACCGGACTATGTCGATGAAGAAATAGCCAAGTCCCCGGTCTAGCCGAGGTGACGGAGCAGGCCGGTGAGGAGTTGTTGCAGCTGCCATGTCAGCCGAGGTGTTGAAGTAGTTCGGCGTGACGGACATTGGCTCGAAGAGGCAACAGTGCGGCCATGCCGACCCAGGTCGTAACTTGCGACGTGGTCAATGCTGGCTTGATGAAGAGACCATGCGGTGATGTCTGTGTGCCCGCTCCGTGTAGCGGCGATGTTGGTGACGGTTTATCCTTCGCGATGCCTAACTATTATTCGGCTGGCCGAGATGATGATCCGAAGAAGTTGAGCTCGGCTCAAAAAAGCAACGACGTGTCTAGCGCAGGTCGGCCGCCGTGGAGTGATGTTGTCAAGCCGGTTTGACACTGGCGCGATGGTGAAGATCGTATTGTAAAAATACTTTTAATATTAATGGGATGTGTTTGAGAATAAAACACAATACCCCATACAAAAACTTCCTTCAAAAAGGATGTCCGAAATCCCGTTCATAAAGAAGATGAACTCGGGTCGGATTCGTTCTCGCGTAGAAAACAGATCTGAAAAGTGATGCACTAATCAGAAGGTTCCCGGAGTTTGGACGGTCGGATCAAGCTGAATTTTTGATGGGTGGTAGATATAGGAATTACGCAGCCGATCAACGGTCGGATCTTCCAAAGGACGTCCGAGCTAGATGCGGGACACCACGCTCCAAACTTGTTCGGATTCTCGTCCAGATTCAACAGGGCTCCTGTATATCGGAGATTGCCGGAGATTCCTCCATCGGAACTCAACGAAATTTTGCAGGGTTGTTGCAGACTTAATTCCACATAATTCCACCGAAGCAATCGTTTAAGCGACACTCAAGGAGGCGGTGGCGGCGGATACGAGTTTGTTGTCCAGAAAAATAGCACGGTTGCCCGAGAGCAATGTTGACGTTGAGCCCCCGAGCTCCATGGATGATTCCTCCATGATCTTGATAGAGATCGGAGTTGGTGTTGATGAAGGCCCTCGTCCGAACATGACGATCGGAGGCAAGGCACAGTCCTCGGTCAAGCCAAGGTGACCAGTCGAGCCATTGACGAAGAAGTCGAGGTCGCAGTTGATCTACAGTCGAGCCATTGATCCTCTTGCCGATCACACAGCGGAACTCTCAATGAAAGCACCAATGTCAGTGTCAAAACTGGCGGATCTCGGGTAGGAGATCCCAAGCTGTGCGTCTTAGGATCGATGGTAACATGAACACGGGATTTTACCCAGCTTCGGGCTCTCTTGATGAGATAATACCCTACATGCTGCTTGATTAACTTTAATGGGTATAGGGGTTACAAGAGTTGATCAACCCTGAGATCATATGTTGTAGTCTAAACCCTAGAGGTATGATGAGTAATGTCATAATAATCTATCGACTAGCCTGGCCTCAGTTTATATAATGTACCAGAGGCCTAGGATAACAAGAGTCCTAGCCAAATACGCAGGTGGGGAGGAGTTCTTGTCTTGATCACCAAGTCTTGTAGAATCTTCCTTGTGTATACTTCGGTTGTCCGAACTGGCCCATGAGTATACGGCCATGGGGGTCCTCGGCCCAATCTAACTGATCGAGGGATGACGTGGTGAGTACCCCCTAGTCCAGGACACCGTCAGCGGGCGTGCACAACGGCGGGCGGCATTGGTCGGGCGCGAGCGGCTGCGAGGCATGCCAGGGCGCGAAGCAGAGGGCGGAGGCGAGGCGCGGTGGCCGGCGCGGGGCGCAGGGAGGATAGCATGGTGCGGTCGGACGCGTGGGGGAGCACGAACATGGGTGCGGCGAGCGTGTACGGGGGCGAGCCCGGTGCGGTTGCGGCAGGGCTTCGGCCACGGCGGGCGCAGGCGAGTGGTAGCACAAGGAGCAGGACGCGGTCTCGGGATGAGGCATGGCGGACGGGCGCGACCAGGAGCTCGCGGACTGGTAAGTGAAAGTTCCATTGGTTTACTTAGTACTAGTTACTATGCTTACCGAAAAAGGCTTTCGCCCGGCTTTACATATAAAGCAAACCGCCATAGAGCACACATACAAGCACTAGTCCACAACACACACACACACACACACACCAAGTCGCACAACAAGAGGTACAATAGGTTTTGCTGAGGGCACAACTCAACAAGCCCAAAAAAACAAAAAAAGGAGAGGCCGGCGGCCAGAGAACAAGTCCGGCCTCTAATCAGGCTCCGGCGATGGCGGAGGGAGCAGCGGCCACAAGCGGACAGCCGTGGAGCGAAGGTCGACGATGAAGGCGGAGATGGCATCATGATCCTGGGGGCGGCTAAGCGGCCGCCAAAGCTGCAAGTAACCAGACAATTTGAAGAGAACATCAGTAGCCCGTCGAAGAGGAATGCGCGGAATCACAAGTTTATTGTGGATCGTCCAGATGGTCCAAGTGAGGGCCCCAATCTCTAGCCACCTAATGTGGCGAGAAGGCAGGGGGGAGCTCTGGAGTTTGGCGAATAGGTCGGGGAAGTTGGCGTGACACCAGTTACCACCAACCACCTCTCTAAAGCAACTCCAAACAAATTGAATGGACACGCAAGAGAAGAAGATGTGATTCGAGTCTTCGGGGACATCGCAGAGTGGGCAAAGGCCAGATCTGAGGCCATTGCGCTTGCGAACCTCCACCCCAGACGGGGTCTGCCCGCGAATCCATTGCCACATGAAGATATGTATTTTCAGCGGCAAGCGGATGGACCACACCGTCGTAAGGGGAGGAGGGGCGGTGGAGGGGGCAATGGCCTGGTAGAGGGACTTGGTGGTGAATTGGCCTCACGGCTCAAGACGCCACTGAGCCAGGTCAGGGCCAGCGTCAACCACCGGCTCGTGAAGGGCGACGCATTCGAGCAGCTCATGCCAGGCGGCGGAGTCCGAAGGCCCAAATGGCCTACGGAAGGCGAGGCACCCTAAGTCCATAAGGGCCCTCTCAACCGAGATCTGAGGATCAACGGCGATGGAGAAGAGATCGGGGAAGCGCGCGGCGAAGGAGGAGTCTCCTGCCCATCGGTCGAACCAGAACAGGGTCGCAGTCCCAGATCCAACCGAGATGGATGTCCCAATGCGAAGGACCGAGAAAAGATGGATGATAGACTGCCAGAACTGGGAGCCGCCAGACCTCTCACAGAAGGCAAGGGGTTGCCCACGCGGGTACTTGCTCCGGATGATGTCTAGCCAGAGGCCACCATGCCCTTGCGAGATGCGCCAAAGCCAGCGGGATAGGAAGACAATGTTCATGCGCTTAGAGCACATGATCCCGAGTCCCCCTTGATCTAGAGACTTGTAGATGTCCGGCCAACTAACCATATGGTATTTTTGCTTATTGTTGTCGCCAGCCCAGTACAAGCAGGACTGGACTTTGGCGATCTCATGATGCAGTGTCTCGTGAAGGCTATAGAAGCTCATGAGGAACAAGAGGAGACTGGAGAGGGAGGAGTTGATGAGAATCGTCCGAGCCGCCTTCGACAGCTACCTACCCTGCCAAGGCTCCATGCGCGTTTGCAGCTTGGTCACAGTCGGACGGAAGCCAGCGACGGTAAGCCGAGAGTCACTAATGGGCGTTCCCAAGTATGTCGTGGGGAAGGAGCCCAGACGGCAGTTAAGGCGGTTAGCAATGTCCAGGCATTCTGCCGGAGAGTAGCCCATCGCCATTACATCACTCTTGTCGATGTTGATCTTGAGGCCTGACAGATGTTGGAAGCAGAGGAGGAGGAACTTGAGATTAGAGATGTCCGTCTCCGAGCCTTCCACCATGATGATGGTGTCATTGGCGTATTGGAGAAGGGAGATCCTGGAATCGCCAGCCAAGTGTGGGTGATCCCACGAATATGGCCCGCCGCCTTAGCCTTGTCTAGGATAGCGGCGAGAGCATCCACCACCATGTTGAACAAGAATGGGGAGAAGAGGTCGCCTTGTCTAACCCCACAAAGGGTGTGAAAGTAGGGACCGATTTCCCCATTGATGTTCACGGCAGTGCGACCGCAGAACACCATCTGCATCACCCGGGTGATCCAACGGTCGTCAAAGCCCTTCCGGAGCAAAACTTCCCGAAGGAAGGACCAGCTGACAGTGTCATACGCCTTATGGAAATCGATTTTCAAGAAGACCGCCTTAAGGTGCTTAGATCGGACCTCATGGATGACCTCATGAAGGACTAGCACCCCATCCAGGATATACCGCCCTTGAATGAAAGCAGACTTGTTGGGGTGAGTAATGCGGTCCGCCAGCAGGGTCACCCTATTGGCATACCCTTTAGCCAGAATCCGGAAGATCACATTGATCACCGTGATCGACCGAAACTGGCGGATGTCGGAGGCCCCAGGCACTTTAGGGATGAGCGAAATGATCCCATAGTTGAGGCGGCCGAGGTCGATGGACCTAACATAGAACTCGTCGAAGATGGCCATGATCTCAGGTTTAATCACATTCCAGAAGGTCTGGAAGAATTTAACCAGGAAGCCGTCGGGACCCGGGGCCGAGGTAGGGTTCATGCCTCTAATGGCATCCCAAACCTCGCCCTCGAAGAAAGGGGTCGTAAGGGTTGCATTCTCCGTAGCGGAGACTAGCTGGGGGCCGACCCAGCAATCATGGGCCAGAGATAAGCCGCTCCTAGGGGCGGAGGAGAAAAGGTTCTTGTAGAACCCGTCGACATGGAGGCGAATGTCACTAGGGCACTGCAGAAGGGCCGCACCATCCCAAAGGAGGGGGATAGTGTTGTGTCTACGATGGCCATTGGCGATGGCCTGAAAGTAGGTCGTGTTCGCATCGCCCTTCAATACCCATTTCTGGGAGCCCCGCAAACGCTAGTAGGCCTCCTCGTTGGTATAGATGACGGAAAGTTGGTCTTCTAGGTCGTAATGGGAGAGCCACTCCTCGAGGGAGAGGCCGGACGCGTCCGCCCGGAGGTCCAGGGCCTGAATGGCGGTCAGTAGGGCCTTCTTACATTCGCGGAGATCGCGCCCAAGGTTGGCGCCCCAGCCCTTCATGAACTAACGGCCCCGTTTGGCACAGAACTGCCACGAGTCAATGGCCGAGGGGGGACGGGGTGGGGGTGAGCACGAGCCTCAATCCAACGCGCGCCCACGGCCTCCACAAATCCAGTTTGTGACAACCAGAATGTCTCGAACCGGAAGCAGGGGTTATCGGCGGGCGCACATCGGCGGATGATAGAAGGAGGGGGACATGGTCGGAGCCAATCCGGGTGATGGCCCAGAGGGAGGCCAGGGGGCAGTGGAGGTCCCATTCGGGGAAACTAGGACCCGATCCAGAACGGACTGGGTCGGGGAGGCCTGGCATTGGTCTAGGTGAACTTGGCACCAATCGGATCTATCTCACGAAGCCTAAGGTCTGCAATGCAGTCATTAAACATTTGCATCCGAGCAAAGTTGGCATGTTCATTGCTCTTGTCTTCCGCGAATCGAAGGAGGTTAAAATCGCCGCCGACTACCACCGAAAGAGTGGCGACCGAGATCTTCCGGTGAAGCTCCTCGAGGAAGGAGGATGACCTACTATGGTCAGCCGGGCCGTAGACGATGATCACCTCCCATTTGAAATTAAGGGCCCGTTCATAGAGTTCCATGTTGACGAAGAATTGGCCCCGGTCCATACTGCCCACCTCGAAGGTGGCATCCTTAGCACCTAATAGGATGCCACCCGAATGGCTGGCATTCCCACTAGAAGGGAGCCAATGCCAGGCAAAGAGGTGGGAGCTCAGCCGATCGAGCTCAGGCAGGGAAAATTCAGAGCGCATGGTTTCCTGGATGGCGACGATGTCAATATGTTCATCACGCATGTACTCGAGAAGCTGGCGGCGTTGGCATCATGGCCGAAACCGCGGATGTTACTATGCTTCAAGACAGCATATGGTTTCAGTTGGGTTTTGAAACAGAGAAATGCGCTAATGTTGATTTAATCTGCATGCAACTTTGGTTGTTTGTTTAAGGATTCACCAAGAAAGAAAGAAATTACTTTCCATCACATGAATTAAATGTTAATATTCATGACATGTTAAGTTAACCAATGATTTTTGTATGATGAAACTGTGAGTAACAATGTCAGTTTATTACCACAATACTGATGAATGAAATCTTGAGATAGTATTCATTTTCATTATTATTTTTGCAGAAATTACTTTCCATCACGTGAATTAAATGTTAATGTTCATGACTTGTTATGTTAACCAATGATTTTTGTATGATGAAACTGTGAGTAACAATGTCAGTCTATTACCACAATACTGATGAATGAAATCTTGAGATAGTATTCATTTTCATTATTATTTTTGCATAATCAAACTCCGAAGTAACTTTGTGCCAGGACCTTGTTTGTCCTCTTATATTATTAATTTTTCTACAGAACTTTGCATTAGAACTTCGGAAGGACTTTCACTATTAAAAATAAGGCTACAAATTGTGACTAGGACCAGTAGTTTAAACATAAATACACTTTTCATGCAGACTGAAAGATTCTGCACGAATGCTTATTGTAGATATCTCTTGACGGGTTTTTATCAGTTCAAGTTTTGGCCATGACTTAAAACAGCCGTGAATGCTTTTGACCTCCTTGTTTATAGCCAGATAACAGCTGTTTATGCGGAGGGTAACATGGAGCCATTATATGTTCTACATGGCCAGCTTGGGGGTGTTACACATGTTTGTGAAGCAACACTACTTGCTTAGCTTTTGCTGTATAGATAGCAAATAACATTGATGCAAATCTCAGGTGCTTTTTTTCGAAAGATGGAAATTATTTATATACTGGAGAGCGGAAGGTAACTAAAACTCCTCGTATTTTCAATAATTGATCTCAAGGTTCCTCATCACATATATGTTGGGACGATACAAACAACTGACCTGGCCATGATTTTTTGTTAGGATCCTACATATTATGTTGGGATATTCGGAACACCGTGGACATTGTTTACAAGTAAGTATTTAAACACATTCTAGATTACTCCCAAAATTCAACATATTGCTTAGAATAAGTACAATTAGTTTGTTGGATTTGGGAAGTGGAATTGATAGGTTAATCTGTCTTATTTTATAGGAATCATATTCTTCTGACTTTTGTCAAACTCTTCCCATTTTTTGTGTGTGGAATCCCTTCATTAGGTTGTACAGATCGTGTGATACTACTAATCAAAGAGTACAATTTGATATTGAGCCCTGTGGCAAGCATCTTGCCACTGTTGGGCAGGTTTGCTCCTCATGTTTCCGGTTCATTCTTGTCTTATTCCAAACCATTGAACCTTTGAAACATGATTTTTATGTTTCGACAGGACGGCATGGTCCATATTTACGACCTTCAAGGTGGCCAATGGGTGACAGGCTTCCAAGCAGGTGCTGGTATATGTGTTTCTAAATTTCTGTCTATAGAGAAGTTTACATGACATATATGCAATTATTTTATGGTACAGCCCATGTGATCTTTTTATCTCCTTGATCTTAGATACTGTCAACGGTTTCTCCTTCCATCCATACCTTCCTCTTGTTACAACATTGTCTGGGCACAGAAGATTTGGTATGCAAGATGAATTTCAAGAGGAATCGAGTTTGGCAGATGTGTGTCAATGTTCTAGGCTTCAAGCATTTGTAATGTGTTTATGTTGCTTGAATGGCAGGTGCTCACACTTCTTTATTATTTATTTTGCACATTTAGGTGATGAGAACTGCTGCTCTGTCTGGCAGTTTTCTTGCTCACAAGAATCTTGAAACAACATCAAACCCTGAGCTGTGGTGGGAGTGGGACAGGTGAACATTTTGGACAGCAGATGCTGGAAGTGCATGGTGTAATGAGATCGGGCTATAGCTGTGGGTGAACAAGAACTGGATGCAGACCACTAAAATGCACACTGTACCGATGAGTTATCAGAGAATTCGCCGGCTTATCCTGTTCCAGGCACACAACTTTGCCGGGCTGGGTAACAAGCTGGTGAACCATGATAGTACGATTGTTTTTTGGGGGGTACGAGCTGGTTTTTTTAGTATGTTGGCCGATTAGGCCCCCATTCAATGCAAAGTGTTATTTACCAATGTCTTGTCATTTGCAAGTTTTCGCTGGGAACTTTGTTTGCTCTAACTTCCCATATGCCCATGGCCCACCTATGATCTTGTGTATACATTATGAATTTGGTTTTCTTTCAAGTTCCATGGCCGCAATACTACTTTGCGTTTACTAGAACACCCATGACTCGAGACCCAACTATCATGTTATCAGCCCCAACTCGATGCACAACTTGTAGAACAAAAATGGCATTAACATTTTGCTAAAATGGCACACCTTCGAAGATCACATTTCAGGCTTAGTTTAGTGCAATTCTAGGGATCAATATTTTCAAAATTATCAGGCAACTAAAATTTAGCAAAATCGAATTTTTATAGCTGGACAGTAAGATAGAAAGTTCCCTAAAGGTAGAGTCAGTCATTGAATTGTGGAGATCTTTATGTCAGTCCATGGTCAATAAAACAATGCAGAAAATCAAATGTTTTATAAGCTAACTCCATATATAGATTATCTGCAAAAGGTAACCTTCATGTAAAATTTGTTATTCAATGAGATGGCATGCAACAACGACTTTTGACCTTTGAGATTTCAGTCTTCTTTGTTCTTGTTTGGCGGTTCTACTCTTCATTTTCCGAAAAAAATGAAGGACTGGCCTCCTAGCATCCCCATCTTTGGATGCACACGTCCATGCCTTAATTGCTGCAAAACATGAAGACATAATTAATAGGTTGAAAAAACATGAGATCAACATATGATCTCATGACAACCGACATCTCGAAATGCTACCACAAACCTATCAGTAGAAAAACCCCACCGACGGAACTCCGAAGCCTAACAAAGGTAGCACTAAAGGACAACAACTTAAATATGTAATCGTGTTTGTACGCCGATGTAAACAGCGGTTGGTGTTCCACTAGCTAAACATTTCACCTAGCCTTCACTATCTTGCTTAAATCACAACAAAAATGACCATCAATGGAGATTTGACATGAATATCAATAGAAACCAATTGCTAGACAATAAACAATTTGACATATATCTTTGCTGGATCTCTCAATTCTGATAGCAATTAAAAAAAGAATGTGTTCATCTAATTGGTCAGATTAAGCCAAATCTTAAACTAAAAAAGTCAATACAATTTCTAAAATGTAGTGCAGTATTGGTGATAGTGCAAAATGGTCTTCAGACCAAACATAACCGATGCATGTAACACTCCATAAAAGAAAGGTAAAACCTTATAATCAATGTATGATGTGATTTGTTTCCCCTTGAGAAATCATGTACTGTCCTGCTGTGAAAAAATTCCAACATGTGAGTAGCAGATACTTCATCCTACGCAGTTCCTTGATATCAGAATTTAATTTATGGTTACAACCAATAAGAAGAGATGGTTTCAGAATTAAAAGAACCTGAACTATTTCTGGTTTTACAGTATTAGCAGCGGATTTACCAAAGGTTTGTTAGTTATTCCTAGGAATATCTATGTCAGAACACCTAGAGTCCACTGCCTAGAAGCAAGAAATCGGGACTGGAGTGAGCAAGGGGAGAAGAATGAACTTGTGCAGAGAAAAGGTAAAGGTGGTGCATATCTTGCCATGGGAAGGACATAGTAGCACAAAGGAAATGAGGATGATCCTATTAGGACAACTGTTTTTGCTGTAGGAACCTACAGCGGGAAATAGTTGGCCTGAAGCATTTTCAGGGCAAAATAAAAAATTAAATTCAAAGGTATTTAACAAGCAATCACGAGGTCATGGAAGTTATTATGACTAATGTTATGACCGGCGTCAGTTATAGCCGGAGAAGGCCCAATGGGCGCGTCTAGTTAGGGGCTTAGCCCAACTTATCTTATTTTTATTAGCAGCAAGGATAATATAAACAGTTGTAAGGCCACCTTTTGAACTTAAGCAATAAGTCATTACTATTGCCCGGCTCCTCCCTAAACCCTAGCCGCCTCTCTTTCACCGCCGCCTCCTCCTCCTCGCGCAAACACGACGCCGTCGCGCCGCCGGCCGCGCTCAACCTCTCGCCATCCACCCTTCCACCCCTACAACCTACGGTCTAGGCCTGGTAGAACCCTAGTTCCTAGCAATCTGGTATTAGGTAGCTCTGGTTCGATCATGTCTGTGCCGCAACCCACCCCGTCCCTCCCGCTGCCGACCATGTCATCATCTCCGCTGACCACCACGGCCGCCGCCCCGCTTCTGCCCGCGCCGGTCTCCTCCGGCGCGCCTGCCCCCGCCGTCCTCACACCGGAGGAGGTGTCCGGGGCGCTGCGGGATCTCGCCCAGGCGGTCCAAGGCATCCGGCTGTACCTGGTCGGGCCCTACGGGCCGCAACCAGCCGCTCCGCCCGTCGCCACCACCGGGCCGCCATGGCTGCCGTGGCAGCCGCCGCCCCTGGCGGCCTCCGCCGCGCTTGCTGGGCCGCTGCAGCTGCCGCCGCCACCACCTGCCAGCTCCCGGCCGGCCCTTACCGTGGAGGCGGGGGTTCCGATCCAGCAAGTCAGCCCCCCCCCCCCCCCCCCCCCGCCGTCACCGTTACCAGCCTGGTTGGACGGGTCTTTGCAGCCGGTCTACACGATGGCTTCGGGGCCGTCCAGTCGCCGCCGGCGCCACTTCTGCAGTACGGCGAGCCCTCCAGCTTTGCCGGCCCTTCCGCCGGCCTCGACGGTCCTCCGTTCCACGGGAGGCCTCCATGGCCACAGACCCGACGCCGCCCCCTCGTTGCTCCGTGCCGACTAGGCGTTCCCAACGACAACCATAACCACACGCCGCCGCGCTTCGCCAAGCTCGACTTCGCCACCTACGACGGCACCGAGGACCCTCTGAGCTGGCTTAATCAATGTGACCAGTTTTTTCGGGGGCAACGCACGCTCGCGTCGGACCGCACCTGGCTCGCGTCGTATCACCTCTGAGGCGCCGCACAAACTTGGTTTTACGCTCTCGAGCAGGACGAGGGCGGCATACCCCCATGGGAGCGTTTTCGCGAGCTCTGCCTCTTACGCTTCGGGCTGCCAATACGCGGGAGCCGACTGGCGGAGCTTGGCCGCCTACCCTTCACCTCCACGGTGCAGGATTTCGCCAACCGCTTCCAGGCCCTGGCGTGCCACGCGCCCGGCATGACGGCTCGCCAGCGGGCCGAGCTCTTCGTGGGCGGTCTGCCGGATCATATCCGCGTGGACGTGGAGCTGCGGGGACCTCAGGACCTCCAGACGGACATGTATTATGCCCGCGCCTTCGAGCGTCGCGCGCAGGCCTTGCAGCAGGCGTCGCCGGCTCGGGGCGCCCGACAGCTAGCCAGGCCGCCCCCGACACCACCAGTGCCGAGGCGTCCGCCTCCGTCCTCTACAGCGACCAACGCCCCGGCCGCGACGCGGACCTTCCGCCAGCTCACCTCGGCCGAGCAGCTCGAGTGTCGTTGCCAGGGGCTATGCTATAACTGCGACGAGCCCTACGTGTCGGGCCACGTCTGCCTGCGGCTCTTCTACTTGGAGGCGGCCAACTACATCGAGGAGGACACCGTTACCGACGGGCTCGGCGACTTGCCCGCCCCAGCTATTGCGGAGGTCGCACCGGTGCCCACTCCGGCGACGGCTCTCATGGTCTCCCTCCATGCCCTCGCCCGTATACGAGCGAAGCAGACTATGCTCCTGCCGGTGATGATCAACAACGAGCGCCTCGTGGCCCTCCTGGATACGGGCTCCACGTATAACTTCCTGCCCGAGTTAACCATGCGCCGCTTGGCACTTCACCCGACGTGCGGGGAGCAGCTCCGGGTCACCTTGGCTAACGACGACAGCCTCCGATGTCATGGGATTGCACGGAACGTCCCCATCACCATCGGCGACGGGCACTTCACCATCACGTGCGCCGGCATCGACTTAGGCTGCTTCGACTTCATCCTCGATGTCGACTTCTTGCGGACCCTGGGTCCCATCCTCTAGGACTTCGACGCCATGACGATGATCTTCTGGCGCCTGGGTCACCGCGTCCGGTGGGAGGGCGTGGGTGGCGCCTCACCAGCGGCACCACATCTGCAGCTAACGGCGACTACTGCAGGGCCCGAGCACCCCCTATTGGATCATCTCTTGCAGCAGCACCGCGACCTCTTCGACGAGCCCCAGGGCCTTCCGCCAGCTCGGGCGTACGACCACCGCATTCACCTACTGCCGGGCACATCCCCTATGGCGGTGCGCCCTTACCGCTACCCCTAGTTGCAGAAGTACGAGCTGGAGCGACAGTGCGCGGTCATGCTCGCCTTGGGCATCATCCGGATCTCTACCTCGCCGTTTTCGGCGCCGGTCCTCCTCGTCCGCCTTCACGTGGCGTTTCTGCATCGACTACCGTGCTCTTAACGCCAAGACGCTCAAGGAAAATTTTCCCATTCCGGTCGTCGACGAGCTTCTGGACGAGCTACATGGGGCTTCTTCACCAAGCTCGACCTCCGTTCAGGCTACCACCAAGTGCGGATGCACCCAGACGATGTTGCGAAGACGGCGTTCGGACTCATCACAGCCACTTCAAGTTCTTGGTAATGCCTTTTGGTCTCTCCAACGCCACGGCGACCTTTCAGGCCTTGATGAACGATGTTCTCCGCCCCTACTTGCGCTGGTTTGTGCTCCTTTTCATTGATGACATTCTTATCTATAGTGCCTCGTGGGCGGAGCACCTTCAGCACGTCGCCATCATCTTCAACGAGCTTCGAGCGCACCATCTTCACCTCAAGCGCTCGAAGTGCTCGTTCGGCACGCCTTCGGTCGCCTACCTCGGCCACGTCATCTCGGCCGAGGGTGTCGCTATGGATGCTGACAAGGTGGTGGCTTTCATGGCCTGGCCGACGCCGCACTCGCCGCGGGCCCTACGAGGCTTCCTGGGCCTCGCGGGGTACTACCGGAAATTTATCCGGGAGTTTGGCATCATCGCATCCCCGCTCACACGCCTGTTGCGCCGCGACGCCTTCGCCTGGGATGCTGATGCGACCGAGGCGTTCGAGGGCCTCAAGCCGGCCCTCACTACGGGTCCGGTCCTCTAGATGCCCGACTTCGACAAGCCGTTCATATTGGACTGCGACGCCTCGGGCGTGGGGTTTGGCGCCGTCCTTCATCAGGGCGACGGCCCGCTTGCGTTCTTCAGCAGGCCCTTCGCCGCGTGCCATCATAAGCTCGCGGCCTATGAGAGGGAGCTTATTGGCTTGGTGCAAGCCGTGCGCCACTGGCGGCCGTATCTCTGGGGGAGGCCGTTCCGTATCCGCACGGATCACTACAGCCTCAAGTTCTTATTGGACCAGAGGATTTCCACTGTGCCGCAGCATCAGTGGGTCAGCAAGCTCTTTGGCTTCGACTTCCCGTCGAGTATCGTCCGGGCCGCCTCAACACCGTGGCCGACGCACTATCCCGCCGTGACGCCGACCACAACTCGGACGTCGTCGACTCCGTGGGGGCGGCCCTCTGCATTCGCTCGGGGCCCTCCTTCGCCCTCATCGACAACATCCGGGCCACCGCGGACGCTCCGGGCGCTCAGCTCCTTCGGCGGCACCTCGACGCTGGCGACCTGGAGGAGCCGTGGCGCTTGGCGGATGGCTTGCTCCTGCATAGGCGCCGGCTCTTCATGCCGGATCACGGCGACCTCCATGACCAGGTCCTATTGCTGGCACAATCAGCCGGCCACGAGGGCGTGCAGAAGACCCTCCACTGTCTCCGCGGCGATTTCTACATCCCCGGCGACCGGGCCCTGGTACGAGAGTGGGTGCAGTCTTGCCTGACGTGCCAGCGCAACAAGACAAAGACGCTGCGACCGACCGGGCTGCTCCAGCCCCTGGAGGTTCCCTCTCAGGTATGGGCCGACATCTCCATGGATTTCATCGAGGGCCTTCCCAAGGTGGGCGGCAAGTCCGTCATCCTTACGGTGGTCGATCGTTTCTCCAAGTATGCGCACTTCATCACGCTCGGCCATCCCTACACTGCCGCATCCGTGGCGCGTGCCTTCTTCGACGGCATCGTCCGCCTCCACGGGTTCCCCTCTTCGATCGTCAGCGACCGGGACCCGGTGTTCATGAGGCATGTCTGGTGCGATCTCTTCCAGATGGCGGGCGTGAAGGCGCGCCTGAGTACAGCCTTCCGTCCTCAGACAGACGGCCAATCTGAGGTGGTCAACAAGGTGATTGCATGTATTTGTGTTGTGTTACAGGTGATCGTCCCCGTGCTTGGGTGGACTGGCTCGCATGGGCTTATCCTGTTCCAGGCACACAACTTTGCCGGGTTGGGTAACAAGCTTGTGAACCATGATAGTACGATTGTTTTTTGGGGGGTATGAGTTGGGTTTTTTTTATTATGGCATGTACCGATGGGATTTGCGTGTATAAACACCTTGTATGTTGGTCAATTAGGCCCCCATTCAATGCAAAGTGTTATTTACCAATGTCTTGCCATTTGCAAGTTTTCGCTGGGAACTTTGTTTGCTCTAACTTCCCATATGCCCATGGCCCACCTATGATCTTGTGTATACATTATGAATTTGGTTTTCTTTCAAGTTCCATGGCCGCAATACTACTTTGCGTTTACTAGAGCACCCATGACTCGAGCATAACTGCAACACATTTACTAGAACACCAACTATCATGTTCTCAGCCCCAACTCCATCCACAACTTGTAGAACAAAAATGACATTAACATTTTTCTAAAATGGCACACCTTCAAAGATCACATCTCAGGCTTAATCGAGTGCAATTCTAGGGATCAATATTTTCAAAATTATCAGGCAACTAACAACAACAACAAAGCCTTTAGTCCCAAACAAGTTGGGGTAGGCTAGAGGTGAAACCCATAAGATCGCGCAACCAACTCATGGCTCTGGCACATGGATAGCAAGCTTCCACGCACCCCTGTCCATAGCTAGCTCTTTGGTAATACTCCAATCCTTCAGGTCTCTCTTAACGGACTCCTCCCATGTCAAATTCGGTCTAC